>VZSR01001479.1:3675992-3737634 GCA_013398615.1 Brachypodius melanocephalos | reverse complement strand
CCGGGGCTCTCCAGGGACGGCCGGGGCTCTCCCGGGCTCTCCCAGCAGAGGGTGCTCTGTGCCCGGGCCAGCCCTGCCCGCCGCTGGCGGAGGCGAGGGCCGCGGGCTCTGCCAGCCTTGCCAGGCTGCGGCTTAGGGAATCAATTCAAAGCTGCCCTGGCCACATTTGTGCCTTTTAAAGCTTTTATACAGCAAGCAGGAGATGCTTCCTCCGGATCTTGTGGCTAGACCCTGCTGCATGTGTCCCTGCACCCTGCCCCGCAAATCTGGGAGAATCCAGGTACAGCCAGAGCTGGGGATGTTCGGGGGCGGCTGTGAATAGCCATGATCTGCTCATACGTTTCAGCAGGGACTGTCCCAACCATAACCCCAGACAGCCGAAGCACAGCTGCAGTGGGTAGGGAGAAATGCTGCTGATTTTTATTTTACAGTCAGAAAGTGAAAGCTAAGAGACATTCGCTGTCTGAGGGTCAGAAAGAAATAGTGGAAAACCCCCTTTGCTTTGCATTGCAAAGAAACTGAACTTCCCAAGTCACATCAGGGTTTCATCTCTCTTCTGTCTAACTTGTATCTGCCACTTAAATGGTGGGGGTTTTGTAATTATTTTTTTCTTGCCCCCTGGGATTTCTTTTGCTTTTTTTTTTTTTTAATGCCAAAAATTTTCTCAGGTGTCTGTAGACAGTGACTGAAACTCACTGCTGGGCTTCCTCTGTTTGCCTTCCATTCACCACTTAGCAACAGCTAGCAAGGCTGAGACTGCAGTTCTTGGACTGAAAGGCTTCCTGCTGTACACTCGCAGGGAGCCTGCAGCCTTTTTGGGCACAGAGGCTGAGTCAGGTGTGGAAATGCATTCACATCCTACTATTTAATGCAATTACACAGGGGAATTAGTTGGGGAATTCATATGAAGCTTCCCATAATTTAGGAAAACCCTCACTTCCATGAATGTGAGAAAAATTCTCTTTTTCTTTACATCAGCAGTAGGTTTGCCTGAATAAGGATTTCCAGATTTTTTTCCCACCAATATCTTGAACAACATTGCCTTCAGCTCGCTTTTTTCTCCTCACAGGACACAAACCCTTTGGAGATATTCTTATAGGTTAATAAACATCCTCCTCTTCAGCCTTCCCGCATTCCTCCCACTTCCAAATTTTGCAGAGTATTGTCTTGTGTGACCATGACCTGCGGGCACTGATGTGATGGTTCCCCCCCTTGTTCCTCCTCATGCCTGCCTTGTGGGAATGTGAACTTTGCAAAGTGATGGCAAACACTGCCTCGTTTGGTGAGGGATGTTTTTACACAGCGAGGAAAGGAAGAGCGGAGAGGAAACCTTCTTATCCCTCTTCTTGTTTAGAAACTTGCATATGACATCTGTGTTTTGCAAGCAAATTTGGGCCCATTTCTCAGCAGAAATCTGAGAGCAGTTGGAGGAGAAACAAAGCTCCCTGCTCTCAGAGCATCATGTAGTGTGGAAAGTCTCTGGTCTTTGGGAAGGATGGTCCTGAGAGCAGGGCTGCCAGGCTGCTGGGTGGGGATGCACTGCACTGAGTGGATGAGGATTCCTTGAAATCAACCCAAAAAGTCAAGAGTGGGAGCAGATATTTGTGAATAAACTGGTGGTTCTGCAAGTGGCCTCTTTGCCATCGTATCTCTGGGTTCCCAGAGCTCCTCTCTGTGCCTGTGGAGAACCTTGGCTGCCCAGCTTGCTTTGAGGGTGGGGTACACACCCCATCACACACCCACAGGGCTGTCTTATTCTGAGGGATGAGGTTTAGCACTTCAGTGCATTAGCTGGAGCCTGTATGTAAGCATCAGCTCCTCCAGTCTTATGGTCATTTCCAAATTTGGCCAACTCAGCTGCCTTTTTGTGGGATTTGGGATTTTCTTCACTCTAGCTCCTGCCAGATGTGGGTGAGCCAATCTGCCAAGCATCCATCTCCTCCAGTGCTTGCATTCAGCACTGCCACTGTTAGCAGTGGATTTGGAAGGTGGACATTTGTCCTTGTTCATCAAGGGAGCACCAGGCTGGCTTTGGGCAGGCAGGGAGAAGCCAAAGGCCGCAGGGACTGCTCCATGCAGCAGCATCCTGGGACTGAGCAGCACTGGACCAGAAATAGTTATGCAATGTGGAAAGGAAGGGAAAGCAAGTTCCCATTGCACCCAAGGAGTGGAGCAGGTAGGACAATGTTTGGAGTGGTTGTACAACTCTGGCGCTTCCTGTTTTCCCGTGGGCAGGGGCTGTGATTGTCACTTCTTATTCAGCTCCTCATCCTGGGAGGAAGACAGCATCGGGCTGGCCAGGGGCGGCAGGATGTTTATGTGGCAGGCTGAGTCAAGGTGCTGCTTTTAATACACCCCAGAGCAGAGTCATTGGGGGAAATGTACATTTTAGATTTCTTTTTTTTTTTTTTTTTTAAGGCTTATGAACATCCGAAGTGCTTTGCAATTGCCATCGAGCTGTGGCTGAATGCCAGCGCTGAGTGTCATTGTTTTCTAAGGCTATTATACAAGGATTTTACAGGGTGCCATGAACTACCGGTAATTTAGGGAGGATTCGTCTAATTAGTGATGTTGTACTGAGAGGCTTTGCTTAATTACTCTGTAAGCTGTTAAACTTTGCATTGTCTCAGCCAGGCCCACATCAACCAGAGCACCTAAGGGAGTTGAAGAGAGGATGAGGCAGCCATGCAGCCTCTGCCATGTGCTCACCCTGAGGAGCCCTCTCTCCCTGCTTTCTTAAGGATAAGGGCATTTTCCTGGAAGGGAGAACCAAGGGACTCAACAAGACTCAAGGTTTAAAAAAATATGGGGATTGCAGCCATTATCTCTCTGAAGTAGCAGATGGGAAATCCTATGGGGAAAAAATACCCTGTGTTTGGATCTGTGTATGCAGGGGAAGGATGTTCAATGGCCATCATATCCATCCCATCACCTGCCATGGGACCAGCAGCCATCCATCCCATTGCCTCCATCCCATTACCTGCCATGGGACCAGCAGCCATCCATCCCATTGCCTCCATCCCATTACCTGCCATGGGACCAGCTGCCATCCATCCCATTGCCTCCATCCCATTACCTGCCATGGGACCAGCAGCCATCCATCCCATTGCCTCCATCCCATCACCTGCCATGGGACCAGCTGCCATCGGCTCCATCTCAGCATCTCCTCCTGGAGCTCTGTGGTGCCACCTGAGCAGCACAGGATCTTTTACCATCGAGTTTTTCCCCAACCAGATCTCAGTCTTGCTTTGTGTCCCAAGCTCCTCCTGGCTTTCCTCTCTCTTTAGCGCTGCATGGGAGAAACCCAAAGTGCTCCCAGACAAACCAGGCAGTGCCTGTGCATGTGTGGCAATTTGGAAAATCTAGTCCTTCAGCTTTTCTTTCTCATTTATTTTTAATGTGAATTTTATTTCATGCAGACAGCTCTGCTCTTTGGACTGTTCTTCCCTTTGGGACCCTTTGAGTAAGAGAGGGATCCTGAAAGAGCCCTCTGGAGCCACTTATCCACCCACCAGCATGAGGACAAAGCCTCTGCTCAGCTCCCAACTTCACAGAGGTGGGAGAGTGTTTACTTGGGGGGCCACAGTGGCATTGCTGGGGGCAGCACAGAGGAGATTGGGGTCTGAAACATCTCAAAATCTCCTGAAAAAGAGCTGCTGGTGGTGAAAAACAGAATGGTGGGAAGAAAACCTTGGTTGTAAAACCTCACTCTCTGGAACCAGACTTTGATCTCCTGCTGCAGTCCCTGATGGGAAAGGGAGGTGTGGGCTGGGAGGAGTGGGCAAAGGAAGAAGGAATCTCCTGGGATTTGGGGTTGTATCTCCCATGGGTCTTCTTTTCCTGAGCCACAACTCTCTCACAGCAAAATGGCTTCCCCCATGCCTGCCCTGGTTTTTGGAGGAGAGAAGCACTTTTACTTTGTTTACAGCAGCACTTTTCTCTTTTTATGTCATTTTTTGTGCTGCTGCCTGATCAGGTGAGGAAAGCTCTCACCCATGTCTGTTGCTCAACATGGGGGAATGGATTCTCAGGCACTTTTGACCCAGGGATGGCTTCTGCTGATGCTCCTGAAAGCTGAACTTGTCTGAGGGTACACCCAGACATCTGCCCACGTTCCTGGCCTCTCCCAAGGGAGTGCTGCCTCATGGCACTGCAGGCTATCACGTTTTCTTGGTTGCTGGTTGTTTCCATTATTCATACAGCAACTCTTTAAACATTCAGAGATCTCTTGACTGGTTTTTCAGTGACTTGTGGAGGAGGAGGTGGCGGCATGGCTCGCTGGGGCCACCTCCATACCTGGTTTAATAGGATGCTATTTCTGCTGAGCCATGTTTTCGGGAACTCGGGAGCCTACGGCCCTGACTCCAGACCAGAAGTGGCAGGGGGAAAAGGGTTTAAGGTCTGTTTGTTTTACTTTTTTGTCCAGACAATAAGCCGGCAAATACTCCCAGGTTGTTTATATTTGGATAAGACCGCTCGTGTCCTGTGAAAGGAAAATGACACATCTACTACTTCTCCTGGAGAGAAATGGTGTGGGACAAATGGGCTCCTGATGTGGCTGCCAGCAACCTCTTGATGACACTTCTGGGATGTGCGAGATGGCATTGGCACTGTGGTCCAGATGGGGAGGGCATGGCAGGGAAAAATGCCAGGTTTTTCTCTGTTGGTGACATTAGTTCGGGGCCAGATGCACAGAAAGGGCAGAGCTTGGTCCCCAGTGCCAGCCCCATGTTGCTGTCTCCTTCTCTCCCACTGGGATGTGGGGCTGTGGACCCTGGGAGGTAGCCTCATCAGATTTCCCATGCAACAAGTTGTTTTTGGAGTCTGTGGGATGTGAAGCACAAACTGAAATTCTGTTTTCCTTTGTTTTTCCCAGAAGCTGAGCCCCTCCTGGCATGGCACTGCATGGGGAAAAGACACGAGGCATCGAGGTTTGGCTGCAGGGCTTTGGGCTGGCTCTGCTCAGCTTCTACCACCCCTAACCTGACCCTCCCAGGGACACCGAGCTGGTCATGCCTGTGTCCCCCCATCTGTTCTGGCTCTCTCACACCTTCCTGCAATGAATGGGATTTAGCATCTGGAAACAGGACTGACAGCAACTCCTGGACAGAGCCGGTGAGGATCAGTGTCCAGCCCCATCTTGGGACTAGCAGAGCCCTCTGCCTCAACATGAGCCTTGTCTGAGCACAGGTGAGCACAGGATTCATTTGGGGTACACCACACACAGTGTCCCCCTTGTGCTGAGGCCAGGTCTTGTTGCCCTGAGTTTTTGCCTTCTGATGTTTGCATTTTTGCAATGGAGTTTCTTACGTAGTTTCATGTAAATAATGTATTTATAGACTTGTTTTTCTCACTTTATTTACATAGCTCTCCTCTAGGAGGAGTTAGGTAAGTGACTGTGATTTTCACCAACGAGGTTAGAGAGGTGGCAACACCATTCTCCAATCCCTTGCATCTTTTAGAATTCTATATATAATGGAGTCAAAAATAATAAACGCCTTCTTCTTGCTGAACCACACAGAGTTCAGTCTCATTCCTTCGTGTCCTATTGCGACAGGGTCTTACGGATTTTGGAGCCTCCTGGCATTGTCCAGCTGCGCGGAGCTGAGGGATGCTCCACCCTCATCTCCTCTCTTCCAACCCTCTCCTGCAAACCAAACACACACCTGAGGTGTTTTCATAGGAGCTGAGCTGCCTATCATGGCAAGTCACAACATGAAGGTTCCAAAAACTACCACAAAACAGTTTTCTTCCTTTTTGTTTTTTTTTTGTTAAATCACTCCCTTGCAGAAAGCACCACCTGCTTGTCCCATAGGGAGAGGTCAGGCAGCAGGAAGAACAAGTGAACTCGAGGCACTATGGTCCTGCTACAGGTCAGGGAAGAGGAATTTTCTTGGCTCACAGAGCCTTGGCAGCTCCTGGAGTGACTCTGCTGGCTTCACCCTGGGGCAGGTGCTGTGAGAAAGTGCCAGGAACTCACAGCTCCACTGCAGTCTGTAAGTCCAGCTGGGTCCAGCATCCCCTTTCTTGATACCAAAATTGGTCAGATTTTTTTTTTTTTTAATTTCCTCAGGGTTATTTTTACCTAAAAGTGAAGAAAAGAGAAACTTCTCTTCCTATTTTTTCCCCGAGAGCTTTTGGAAGAAGTAAGAGGGGAAGTGGCTTTCCTCCTTCACTCAAAGTGGGCAGATGCAGCCAAAACTTACCTCCTTCTCCAATTATTTTACTTCTATTAATAAATCCTGCCTGTCTGTAAACTGGGCATTTCTGCATTTATTTTCATTCTGTGGAAATAACCAGTTTCCAGCCTCTCCTCTCTGATGTTTGTCTCCCCATACATGCTGAGGTTCATTTGATTTAAATATTTCCAAACAGGCTGCAGAAAAGAGAAGCACCTTCTTGTCACCTGCAGCACCACATTTCTGCAGAACAAAAACATGATGTAATGAATGAAAAGGCCTGGAAACACTGAAAAACCATTTGAGAAGAAAGACTTTTCAGATGAGCAAATCACTATCATTTCACACACAACCACAATTAAAGAAGCAGCAGATCTGGGAGTCGAGGCAGTTTTGGTCTGAAAAAGCCCAAAGGATTTCAGCTCTGCTTCTTAGTCCAGAGCTTAAAATGCAGCAGCTGTTAAAAGTCATGCTCTGGTGCTCCACCTGCCCCAAGTGCTGAATTTAAAAGCAGGCAATGAAACACTGAGGTGACAGGCCAGGAAAGCCATGAAATGGAGGACGAAGGCACTCTGTGCCTAAAGGAAAGACCCAGGAGGGGTGAACACCTTTTTCACCTCAACAGCCTTCTGACTCTATGAGCCTTCATCTTCCCCTACACCTATTTCCTGTGAATGCAAAGTGTGGGAGTAAATTGCATTTTGGGAGTGCTTTGGAAACAGATTTCAGATGCACCATTGCTAACTCTTACCTAGGAGCTGGCAGCAGGTTTTGCCTTTGGGAGCTTCTGACCCAGCGGGTTGTTGCATCCTGGTTGAGCATCCTCAGCTTCATCATCCTGATGAAGATGAAGGAGAAAAAGATGAATGATGGAGAGGTGGCTCCCTTGGGTAAAACACTCTCAGGCAAGCATCCACTGCTTGCTTCAGCCTCTGAGGGAGGGCAAGCCAGCAGGGAAGAAGTGGGAAGGTTCTGTAGAATCCATGCCACGTGGATGTGACCCTCGGGGACATGGCTTAGCAGTGGTCTTGGCAGGGGGAGATTAATTGTTGGACTTGTTAGGAAAATTAATCCACAAACGCCAGAGGTTTATGTCCAAAAAGGAGACAGAGGAGTCCTTTTACTTTATTTGAATAAAGGGAGAGGCCATGGGGCATTCCCCCTGGGGTCTCTCAAATTTTTGGAGGACACAGCCTCCTTTTTATCCTAATTTCCCGGCCTCATTTCCCTCTCTCTTTCCCCATTGGCTGAGGTACTTGAGAGGTAAAGACTTCCCGAAGTGCCCAATACCGAAATTTCCCCTTTAACATATAACCCCCCTTTTAATTTTTAATTCTTATGGACTTTATGGGTTTCCCCCATTGTTTCTTTCATCTTTCGATATCCAATTTCATTTATCAGCGAACCTTACAGTTTGTTGGTAAAGCCACATATCTTCTTTTCCATTCATCAATCAGCGGAATCTTCCCCTTGTTTCTTTTATCTCTCAGTGCTAGGTTGTTTTTTTTTCTACCAGCAGACTCACTGTTTGTTTGTAAAGACAAGCCTGTCATTCCTCTCAGACTTGATGATCTTACAGGTCTTTTTCAACATAGATAATTCAACAATATTTTCACCAGCTCCTGAGCACTGGGATCAGTGTGGGAGTGGTGCCCCAGCCCATGGGGTTTAACTGGAGCAGAGCACTGAAATGCCCCTGGGACCTGGCTCTCGGGTACTTCTGAGGCTTTTTTGGAGTCTTGGCTTGTGGTTTGGTGTTGCTCCAGCACATTCCCACTCTCTTACTGCATCTCCAGCAGCCCGTTTGCAGAAGGCCATGCTGGTGTCCCCGGAGAGCTGCCAGTGCCAGCAGCCTCTATAAATATCCCTGGTATAAATTCAGAGAGCTCCATCCCTGGCAGGCTCAGTCCTGCCTCTGATCACAGTGTTGTAGGGTGCTGGGCTGGAAACTCACAGGCTGTAGAGCACTGCCACAAGAGAAACAGCCCTTGATGCCTTGTTAGAAAGCTTACATTTCCCTTTTCCATTGATTAATAAAAGTGATGCAGTGGTGTTTCTCTGCTACTTCAACATTTCCATTCCCTTGGTCTTATATAAGTCAAATATTTCACCTTTTGTACCAGGACAAATCAATTTTAGAAAGCCAACTAAGACCTGTGTGGATGCCAAAGTGCTGCAGCTCCCTGGCAATGAGCCTGGGAGCTGGGCTGAGATGTCCATGTGTGGGTCAGACCTGTGGTTGAACTTTCCCTGTTTCATGGAGGAGTCAGCATGAAGCTTCCCATGGCTGCAGAATACATCCTTCCATTCTGAAGACTCAAGTTTCCCCAGCACAGACAGCTCTTGTCCCCTGCCCTGGGCAATAGCAGCAGTGCTATTTCTCAGGCTGACCTAAAGGGACATTTCTTTACTGGGCTGCCCTTGCCCAGGCTGATTTTCTGAATCTTTTCACGTGGTGAGGTCAAGTCCCTGGGAAGAGCCCTTGGATCCGAACCTGTGAGAGGAGGAGGGAAGTCTCTCCAGCCTGTGCCTCTCTGACAGCTCCCTGCAATGTTAAAGGGTGTCTTGGGGATGGGATGCAGCCAGAGCTGCTTTCAGTCCTCACAGCCACATTTTTGACATCCACTGCCCCACTGATAGAATCAAGATTTATTCTTAAAAGGAAAAAACCATGCACTTTTCCTCTTTGCAAGGAAAACTCTCACTCTCTTTTGCTCACTTGCCAACAGAACGGCTTGCTGGGGGTTAAGGGAAACTTCTGCTCAGCACCAGGCAAATACATGAATTCCTTTTCATGTTCCTCCTGGCACATCTCCTTTTAGCACTTGAGGACTTTTTCCCCTGGTCACAGAGAAAAGCAGGCAAGGAGAAAATAAGAGCCGGTGGGCAGCAGAGCGCTTGGCAGTGCTCTTGCTTCCTAGTGACCCTGATGGCTTTGGAATAAGTTTTTGGTGTGTGAGTATTCCCCCCAGGGCAGACACAGCTAGGATGAGTGATGCCTTTGCATTACAGGAGATGACAATTATTGGAGATCGGGCTCAAAACAGCCTGTCCTGAAGTTGTGCCCTCCCGTGTCCTGCAGAGCGCAGGCAGAGGTGGGGAGCTGGGCTGCTCCTCCCTGCAGCTCCAGGGGCTGCTGGGGAGCGTGGGTGTGCTGGGGAATGTGGGAGCTGTGTCATGGGGGAGTGGGAAGGGTGGGAGGGATGACTGTTCTGTGCTTATCTTTATCTCCCGGTTGATGACCAGGCTCGCAAAGCAGGATACGCCTCCGCGGAGCCCGGCAAACTGACAAAAATCTACCTGGGAAGGATGCAAACCCAAACCCCCCCTACTAAAAATATGCAGGCAGATAGAGATTTTCCAAAACACAGCTCCGGAATGCTAAACTTGGTGGTGATTCATCGAAGGAGGGGGGCACAGCTGCTTTATTTTTTTTTTTTCCCTGAAGGCGAGCAGAAACAATGTAAATCCCGAAAGTTATCCAAGCTACCCTCTCAGCTGGGCTGCTGTGCTTTTAAGCGCCCATCCATAACCCCGTAGGCACCGGCTTCCCAAGAAGGCAGACCTGCCGCAAAAACAGGAATCCCTTATCGGGCAGCAGGAAATCCTATTTTTACATGAAGTACAGAATAAAAATAAAAGGGAAATATATGCCCTATGGTGCAGGCTAAAATTAAACCTAGAGCTTCTCCTCTGATGGCTGGCTCCTGCCGCTCCCTGGATTGAGAATCTGACTGTGAGCAAGAAGGATCCTGTTGTCCCTGGCTGCTCTCAGTGGGATCTGCTCTGCTGTGGGGCTTTTCTCCTCTCAGTGAGCTCTATGAGTGTGGCTTAAATAAATGAATCACCTTGGATTAGTGCTGTCGCCAAGGCCTGTACCCTGGGCAAACGGGAAGAGGTTCCTTTGCCTCTTCTTCACGATTTGACTCCTTAACATTTCTGAGCTAAATCCTTTGGTTTCTGACTGCCCTGTCAGCTTCACTGCCCTATGCCCAGCCCAGGACTTTCTCTGACCAAAATTTCTGCATCCAGGTGGTACCAACAAGAGGTACTGGTGCATCATGAGGATTGCCAGCTTTGGGTCTGCTCCCCCACAGGGAATGAACTGGTACATCTGGTCTGGATTGCAGCATTGCTTTACAAAGTTCTCTGGGATCTGTAGTAACAAAACAAGCCCTAAGCCACAATCCCCAAAGCTCTTCCTTTCCTGCAGTCCAACACTGAAAAGTGACTGCCAAAACCAGTGCTGTGGCTGTGTGTTCTCATTACCACTGTGATTTGTACAACAAATGCAGCCCATTTGCAGCCATGCTTTTGTTCCTCGACATCACAGGCCTTTGCCAGCTGAAGCCAGGCTCAGGACTTTCCTCTGGGCTGCACCAGCTTCACCAGCTCGTGCACAGGGTGGCAGTAAGACAATTCCCACAGGGACAGCGAGGGTGGCCCTGCTGGCACTTGGTCAGCGTTTCTGTTAGGCAGCTGATTTCAGAGTTTCCAGTGTTGGACCTTGGACCAAAAGGCTTTTTGCTGGGCTTCCAAAGGGCAATTAAACTGGATCCAGAAAAGTCACTGGGTAAAATGAATCATGAGATGCAGATCTCTCATCTGACCACACTCACATTTTATATATGTGTGTGTATATACGTGTATCTGTGTGTGTGTGTTCAACCTACCTCCTGTCTGCTTTTTTTTCTGCAACAAAGGTTCACTCTGAGCCTTTGGCTGCAAAATGTGTTGTAAAAGGTTGTTTGCTTGGAATAAGTATTTGAGGGCATTTTTAACATCCATCAGGAGAGCAAATCCCAGTAAATATTGAACAGAGCAGCCTGAGTCAGCCAGACTGCTGCAGATGCTTTAGCAGGGTGGTGGCTTCTCAGGTGCATAGCAGTTTGAGAGCAGAATTTCTTTCACCTGAGCTGGTCTCCTCCTACTGAGTGAAATACAGGAAGGTTTGAAAGGGTGGATAGAGAATGGTAGCGTTGGGTCACTGCTGAGAGCTAGGCTGGCTGGAGGGAATGGCCCTTGGAGAACAAGCAGGAAAATTGGAGAAGGAGGATGAATGAAGAGAAAGCATTTGGTGATGGTTTTGGATACTCTTGAGTATCTGAGGCTAGAGGGAGCTGTCCAGGTTGTCTCAGATGTGTCCTTTTTAGAAGATGGCTTTTTGGGTTTGGGAGTTGCAGCATTCACCACTGCTCCTGTTTGTGGCTGGCCTGGACAGTTGCATGTCTTGAAATTTAATGTTGCAGCATTGTTTGTATTTCTTCTCATGCACTGAAAGGGGTATATGTGGAGAGCCCCTCTCAGCCTTGCCAGCTAATGAGAACAAGCAATTACGTTGTTTTGGGCAGCCCTGTGTGTGAATGACTGCATGTGGCTTGCCTGCAGTGGAAAGTGAATGTCTGAAAGCCCCCCAGAGATGCAGGTCTGTGATCTCTGCTCCATTGTGTAAGTGCTTCCCACTTCTGCCGTTTACTGTAAGGTGAAGTGATGAAATTTGTCTTAAAGGAGAAGTGATGTGAAATGGTGCCCAGTCTGATTTGAAAGAAAACACTGGCTGCTCTTCCTTCACAGGATGCCATCTGGTTTGAACTTCACCATTTAAAATTATCTTGCTCATTCTTAAAAGGGTTTGTGCTGTAAAACATCACCTTGCTTCTTTGCAATCACTGTAAAAACTGTCCAGGCTGCTCCTGTTATGGAGAAGCTGGGAGGATCTGGCTTAGCCCTTGTCCTTCCTTGTGGTAGGAGCTACATACTAGAGGACAAATAGAGCATTTAAAGTTATTTTTATTTCATTTTCTGCAGTGGACTATATTTGCTGGCTGTTCCTCTTTTGTGGGATTAAATGTTAAAATCCTGTGTGGTACTGTGGTGCTCCCAGGGGATATTGTGTATCTGTATTTGATGTTGCATCAAGCCTGTGCAATGATTTTTCTCTTATCTCTGAAAAAGAGAGGCATGTGGGGCCAGTGGAAAGAAAGATACCTGTGAACATCTTTGGGGGTGTGTGAGTGAATCCTAAGCAAAAAACCCTTGGATAAGAGGCTTTCTGAGTAAGGACAGCACCTACAGGGAAGGGATAAAAGAGGGGTATTCCTTTATTTGATACATCCTGTTTGTCCCAGATATTGAACTTATGGTTTGACCCCAAAAATTGGGAACAGCAGGTCCAGGAGGTGCCCTGAGGTGAGGAAAGGAGTGGGCTTCCCATGGAGGCCTCCAGGACCCCTGGGTTGCTGCAAACACAGGCTGCTGCCAATACAATGTGTCAGGAGAGCTCGCTGGGGACTTTGGGGTTTCAGATGCAAACCTGTGTCTGGGGTCCCTCACCTGACACAGAGCAGGTTGGCCCAAAGCAGAACGAGCTGCCCATCTGGTCACTGTCCTCAGGCGTGCCCAGGTGCCCAGGGGTGACAGGGATCATGCCACCATGAGGGATAAGAGGGGTAAATACAGAGTTTGTGTCCCTGGAGATTTTGGGGTTTTTTTGCTTGTGATAGAAACTGAGCATTGCCAGAGTGCAAAATGCAGAACTTGAGAGGCGAGAGCACAGGGCAGGACTAAAGGTGGGCTCCAAGGCCAGTCCATCATCCTGAGGCGGGGAAGGACTCCATGTGCTTCTCCCACCTGCTGTCTCAGCTGGTGCACTTGAGTTTCTTGAACCTGGTCCTCATTTCACATTCGGCAAAAGAGAAATTTCGCAACACGACATCTTTAGGGGAGGAGGGGGGGAAAAAAAATCTGTTAGTCCTTCCTTTCTGAGATGTTTTGAGAGTCAAATTTTTATCAGAGGGAAAAAAACCCAACCCAAGACTCAAAACAGGAAACTCTTATCAGCTTGCCAGGAAGCTCTATTGCTTTGTGGAAGTGTTACCCTACGGTCATTGCTACTTTCAGTAGCTGTTTGTGAGTAATTTATGGCTTTGAGATGGGCGTCAATCTTCCATGCAAGCAGGGGAGAGGCCCTAAAGCTGGAAGGAGTAGTGGTAGGAATAGAGGGTGGAGGGGAAATACCAAGGAACAGGATTTGTATTATCTCACTACATATATTTACAATGATAAGATTTTCATTGTCTTCTATGGTAAATTATGATCCTGTTTTTGTTCTGTATTTGGATCAGGAAAAAGCAAACCTGTGTCTTCAAAAAATGCACAGGCTTAGTGTTCAGTGATTGTTATTCAGCAGAAGTAATCGAGGGACTTGGGATAATACGTAATTTCTTGGCAGGGGAATTTCTAAATTATCGCCTTACGGAGTTCTGTGTGCTTGAATTCTTAATGTATGCAGGTGTCTTTGTGTATATCATATTAAAAATTATCTAAGTCCTATTAAAACCTGTCAGAGGGGGTTGTCTGGTTCTCTTTTGTGTCCCAGCTTTGGTGTGCCCATCTCCAACAAGAGCACTTGTTCATATCCAGAATAATTTCTTTAAAAATAGTGTTCCTGCAAAATGTCTTTGGATTTAAAAATAAAGAAAACAGTGTTATGCAATGTATTAGGATGTATCTGAAAACTCTGTGTGTATGCACTTTATGTAGAGACATCAGGGGCTCATATCCCAAACCTGCCAGGTAGCTGTGCTGAACAGTTCTGGCTCCTGGCCCAGTGTTTCCTTTTATTTTGCCTTTTTGTGCCCTGGTGTGTCTATTCTTGTGCATTATGGATTACTGTCACTCCTGTAGAGACCCAACACAATGGGGATCTTTCCACCAGTGGCATTTTTTGTCCCCAAGCTGTATGGAGCAGGCATGATGTGGAGAAGGAAGTGCAATGCTGCTGCCAGGTTATCGTGTTTGTCGTGTTGACTGCTGACTAAAGTGCTTGTTTATCTCTTAGATTGTGCTGGCAAATCTCTTTTGCTTAAAAATAAGTATTAAACTTTTGTCTGGAAAGCTGGGCTTCTGGGCCATGAAGAGAAAAGATGATTTCTGAGTACATAACCCATGACCAAATTCTTAAAGGCATTTTGGCAGCAGGGATGTGCAGAGGAGCTGGGATATGTCCTGGGTGAGTTCACTGTGCACCACCAGTGATGCAGAGCTCATTTCCATGGGCTCTGGCCTTGCATTTAGGAACACATCATGATGTGAGCAGGCTTTGGGAGTATGGGGACTGATGCTCTTTTGAGGCAGCAATGCATTTCTTGGTGTCTCTTGGGCTGCCTTGTGGCTGGAGGAGTCCCTGTGAAACCAACATCAGGGAGGCGAATCATCTCCACGCTTCCATCTCATCACAGACAGTGAGTGCACTTTGAAACCTGGCTGTGCCCATTGGCTTTTGGGCTGACATCTCTCTCTTAAACAGATCTTTTAAATACAAAGATTCACCCTTTTTGTTTTTTCACTCTCCAGTTTTTAAATAATGGTCTTAAGTGCAGAGCACTCTGTGTCTCACTCTTTTGGGAAATGAGGTTGTTCCATGATTTCTTGAAGTCTTTGGCCAAGCATTGTTGATACACAAAAGTACACCATCCTGACTGCAGTGCTGTGTGAACCCATTCTTCTCCTTTAACATGCACTTATCTTTCTAATTTGGCATTTGAAAACATTTCTCTGAAACCCAGTAACCAGTGGCCTTTCTTACTCGTTGGACTACATTCAGTGTTTGCACTAGCACTTCATTAGGAAGTAAATAGCTATTTGCTGGGGTTTAAAAAATCACTCTTCCTCTCCTTGTACCTTATCTCCTCTTCCTGGACAAAAGTCAAGAGCCTCTTTCCTCCCGCCCCTTCCCTCTTGGATATACAATTGAATACAAATGATCCAAGGAGTATGATATGCCAGGTATTTTGCACACTCATCTCTGGGGAGCTGATAGCAGCCTGTCTCTCTGGAAACAGCTTCTTGGCTGCTCACTCCTACTGGAGTCAGCAGCTTCTTGTAGGGCCAGAAAGTGCTCACCTCCCTTGTCCTTCCAGAGAGGGACTTTGGAGCAGGTGATGAGGTTGCATCTGATGCCTTGAGGTGCCTCAAGAGTAATTAATGCTGTATGCTCATTGACACGTTTGGTGGCAGAATTGCAGACCTCCAACCAGGCTGGTAGGGTCCTTGAAAGGAGTTTCCTTAGCTAGAGGGGGGAAAATGGTCTGCCAGCTCTGGAGATGGTGGGAAGCCAGGTGGGAAGATGGTCTGAACTTTGTCTTTTCCCAGGGAGTCTCCCAGTGGCCAAGGTGAGCCCACCAGCCCTGTATTGTCCCAGGTTTGGCAACCTTTGCATGTAAATCACAGTTCTGACAGAACATGGCAGTGAGTAAATTCCCTTTGGGAACAAGGGAAAGGGCTGGAGCCCTGGAGGCGCGTGCCTCGCGGGCTGTAACGATGTCGATGTCGCCAGGGCTGCTCCAGCTTTTGTTCCCCTCTGTCCTCCTGAAAGGAAGTGGTGAAAGGCAGCCAGGCTGCCTTTATTTCTGTGAAATGGAGTGAAATGAGTGAGGCGACCTGTCGGAAGCAGATCGTTAGAAATATTTGTGACCTTAAGTGATCTCTCCATGGCTGGGAGAGGAGTAGGCGGAAGGGACATCGTGTCCTCCTTTGTCACAGCAGCAGTTTATCTTCCATGCTCTGCAGGGCTTGTCTCCCTAGTGGAGGAGACATCCATGTTTCCTGCTGTGGCAGAGCAGCTTCTCCAGGAGGGTTGGACAGGCCCTCCACAGAGGCATGGCTTGTTTCAACAAGCTCTAGTTGCACCAGCCTGCCCTGGCTGTGTAGACACGGCACCTTGGCCAACCTCTAGCAGGTTTCCCGTGTTTTCCAATCCCATCTCTCAACCCTTGGGACTCTCTTTGCACCTTTGTCAGCTTCTGTTGAGGGCTGTGCTGGGAAGTCACCTCTGCTGTGTTGCTTGCACCTTGCATGGACTGGCTTTTTCCAGAGGCTACAGAACAAGCAACAACACTCTTGCCTGTTTAGGAAGGCTTTTGGGATGACATCATAAGCACTTTTCTTCCCCCCTCCCACGGTGCAGGTTGGATGAAGATTTGTACTTCCCCAAAGCCCTTGTGGGAGAGGAAGGACAGAGACTGGCCTTGAGAAGTGAAATGTCTGAGAAAAGCCACAACCAAAGCCCAAGACTCCTCCTTCCAGGCTCTCGAGAGATGTGAAACTGTGCCCCTGAGTCTGTACTGAAATGCTACCAAGCCTGAGATGATGTGGTGCTTCTGGGGTTGGACTCAGCTGTGTAGAGGATGGAGGGGGAGGAAAAAGCTGTTCAAGCCTAAGCCTTGCCACTTCATAGGCAGCATGTGGTCTCTTTTCTGTGCTGTTTTGCTGAAGCGCTGTGCTTGAAGCTTGGCAGAGTCCTCTGTCCTCACAGATACGAGGAACAGAGCTCCTGAGCCTGGGAAAATACTGCAGGGAAAGGGCTGAAGCAATTCAATCAGCAGAGCTTAAAGGAAAGCATTGCTGCCATACCTCACTGCCTCATCAGTCTCTAATCCTGTGAAGTGTTTACGGGGGAAAAACCCCCAAACCCCTGCCAAAGCCCCCCCACCATAAAGGTCTCATGGTTGCACAGAGAGCTGTGGGACTGTCAGATCCATGGACTGTGGTTTGGCTGCTGTGGGCCTGGGTGTTTGAGGTGTTCAGTCCTTTGTGTCACAGGGTGTTGCTGTACATGGTGGCTACAGCTGGTAAGGCAGAGAACTCGTCTAGAGAGCTGATTGCTGGGTATGCCACATACTGCCTGCCTTGGGCTGAAGCAAGGCTTGAACTAGGCCTTAAAAAACAGGTCCCAGTGTGTCACCAGTACTTGAACCACATGGGTTTCTTGATTAATACCTCCTGTGAGACTTGGGGTTGACATTCATGGCTTGCATGACTCTTTTTTTGTAAGGATCTCTGCTCCTGTACATGTGAGACAACTCTGGGCAGTAAAACTTTCTTGATTGTTCTTCTAAGTCACTGGATCTATTGCTCTCGGGCAGCCTATAAAGCTCTAGACTAGCATTAAATGGCGACTAGTAGATCGCTTCCTTTCCCCTTCCAAGGCTGCTTAATTTCAGGAGGAAGAGTTAAGCCTTGCTTAGCTGAGAAGGAAGAGGAGCTTTAGGTGTGCTTTGCTATTTTATGTTGGTGGCTGCTGGTGGGACCTGGGAAAAATGCCACCAGTTATTTTTGTAGTTTAGTTTGTAAGCTGTAATTTCTTGGCAGAGATTTTCATCCCTTTGGCATGATTAATCATCAAAGATGATATTAATTAGAGAACTAATCTCCCTTGGTGGTAAATGGTGCAAGTTCTCTAGCTTGCCAAGAGTTTGTTCCATGCTGGACTGGATTTAGGGGTGCTGGTTAGTTGCAATGGTTGCCTAAGCTGCTTATCACCTTTCTGTGCATGCAGAAGAATTGAAATTCCCAACTGGGCATATAAAGGAACTCTTTACTGAGGGATTGGCTATTGAAATCCTAACTGGGGAGCAATTCTGCTTCTGAAAACTTAATATACCTGTGAGCTGCCACCTTGGACTGCAGCTACACTGCAGTTCTGAACTGGAGATGCCTGTGCTGTGGGACATGGAAGCTTTAAAGATGGTAGGATGCAGGAAATTCCTCCTAGTCTGTTTTGGGAATGGCTTAAATGTGGGTAGGCAGACAGGCAGCAAACTCTTCATTTTGATACCTTTCCACTGCCTTTAGGAAAAATGCTGCTGAAACTCTGCCTGAAAACTCTTGGTTGAGGAGGTCAGAAAATGGCCAGAGAGCTTTCCCTGGGAGATCCTGTGCTTCCTTCTGGCTTCTGTGCTGCCATTGCCTTATAAGGAGCTTCTGTGATCCTCATCTTGCTAATAAATGCATGGGGTGGTGGGTGAAAGCTGTTCAGAGCGAGCTGGCATTTGCTTGCAGGGAACTCGTGTGGCATAAGGAGAGGAATTCCACGCACACTCCCTTTGTTTGCGCAATGGCCCGGGCAAGGAGGGCCATCTAATTCCAAGGCCTATAAATATCTCCCACATTCCCGTCTTCTGCAGACATTAACGGAGGCCTCGCTGACGGCTGTTTACAGGACACGTAAGCAGCTGGAGAGGAGCCCATTTTAAACCTAGCAACTCGTGCAGTGTTTGACAGCGAACGCTCCGTGGAACGGGCACGCTGAGGAGGACGTGTGCCGTACTCAGCGGGGATTTCTCTCCTTTCAGGCCCCCAGGAATTGTTTCAAAGGCCTGCTTTAAATACTGGATTTGTTACTCTACCAGCAGTGCCTAGAGGAGCTGAAAAGCTACACAGCAGTTGACTTGCCTGAACTAGCCTTGAACCTCTTAGCATGTTGAGATTCCAAACTAAGCCTTGTTTTTCCCCCACCCTTGGACAGACTAGGAAGTGGAGGGGAAGGCTCATAAGCATAAGGAAGGAAAGGGAAAGACCAGAAAATAATAGATGCTATGCTATGTTATGAAAACTCCCCCAAAATAACTTGGATGTTGCCAGTCAAGCTGCTCCTCTGGTGTAATTAGTTCAGTGCTGTTCTCCATGAGTGTTCCCACCCATCTGTCAGGCTTTGAAGGACTTGAGAACTTCTGCATCTAGGAGAGGGTTAAATAGTCTATCATGATTTACCAAAGCCTGAATGTGGTGCCACAGCTTCTCTCTATAATAAAAGAAACATGAGATGAACAATAGCAGAGGTGGAAACTGTCAATGATGTAAGACCTGTAGCGTGATCTTCTAGAGGAGCTTGTCTGTGGTTCCAGCTGTGCTTGTAGGAACACCGCCTCTCTCTGTAAGGTCAAACAACCCATAACTTTTGCTCACCAACCAAAGACTGCTGTCATATGCACAAACCATTAAGGCATAATAAGGAGAGCAACTTAAAAGAACAGTTTCCAGACTTAAATCTGAATTTCATTGTTGTACAAAGTTTGTGTTGGAACTTAAGGTGATGGAAAAATTGATTCTAACCTTTTCTGTTTGATTAAAAATCCATTTGAACTTCAGCATGCTGGCTAAATTCCAGCTCTTAGAAGTAATTGCCTTTTGTTAAGCTACACACCTTCTGTGAAACCTTACTCAGGGAACTTAGTCTAATTATTATCCTTTGCTTCAAATAAATGGTTGTATAGCACTGTTGATCTAATCTGCCTGTCATGTTCCACAGCAGAGAAAATTTAATTTTCAAAAAACTCCTATATTAGCCCATACAGCATGTAGGTACAGATGTTTCTGCTCTAGATCCTTCCCAGAGAGACCAAATGCAGTTCCTACTTAGAGGAGTTAAAAAAAAAACAAACAACCCCACAACCAAAAAACCCCCATTTTATTCTTCTGACCTTGTGAAAGCTCTTCTGTGTGAGGATGGGTAGAGAAGGACATGGGAGGATCAGAGAAGTGAGTGGTAGTGGTATGTATGTTCACATGACAAAATCCCCCACCCACAAGACAGAGCAAATGAATTGGTTCCTCTGTAAAACCTCCTGGGGAAATCTTGTTCGGTAATTGAGAACTGCTCTTGGAAAAAGGAAGCACTGTGGGATGCAGATAACTGCCTTTGGAGTGTGGCTCTGTGAACTGGCAGGAACATGCACTGCCTGGAGGCCTGAGTGCACTGCCCGGAGTCCTGGTGGGCTTGGGAAATCACATCCTTCCACAGATGTGGGAAACAATACAGGTGGCTGGGATTGCCCAGGGAGTCGTAACTCGGAAAGGAAAAAGAAAAAAAAAAGGGGGATGTGCATTTGCAACTGCTGTATGGGAAGGGGATGAAGAAATACCTGCACCTCCCCATGGCCATAGTGGAGAGACAGGATTCCATGTATTTTTATATAGAGAATGTCAGGGTATTTAAGGTTTGATGTGGGTTTTTGGTGTTCTAGCGGGATATTTTTGGATTGTTGTTTTGTTTTGTTTTTTTTTTTAAATCTCCTGGAGAGCCTAGCAAAAGTGAAATGTGCTGGATAGTTATCTGACTAGAGAGGAAAGTCTCTCTGGAAACACAGCCTCCCTAGCAGCTGTCCTGTTCCCTCTGTAGCAGGGTTGCTTTGTCTCCTGCCCTGCTGGCAGACCCTGGTGCAATCCTATCAAGCAATGGTGTGTTTATCGGTGGAGTGATGCTGTGGGTTTCCCTCTTTCCCCACCGAGAGTGGGGAAGCTGTGCTCTGACAGCACCAAGGGGTTCCTGAGGGTGTTGAGAGCAAACCCTCCCCTGGCACTTGACCTGTGCGGGCAGAGCTCTCTGTGCCGCCGTCCTGCTGGCCCTTCTGGGTGAATCCTGTGGGAACATCCTGGAGAGGAGCAGTGTACGGAGCAGGCAGGAGCTGTGGAATGTGCTACACCCCAGCATGGTGTAGGGGTAACTGCTGCTACCAGCAACACAGGAAATCTGTTTCCTGTGTAACAATGAACCCTTTTTTGAGGTTAGTCTAAAGCACAACTGCAGTCAGGCACTGATACCCAACCTGCTACCTACAACAGGCCACTGGTTTGGCTTGTGAACTTGTATGTACAAACCAGCAGACCCAGAAGTGCCCTAAAAGCTGTTTGATTGCAGTCACAATGAATTTTTGTCAACGTGAACACCTTGCTGGAAAGTACATGGAAGAAAAGACTACTAGACCTCACCTTCTGCCACCCCCTTTGAGAGAACCAGTAATGTTCTGCTTTTTAAGGAGTTAAATTTCAGCATGACAGGACTGGCACAAGCAATGTGCTGTATGAGTGGCCATCAAGACAGTTGTGTCCTCACAGAGGCAGGGTTGGCTCATGGTGCTCTGCTCAGCCTCAGCTGGAATCCAAAGGATGCAAATTCCTCAGGAAGACCTGGATAGCCTTAGCAGATGTGTACTGTGATGACAGTTAAACTGGGGCTTACTGGGCAGCTGAACTGGAATGACAGAGTTTGCTGGCTTTTCCCTCAATTTGCATTCATTGCTTTTGCTCTCCACCCTATGATTTCCTCTCATCCCTCTCTCATCCTGTACAGATGCTAAATGGAAACTCTGCCAACTAGTACAGCTCACACGCTCTCTCCTGTTGCTTCCCCAGGACTATCCTAAATGCTCTCCCTGTCTTACTCCATGCCTCTCACTGTCCCACTCTGGGGATCACTATCACTCTCAGGAACATCTACAGAAAAAAGAAGAATGAAGATAGAATTAGTAAGATTTAACACTGAGTTTTTTTGTGTCCTTTCCAGACCGTGATAAATTTGTAGCATTCTCATCGATGACTGGCAGGAAGAAATTCCTTTAATATATTCTTTTTTCCCACTGAAATGTGGTTGTTCCCTCTCCCCTGCATTGAACAAGGCAAATCATGGGTACAATTCCTCTTGCTTTGGCAAGTATGGAGCTTGTGATTAGCCTGCCAAGGGAGAAAGATGTTGCTGCAGATGTCAACCAGTCATTCAGCACTGCACACCCGAGTCCAGCTGGTCTGATCTGTATGTGCACATTTGGGAATGTGCATAAGGATAATCTCCTCCCTTTGTTGCACTTAGAAATAAGATTTTTTTTCTTTTCAGCTGCATTTCATTTTGCTATATAAAGAAGTAGACAGATCTGGCCTTTCTTTTTTAATAATGTCTTAGGACCAGGGTACAAAAAAGGTTAATGCATTAATTTTTAAGACAAGTGATAAATGTACTGCAATAAGCACATCCTACATACACAGAATATATTTCTCTATATAATATGAACACAAGAGATATAAAATAAGTTATACTTATCTTGGTTTTTCATCACAGTAGGAGCTCAGCTTATATAAAGTGACAACAGGATTGGAACAACACATTGCTCCAAAGCAACAACAAAAACCAGAAGAGTGTGCACGCATGTGTGTGTTTAGGCAATGAAATAGGAAATTGAGGGATTTCTGCTAAAAGTGGGTCTTGAAAACAAAAATCTCACAGAGCATGAAAGAAGTGGGAAGGTCTCTTGGCTCAGGGTAGAAGTTCTGGAGGGGATCAAGTGTTACTGTGTGGTGGGGAGAATGTGTGAAGGCTGACATCTTGGCGAGGTTCGTGGAGGCAGAGAGCAGAGCAAGCTCTGCCCAGTGCCCCCTGTGTTGTGCCCTTGTGATGGATCCACCTGCCAGTGTGGGGTTTGTATCTGTACAGTGAGAATGAGGCCTCATGGCTTTCACTGTGCACGATGAGAGCAAACACGTCACTCCACAGGAATCACAGACACCACAACTGTTCAAGGAGCAAACACTACCCACTAGCTGTGAAATGCTGGGTGAGCCTGGAAGCGGTGTTCCTCCCTTCCAACCCACCTGATGTCCACCTCTAGGGCCCCTCCCTCTGCTTCCCTTGGGATGTGGTTCTCTGGGCCATGCCTGCAGAACAAATCTCCCTTGGGGACTGAATGGGAGGTAGCAATGGTGGGGAACTCTGAGTACCTGTCCCACAGTGAACAATGAGGAATTCCAGCTGCCCAGTTCAGAGCTCTTTCAGATTTTATTGATGTATTTTTCTTTAAGGACAGGGGAACGTTCATAAAATTTGCATCTTAACGGTGAATCAAGGTTCCTAAAGTTCTTAACTCTGGGGTTTAGTATCTAGTATTTTAGTGTGGGCTTATGTTAATTAGGAAATGCTCTTTATTTTGGCCAATAGCTTGAAGACCTTGTGGTTTCTCTTAAGTCTCCTGAATTTTGCAAGACCCATTAAAAGGCAGAAGGTGCAGCCAAAGCTCAGGAGTGATACTGGCAGTTAGCAGATTTCTATTAGTGCCTATTCCACTCTCCAAAAATGCAGCCCACTTCAGGTTTTCTTCTACTCTCGCTTAATAGAGTCTCCTAGTTTTCAACATCCTTTCTTTACCTTCATATTTACAGACTACACATTAGAAAGCAGGGACAGTACACTGAAAGAGTTAATTGCATATTACCATGAAGGATTGGACTTTTTTGTTCTGCTTTAGATTTTGTTCTTCATACAGCAAAGTAGGTATAAATCCAAACGTGATCTCACATCTAAACGTATAATTTAAGTAAACATGTTTTTCTAGATCTTTTATTTTCGCCTTCCCTTTCCCTCTCCCCTCTAACCTTCCTTTCACTCTGTTATTTTCCTTTTGGATGGAGGGAGGAGATGGGAAGGGAGCTCATTTGGCAGCTCATGACCCTCCAACTTGACTTTAATGAGATGATTCGCCAAGGCAAACTCCTCATCATCCAGCATGCCATCTTTGTCGATGTCAGCCAGTTTCCAGATCTTGCCCAGCACGGTGTTGGGCAGCTTAGACCTCACCATCTCCTTCTTGGCATTGGCACCAGTTATTTTACCATCGACAGGCGAGAGAGTGTAGAAGATCTCGTCGTACATGGGCTTGTCCCTGGCCACCACCCACTCGGCGTCATCGATCCCTTCTCCGGCGCCTTCTCCGTAGCCATGGCCGAAGGGCCCATGCAAGGTGCCCTCGAAGGCTCCTCCCTTCACCATCTGGGTTGGCCGTTGGGACTCTTCCTGGCGGACAAGCACCATCAGCTGGGCGATGTCGTTGGCCAGCATGTCTTCCACGGTCTCCAGCAGCTTGCTCTTCAGAGGCTGGAACTTGCTAAAATCCTGAGCTTGCAACTGATCCTTAAAATGGGACAACACAGCAAGAGGTGAGTGACATGGCCATGTATGGTGGAGTAATGGCGTACGGTGGGATGCCTGCCTGCTGCTTGGCTCACAAAACCCTGCTACTGCAGAGGAGTGGGGAGCTTGGCATTCCTTCCTGACAGCCCTGCTTTCAGCATGGGATGGGCTCTCCCTGGCTGGCCTTGCTTTAATCCCCTACTAAGTCCTACAGAAAAGGACCAAATAGTTCAAGGCAAGCTGGTTGTGTGCTCTTGCTACATCCTCCAGCCAGTGCTCTACATTCCCTCTCTCTTCTGCACTCTGGGAAGGAGACCATTGTACTCATCACCATGCAGTGCATCTTTCAGATGCCATCAAGACAGTAGCACATCTGTAAAAGGTAGTGAGCATGTCTTTACAGCATGTCTCGGATTCTCTAATTTCACAGCTAAGCAAAAGGGCTTTGAGTAGGGCCTGCAGAGAACTTTCTTCTAGCTGTGAAATGACCTACAGCTTTATCTTTCACCTTCTACTCATTAACTCCACACTACTCACTCCTACTGGATTGATACAGTCTTTTTTAAACACATAATTTAACAAGCAGTGAACAAGATCTCCTATTGGATACATCCCATAGATCTCATTACCAAAATCTTAGGGAAAATACATTTTCAAAAAGAAAAAGAAAAATAGGCAAATGCTGTTTTCCCTAGGTAACTAGTAGCAACCTCAACAGCTAGAACTCAGAACAGGTTTGTGCTTGGACTGGAGCCACGCAGCAATGCAGCAGAGTCCAGCATTGCTTGAATGTACAGTACAAGGCTCTGATCCAAGGTCCTTATAAGTTTTTGACTTGCATGAACATTGGGCCAGGTCTCCAGTCTGAAGAACAGAAAACCTGCTTCTCTGCTTAAAACAGAAAAGGGGCTTTAAGTTTTCACACTTTCCTTTCTCTCTTTCTAGAAACAAAGAGTGAAGTACAAGACAAATATAGCTCTTTAGGAATGTGGCATATGTAGCCTTTTCAGGCCATAGCTTTCCTTTTTGTTATAAACTAATAATATACTTAGGTCTGAAAAATCTGCAAATGGAACCTGGAATTAAAAATAAAGAAAAACAGAAGAAATCATTTGATGTAAAGTGCTATTCAGGCAAAGATATGAGAAATGAATGTGAAACTGTAATGCTTCACATGAGCTCTATGTGTAAGAAGTGCTCATGCCCAAATATAGCCTGCACATATTTTAAGGCACATTTCAACATTACAGCAAACTTTTCCAACAGGTGGCAACAATCAGTGTGTGCATGGCTCTGTTGTATTCCCTACAGTTACTCTTATGCTCTTTCCTTGGATGTTTGCCAGGATGCCACTGCTTACCTGCATCTTTCTCAGATTAGGGAAGTCTCCTGGAGAGATCTGATGCTCCCGTTCAATCCGGGCATAAATATCTCCCAAGTTGTTAACAAGCTCTTTCTTTTTATTGTCTTTCCCAAACATTGAAGGCATTTCCTTCTTTAGGGAACTGATGATATAGGCATGGACCTGAAGAGAATTAATTTGGAAAGAAGGCAAATGTTAAATAGCACATCAGAAAATTCTCAGCAGTGTCTGTGCCTAGGATACAACTCTATCTTTTTCCACCCTGAAGAGCAAGCTCAGCTCCTCAGCTTGCCTGGACCTATGAATTGTTATTCCAGTGCTAAATGCTCAGCTGTGTGCTCTGGCTGTGCTGAGACGAGGCAAAAACAAGGTGTAGTCCTGAGCATACAAACAGTGACATTCATGTGAACTTTCTGGAGGGAGTGGTAGAGTTTTTTTTTTTCTTCCACTGGGCATAGCCTTCAAGGGAACAGTCCCTTTCCAGCCCAACCATACAGGTTCAGTGTTTTAGTATGAATACCAGTCCTTAACTTATGCAACATTCTGGCTTTTTTTTTTTTTTTAAACAGTGAACCAAGCATTTCTTCTTGAAATGAAGACCCTTGCACTGAAAGCTTTTGAAGGATCTTTTCATCTCTTTTCTCAACTGATGTGCAGTTCTTTCCTGTATTTTCAGGGGCTTCTTTCAGTTTATTTCAAATACTCAGGGATACTACAAGCTTATTTATCATTTGTGTGTCTCCACTTCCTCTGCATCCACCTAAGCCAGGTATCTCTCTTGGCTAAGAAAATTTAAAGCAGAAGACCTAGAGCTTATCAATTCCCCTGGTGTTTGATTCTGATATACTGAATTGGTCCTAATTCTCAAGTTGCTACCACAGAGCAACTGCTTTCCATGTCCCTTCAAGGGCTACCTGCTTTGATCTGTAGTTACCTTCCTCATTCTGGTCTGCCATGATTGACATACCAAACAAAGCTGTTCTCTTCCCATATTGCGTAGGGCTCATAGGCTGGGCCTGAGTTAAATGGGATGGAAAAAGAGTAGGATCCACCAGCTCTGCAAGCTGAACTAGCCAAAACCACTTCTCCATAGGCTGCAAGCTGTAGACAGCCCAAACAGAATGCTTGGGGCTTCTATGGCAACACCTACCTTGGCCAGCCGTGCTCGCTTGATGAGGTCATTCAGCTTCCTCAGGGCTGCATTGCGGGGCAGGCTCTGGATATCCCTGAACAGGTCCTGCTCCTCTGCCTCGAACAGCTTGCGGTTGTCGGGGATGAGCAGCGGGTGGGACCAGAAGGAGCCGATGTAGACTCTGATGACCTCGGGAGTGTTGACGATCTTTCCCAGGGACCACATGAGGGCACCGTACACTCGCATCAGCTGCTGGGTCTCGATCTGGTCAGCCTTGTTCAAAACAACTCTCATCTTGTCCTCATGGTTCTTCAGGGCCTTGATGACCTCAGAGAACTCATCAGAGATGTCCAGCTTGTGAGCATCAAAGAGGAGAATGATGCGGTCGACCCGCTCTGCGAACCACTCCAGCACAGCAGCGAAGTCATAACCTGCAAAGGGGGCAGGAAGAGCAGAGATGCAGCAAACAGGGGAGTAGAGAGCCTACTTGCTGTACTGAAACTATATCTGTACCTAACTGAGGATAAGCTTGCAAGGAAGTGGCTTTCCCAGTAGAGCAGGTAGCTTGATAAGGAGATGAGGCACTGTCCTTCACATAGAAATGTCACAGCACACAGTGAAGGACAGCTCTTGTCCTCTCCACATTAAGAGATCACCCAAAGAAGTCTTGAACTTGTGCCCCAGATCTTCATTCAAATGCACATCAAGGAATAACTGCTGTATTCAAACACCTACTGCAGAAGTCTTGTATGTGGCAACAAGAGAGGTCTACTTTGTGAATGACTGGCCATCAGCATAGCCTACAAAGGCTGCTGAAAGCTGGGTAATGGCAATACTTGCACCCCAACTGGTTTGAGATTGGTATCAATCAAACAGTGGTATCTCCACTGTTTAACAAATCTCAGGTCTTCTCTACTTGTGCAAGACTTAACTTTGTCTCATCCAATTCAAAACCCAGCATGCAAATAACCTTCCCTACCAGAGTAATCATCCTGTCGTACCTGCTGTATGTGCACAAAGCCAAGTAATTTGTGTTCACTTAGCCAAGAGCTTGAGGCTTAGCAGACAGCATTGCTGTGAACACCAGAGGCAGACACAGGCCAGGAACAGTGGGTTCAAATTTCACGTGCCTCAGGACTAAATATAATGGATTCAAGTGTCAGACTGGGTCCACCTTTAAGCAGTACAGAGCATGATAAATAGTGTGTGGAAAAGTGCCTAAAACAATAGTAATGACAGCAACAAAATTACCTTTTTTCCTAGCTCTGTGGCCTTTTAAAATCCTTCTTTAAAGTTTTGGTGAGAGACTGGTTGGTTCTCTCTCCCTGCTGTCAGGCTCTCCTGTGCTATGCAACGTTTGGAGTTATCTGAGTCACCAGAGTGCTACACTTTGTTAAGGGAAATCAGGACAGAGCAAATGCTATTTGCATTCAAATCCTTTAATATACTATTTTAATCTTGGCTTTCATGAATAAATACATGATAATTAGTTCAGTGCTTTTTCCTCCTGCTCCCCTTTCTTTTTCTTTCTTTTTTTCCTTCTGTCCCCAACTAAAACTTAGAGGGCAACCAGTGCATCCCAATCATTAGACTGGAACTACAGAAGGGAAGATAGCTGAACTGTGATCTTGCTTTTGCGTGCTGGCCTTTTCTTCCATGACTAAGCAAACTGGAGTGAAATCCTGGCTCTCATGTCAGGAGTGGAGCCTGTGTGAATTTTCTCTTCAGCTGGATAAATTCGTATCAACTTTTTGCCACTGAGAACTTTTATACAAATTCAAAGTATTACGACTGATCCATGTTCTGCTTTGGTCAATTACAGTTTGCTCCTTACAAGAAAAGGGGGCAGCAGAGTGTGGGCATGTGAGGTGTGTGTTCTTGGATGTGGACACTTTGCCCTGCTCTATTCCATGGGATTTACCAAAATCTCAAATGAAAGATGTTTATCCCACCAGTGTCCTCCTGCTCACTATGACACGAGTGTCTCCTCTAACAAGAGCAAGCAATGCTGGGCCCTGGCTCTCTGCTCAGCTACGTTTGATGCTGAGAACTTCAGAGAATTCACGATCAGTATTAGCTTCGACAATGACCTGCTGAGCATTCAATATGTTATACTGATAGCTGCATATTTGGCTCAGTCCGTGTGTCTGACCTCAAACACAGTCACAAGTCAGTTTTTAAAAACTGAAATAAACTTGATCCTGCTCACTTTCAGATATCCTTTTTTAACCTTAGGTGCTAACCTCAGGTGTTCTTGCTGCAGAGAGCTCTACCCCACTGCTCTAATTGCAAATCTGCTGCAAAGATCAGCATGCTAAATCCTTCTTAACCTGTGCTGGGGGCAGTGGCAGCAAGGCAAAGTTGATGCTGATACCTCACTTCACTTGGCCTGGGTTCAGGCTGTCAGCTGTCCCTCCACAAGCAGATCAATGGATGTGCAAACAGGGACCTCCCATGCCCCTCAAACTTTGCCAAACAGTGGATACATAGACTTTATGTTCACTTCTGCCAGGGCTGGAAGTCATCTGGCATGGCAGGACAGTTTATTCTTCATACGCAGAGCTACACAGCTTGCTTTTTCATCATGGAAGTAGTGAGTCAGGGTGACTTTATTTGGAGATGTTTGTGCGTTTAACCTTGTAAAATCTTATGGACTGGGATGTTTTCTTGTCAAGCTGGCACACATTTGAATTGTACCATAGCTACTTTGTCCAGTCTTTTTCTTGGGAGAATCAAGTGGAAAACAGTCATGCTCTCTAGGCTACCTTGATAATGCTATAGTGGTGTAGATGTACAGATGGTGTGGATGGTTTCCCTCTGACAGTAGAGGAACAGTCACTGTGTCACTAGTTTACACTACAATGAAAGACTCTGAGATCAGAAGGCTGAAAATCTGACTCCTTTATTTCTGGGATTTGTCTCCTCTTTATACTATTTTACACAGACCAAGTGGATTGGTGAAACAAAGGCAAAACTTTTCAAAGGTTTGGTCAAACCAGAGGGACATCAGGAGAAAGTCCCTCCTGATAAAAGGAATGCACAATTTGGTACAGTTAGAAAAATATTTGCCCTGTTTACAGAAAATTCCCTGGGAAAAGAATTTTAGAAACCAAAATATGTCTCAGGCAAGAGACTAAGGTAACATCACTGTTACACTCTGTTGTGTTAATAGGAGCTGGGATGAGTTGGGGAGAACGTCTGCACCTGACAGTCCACCTGGCAGGGACTTAGTAAAAGTGGGAACTGATTACTCAAAAGAAGGGAGATATTAAAAAAAAAGTCTAATTGTAGTTTTGGTATTAACTAAGGACTTGGGAGACTGACCTTAGCCTGGGTCTCAAGGTATGTCCAAAACTATCTTTAGGTGTTTAGCTCCCATAATTTTTATCCTGTATCAAGCCTGCATCCACACTAGCACTTAGAAGGTATCTATTTCCTAAGTCTCTCTTTCCTATTAACAAAAATAAATCTTGCTCTACCCAGCAAGAAAAGGAAATTAATATTTGCTCAGACCCTTTGTGTATTCCCAGCTGCTACAGTAACATACAATGAGTCTTGAATGTCCCTGTGGACTCCATTAAATGTCTAGATTGATTAGCAGACTTTCTTTCCTGGCTTCTTTGCTTGTTCAGAGGTATTCTCCTGACAGCTGTCCTGCATATCTTCATTAAAGAGAGAACAAAGCCCTGGAGAGTAACACTTGCTGTTGACTGCTCTGACACATCACCGTGGACTCATTTGCATCCCATGCTGGGACAAAAGCCCAACGGCCACACCTCCCCTTGTATGTCCCATTTGCTCTAGCTCTGGGGAACCTCTCCTGTTGGTGCCCAGCTGAACAAAACCAAGTTTTGTGTGTGCAGTGCTACTGATCACAGCTGCATTCCTCTGTATAGAGGTACTAGGCAGGAAAAATGAGGTGTAAGCATATGTATTCTGTTCTTAAGTGATGGAACACTACAGAGGGAAAGAGGGAAAAATTATCCCGAATGCTGTAAAATTGCTTAACACACAGCATAACGTGGGACAGAGCTCTGCTTACAATGATCTACTCGGAATCACTGACTGTGGTGGTGTTTTCACACACAGTGCCTAGAGAATTGCTACAGATGTGATTCATGGGGTTGACTTTTTAGTCTTGCTTCTAGTGTATATTAGAGTAGATTGTTAATAAAGCATTTGGATAGCAGGATGACAGTGTAAATGGCTAAGGGCAAGCTATTAATAAAGGTTTTTAAGGTCTTAGATTAATATTTTAATGTTTAGTTTGGAGCTTTCATTTTTGGAGGGCTTTTCAATGGCACAGAGAACTTGGGGCATTTTGCCTGGCTCCAGCCAGAGCTGGATGTGTTCAACACCTGAAAACATGAGGCTTATTCTGTAACTAAACTTAAACATTATAGCCTTACTTTGGTTTCTTCCCTCCTGGCCCATTTTTCATTTCACAGATACACTGGGCCTGCCTCTGTCTTCTGGCAGTTTATCACTGTGTGAGCTTAGACCAAGAACTGATCTTCATCTGAAGTCAAATTAGGAGTTTTCCTGGTGTCCCTTGCTCATTCCACTGCAAATGCATTATGTCTCCCTGCACCTCCCTGTGTTGTAGGCTGTTGCTAAGGCCTCTCACAAAAGCAGGCAGTCACTATCTCTGCTTTGGCAGTGTTTCAGGGATGGGTGAAGCTGTCCACGGAACTCAGCACGGTTTTATTGTGAACTTACAGGGCAGTAGGGAAGCCATCTGCCTGCCAAAGCTGCATTAATGCAAAACTATTATTACAGGGATGTTCAGACAGAACTGTAAAGGAAAGAATTTGCTGTTCAGTAATTCCTATCTGTTGTACTTGCATCCCTGTTGAAAAATATGCTGCATATTTAAACATTCTCTAACATCACTGATGCAATTTCTTTCACAACCTCCAGATAAAGGTCAATGTGAAGAGAAAATGAATCCAAACCATACAGTACCAGGAGGACAAGATAAACACAACAATTTTATTCCATCAGATGTTTGTTTCATGGGACAGGTTTCCCTCTGACAGCATGAGAAGGACTCAAAAGACTTAACACAAAGCTGACAAGTCAGCAGGACTGTCAGTGGGTTCAGCCTGCAGAGAAAATGATCTTGCCGACACCCTGCCATCTAAACTCCATAAAGCAGGTTTGCCTAACGAATTCTTGTCTGTGGACCATTGGAATACCTGGCACCATGCAGTTCACCACGATCTGGCAGGATTATGCAATTACATTCTGCCAAGTCAGATCAGGCATGATACAGTCTTTATGCTGACTGTGGGAAGATGGATGATACCTGACCCAGCATAAAATCTGCTTGGCTGTAAGACTTTAAAGCCAATTTAAAACTGCAGGGACTGGGCAAGGAGTTCAGCATTTCTCACCACGTAGTGACATTGGCTGTTGGTTTAGGTTTGTTTTGTTTGTTTGTGCTATTTTTTTGACTGGTAGCAAGCAAAATATTGATTTCCTCTCTTGTGGAACCATAGCCACAGGTCCTGTGGTAGTGGAGTTCAGGTGGGGTTGATTGGAAACAGTCAAATCAAGAAGCACTGAAAATCCCAAAGCTGCTGCTTTGCACCAGATAGCTCACAGCTTGCTGTTAATACTGCTGTAAATTGTGTTGCTGCTTTTAGCAATTCACCTCCTTCCTGCTGAGTTTTAGTCACTGGGAGCTTCCTTCTCATCTTTCTAAAGCTGGTGTTATCTAGAGGTGAACGATTTACCAAATTGTGCCGCTCTATAAGGCAGGGTTTTATGGCAGTGTCCGTATTTGTCAAGAGGGAGACGGGTTCTGATTGTCTGAGGACAACATCCCAAGATGGGACAGCTGACACTCAGAACACTGACTGCCTAGAGAGGGAACAGCTCTGGGGAGGTGAAATGAATGCTGATTACGGGGAGCTTATGACTTAAATTTTTATAATTGAGTAAGAGGGTTTTGAGGCTTAGTCTAACTGGTCACAGCTATGTCCTGCCTGAAATCCTTTCAGAGTCCAGGGAAGAAAACTTATGTCTCTGCAAAACAAGCAGGCAGCCCACACTGGAGGGGGAGAATGTGCCAGGAGGGGCAGGTGTTACCTAAATATGACAGATGGCTGAGAGCAAAGGACAAGGAAGGTCAGAAGAAGAAAATGAGGGGAGGAAGGGGGAAGTGACATATCCCTTTGAGGACACACAAAGTGAGTGGGAAGCTGTGCTGGGTGGCTGTTATGAGACTCAGAGAGTAATGGTGTCCTGAAGAGAGAAGGGTGCTGGCTAAGAGTATCAGAGAGGAAACAGGTGGGACTGGGTTGGAAGAACAGCAATTGGAGCAAGTTTCTCTCGAGGTGAGGAGCTGGTGGTGTCAGCAAGGAGGACAGAAGGGATGATGAAAAACAAGGTATGGGTACTGGACACACCTCACTGCAGCTCATCCTAAAACACCTTTGTAAAAAGCTGCCATACTCCTCTCTGGAAATGGCTGCCTTCCAAGGGAATATAAAGAGATTCCTGTAATGCATATCTGTGGGTGTGTTGGGAAGTACACAGAAGGCCTTTGGGATGAAAAGATTTCTTTGAATGTCGCATGCCCTAATTTCTAGAGCAGGCCCAACTTGCCAATCACTTCTGCCTGAGCCTATACTCAAAGAAATAATCTCTCCTGGAGCTGCTGATTCAGAGCACTGGGAGCTACATCCTCTTGCCAGTGCTCCACATTTCCTCCTCCTCTGTACCAAGAACTTATGGAAACATTAAATACGTTTTGGAGGCTTTAAGGTTTCCAAAGCAAAGGCAAAAGGACTCAAAGTACAGATCTCTGTTCTCAGCTAGCAACAATACTAACATTTACATTAAGCAGTACCTGGAGTGCCAGTGGAGTGCCAGACTGTGTGGCCTTTTGCTTTCATGTTGTTTACTGCAAGGACTTCAGGGTGGGGAAGAGACTGGGAGCCTGATAGGGCTCTCACTTTGTCACTGGGAAGTGAACAAAACCTCACTAGGCACATTCAAATCAGGTGGAGCAAAACTGGGGAGAGCATTGTCCAGAGCTAAGTTTCCCTGTAACAGTTTGTTTAGCTCCTGTGTACACAGTCAGAACCTGTCCCATCTACAAGTTTATATCTTTGCCACTTGTGACAGATGAGCCTGAGTGCTACTTGGTACTTGGGCCAATTCTGAAAACAGTTTCTAGCCAGATTTTGAGACCTCAGAAGGCACCTGAATACAGGCCAAATTTTCCAGAGAAGTCAGGGCATACCAGTGTTGATGTGTAGCTGGAATTCCAAGGAAATTGTTTTACTATAGCATCCAAACACCTGAATTCTCCTGTATTCATACTTTAAATTTCAGGAGAAATCATGTTTGAAAAGCTGGCCTGAAATGGCCACCCATGACTGATAGCCCCCAGTGACCAGGAAGCACATTTCTTCTCCATTGTTACTCAGGATGCTGAAAGAATGCGTGACAGGCATAAATAATGCAAACTGATGAGATGCTGATGGCATGACCATCTTCCCTCAATGCAATAGATACTTAGAATATTTCTGGAGTGCACAGTGCACAACAAATGGACATGCTGCACAGCTGTTCTAAAAGTCAGACTTGTTTAGTAACACAAATTAAATGCTTGCTGTATGTTAACAGGAATAGAAAAAAGCGCAGCCCTTTCTATCTGTGCAGCCATTTAATCCTGTTTTGTGTTACTTTTTTTTTTCCTCTTCCAGTTCTGGAACTACAAAATATATCAGTATTTCCAACCCTAATCATGAAGACAGTCTCTATCTCCCTCAGTACCAAACAAAATAATGATTTAGCTTTCTTACACCCCAAATATAATCTGGACCTTTTGTTTGCATGCTGCTTTCAGGTCAAAAGAATTAGGGTCATGGCTTCACGTATTTCTAGAAATAAAAATGAGAACTGTGCAGATTTTCTGCTCATTTTTCTGTTGCTTTTAAGAGGAAGTGCAGAACAGCGTGCCTGTAAGAGCTGAGCATTTCAGTGGAACAGTATGTGTTTAGTGAGACTGTGATAAAATCAGGCAGGTTGGCAGGGCAGCTCTAATGGAGGTGAACTGGAAAGTCAAAACCAACCAGTGCACTTTCACCCTCCCAGGCAGAGTGAAATACAGAATATAAGCAAACATCACCAGTGGGGAGTATTATAACAAATATTTGAAATGCCTCCCTTTTAGAGACTTTTAGGGTGGATGCCTTTAGTTTGTATCATGCTGTTGCTAGCACACGTGACAAAGCTTCTCAGAAAAAATATTTTTTGTTGCCATTGTACCCTAAACAGCATTGCATGAAGTGGGAGATCATCAATTCCCTTGGTGTTTGCCTTTCCCTTCCAAGCATGGCTATTTGAGACACAGCCAGGCTGAGAGCTCTGCACTGCTCAAGACTGTTGCTATTAGCATTTTTCTTCTTGCTGTCAGACTGGTGAGTGACTAAGTGTCCCTGGTGCTGAAGCTGCTGGTCATTTGGGAATTCTGCTTTCCCAGGAGAAGGGTGAGGCTGGTGGGTAGGGTTTTTTCCCTTGGTTATGGGATACTTAGGGCTGCACTGAAGCCAGCGGAATGGAACTGGGTGGAAGGCTGGGAAAATGCTGGAATAGTGTAGGCTGGAAAGAAAGCCAATGAGGAATGACACTGCCAGTCCTTACCTCCTGGCTAGGACCTTGTGGTCACAGCCAATGCAGGAAATGGAGAAGGCAGCATATAGAGTGAATATGAAGTAAGTGTTCAGGATATATCCAGGAAGTAGTGCCCCAAAAGAGGGATCAAATATATCTTGGCCAAGGCATCACTGAACTTGGCAGACTTGAATCTGCTCTGCTCAGGGCAGGTGTAGGTCGAGACAGATGGGCAGCAGAGCATGCAAGGCTCAGCCCCCAGGGATGGCACTGCCACTGAAGTGCATGAGCTCCTGTTGCCAGGTGGCTCCATTAGCAGGGCAGACTGCACAAGGTGATGAATTATGAGGAAGTCCTCACTCCTGTCCTGGCTCTGAATGACCTGATCTGTGGCCCTCCCCTCTGTCCTCATTTATTTCAGTACAGTCATCCCCTCTTCATTTTCCCTGAGGGCTGGCCTGAGCTGATTATGTGACACCAGGACAGCGCTTTGCAAGTTGGTGGCATCTGCATCATTATCAAATTGTCAAAGCAGACAAGACTGTGCTGCTTTGGTACAAACACCTCCCCTATGGGCAGCTCTGCAGCCTCATGCTCCCCTAGAAACAATAAATAACGAAAAGGACACAGAGCAAGGGACAAGGCAACGCAATCATTAGTTCTTTAAATGTGGACATAGATTCATGCCCCAGTCTGTAAAAAAGATCAGAAGAGAAATGGCTGGCTTCCAGGCAAGGATAATACAGAAGCAGTGAAGGACAGAATGCTTTGGGTCAGGACATCCTGGAAGCATTTCCCACTAAGCCTATAAATGACACCTGTGCATCCTATATGGAGTCTGGCTACCACATCTGTGACACCGTAGGTGCCCACCACAAAATAATGCATGAGTCAGGAGCTCAGTAGGTCAAATCAGTGCAGGCAGCTCCCTGGCTACACTTTTTATGAGAGTTTGAGAGCAGCAGCCGCTGCTGTGTCAGTGCTGGTGATGTCACTGCATGTCAAAGGGATGTGCACTTCAGCTGTGACAGACTGCATCACCATCAATTGCTTGATAGGCCTAAACCTGCAGCTCTGCTACTGGGAAACTTCATGGGCTGCTCTGTGGGGGAAGGGGGCTCTTTATGGTCATGCAGTCCTGGAAGAGAGCCAGTGCAGAGCTTTGTTTCCTGGGATTATACAGCATTCCTTGGAGCGAAGCTTGGTAGCCATTTGCAAAGCCCTGCTGCTGGCTGCAGGAGGCTCAGTGCTGCTGGCACTAACACCAGCACCCTGTGCAAGTGCACACACTGGCTGTGAAGGGACTGTCAGGTCTGTCATCTTTAACAGCAACAAGACTGAATTTAATTCAGAGTTGAGATCAGACAAGTGAAAAACTTCAGAACCTGGACTTGGCCCCTGAATTAATCCTTTAAACCCTGTTCTCTCGATCCTGCTCTTTGAAACATGGATGCAATAAAAGGAACAGCTACTGCTTTGAAGTTCAGGGGTATAAGGTGGCTCTCATGGATTGCTAAGCTTTGAGAGCGTGGTATTCTGCTAAGCTGACACTGTATAGATTAACTAATGCTCCTGACGGCTAATGGAAGGAGATGGACTTGTGATGTTCCCACTGAGAGGAATTTCCTATTTTTAGAAACGCTGCTGGTTCTCATGGGATGGGCAGGCTGGGAAAGCCTGCCACATCTTTTATATTTTTACTTTCCCCCTCAAATTTATGACAGAATGCTGCTTCACTATGTACTCTCTTCCCTGACATTGCATCCCAGCTACCCCAGTCTGAGGGTCTCAGAACCTACTACTAGCAATGGGGGGAAGAAAAGCATTCCTGTTCCAAGCAGTTAAGAAACTTCAAAGTCTCTTGGAAAACCTCTGTAAGACTCCCTCAGGTATTGCTTCATTCCCAAGTGAAATCTGAGCAGGCTGAGAAGGTACAGAAGGAGCAGAAGAATTTTGTTGTATCAGCATTTTTTAGCCTTGTCTTGTTTTCTGCCTAGACCATGTTACTGCTCTATCTGCCTCCAAAACCAACCTGCTAATGAGGTCAGCTGGCTTGTAAGCTTGGTGGCAGAGGTGTCAGCCTCACCATTGTTTCATGTTCCTCTTCCATAAGAGCTGGGAGGTGAATAGTCCCTTTCAAACACCTCGAGATAAGCTCGAGCCAATGCCTGGCAGCAGCCCTTCCTAAACACAGGCACCTCAGCCTCTTTTGACTCTTCCTGCTCCCTGTAGACAGAAATTGCTGGAGTTGTCCCAGTCTCAACAAAGCCATATTGACCTAAACCAGATGAAGATCTTGTCCTGTATCTATTGCAAGGTCATCTGACCTGGCCTGCATGACCACTTTCAGTCTGTCCTGGATGTAAATGGTGACAAAAAGAGATCCCACCTACACTGTACTTTTAACTGCTGTGACTAGATTAGTTGACAGGCTGTGACAGCCCCCTTGTCTGGTTGGAGATGCAGCAGAGCAGATTCTTGGGACGGCAGGATGATCAGGAAATGGCTGTACACCATCTAGAGTTGTGTCCTGGCAAGAGTTGAATGACCACACACTGTAGTCACAGGGCCAATGTGCCAATTTCCTGGCCTAAGTGGACTTAATTGCACTGGGGGCAGAGAAGTTGTCTAGGAAGAACCTGTTCCACATGCTGAGACAGGCCTCCAGTTCTACAAACATGTGTAGCATGCAAAAATGTACAGAACTGAGACTCCCCTTTAGCCTCCTCAGCTGTTTCCAAATGTTTGCAGAGGCATTATTGGCTTGGGTTAAAGTACACCAGTGACTTTTGTGGTGACTTTTGTAACAGTGCACAGCTGTGTTATAAGCATGTTGTGGCACTGCTGGTATTTAGAGTAGCTGCAGGAAGTATAGAATTGTTTAGGTTAGAAAAGATCTTTAAGATCATTGAATCCAACTGTAAACTCAGCACTGGCCTCAGCCCATTGATCTGTCCCATCCATTCAGTTCCCTCTGCAGAGCCTTCCCACTCTTCAGCAGACCAACACTCCAGCCCAGAATGGTGCCACCTTCAGACTGGCTGAGGGTGATCTCAATCCCACTGTCCAGATCATTGATTAAGATATTAAACATGAGTGGCCCCAGTGCTGAGCCCTGGGGAACACCACTTGTGACTGGCTTCCAACTGGATTTAACTCCTTCCAGCACCACTCTCAGCCTGGCCATCCAGGCAGGTTTTCACGCAGGGAAGGGTGCACCCATCCAAGCCATGAGCAGCCAGTTTCTCCAAGAGAATGTGAGGGAAACTGGATCACAGGCTTTACCAAAGTTTAGGTAGGCAATACCCTCAGCCTTCCCCCATGCAGGAAATGGGTCACCTTGTCACAGCAGGAGATCAGGCTGCCCCAGCAGTACCTGCCTTTCCTAAGCTTGTGTTGCCTGGCCTGATCCATGATGATGATCAGTTCCACAACCTTTGGCAGCACCAAGGTCAGACTGACAGGCTCTAGAATGGGACACCAAGACTGACTGGAAAGCTGACAGAGAAATTTTTGCAGAAGGAGCAGTGAGAAGTGCCAGTGTATTTTGCAGGAGGGTATTTTTAGTTCTGTAAACAGCTGAAAAGTAGGAAAATCTTGCAATACATGTCAGCATTTGAATTAGTGAGGAGATTTGGAGAAGGGGCTTGAAATGGGTCCATTTTGACTCACCTATACCTTCTTTATATTTCTTTTTAATAACAAAAATACTTTCTCCTAAGTAAGTTTCCTTCACTGTGATAGTTCCACAGAAGTGGCTGCTTTCAGTGGCAATTTTTGACTGGAAAATGTCTACACCACATAATACAATTTTTTTTATCTCTGTAACACTTTCTGCTGAGGGGAAGAATGCTTGCACAGCATATTTCTCAATCTTCTCATGAAGGCTGCCACACCTTGGAATTTCTGATCCCCTAGCAGTGCAGAAGCCCACACTGAAAAACGTTAATGTGAGGGGTTTTTTTTGTGAACTGTAGCTGTGCTTTATCGACATTTCTTTGCTAGCTAAGGTTCCTGTGGTGGAAAATCCAAGCAAAACAAACAAGACCTGGCTCCAAGCAAGGTGGCTGCTCAATTAAAAGGAAAAAGGAAGTTTCCAAGAAAAATTTCAATGCCAAAGTGTCCTAGAGCTTGGAAAGTCATGAGTCATCTGAAAACTTATGGGGCAAAGCATGGAAATATGGGAAAGGCCTCAGCACTTTAGGGTAGAGCCAGTGCTGCTGAAACTCAACTGTGTGCTGCTAATAGGCACGAGAACTGATCTCAAACCTGAATGCTGAGATTACTCTTCTTGGCTTTCTTCCAATGAAATGGTGCATAGCTCCCAGCTTTATCTAAGGAACCTTCCAGAAATGCAAGCTATGCCACCTTACAAAGCAAGAAGGTAATCACAGAGGTTAGGTTTAAAGTATAAAGATGCTGCCCACTTCAGAGGGTGAGTCTCAGAGTGACCTCAGAAGTTCACTGGGAGACTATGCTACTCCTCAGTTCCAGTCAAAAGGGTCTGTAGTGACAGGACAAGGGGAAATGGCTTTAAACTCAAAAAGGGTAGGCTTATATTGGATACTGAGGAGAAATTCTTTACAGTGAGGGTGGTGAGGCACTGGCACAGCTTGCCCCGAGAAGCTGTGGATGCCCCATCCCTGGAAGTGTTCAAAGGCCAGGTTGGATGGGGCTCTGAGCTACCTGGTCTAGTGGAAGGTGCCCCTATCTACGGCAGGGGATTGGGACTAGAGGATCTTTAATGTCCCTTCAAACCCAAACTACTCTAGGATTTTATGATTTAGTGTCCACAGGCTTTCCAGATTCCCCACTGCAATGAGCAACTTGAGTGACAATGGTTCTTAAACCCAATCCAGTTCTGCACTAGATTTAGGAAGCATGGCCAATGCAAGAAACCAGGTTGATTACAGAGGGGCCTTGGCTATGGATCATCAGTAAGCCACTGAAAGCAATTGTTTCTGCAAAGCAGACAGGTATTACTTGACTCTGACAGAAATCTCTTCCATGGGGAAATACTGGACTGTGATACAGGTACTGCTGACCTTGTCAGCAGCCTTGTCTTAAAACACTTAAATTCTCTGCAGGAGATTAATCATGTCCCTTTGGTCTCCATTTGCAAAGTCATGCTATAGCTCTGAGAGGCTCCTACCAGTGCTTTTATCCACAGCTTGTCTAGTTTGAAGTGAAAATCATATAGAGTTCCTTTGGTTTTCATTACTATCACTTAGAAGAGAACTGAACTTGAGACTTACCTCTGCTAATTCTCTGCTTTTCTCCAGAAAGGATTCCTGGTGTATCAATGACGCTGATGCTTTCTAATACGGGATTGGGTAGCTGGGCACAGACGAACCTGTGTGGAAAATAAATGCGTTAAAAAAAAAAAAATGCAAAACATAGTCATGATGTGCTGCACATCACAGGCAGCATGGGACAAACCAGACTGATCTCTCACGTCTTTGGTTGGAGCTTGGAGCTACTGTTACTTAAAGATATGAGAAAAAAGCTAGAACTAAGCACTCATCTCTATTTTGTTGCCTCTGGAACATGGGTCTCAGTCATGACCTATGACACGTTTTTTATATGGGCCTCCGAATTGTGAATTATGAAAATATTTGGATTTTCATTTATGTGCTGTTTAGATTTTAACAAGAAGTGGTATTTGTTTTTCTTTAGTTAAGCATTCCCCTGTAGAGTCCTGAACTCAAGTGAACTGAAATAACTTGCTTTAAAAAAAAAATCAGCAATTCTGTAGGACTTTTGTTCTCTTTCAAATCTGGTCTTTAACAGACAAAAAGTGTGCTATTATTGCACCATGGAAGTAGTAAAGCATAGGCAGCATGAGATCTGAAGTGGTTGCTTAGTCTATCCTCCTGCCTCAAGGCAGGATCAATCAGGTTATTTATCTAAATGTTCTTCAAATCCATAACAATGCAGATGCACCACCATTTGCTATGAGTCTACTCCATTACTTAATAACCTTTACAGTAAATCCTCTTTTTTAATGTTTAATCTAAATTTCATATGTTATAAAGCCCCTCAGTCATGAACACAGTAGATGCAGAAAATTATTTCTTTTTCCCCTCTTGTCACAATGTACACTATTGTCATCCTGCTCCCCTCAGTCTTTCCTCTATAGAAAACAGTTCTATAGTTGTTTTTTTTCTTTTTCCTATCTCTTCCAGTTCTCTCTAGCTGCCTTTCCAGTTCATTTCTAAATCCCTGAAGACCCTTGCAGCCTTCCTTTGGGCCCTCTCAAACTGCTCCACATATTTCTTCAGGCATGATGCCACAAGCTGAAATACTCCAGCCACGGCCCTGCTAGTGAGCAGAGTGGATGGATTGCTCCTTATCTCTTAGAGATGACAGTCCTGTTTATACATCTCAGTGACATGTTTGCTTTTTTAACAGCAGTGTGACACTGTTAACTCACATTCATTTTATAATTCGCTGCTCCCCCCTCTGCAGTTCCATTTATGTGTAACTGCTCTTTAGCTAGTTGTTCCCCATCCTGTATCTATGCAAATCACTGCTTAAGAAGAGTCACTTGTGCTTTGTGGGCTGCAGCTCATCTGTTTCAGCTGCTAGTAACAGCAAAGGACAGTAAAAGCCTGCCTGCTTCCACAGCTCCTGGTAGCATTTCATGGATAGCCTTTTTGGGATGGCATTCCACATAGCTCTAAGTGTGTGTGTGTGTGTACATATGCTTATTAACAGGGTGGTGTGACATCCAGGCAAAAAGAACCTGTTCCTGTGGGAGGAGGCAGAACCACAGAGGATGGGGGGTGGCACAAGGACCACTCAGTGCAGTCAAGGCAGATGGGGCCCTGCAGTGCTCTGATGAGTGTCTCGTTCAGCAGAAGCCCCTGCACCTCTGAATTCCGCCAGGCTATGCCGCAACCCAACTGCTCTACTCCCCTATGTTCTACTCTGGTATGGGTCCAAGAAGATTCTGGTAAGAGTGAAACCTCATGGGTTAAAGAGTGTCTCCTGCCCTAAGCTGTCAGCTATTTCAGACCACATATTACAGCTTCCCACATCCCCAGCCTGGCAGGTGGCAACAGGGAGCATTTCTGAATGTCTAATACCTCATATCAAAGAGGGGGACTGGCTTGATTATCCTGTTGAATGCCAGCAGCACAGAACAAAAGGCTCAGGACGTCACGTTATTCCCTTGTCCTGCAAACCCAGGTTTGCTCTTCATTGTTACAGCCCTGAGTATTCCTTGTGCTGTAATATTAAATGGGGCAGGGGGATTTTCCACCAGTTTCTCTAGGAAAAGTACTCCAGAGGAGATTTCAGACATAAGGTCAGAGGCCAGCATGAGAGAGTGCATTCTGGCTCTTTTGGCAAAGTTAAGGCTGCTGCCCTCCTGTTGTCCCAGCAGAATTGCAGGATCTCTGAGAGCTCGACCTAATTCTGTTTGGGGCCGTATGAAGGGAACAACTTGGTGCCAAACTGGAGTTTCACTACCTCTACAGGCAGAGTATAGGGCTGAAGGAGCAACATGTTATCTACCTCTCCTGCTACCTCCCCTACAAAACCAGGACTGACTCCACCTTAGCTTCCCAAAAGAAGACTTTGGCAATGGGGGAATTCTTGCAACCTAGTCAATGTGATACAAAAGTAATGGGTGAGATTCCTGATTTTGCTCCAGGCCCTTGATGCCAAACAAGTCTTCCTGACAACAAGGGGCAACTTCCCATCTCTCTGAAATCTTCCCAGAGGTGGGGTTTGGCCAGCAGAATTGAAGAAAGGAAACAAACCCTTCTCTCAATGCCCAGGAACAACCTGGGACAAGAAGAGCAGACAAGAGACAGGATTCTGCAGACCTGCTATCCTCATTTCAGCCCTGGCAGCCCTATCTTGCAGGTATGCACAGGTGCTTCATCTCCTGGAAATGAAGGGAGGGAGGATACACGCTCTGAACAGCACCATTTGTTATCTCCCAGCCAAATCCTGACTGTACCAGTTTTCCTTGCTTCCTGGAAAGCAGCAGATCCCAGTCTCTGCTGGGGAGGAAGTGCCAGCAAAGGGTGGATGCTCACTCCTGGATCAGCAGGCTCTGCAGCCCATGGGACAGAATGGTGTGGGCTGCCACCTCTCAGCCAGGATCAGCTTGGCCTGGGTGAACGCTACTGCCTCATGCTGCTCTATTCCGTTCCACTGATGCTCAGTCAAGTCTTTAACCATCCATGGGCAAAGCAGACTTCCCCATGGCCACTCTCATCTCAGCTTAGAGGTATGGCCCCTGGAGATTAGCTCCCTTTTGCACATTTCTTGCTCACAGCCTCCTAGCTGAGGTCAGGGCCTTGGCATATATACAGCAGCAGCAAGGTACGTGCAAGGCAGAGATAGCTCTGCTTGTCCCTAGCACAGAAGCCAAGCCCACTGGAGAAGTGTGGGTGGCTTGATCTGGTCCAGTAGGTGCACCAGGACTTAGATCTGCTAAATTTCTGGCCCTCTGAGTCAACTCTTGCATGTGTTTAATTTCCTAATTAGCTGGGCATTAGCATCTGCATTTTCAGCATGTGATGCACACACAGCTGAGCCAGTCCCCCTTACCATATCTCCTCTGTCAGTTTAGAAATCATTACCCCCTCTTTTTCCATGTCAGCAAGAGAAAGGTGTCATTAACTGCTGTGGCTACTCCCTGCATTGCTAGGACTGCACTTATGCTGCTGCTAAGTCACTGCTGTGTCCCTCTGTCCTGCTGTGTCACTGCTGTGTCCCTCTGTCCCGCTGTCTGCACAGGCACAGGCTCAACTCTTTCCTCAGGAGAAGGAAGAGTAGAAGCAGTGTAACAAGAGCACAGCATGATACAGTGAACTGGGTTAATGCACGCAGAGATCCCTTGGTGTATCAGGAACAAATTGCATGCAAGACACATCCATCAGGCTAGTTCAGAAGTGTTTGCTTTTTTGCCCCCCATGCCTGGCCTAATGTTCCTTCTCTGCAGTGAACTGTCTGCCAGCTGTGGCTGTTCTTGGCTATCAGCTGAGCTGTTCTGAATTACGTCCTCTTCATCCACAATCTCTGCACTCCAGGCAAGAGGCCTGTTACTCTCTGGTGCAGGACCATGTTGATGTATTTGAACGATGCTCCTGTGCAGTGATCAGATACTGCTTCCTGCCACCCTGAGGTACTGTGAGGTTCTCCACACAGCAGTGACCTCAGCTAGGTCCCTCTCCTGCCAGCAAGTTTCTCCCCATGCTTCTCTGCAGGCCCCTTCCCTGCCTCGCTGCAGCCTACACCAGCACTCCAGTGGTCAGTGCTGGTAGGAGATGCTGCACCCTCTGGACAGTCATTCCCTAAGCTTGGAAGATTGAACAGGAGCCAGAGCCCAGCCCAGCTTTCCTGGCTGTTTGGCTGAGCAGCTGCCATGTTTCCAGTGTCTCCCACACCATGTTAAGGGAAGGCGTCAATGATGGGTGTAGTCAGTTTGTTGCCTTCTGCAGCACAGTTTGTGCTCATCTAGGATATGGGTGTGTGCTGCTGGCTTCCTGCAAGGCCTAGATCCAAAGCCTCCCTATGGTTGGGCTGGGTCTAGGGGATGGAAAGGTTATATTCCTCATGTCAGAGCTGCTGTCCAAACACCCTGCTACAAACAGGAAACACATTAGAATTACATCAATTTGCACCTGACGTTGTATGTGTAAGCCATGGGAATGGACAGAGCCTGGTTTTGATTACAAATGGAAGAAGCTAGAAATACTGGAGCAGGGGACAAGAAATGTAATGAAGATATTTACCTCTAGTCTCCTGTAGGATAAGCTTAGGCTGTGATGCCTTTTTTGTTTTGTTTGATCAAGTAAAATGAAGGTTTGTCACACTTGAATGTATCAGCCCTTCAGCAACTGACTTACGGCGCATCTGGTAGGACTGGACTGGCTTTGCATCAGCCATGAGGATGGCAGGAAAAGAAGTGCCTTATCCCTTTACATTACTTGCTGTGCTGTTCATTAGATTCTAACTTTACTCCACAGAACAAGAGAGTTCTTGAGTACTGACCTGTTCAAAAAGGCATTGCCAAAGGCGTTGAGTTTCCTGAACGGTTTTTTGGGATCCACCACCAACGCATTTCCAGGAACGATTCCTTCCACATCTCCTTGCATAACTGCTATAAAGGAGTCAGTTGTAGGCTCTGGTCCAATCCTCATCCCTGGGAAATCCTGCTCCAGCAGGTACCTGTAAGTGAAAAAACAGGGTGTGGGCATGAGACATGAGCTGCTAAGTCCTAAATGAGTTGTACTGAAGGTTGCAGTGCAATTATGAAGCTTAAGAGCATGGATCCTTCTGAGTCTATTTTTAGCACTGTCACTAAATTGTTTGATAAATGCCTTGGTAGCTTTTCTACTTAGGATCTCAACCCTGAAAGCTCATTTAAGGTGGATTAAGAAATTGAGATGATTATAGCTGCTAGGAAGAGATTCTCATCACATTGCATCATTTTGTGTACTTCAATCCTCAAGACATTTAGAGCAGACTTAGCACAGCAAAGTAAGAACAGCAGTTCACTGCAATCACAGAGTTAATCCTCAAACCTTACTGGCTCTTGGTGCCAATATCAATTAGTTCACTGCTGCTCGTTTCAGCACTCATCTAACTAATGTGCTTAGCCCCCAGTCCAAATCAGCTGCTCAAATGCCAACTTCCCCTGCACTTGACTGAAGTCTCAGTCTCTGTCCTTGTGTGCTTCTGAAATGCAGCCACAGGTCTGCACTACAAACTGCTCGAGATACTGAGCACTAGGCACATGGGTGGGGGAGTATATTCCAAGCTATATATCAAGGTAGATAGCACAGTAAGTACAGCATCCTTTATTATTTCCTGATGGTAGTTTGGCAATTACAGGGAAAGATAGTCACCCATGGGGTTGTAGGGCTTTGAATAGGATGCTGGCAGCACGTCCTAACTGACCCTGCCAAATTCAGGGTGGGTCAGTGGTGTGTGCATGGGACAGTTCCCTTTGGCTCACGAAGGCGCCAAATGCCACCACTGCAGTCAGGGCTGTTTGTGTGTGTGGGCGTAGAAAACTACCTGTTGATGCTGTGCTGAAAACTAAGACCATAATGTCCCTGTGGCTTGCAGAAGGCAGCTCAAACTGATCTAGCCCTCAGTATGGAATGGTGTCAGAGGTGACAAGTGCTAAGATCTGGCTAGTTACATGAGGAATAAAAGGACTACCAGACTATGGAAGTTAATATAATAATTGTGTTGCTTGCTGCCAGAGGGTAGCTGGTACTCCCTCTTCCATTGCTTTGACCTAATCTTTAGTAGGCAGAAAGATTACTTCAGAATTGCTAGATTATGGGGATGTGGAAAAGAAAATAGGAGAAGGACTAGAGATTTTTTTCATGATTGAGACTGATATGTCTAAGTACCAGAACTGGTTTACTCAGGTGAATCTTAGTGAGTGAACTTCCTGTGTGAGGGACTATAGGACCAATGGCATGAAGGCTTATGGTAACTTTTTAGGGGTTCCTGCTTTCACTGTCATTTTAACATAGGTAATCACTATCTAGTATTTAAGGAGCAACAAAAAAAAAATTGTGCAGGCTATTTCTTGATACCATGACAGCAAATGTGTCTTCAGTTCCCAATGGGCAAGGCCAAATCAGCTGGATCTAGAGGTAAAACAACCAAATGTATACCCAGGACAAATCACTGATACTTATCTGGCTTGGTACACACTCACTGCAACAAGAACACCTCCACAAATGATCCATAATTCCCTTAGGAGATCACCACACCTCCTTTACTGGTGTATTATCATGTATTTTCTTGTATCTTTTGTCCAACGTGATTTCAATCCCATGCTCACCAGAAGGCCACCAGAAGTGACTCTTCTTTATTGCAGAACTCTGAGATGCAACAACAGCTGTTGAGCAGCTCCTAAAAGACCTGAAATAATCCAGGAAGAGAGTAGCCCTCTGACCTCCTATACAAGAGTGCATATATCCTATTTATCTCAACCTTATGTAGGGGTTTCTCAAACTTTTCTATAAAAGTGGGTCATTACTCAAGAAAAGCAGACTGTAGGTAGTGCTGGTGTGTCTACCTTCCTGGCTGGTGATCACAATACACCTTCCTGGCAGCCACAGTAACTCCTCTCTAGCTTGAAGCACCTGAGAACAAGGAGGGGCTACTTTTCTCCCACCAAGGGCTCTGTAGACTATCATGTGAATGTTCTTGGCTCAATTCCCTCAGAAGCTGTTTACACTGCACAACTATTTGCTAGGTTAGAAGCCACTTGAACTGGAAACTAAGACTCTGGAAATAAAGCCTGTGTCTCCTAGATGGCAATTCAAACACTAGCCCCTGACAGACACTGCTGTCAAGCCAGTGGCTTTACACAGATGGGAATTCATTGAATCCAGAGAAATAAATCTTTGCATTTTCTCCATGCAAATACTAGGGAGAAAAGAAATAGGCAGTGGTACCAACTGTTAAATACAACAGGTGAAGGGCTTTTTAGAAAGGCCCCTTATTCCAAATTTCAGGTTGCAGCCTTGCTGTAACAACCACTTTTTTCTTTTTTAGAGGCTTGAAATGCACGTGTAATATGACAACTTTTGAGCAAAAGTAAAAAATAGCTGGGGGGGAGTTGTTTGTTATTTAGACAAATAGACAAAGCTTCCCAGAAAAATCTAACCAAAAGTCCTATGTGTAATGGCAACACTCCTCCAGACAGCCTGCTTGAAAGAATTTTATCACAGCTCCACTCAGCTAACATTTCAAAGCATTTCTGTGTTTATTTCTTGTGTAAAACTTAAAAAAACCCACAAACCACCCCCCTGCCCCAAACAATGAAAGCACAAAAGAAGTAGCTACCCACAAATATTACTGACTTATGTGCAACAAGTGGTAGGAAACCAGAGAGATGAAGATTTGTGCTGCCCACTATCACAGCAGCTATTTTAAGTGAGGCTGCTCTGGGAGACTCGGATACACTGTGCAGCAGGGTGTCAGCTGCACAAGAATCTCATTGTGCAAAAGACAAATACAAGGGGTTGTATTGACACTGCCTGATGGGGGGGGAAGGCCCTTCTGCTCAGCAGTGACACAGCCTGCCCTGGCTACCAGAGGCACGCTAGAGAACACATGCAGTTGTCACATTTGTGGGGATTTCTGGGATAGAAGAGCAAACAATAGCTGTGGAAAACACCAACCACCAGCAAGCGTTTCCCTCTGCCAGTGCAGCATACCTTAAAGCTGAACTGCTGAACACCTTAAAAGGCCGGGGGCAGTAACCTCTAGCCAGGTTAGGGAAGTCTATGGATACCCCAGGCAGGAGGGGAATAGGTTTTTTATGACCAATCTGCTTTTTAGAGAAGTGTCTAGAGTCGGTATGCGGCTGGAAGCATCATCCTCTTTGCCTCTTTCAGGCCTGTTCCTGGGAAGGGCCAGGGCAGGAAAGCTGCGTTAGTGCCAGCCCCGCCTGGGGTCGCCTTTCCCAGGTGGATTTGGAGATGGGTAAGGAGAGGCCGCGCTCCCTGGGCAGGAGCGCCGGAGGATGTGGGGGAAGGGGCTGCCTGCCCGTGATGAGTCACGCAGGAGCCCTGCAGGATGCGCTGAGTGAGGCAGCAGAGGTGATGCCGAGCGGCAACGGGAAGAAGGGCAGAGCAGGAGGAAATGGTGACAAGCGCCTGATGAAAGGCTCAGGGCTGCACGGGGAGGTCACACCAGAGCTGTGCGTGTAGCCTGTGACAGCGTGGAGAGGCCAGGACGTGTAAACGATTAGCTGTAGGAGGAAGGGGTGGCTGCACCAGAAAAGCAAGCTATGTTGACAGTTAGTAGGGCTCTGGCAGGCTTGTTTATTTTATTAGCAGGATGGCTGGACTTGAGCCAGGATCATTTTTAGAAATGACCAAGGAACCTAAGTTAATTAGGGGAGTAATGTTCTGTCCTGTACTCCCACCCTCTTACAGGAAACATAAAAAGCAATAACGTGGATGGTTTTCTGTTGGATAGATTGGTCTTATAAAGGCAGGCTCCAATGAGATCCTGCAGTGGCTGTCAGGTATTCCCAGGTTGAGGCGTCATCTTGCCCTAACCAGCACCAACTTTCAGCCCCCAACCCTGTGGAAAAGCGTCAGCCAAATGTATGCTGAGGAGAGAAATGGGAGTGAGTACAAAGAGATGATACAGCAGGAAGCAGGAATGGAAAAGCTGCAATAGCAATGCTACCTACACCCTTCACATAGCACAGAAAGGCTCAGTTCTGTGTCCCTTCAAGTAGAAGAGGGAACAGCCTGGTTCCACTGAAAACAAGCCATGCTATGGTCTCGCTTCACTGGCTTTGACCCACACAACTCACCTCCCTCTCTCCTGGCTCAGCCTCTAGGAATGCTTCTCACTGCTGACCTTGACTGCCATCAGCTCCTGACAAGAGAGCAGCCTCACTGCAAGATGCAGCAGCTTAGGTGCTTCAGAGCCTTGCATTTCTTCCTTGTTTCACCTCAGATTCCCAAAACAAGGAAAGAGGTTTGGAAGACAGACATTCCTTCGGTAGGTGACTAAGGGTTTGTTTTTTGTTTTTTTTTTGTAAGGTGTCCTGGGATCCAGGTAAACTGGGACTGAGCTCATTCCACATGATTGTTAAGTGGCATTAAGTCATCTTCCTAAATTGCATGCTAGTACAAGCAGGATGCAATTTAAGAGTGGAACTGATACATAAGGATAACCCTAATAATCCCGCATCCTGACAAGATTGTGGATGGAATGTCCAGAGGCCGTTTCTTGCTTCACTCTACTGCTAAGACATAATGGTTGTCAACCCTCCCACTTCCTCCCCCCAGCCCCCTTTAACTCCTCCCTGCTCTGAGCTTTAGCTCCCACTTGCCTTCCCACAATAACTGGATGCTAATCTGGTGCTTATCCCAGCTCTTTAACGAGCAGAGCCTGCAAGCTCAGGCTGGAAGCCTGTCACGAGCAACACGAGGTTTTCTGGCCCTTGACTGGGAACACACTGGAGTAACAGACTTTCACGTTCTCCTACTGTGAGAGACCCTGGGGTTCCACCAAAGTTCTCAACTTTCACCTTCTTAGACACTATTTGAAACAGAAGACTCTGCCTTTCTGGAAGGCCCATTTGGCATTCCTGTGAAGCAGAAGCTCCTAAAGCTCCTGGTCACTTCTGCTTGACCATCACCTCTGTGTAGGCTCATGCCCAGCCCTGTGCCTGGAGAAAACTGGGAGAAGAGGATACAAGCACGAGTGAAAAACTTGTCAGAGAGACTCAGATCCACTTGGAATCTGAGCTGACAAGCAAAGAGGTTGTTGCTGCCATCCCACATGAGCAAAGACTCAATCTTCTTTTGCCTGGAACATGTTCTAGGTACCCAAACTTCCTGCAAGAGGAGCTGAGGCTTACAGAGAAAGGACTTCACTGAGCAGAGAGAGGCAAAGGCAGGAAGTCTCTGCTAACAGCATGCAGGTGAGACTGCAGGGAAACACTGATGCTGGCAATCCAGAGAAAAGAATTAAGAATAGATGTTTTGGTTAGACAGCCTTATCAATAATTTGGCAAATCCTTGTGTTCAGGCTCTGAGTGTCTAAGGCTTTACAAACTGGTTTGGTACCAAGTCACAGAACAAATATCTGGGGTGGAACCAGGCAGTTGTGCTAGCTATCCTCTCTATTTTTCAGAAGAGTAACTCCCTTTGCAAGCATGTGCAAAATGATTCTTTGGGTCTTTTGCATCCCTTCAGCATCCACCTGATCTGCTCATATGAGAAAATTTTACTCTTAAACTTTGTTTGCCAGGTACATGCCAAGGTAGCTGAAATGCATTCTGTTCTTGGCTTCTGACCAGGAAATTTACCAGCAGGAATATTACAGAACATTAAAAAAAAAAGCCACTGCATTTCTCAAGGTCATTCCTTTAGAGGTACAGTCAATTTGATTCACCTTTCTTCACTCTCTGCAGTTCCCTCCTTCACCAAGAAATACTGGTGGAACAAAGGGCTGGCTGCCTGTGGCTCGTGTCCAGACTTACACTGGGGCATTCCCACAGATTTCAACACAGCCACACCAGAAAAAGGCTGGAATTTAACGCTTAGCTTATGAATCACATAGGAAACATGGACAGCGCAGCTTCAGCTATGATCCCAAGGGAAAGGCTGCTGCAAGTTGAATTAGCAGCATGGCTGAACAGAGATCCCTGCAACCAAGTCTAGCTGGAAAAGTTTAACCCTCTCTGCGACAGTTTCACATTATCGAAATGAAAGAGCTGCTTGCAGTTGCTCTTTCTTTACAGTTCGAAAGGAACTTGCTGCTCCCAGTATCTCGGCCGAGCAGGACACAGTTAAAACAGGGCTTTACTTCTGGAGCTCTGAAGAGGGGCAGGTTTCTGTGCACAGGCACACATACTTCTCTGAGTGGGTTCTCAGTATTGTCTCTGGGACAGTGCAGAAAAAGACAGACACACGCAAGCGTATAACAGTGACTACTGCAAACCGAAGCATCCCCTTTAAAGGTGCCTCACCACTCAAAAGCTACAGCAATTTGAAAAGAATGGCTACTAAAAGGGTCAACCTGGGCAGTGCAGGCACGGAATGCTCTGCGCGAGGCTTCCCAAAGCCTTTGCACTTTGAACGGCCAGCAGGGCCCCAGTGACTCACATCTCCACACTCCTGCCCTGCCTGCACTCCTCAACCCTGCCCTGGGCTACTTTTTGCCACGTCGGTGTTTTATGAGACATCTTACACCACCCTGAGCTTGCGAAGGAATGCTCCGCGTTTGAGTGGAGGTGACTTTTCAATGCAAAGCTGGTGAGGGGACGCGAAGGGGGTAACAGAAGAGGGATCAAGGCATAGCACAGATAGCAGAGACACGTTCTGCCCCACCCCAGTGCCCGGCCGTCGAGGGTGCAGGCAGCTGGATTTTACCTGATGAAGGTGGTCTTCCCAGTGGAGTACTGCCCCACGAGGAGCACCATGGGCTTATTGTCGAAATCGGCATCCTCCAGGGCGGGCGAGTGGAACTCGTGGAACTTGTAGTGTTCTTCCAGCGGCAGCAGCTTCGTCTTGTAAAGCTTCTTCAGGCCGTCGCTGACCGTCTGGAACACCTCCGGGTCCTTCCGCCGACGGTCGTCGGTGCCCAGCCAGCTGAACATCTTGTGGCCTCCTGACGCCAGCTCCGCGGCGACCACCGGGGCTGGGCTCGGCTGGCTGCGAGCGCGGGCTACCCGCGCATCCCCCTCAGGCCGGGCGGGCCTCACTCCGCTCCAGCGCCCACCCGCGAGGGCCGCCCGCCCTCACGCCACCTGCGCCGGCGATTTCAGCCAGAAAGCAGTCCCTGCGGGAGGCTGAAGGAGCGGCTCGTCCGCGCAGCCCCGGCCCAGCGGCACCGGCGGGCGCCGCCTCCCCACACGCCGCCGGCTCCCGGCGTGGGCATGGCGCGGAGGCCCGGCCCTCCAGGAAAGGGGCGGGCGCCGGAAGCCGACGGTTCCTGGCAGGCGCCGCCCGTTCTCCCCGGCGGGTGAAGCCGCGCCGGGCGCCGCCATGTTGGACAGCGGGGAGGGGCCGGCCCGCCGCGCCCCCTGGGGGCCGTTGGAGGGATTTTCCGCCCGGCCGCCATTTTATTTCTTTTCTTGCCTGGCTTCGAAATACAGCTAAAAAAATCCACTGAAACGAGCCATGCGAGTGCAAATCTGAGAGGGAGCCGGCTGTTCCCGAGCACTGGCAGCCTCATCCATGTCTCCAGCCTATCACAGAATGGGTCAGGTTAGAAGAGACCACCATGGGTCATCTCGTCCCACCTCCTGCTCAAGCAGGGTCATCCCACAGCACACATAGCACAGGATTGTGGATTCCACAGGATGGTTGTGGAATACTCCTGTGAGGGACACTGCACAGCCTTTCTGGGCAATATGTTCCATATGTGGTCATCAGCACAATAAAGAAGTTCTTTCTCATACTCAGGTAGAATTTCCTGTGCATGAGTTCCTGCCCATTGCCTCTTGTCTATTGCTTGGCACTGCTAAGAAGAGCCTGGCTTGACGTCCCCTTGACAGCCTCATTTTAGGTGTTTATACACATTGATGAGCTGTGCTCTCAGTTGTCTCTCATTCTTTCCTCAGCCCAGTGATTGGGCTGCACTGCTGCTCACTTCATGAGGCTCACGGCTCTGGCTGTGCCTGGAGGAGTTCTCCATCTAAGCAGGTAAGATGGACAAATTATCTACTGTCCCAAATTCTTTATTCCTCCAGCAATGAGGGGTAACAGGACAGCCATGTAGGTTTTCCAGGAGCAGCTTGAGGATTGGCATGTCTTTGGGGCTGGCCATCAGCTCTGCTGGCAGGCTCTCCTCATCTCAACTGTGCAGCTGGGATAAAGTAGAATTTTTTTTTCCCTAAAATATCTCCTAAAACCTTTTTCACTTTAGTCCATCCCATGGGTCCAAAAAATGTGGCAAGAGGCAGTTTTGGAAGCAGTCCTGCTGTGTGGCAGTTCTTGCCCTTTCCCAGCCATTTACAGACGGGAGGAGCCCAGACCTTGCATAAACAGAGGCAGCTCTGCATTAAAGGTTTTTTAATTTCTTTTTTTTTCTTTTTTTTTTCCCCCCACAGTGGGGGTAGACATGGAGACTGTGTGGCCATGTGTGCCTGAACAATGATTCAGGCTCATTTCTATGCCTTCTACTGTAGGAGAAGACACTTTTCCTTGTTCCCATTGTGTGATCCCAGGCACTTGAATGCTCTCTAGCATGGCCTGACCCAGGAGGTGCAAGCAATGACTCCAGGGACCAGTTTTCTTTTTCTGGAAGAACATAGCAGGCTGACTGTATTTTCTGAAGATCAGACTTCCCTGCTTTCCTGCCAATGCTTAGAGCTGAAAGTGGAACTGATGTTTTGAAGTCTCCCTAAGACCAATTTCCCTCATTTCTTTAGTTTTATAAATAGAGGTTTTTGGCTTTAAGAATTTGATGACTCTTTCCAGTGAAAACTCCTGAAAATGAAAGGCTGCATAGAATTCAACATGTTTTGGCAAGTATTACTCATTTTGTAGGAAACAACTTGCTTTCATCTTCTAGATAGTTCTGCCATTTAAGGGCTGTGCTCCTCCAGTGGCACTCTGGCATTTCTACAGCTATATATGGAGTCTCTTTGGTGCTTGCTTGTGTTATCCTCGGAGCTGAGTAAAGGCCAGGAAGCCTTTGATTGTAAATCTCCCCAGGCCACCTTGGTGCTCTTCCTGAATGCAGGGAATGGGGAGCAAAGCAAGGCTGCTGTTGTGCAGGCTGCGGGAGCTGACTGCCACAGGTATGGCAGAAGCACAACTGTTCTCCATTTACGAGATGAGGATATTAATCATTAAACTGCACAAATCATAAGTATGCATACCCAATGGCTAAATGGAAAAGAAAAAAAAAAATCTTTGCCTTGGCTGAGAAGAGTCCCTTTCCTGTGGATTCATTATATCCAGAGCAGATCACAACGAAACTTGTCAGTCTTTAAAGAACTTCCGTCTAGAGGTATCTCACAAACATTGCAGATTTGTATTTATTTTTCAGTCTGTTTTCTTAGCCGTTTGAGACTGACTTCCTCAACAACTATCTTTACCTTGAGATACAGTGCTTGCCAAAAACAAAGGAAAGTAAAATTAGGAAAGCAAGTTTACAGTATAATTAGGTTTTTCTTTCTGCCAGAATCAAATTGAAAGTTTTCATCTGTTTTTATTATTTATTCATTTTCATTTCTTAATCAGAGGTGTTTTCATGGATGGTTTTCTGTTGGATAGATTGGTCTTATGGTACAATCTTTAGTAAGTTGAGGTTTTTTTAGTAATTTTTATTTTTAAAATGTAGAAGCTCTCCCTTGATTGCCCTGCACGGAAGCCACTCTACTGCAGTACTCAGAACATACCTCTGTCTGATACTGGTGGGGGTCTGATACAGTCCTCTACTATAGAATTTATCTTTATCTTTAAAGATATGATGGATTTAACTTTTAGTTCTGTAGTTTCTCAGTCATATCCTTGCTGTTGGTAACAGGGCTGGCAATCACTTAGCTGTATATTTGCCTTGACCAGGAAACAGGGGCTTTCTGGAAAAGATTTGCTTCCACTTTGCTGAAAGTCAATGAGGCTGAACTAAGTCATGTAGTATTTGCACACAAAATGAAACCTGGGGTTTTGGGGGCAAAACACAATGTTATATAACTGAAACTTGTGAAATGGTGACAAATATATTTGCTTATCTGCAGCCTTAGTGTTGGACAGGTCTACTTCCTACTAAAGATCATCTTAGGATGGGGATAGTGAAGTCACAGAATCTGAAAAGATGTGGTGACTCAAACCATAACACGTCGACAGTTTCAAGAAGCTTGTGGGAGCAGTGTTGTTCAGTAAAATTAACTTCCTGCCAGTGCAGTTACTGCCACTGTTTGTTCATTACCAAGTATGAAACCTGAGGAGACAGTGTCAAAAGTTCAGGTGCTGATGGGTTAAACAGGGAATAACCAGAGTTGTGGGAAAGGAAAGAAGGGAGAGGAAGGCGCAGCAGGCCCCCAGAATTAAACCAAATATACTAATTTGATAAGGAAGGGAGGGAGAGTCTCCTCTGGTTCAGCTGGATCAAAATTCTCAACTGCCTGCTGATGCCATATGGCCTATGTGGAGACAGAAAATTGTCTCCAGCATAGTCTATTCCTTTCCTCAATCATTGCTTTGCCTTTGCAACTCAGAAAGCTGCTGCCTTCCTCTCCTGCCCCCACTGCTCCTTCATATTCCTCTGAAATATTTCCCATTACCTTTCTCTACTGCTTTTCGGGTGTCTGGTACACACACGCACACACACACACACACACACACACACACACACACACACTCCTTTTCCCTACCCTCCCTACACTGCTCTTAGCCCCTCATTGCCTGAGGTGGAACAAAGTGCTGGTACCCAGAAGTGCCACCAAAAATGAGGAATGTGGGGCTGGATAATGTACATCCAGTGAGTGGGATGGATTCTTGCTTCCAGAGAGCTCCCTCCTTAGATCTCTTTGGCAAAGAAAGCTGTTTGTTGCACACAGGGGACCTGACTGATGGGATGTCTATAATAGTGCTGGAAAGAAAAATCCTCTGAGCCCTTCACCATCCTTGCAGTGCAGAAGCTTGGTCTATAACTCTTGAATGATTTTGTCTTTCTCTGCCATAGGACATACACCTCTATCAAACTTACATAAATGTTCTTTGTAGAAATTTATATGATTAACTGATTGAGAAATTGTCATGTCCCCGTCTCTTCTGAGAAAACATGACACACTTGAGAGTATTTCCTCTCTGAACTTTTTCTTACCTGAAAGCAGAAATCCTGTTAAAATGTATTAAGACACAGTTGAACACATATTCCTGTTCTACCTTGTCAGTGATTTATGGAGAGATGTGGAGTTTTGTGCTTTGAATAATTGAATGACAAACTAAACAAGGAAACTGAAGCGATGGGTGAGTCAAAAGGTAGCCTGCACGATAGGCTGACCTGTTCTTTCATGTCTTCCGTGGAATATTTTGCATTGAGATCTTCCGAAATTTTCTGTTATTACTCAATATGCTTTTTTTCCCCGCCTCTTGCTTCTACCACAGTGTTTGATAGGTTAGGACAGGCTCTTGGAGTTACGTATGCAAGGCATATATATACATGCACATAAATACACACATAGGGAGAGATAACAAATATACTATTTATGAGCAGCAGGCATCACTAGCTGTGAGAACACACCTGGAGAAGGTAGGACATTGAATGCCAAGTGCTGTGTAGAGGGGTTTGGTGCTGGCATTTAGCAGTTGTCTCTGGCTAGCACAGAATTAGGATTTTCCAGGGGTTTGAAGGGAGTGTAACTCTGTCACCATGTTAAGAGGAAGCTGTCCTCTGGGATCAGATGGGGGCATTAGTTACACAATGCAGTAGCTGCTGCTGTGCTGTTCTCTGGAGGTGTGTAAGGAAAAGGCAAAAAAATTGTATCAGCAAACGTGGGAAGGATGGGTGTGATGTAAAGCAGCTACGAGCCACATCAGCTGCCCTGCATGTCACAGCTCCAACGCTTCTGCCTGCCAAGAGATTGGCAACAGAGGCTGGTGTTTTAGCTAACCCAGATTTTGTGCACCCTTGTTCTCTCACTTTTGCTGTTTAGAGTTGGTTTGGCTGCTGCTTGATCACTAAGTATTCTGTGGAGATCAAAAAATTCATCTGTCATTAGTGGGAGTTGTGTTTAGTCAGAGTATCTTAATTATTGGGATGCTTACGAATAGGACGTTGTAACCTTAAGTGCTAAAGTACAGATCTTGAGTAAATGAGATTTTCATATTTCCACTGATTTTGATGTAGCTTGGACAATTTCCACAGCAAAGGGATCTGTATTTTTAAATCTCACCCAGAGTCTTTAAATGTGAATCTTTGGTTAGAGAGATATTGCTTGAAGTTCTGAAAGCCATTAAGACATTTTGGATACAGATTTTTTGTTAAGATCAGTAGAAGCAGGTTCACTGCTTGACCTTGAAAATCTCAGCACCAGAAGGTGTTCATCAACCTTTGGGCCAATGATCTAAGCACAGGAAATGCAGGAAAAGGTCATGCACCTGTCTCTGTATTCATTCCTTTAGTGAGAAAACCTAGTTCAATATTTCTATTTGCTTTAAAAGCCCACAGGAAGAGCAGGAGTCAGTGTTGAGGGTTTTTTCTGAAATACAGCACTCTGTTTAATCAAAGACTGGAGGCTGTATCTGCAAGTGATGTTTTTATACTGTTTGTTTAGAGACTAATAAAGATTAACAAAGCCTAATATACTCACACCATCATCTTGACTAATGACTACTAATTTCTGTAGCTAATGTTCTGCTGTATTACATGAATGGTTGTAAAAGGTGGCCCTGCATCGTTTGTTCTGCTCAGCCTAAAATTTATTATTTTGCATGCAAACATTTAGTACTCTGTTACACACAATCAGGAGCAGCTCCTCAGCCCAGATTTGGATTGTCTTTGTTAAATCAGGAGAGCTGGGCTGAGCTCTGTCATCCCCACATTTTAGCCCTCAAATTGCCCACTGTCCAAGTGTTGCCTGTGGTAAATCCTCTCGTAGAGTAAGAGGCTCTCAGATAATTGATTCATGGTCCAGTTACTTTTACAAAAAGTGAAGGATTTTCCGTGGAGTTTTCAGTTTCTCATTTCAAGACTTAGGCATGAGGCATTTAAGATCTTGAGAAAGCTCAGGGGAGGTCATAGGATGCTAATGCATTGTAAGGACTTAGATGGTAAATATGCTAACTAGGGAAATGTGCAAAGAATAGAGAATCAAATCCATTTGACCTACTGGCTCATGGCTTCCCTCTAAAGCTTTTAACCACTGTCTGCTACACTTCACTGCTTTCTCTTAGAAATTTTGATTTCTGGAAGAGACATGCACACAGTCTGCTCCACCTGTGGAGGACTGATTCAGTCTGGCTCAGTACCTGAGCGGAGTACAGGAATACTTTGGCTGGTCATATACAGCTGTATCTGGTGCCTGCTCATACACAGAGCTGTGGCCAGACAGCAGGCAAAGGGTTAAACACAAGGTGGAACACTTGCTGTCTGAGAAGTGACTGTTCATGACACGTAAAATGCTTCATTGCATCTTTTATTCTAAGATTTCCAGGTAATTTGGAAAAGACTTTAAAGCAACACACAGTCAACTTCAGCTGAGATGTTTTCAAAACACACAAAATAGTATAATTGACTCAACACACACTGTTATAGTCAGGGGAGCTGGCAGAATTTCTTGAAAATAAGGCTACATATTCACGTGATTTAAACCTTCATTTTTGAAAACATTGGGTTTTTTCATACTATATATTGGTTTCAAGACCTGTATTAAAAATATTTCTTTTCTTTTCTTTGGAAAAGAAAAAATTCTTTTTCGAATGAATGCCAGAGTGAAGCGAGAACTGGTGGAAAGTTAAAATAATTTTATCAGGCACTGTGAATACTCTGCACACCCAAAAACCAAGTCTCAAATATTTGTTCTTCACTGTAGCTCAAAGTGTGCCAATTGCTCTCCGCTTCTTTTCCTGGGGAGTGGCAGAATGAGAAATTCTTCTTCATATGTTTTGTCTGCCTATGTAAAGTGCAGCTGGTCTCCAGGCTGTTTTCTTCCTTTGTTTTTCTCTTAAATCTATCTCTGTCTGTTGCTCCTGTTGTTGTGCAACCATGAAGGCCAGTGGCTGTAAAAAGGGAAGGTTTGGAGGGAGAGACAACATTTTTCATCTGGAGAAAAAGTAAGCAAGTTGTTAGACACTTAAATTCTTTTTCAGCTCTGAATTTCTATTGTACAACAGAAAATTGGATTTTCATTTCCAGTGTTATCTTTTTAAGATTTTCTCTTGGTTGCCCTTGAGGGTCAAGCTTTGTAGAGTGATAACAAATGAGGGCTCTGTGTGGTTGAACAGGACAATCTGTGGTTGGTTGTTTTCTCGAAGGGACTGCTGCTGACTTTCAGCTTCAATGGGAGTAACAATCAGCTGGTGCCCTACTGACACCAGTGTCCTCCGGTGCCTGGGGCAGGGATTTTGAGTCTCAAAGAGCCTCCTCTGTGCGGGAGCCTTCCAAATACTGTATCATTATGGCATGTGAACTATTTCTTAAACTTTGCATCCCAGTTAATTTTTTCGGTCCACACTGTACTAACTGATTGTGATCACCTTGCTAGCACTGGTGGAAGTGATTTGCCTACTGAGATTTTAGTCATGATTTCTCCCAGCAAGGGGTGGTGCAAATGTTTAACATAGCTGCTGATATTAAAAAAAGGCCTCGGACATCACTCTTTGGTGTTTTTAGTGGGGGGATGAGAAACATCTGTCTTGAATGTTACAAGGAAAAAAATATCTCAGCATGCAATTTTATGCGTGAATCTGTGGTGTTCAGCAAGATGGAATGTGAACTCTTGGGGAAGATCATATCATTCTCCAAAATGAGGCAAAAAGGGGAAAATAACTATCATAGGAGTGTGAGTTGTGGCTTTCTAAAACCTAATGTATTCCATTTTTTTTTCTATTAGCCTTTGGTTTAACTTGTTTTTTTTTTTTTTGGGAGGAGGGGAAATAACTTCATGCCACAATGTGATTGAATAAAGACTGTCATTCATGTTGCAACACGTTATGAAAATATCCTGGAGAGCCTAAAATAGTCCAGAGAGAGACATAGAATAGCCATGTGTATGGCTTCAAGCTGTAGTAAAAGTCAGTGGGGTCACTTGTTTTGATTTCACTCGTATCTACAGTAATATTAAAGCCTTGAAAATGCAGTGATAAGTTCTCAGTTAGAATTGGGTGAGCCCTCACTTCTCCTGGGAATGCCACTGTTCCTACCCACCCCTGCTGACTAAGAGGAAAATTTTAAAAGTCAGAGTTAAATTTACTTTTTATATTTATTTTAGCTATCAGGAATTCTTCTGAAAAGACACTCCTCATCTGAGAAAACCAAGAGTTTCCAGCAGAACTGTGCAGTGTGAGATCCCTCCAGAATCCTCAGTGGAAAAAAATTATCCTGGTGTTATTGGAGACATCAGCATGCCTTTTCTACTGTGCTTGAAAAAAAAGAAGTCACCTGTGCCTTTAGGCAGGAGTATCTTTCAAAAACACACCCCTCCTATCCAGCAGAACTACCAGGCTTTGCTGGAGTCGTGCTTGAAGAACAAACACTTGTTCACAGACGACACCTTCCCTGCTCACATCAGCTCTATTGGAACAGGAGCACTGCTAAAGAAATTGCCTCAAAACTTACAGTGGAAGAGGCCACACGTAAGTGACTTTCAGTGAGTACTGTAAGAGGGTGATTACAGATAATAACCAGCAAATAGTTTTAGCATTGACCAGACTACTCTTAGACTTTAATTTAAGTGTACTTCAGTGTCTCCGAGGATTACATTTATTGCATCGGATGTCGTTTTGGAAGCTGGGGTGCATGGAGTCTCATAATTGCCTTTGAAGCATTTGTTGCCCAAAATCATAACCAGCCTTGTTCAGTTTATATCCAGTAACACTTGGAACAGGCAAGGAGAGGAGGTGGAGGGAGAAGGGAGAGTTGGTTTCCTTGGAGCTCACAGGTACAGTGATCTCACTGTGATTCTGTGGTGACAGATGAGATCCTTCTCCCCGAGAAGTTCAAGATCATGATATTTTAGAAGATTTCTGAGTTTCTAGACTGTTCTTAGCCGTGACCCTTCTCTCCCATGAACCTCATACTGTTACAATGCTGGGGGCTGCTACTTTCCCAGACAAGGCAGGTGCCTTATCCTCTTGCTGGGCTGATTTTTTTTTCCTGCTTAAATGTTTAGTCTATTGTACTTGGAGTAATCTTTCCCCAGCTCTCAAGGCTGAGCCGCTATCACAACCAGTGACTGAGCATCAGTCTGTGAGTTGGTTTTAGTTTTGAGGCTTTTGTTTTCTACTTGTGGCTCACATTTCCAAGGCCTTTTCTGGAATTCCAGACTTAAACTGAACATCACGAGAAGATACACCCAGGTGCAAGGGCTGGACACAGAGCATGTTGTCCTAACAAAAGGGTAGATAACAAATGTGGGAGGCCAGGACAGGGACCTGGCACAGTTAGATAAGGCCTGTTACTAGCAATGCCAATTCTGATCTTACTGAGCCACTGAGCAGAGTATTGACAATCAGATCCTCCTGAAAGCAATGTATAGAATTATGTGAGAATTTCAGAATTCCTTTCTCTGTAGGGAATTCTGCCAGGTATTACCAGATAGCATCTCCCAGCTAAGTTATTTTCTAGCTGTCATATTTTGTGAGATTTAAACAATTTCCCAGAAGAATCAGGTTTCTGGGAAAAAAAAAAAA
>VZSR01001479.1:3577069-3675982 GCA_013398615.1 Brachypodius melanocephalos | reverse complement strand
AAAAAAAAAAAAAAAAAAAAAAAAAAAAAAGAAAAAAGAGGTCAGCATAAGTCTTGGCCTCTGCAAATCCCTTCAAGGGTCTCTCCACGCTGAGAAATGGACTTGAAACCTCCTCCGTCTCTCAGTGGACTATTCTGTTGCTCTGCTATGACTGTTGGGGTGTCCTGTGTAGGTCCAGGAGTTGGATTTGATGATCCTGATGAATCCCTTCCAACTCGGCATATTCTGTGGTTCTATGATTCTAAGACTGCCTTGTGAAGAAGGCTGCTGTTTGCTCTGGATGCCAAACTTTCTAAGCAAAGACTCTGAGAATGGATGCTGTGCATCCTTCAGTCCCTCTGCTGCAGAGGAGATGCTGGGGTTCTGCCATTCAGCCTGCAGGCTTGTAACTTGCTGCATCTATGACTGATGGCCTGCAAACTGAACACCCAAACTCATCAAGGGCAGGACTTGGTGTCTAATTACTGTGACTGCCTTCTGAGGGTTTGCTGTTTCTTTGCTAGTGCCTGCAGGGGAAGCCAACAGTGTGAAACTTAGCTTGAGCAATTTCTGGGTCATTCGAGTGAAATGTAATTTTGACACTTAGGTTATTAATTTAACACCAGAGGCACTTGTGAAAGGAAAAAAAAATCACCACATTATTTCTCTCTGTACAATTATTCACAGACCTATTCTTGTCACAGCAACAGAAATTCTGTAGCAGCCATCAATCTGTAGCTCAATTGTCAGTCAAGCTGTGGAGATGTCAGCCAAGTTGGGTGAAAGTTTGAAGAGGTATCCACTGCCTTCATAACCTCTTTTGGCTGGCACTTGTGTGGAGGAGCAGGACTGGCAGGTCTGAAGGGTTGTCTTCTCAGCATGGTGTCCATGGAAAGCCATGGTGATGCACCTGAGCACCAGTGACTTATGCTGGAGACCAAATTCAAGGCAGACCAAGCACAAATGTGTGCCCAGGCTGGTGTCAGGTTAGCCAGAGCACATAACAATAGATTGATACCTGAGCCAGAACAATGTCTGCTGGGACAAAGGACTCTCAGTATTTTAAAAGCTTTAACTTTCAAGCTGAATCAGCTCATGTTACTGGCTTAACTCTCTTCTCCTTTTTTTTTTTTAAATTTTTTTTTTCTTTCTGCTTCCCAGGCTTTGCACAAAAATCCTGTATTTTATGCTGCAAACAGAAAGCAGCTTGATCTCTGCCAAGGATTGGTGGGTAAGGAAACTCCTTTGTATAAATATCTAAGTATTCTTACACAAGATAACATTTTGCATGGAAGTTTGAATGTATAAAACTTGGCATGGTAATAGAAGGTATCCATCTCCTCTCTGCTTGCCATGGCGTGGATGAAGCAATCACTTACTGGCAGAGGCTCAGTAAATAAGCTGGCAAGCTTAGAGGCAGGATTTGAAGCATGAGAGGTGTTTCCAGAAGCTGAAATCACCACTGTGTGTTGTTTCTGCCCATGCAAATAGGAAATGATCCTAGCTCTTACTGGTCTGTGGTGTTGCTGCTTGACAATTGAACAGAGACCACAGAAGGACTTCATATTTGTACCTAATGCTCAGTGTGAGTGATTTCTCTTCTCAGCATTACAGTTAGAAAAGTAACTTTATGCCGGTGTTGCCTAAAATAAAAGACTATATTGCCATCTGAAAAACAGGTAGAGGTGGGACTAAATTAGTTTTTAAGTGCTTTATATCCTTAAAACCAAAGTTTGTTAAGTACAGTCTTGCATGTGAGATCCACTGGAAATTACTTTCTTTTCTGAAAAGCTAATGTTTTCAAAGAAAAATGGAAAAGTTTTTTTTTTTTTTTTAATGGTGTGCCTTTATAGAGAACAGAAAAAACCCCACACAATGTCAGTAAAACACAGAATGTTTCCATTGACAGTTATTGCTTGCTAAATTTCTTATTTAACCAAAGAGTACCCAAATGAAAAGATCATGAGAGAACAATTATAAACCAATCATGGTTTGGTTAAGTAAAGAACATGTCTGGATCATCTAATTTTGTGTGTATGATTTGTTATAATTGTAAAGACATAAGCACAACAGCTCTTCTGCTGGGATCTTGGTGGTGTTGCTGAACTTGGCTGAGAGCTCTCACTTTTCAGCCAGCTGCATGTGTCCGTTTGTCTTGGCACAGAGAACTGCTGGTTCCTGGCGGCCCTGGAAGCCCTGACGTTCCACCAGGACATCTTGGCTGCAGTTGTGCCCCAAAACCAGAGCTTTGAGAGGAAATACGCGGGCATTTTCCACTTCCGGGTACTGCTGCTCCCCCAGATTGCAGGAGATCCTCAGATATCCTCTGCTCTGTTCTGTGTCACACCCTTAGATAATTTGTACGTGGTTCCCTGTGGCCAGGGGCAAGTGGCCAGGGGGTATCCCAGTCTGGAGAGGAGCCCGTTACCCCTCCCACACAGTAGTGCAGGCAGTGAATCAACTACAAGCCACTGAGGAAACACCTCTGCTTGGCTGCTCTCTCCAGCTGTGTACTACCCATATTTTAACACAGACAAAACTCTTTTTCAAGAGTGGCAACAGTCAGCAGGACCTGAGCACATCAGCTCTAATCTTCTACCCTTTTGCTCATCTCTTGGTGCAACTCTGCAGTTAGGAATTCCCCTGAAATCCACCTGCGGCTAATTTCCTTGCTTACTGCTTTTACACCTGATACATGCTTTGTTTTCTCCTCTGTCCAGGCAGGGCTGGCTGTGGGTGTGTCAGCAAATCCCACTGACCCACAGCAGCTTGTTCTGTACCCACAGCTAGGCTGTCTTGCCTTTCCTGTTTTTTCAAGGGGAGGTCCCCTCCAAGGGAAACATCAGCTCATTCCTTTCCCCTGACAGTTCTGGCACTTCGGGGAATGGATTGACGTGGTGGTTGATGATCAGCTGCCGGTGAATGAGGCAGGGGAGCTGCTCTTTGTTTCCTCAGTCTATAAGAACGTGTTTTGGGGAGCCCTTCTGGAGAAGGCATATGCTAAGTAAGTGACTCATTTCAAGTTATGCAAATAGTCTCTCTAAAATATGTTGGTTGGTGCCTACGCAATTTGTTCTTGTTTATAAATGCATCTCGTAGGCCTTGCTACATTTGGAGTGTAGTAGATAGCTCTCATCTTTCTATTATTACATGTAAAAGCTGCCATTGCAGTAGCTGTTATCAAACCAGGCTCTTGAGTTTAAATCCAAGAGTTTAGGTGTGAAAACAGCCCTGTTGTGGGGGGGTTGTCCTCTGAGTGTTATCATTGTTTGCGGTGTATTGGCTGAGGTTGATGCCTTCCTTGTAAATACCACAGAGGAGTGGAACACCATAGATAGATATTTTCAAATGTGAATGATTTCCAAAGCCTCCTTTAATGTATTATCAGTGTGAGAAACCTCCAAGGATTTTCATTTTGGAAGTCTGCTGAAGCACTGAGCTTTGTTTTGGTAGATGTTTTTGCTCTCAGGTCCCCAAAGCTGAGGCATGTTGCAAGTCATACAAGAACAGTGGCTTCTCTCCAGGGTGTTTTGTCTACAGTGGTAGTATCAGCATGAAGAAGAAAGCAGCAAGGCCTAACTGATGGAGTTTGTTAATATTTGGCTGAAATAGTCTTTGCAGAGCAGGGAAAAATACTCTAGTTAATACCGAGAGAAAGATCACACAAAGGTGAGAATGTTCGGTTATTTTCATTTGGTGTTAGTGTTAGAATGAAAAGACTGGGCCAAGTTGCACTGGAGTGATAAAGAAAATCAGATTGAAGACTGAGCTCTCAAGACAATGTCTCTCAAGGCACTATATCTTAGATACAGCACAGTGTCTGGTGATAAATTCAGGCAGCATTCTCTAAGGCAGAGTTCTCAAAGAGTCGTGATGGGCATGTTCTCATTACAGTGCAGTCACGGATGACAGCGAGTGAAGAGTCCCTTTCAGATTATGGTCAATCTTGGAGGCAATTTTGTCGATTCTCTTCCCAAATGCCAAAAATTCCCTTAAAATTAAATATGAGTTACAGCCTTCCTTTTGCTTTTTGCACACTTTTTTTGATGTTTTCATTGGCAAGCTGTTCTCAACCTGTCATCTATGACTATAACCCAGAGAATATATTGATGTCTTTTTTTCCTAGACTCTATGGCTCCTATGAAGATCTGCAGATTGGGCAAGTTTCAGAAGCCTTGGTGGATTTTACAGGGGGTGTCAATACAAGGATCAAGCTTGCAGAAGCTCCTCCTGATCTGTGGGACATCCTGACAAGAGCCACCTACAGCAGATCTCTCATGGGCTGTCAGACACACTTAGGGGTGAGGTTTGGAGTGACATCAAATGGCTTTACAGCTAAAAACCTTTCCAGACCCATTTCCCTCTGCTCAGCTGGTCATTGTGACTCAAAATGTACCAAAGCTGGTACATGTGGCTTTCTGTAGAAGTCGTGTTCTTCATTTTAAACTTTGCTCATGGATTGATTCCCTGATGCTCTCAGCTCCCTGTTGTTATGTTTAGGAACTGGTTTATCTGTCAAAAAAATTCTGTTAAATAGAGACATTTTCCCATTTTTATTAAATAAATTTTCCATTTTTACAGATGGTGCAGTGTGGTAGAGACACACATGGAATAAAGTTAGAGCTAAGGTAGAGAGCTGGGTCATTCAGAACATGAATTGAAGTCTTGGCTTCCAAGCTTTATGCTACCACCTCAGCTGTTGGGAAACTCTGCTTTTCTGAAAATCAAAACCTAACCTCCTGGACTTCCTTTAAGTGAGATGGTCTCTAGCTGAAGATCTACAATTTAGGAAGGGCCATTAACAATCAACCTTCCAATTCCAGGCATGCTGCAAAACCTGGCTCTTAGGAGCTTCAATTTACTTTTTTATTTAATTTTCGGTTCTCCATTTGCTTTGAAAGCCATTGCTTAAAGAAGTACAGGTCTCTGGTATTGCTGTATGAGTAGGGATAGAATAAAAGGTTTATTTTCCTATTGTTTCTCTTTCTTGTATGCAGACAACAAAGGTCCTGAAGAATGGGCTTGTTGCTGGCCATGCCTACACAGTAACTGGTATTAGAAAGGTAAGACCAGCCCAAATGTCCTGGGTCCAGGTTAATTTGGACATTAGTAATTTTTATTGCATTCATAGGTTCAACCATTGATCAGAGCAACTGTGATATTTCCTCTCCAATACTGTTTTTGTAGTCTAAGGCTAAAAGAGACTGTGGGCTTTGTTAAAATTCATGTTTTAAGTGTGTCCATTTTAATTTTGAGGCATTGATGTGAAGGACAATCATTATGGATCAGTGTATCTCTAAGGGTGGGAATGATTCACAGGGCTCTGCTGAGACCATCACCTAGAAATGCATCTTAGCTGTTAAGAATGAAAGGGCTGGCCTTTGGGGTTGCTGGGAGGATGTGCTGAAACTTGGGGATGTGCTTTTTACTTGGGATAAAAAAGCCTTCCTCTGAAGCCAGTGGAGAGGCCATAGAGAAGTAAGGGTGTAAAGGCCAAAATATGAAAAACTGCAGATAGAAATGTGAGTCAGGGGTGGAGTAAGGGAACTGAACTGTGCTCCTGTGCAGACAATGCAGGGGGACCCCACTAATCTGCAGAACAATTGTTGGGAGTCCCCTTAGGATATTTGTCTAGAGGTAAAGGACTTGAAATAATACATCTCAAAGAGCTTTTTCCTCCTGAGTTGGTGGATGAATGTCGTGTCCAGCTTCAAGAGGTTGACAAGGATAGCAAAGACTGTGTGGGGCTTTTGATATTTTGTTGAAAGCATGTTCAGTACCTGTAGCAAGAGATACTAGGGAGGGGACAAGAGATGAGCTGGATGAGGCACATCTGTGTCTCCTACAGGAAGAGCAGGAGGAGTTTGTGTGTGGAGTTTTTCAACAATGTGTCTGTCAGTCTGGCTCCTCTGATGAGATGAAGAGCCAGGCAGTCCAAAGGGACTGACCAAGCATGTGGAAACAGTGTGGAGTCAGCTGTTCTGCTATGGGCTGTCAACGAAGCCCCTAATTAGCCTGGCTCCCTCTCTTCCCACCATGGCATCCCAGGTCAGGAGGCACTAGTCTGTGTGGTCACCCACGGGAGGCTGCATTGGGCTGTGCCATTGCACTGGGGTAGGGCTTGGCTTTCACACGAGTATAAAATGAGCAGATGTTGGAAAGGAAGAGGAATGTACAGCCAAGCCTTTAGATTAGGAATCTGTCATGTCTCTGGTTTCAGTTTAGAATGTAAGATGAAGCACCCTAATCTCTTTGTTGCTGGCATTCAGAGCTGCACATTCAGAGATTTTTATCATCATACTTGGTGGCATCTATGAGAATGAACAAAATCATTGTTAATATCTGACGCAGTACAATGATATAAACCAGATGAGAACTGCTGAGACCTTGGTAAGCACAATGTTACTGCTTTCTGCAGGTGACTTGTCAATATGGACCAGAAAACCTAGTGAGACTGAGAAATCCATGGGGAAAAATTGAGTGGAAAGGAGACTGGAGTGACAGGTGAGTTTAAAAAAGGAAAGGTGTGACACTGGGTCGAGGAGAGGTTTCTTGGAGGAAAGATGCTGCCATCTTCAGGCATGAATTAGTGTCAAGGGCAGCAGTAAGATAACAGTTGCTTGCACAGACGTTCTGGTGTCACAACAATAACTCCATAGATTTATATGGCTCCAGCAGACAGTGCTGCTGTAGCTGGCCTCACTTCACACATGCAGCCTCAATCAGATCAGTTCTACTTTTCCTTTCACTAAATGCCAGAGGAAACATAATATGAACATGAGACACTGACCACCTTGCTGTGATCTGGAGAGCATGTAAAGGGACAGATAGCTGTGCAGGAGGCTCTAAAAAACCCCAGTGTTTCAGAACGCAGTTTTTTATCACGGGAGGGCTTAGGAAAGATCTTCCACAGACTGCAAGGTGTTGGAATTGGGTAAAGTAAGTAGGAAGGAGTCCTCTGTCCTGGCTGCTCAGGGAAAAACAGTTGGGCATGAGATCAGAGGAAGCAACTAGTGAGGTAAATGGGCTCTATATTTGCATCTACCTGATTTTTTAATTTTTTTTTAATTGGGACCCATGAAAGACAGCAGTTTGCATTCTAGACCCTAGGCACTGTAAACTTGTGTCCTGTTCCTCTTTGAAGTGGAGCATGTTTCTTGCTTCCAAGCTTCACTTCATTCCCTGCACAGACTGTTTGCTGAGGGTCGGGACATAGAAAGGAGGGAAGAGTACAGAGGTCATTGGGAATGTGAGTGGTTTTCACCTTGTCTGCAGAGCAGTAACTTCTCTGATGCGTGTCTGTCACATAATGACAACACACCAGCTGTTCTGTTGAAGAGCATAATGAGCAACATACTGCAGGCCTGCCTTTGAAATGACTCTCAGCTGCCTCTTGTGCTGTCCTAGTCATTCATTCATTATGCCAAACACTCTTCCTATTATGTCTCCTTTGACAGAAAATTAACCAACAAAGCAGGTCTAGATTTTTATATTTTGAGTACTTGGAAGCTGCATGTTCGAGTGAAGGGACTGCTGATGGAAATGGAACATTTCTGGCTTCTGCTGGAGAAAACTGGAGCCATGTAGCTATGTCTGATGGGACCCAGGGTTGTCGTGGAGAGTCTTGTGTGGCTGAAGGCATAGTGGGGGATAAGCATGGAGATATGTAGAAACAGGGATTTGGCCTCTTTTTATAGAGGAAGGTTATGTCCTCTGCCTCAAATCTGTGGCCACAATTAGTTAGTCACCTTATGTTTTTCCCCTTAGCTCTTACAAGTGGGAGCTGCTGAGCCCAAAGGAGAAGATTTTGCTGAGGAAAAAGAAGGAGGATGGAGAATTCTGGTAATGGCACAGCCTTGCTTCTCCCCTGTTTGCCAGTAGCCCTGCAGCTGCACTCGGAGCTGAAGCAGCACATTGCCACTTAGGCCAAGGCATAGGTGATGAGTGTCATAGCAGCCCGTGCTCCTCTCAGCTTGATGCTGTGAGAAGCCGGGGCTGTGCAGACATGGGATGCATTATTCTTCAATGCAGGATTGAAGGAGAAGCAGGACATTGCTAGGTCTCCTGGGGCTGCTGGAGATAAACGGCAACCCCAGGAGCTTTGGTCCTACTTTTTTTCTTTTTTTCTTTTTTTTTTTTCTATTTTGTTTTTTTTTAAGCTTCGGGAAGCTCTTGCTTGCATGTTTGTCTGCGGTTTTTCCACAGCTTTTACCACGAGGTGGCAATGTTGCCGCCCCTGTCATTTCACTGCACTGCCTTTGCTGACAAGATTATTTTATTCTCTGTTCTGCTATCCTTTGCTGAAGTTTTAGTCGTGCATTAGCTACTCCTAGATGCTGCTGTGGAAGCAGACGCTCTCTTCTTTACTGCCTAATAAAATATGAGCATTACCATATGTAACACAGAATGGTGTGGCTTCGAAGTTCTCCGCTCCCTTTTCTTTTCATTTTATGAGCCATATGGGCTAAACTAAACTACTGACAAGATGTCTCTTGGCACTCTTTTCCCAGGATGTCTCTGCGAGATTTTAAGATTCATTTTGTAGATCTGGTGATCTGTAAATTAACTCCAGACCTGATGAGCCAGGAAGATGGGAAAAAGTGGATGTACTCCTTGAAGAGTGGGAGATGGGTTAAAGGAAGTACAGCAGGAGGAAGTCTGGGATTCTGTAATGGTGAGGGGCGCTCTTTTGGATAACTCTGACTTTAGATGCTAGTTTTTTAACTGCTGACTGAGCTACCAGCACCTTCTAACATCTTAACATAAAATTGGTAACAGAAACATGTGCTTTCTGTTTAAGCCTCCGCACAAACATCAGAAATAAGCAGCTGAAGGACTTTGACCGGCTTCTGCTATCACAGAAAATGCATTGCTTGCAAACATAGGGCAGTGGGCTGATTATAGCATGAAATAAGCTTTAGGATCCCAGGATCAATTGCCAGCACTGATCTGCTCTAGGGCATTAAACTTGTCTGTTAAAATTTGCATCCTTAGCACCTCCAGGGAATGTGTTTTAAGTAAAGTGAATAAAGCAGTCAGAGGCTCATCTCTTCTGGGAGCAGAGCAGGTGGAGTCTAAGGTCAGCTAGCCTATACACCAGGGCTGAGAGAGGAATAGTGATACATTTATAAACAAAATGTGCTTTTAGCTGCATGTAAGCAGAAATATAATTCCTTGTTCCTGGGTCTTTCTCCTGTCTTAGATAGCAGTTGCACTACTAAACTTGTAAACTACACCTTAAAATCAAATTCCTGTGGGATCTGGAGATCCAGACAACCTGTGATCTATTCAGTCCAATGCCACGCATCATGTGAGAAGCTAGTAATCAATTTTGTGATGGGAAATGACATAAAAATGTTTTTCTTCTTTTACTTAGGCAACTTTTGGATGAATCCTCAGTACTGGCTGCATGTGTTGCCAGTTGAAGACAGTAAGAAAAGCCCCAGTACGTGCAATGTGGTTATATCCCTCATGCAGAAACACAGCAGCAAACACCGGAACCGAGCCCCTCACCTTTTCATTGGATTTTCACTCTATAAGGTGCAAAGAATTGCTTTGATTTTCCTGTTGTCACCAAACATGAGAACATCCAGCCTCTGTAGACTGTAGTGCTCTGCAGCGTTTTCGTTGTGTGCAGATCTGTGCTCTTTCCTCCTGCCTGTGCCCAGTCTCCTCACACATCAGGGCTAGGCTCCCTTGGGCCCTGTGCTCTGCTTGCTGCCTCTCCAGCATGCTGTGTGTCACCCTGCAGAGGTGATTTATTTTGCTGCCTCTGAAGGTGTGCAATAGCTGGAAGAGGGTGCCAGGAGTCCCCTTACTTTGGGGCAGGAAGAACTCTGCCCTCAGGTTATTTCCAACCATGGTAAAATTGTGCCTAAAAAGTGTTCCTAGTGTGATGTGGCAGCTGCTGATGTGTGCATACTGCTAGCTCCCTGTGTATCCAGAGTTAAGTGGATATCACTAGGAGTGAGAGTTTCCTATCTTCAGTTCTCTGCTTATCTGAGTACCTTGTGAGCCACTCTTCTCCCTTGAACAGAGCCACAGATCTTGTTGCTGCTGTGAGCTTGTACAGTTATGGAGAGGTGACTGTGGGGAAGGGTTTTTGGGTGGAGGGACTGAGGTTTCTGAAGGCAAAGACCCCGTATAGATGTAGGTAGCTGCTCTGCTTCCCAGGAATGACTTGGCTGTGTTTTGTGAGACACTGAGGTCCTGGCTGACAGATGCTCTGTTTCTTTTCTTCCTGCAGGTGGGCCTACAGGTGAGTCCCTTGTCACCACTGCTGGCTGTTGTCTGGGTGCCCTGGGCTGGTGCAGCTGTTAGGACAGTGCTGAATGTGTGGTGTGTTTGCCTTTGTTCCTTGGCTGACAGTGAGTGACAATATTTGAATTCAGTGGGGCACCACAGCAAGGCACTACTAATGCAGAACCATCCTCTGACTCAACTGAAAAACAGCCATATCAGGAGAGCTCATTGGCCTTGAGAGGGAGCATTAGTTGTTCAGCTTCCGTCCTGGGTCTTCAAAGGTATTAGAAGTAGCATCAACCTTTACTTGATGAGCACTTCATCCCTTCTGCAGTTGTGGGATGGTGCCCCAATTCTTGGGTGTGTCATGGGAGTCAGAGCTGCCTTTCTGCTGCCTTCCAGTCTTGGCATGAAGTGGGAAAAGAGTCTGTGCCCCATGGGAGTCAGAGATCTCCTAGGGTGCTCAGGTTCCTGGCTGTCTGATGGTACAGTGTTTTCAGATTCTTCAGGTCAGCTGTATTTCTAGCATTTTCTTTATCCAAGAGCCTTTGGGACCTAAGAAAGGGCCCTGGAAGTTAAATCCTTATGTGAGTCCCAATTTTGGCCCTGACCTTAGAGGGCTATTTAAAACAGGGAAATATTTAGCTCATTTTTCTTTAAAGGGGATATCTTCCACTCTGTTACTACTGAAATGAGAGTACACCTCTTAAATGAGAATTTTGGCTGGCAAAGAAGTAGTTTGGCTATATGGTTAGGGCAGCACAATTGTGCTCCTAGTTAATGTAGACCCAGCGTGAGGAAAGATGTCACTTCTTCCTGACTTAAATATCTTGGGCACTAGCAGGGTTACCTTCAAGGTAACTTTCTGGCAGAGGGGGTCTGAGTGTGGCCCTAGCACACCTGAGTGGGAATGGTGGCAGCCAGAACTTCAATTTCAGGTTTGTAGTGGTTGCCAAGATCAATACAGAGAGATGGCAAGCTGAGAGCATCTAAGGTATGAACTGCTGTCAACAGAGTATTGACTGGAATATAAAACTTTGAATTTAACATAAGGGGCATGAGGAGGAGTAACCCTGAACCCTTCACAAGAAAGACTGCTCTATTAGTAGGAAAAATACTGGCAAGAGAAGAGGAATAGCATCTCCCCATGAGGCTGCAGAGTAAAATTGTTAAATGTTTTGAGGAACAGCCAAGATCAGAAGGTGATAGTAGTTTTAGCTAGCAGGATTATTTATTGGGCTTGTGTACTGGGCACTCAGTGGCATTAAAATTAGTTCCATGTTGCCTGGATCAACACTTTATCCATCATCCTGTGGCAGAAAAGGGCCTGCAGAGCAAAGAGTGCCAGACAGATCAAGGACACTTGCATGAAGTCAGGATGAGGGCTTAGGTTGCTTGTGCAGTATGCTCAGATCACATGTGTTCTGAAAAATCCTTTGCTACCAGATCCCTAGAGCAAAGGACAAGCTGAGGACAAAGAATGAGGTCCCTGTGGGAAAAGAGGTGTTCTGGCTAGTGAACGGCAGTCCCTAGAGCAGTTCCTGCCTGCAGTCATTTTGGCCCATATGGCAAAGACTTTTGCAGAAGTCATGTTGACAGGAGCAGCTTCTCATCCCCAGTTCTTGCTGCTGTTCCTTACAAGTAGTGTAAGTTTTTTTTTCAAAGTTGCAAGAAGCCCAGTCTTTTGTCATATTAGTATTGGGCAAGGGTGCTGCAGGGTGAGAACTGCCATGTCCTGGGAAGAGACTGAGTCCTTTGGGCTCTGTTACCTGCTGTAGAACAGGCTGAGATGCAAAGGCAGGCTGGCTGTGCCCTGCCCGTGAATCCCCCACATGCCTTTAGTCCGTGTGTTCAGCTGGGGCAGAACACCATTCTCTTACCTTTCTCCCCTGAACAGTACCAGGAGAGCAACAGAAAGCTGCCCCCACGGTTCTTCACCCGACATCAGCCTGTGAACAAGCACCAGGTTTTCCTTGATGAGCGGGAAGTGACTCATGACTTCCATCTGGAGCCTTGTGTCTACGTGATTGTCCCATCCACCCTGGAGCCTCAGCAAGAGTCTGAGTTCATCCTGCGTGTCTTTTCCAGGAAGCACATTCTTCGGTGAGATGGTGCTGCCCCTCTGCCAGCACCTAATTCCCTGGGATAGTCTGGTGTTTCTAGTGTAAGAGGGACAGCATAAAGACTTAACTCTGCAAAAAGCAGCATAGTCTTTCAGAGAAGCTGGCTCTGGATTTCTCCTGCCATAGGATTTTCAGTGGTTGAAGCACTGTTTTTGGCCTTATCCTTTCAAAAAAGGCTGAGATAGACCCATGCAATCCTTGCAGTCTGCTCATGTTTGAGACTGTGAGAAGGATAAGAGCTCTTTGGCTATTTAGCTCCATTAGTTTGCTGGAAGCACCCTGCTGGCAATGCTAGGATGGTTGCTTATACAGACATGGTGCTTTGGATACTTCAAAAGCCAGCAGCATTTGGGGTCCTGTATGGATGAGGCCTTGCCTTACTGCAGCTGTAAGACCAGAGAATAAAACACACAGCAAGAGCAGTTTGGGGCCCCCTCCGGGGAAGGGGAATGACACCTGTGGTGAGACAAACACACAACTCTGAGATCTGTCCTTCATGTGTTTGCTTTTTTCCATCTCCAGGGAAATGGGTGGGAACACGAGCTTCACCCTCTCTAAGGTGAGTAGGTGTGAGGGGAGTGGGAAGGTCTGTGGTTCAGCCTACAGCTCTGAATGTTGGGTTTTTACTGTTGCTCTGCCCTAGAGGAGAGGCTGAGTAAGAATGTCAATGCTTGTGTTGCAGCACTTGAAAGCACAGATTGGGTTTATAGACAGAATCCTTTGGACCAAGGGGACAGATGCAATCAAATGTGGGGGACAGGCAAAACTTTAGACAGACTTTTTACAAACCTCTTTTAATGACACTATCTTACTTGCTCTGCAGTCTTTCCTCTTCATGGCTTTTTGGATACTTGTGGTCCATTCTTGCACTTCTCCCTGTCCTTTTCAAGCCTTGAATGTTTTCAAGACATTATGGGACCTTAGCAGTACTATTCCCATGCAATGGCCTAAAGTTTTTTTCCAAAAGAACTAGACTCAGTGGCAGTGCATGCACATCTGCAGCTTGTGCTAGAGAATTTATAGCAGTCTGTTCCCCTGGCATAAACAGGGCCTCTCCTTCTTTCATCTCCTCTGTTGGGCTGTATAAAGTAGAACAGAGAACCTTCTCTCTTCTTGGCACAGGGTGAGCCCCGTGCTTTGCACAGCTTGGGGTGGGGTGAGGGGAATGTTTCTCCCCACTAAATGTTATCTGAGTATTTCACTCCAAGAAACAGAAGTTCTGTCATGTAGGGAGGTATCTTAGCAGTGGGCTGTGTTGGTGATGTAACACTGATTGCAGTGGTGGGCAGAGGGTGGAAAGGGCAGGGAATGGAATGCCATTCTGGGAAAGCATATTTAATAACTTGGTTGACAATATTTTTCTTGTGCAAGTTAATGGTTTTTTTATATCTTCAAAGGAAATTGTTGATAGGTATGAAGGCAAGATTTGGGAGGATTTCTTCACAAAGCATTTTGAACAGGTAATGGCTTGTGTGAGTAAACTCCTCCAGAGCTATTACTTAGCTCTGTGAAAGTAAAAGCATGTGGATGTTCAGGGGAGGTCTGTGGATGTGTGAGGAGCAGAGAGGGGCTATGGAGAGGAGGTTTGACTCTGTACAGTGATGATCCACCCAGCAGATTTACCTGTGAAGCTTAGCAATGTGATAGCATTGAGACAGGCACACTTCTCTGCACAACAAGGTGTCAATGCCTGGAACTTAATGTGAATGTGACAGTATCAAGAGGCCCAAGAGATATTAGCAAATTGATGGGCAGAAAGTCCAGAAACAAATGCTGAAGGACTGAGCAGGGATATACCCTCTAACATCACTTTTCCAACAGGAAAACAGCAGACTGAACTGCAGAAGTTGACCAGGCTCACGTGCCCTCCCTAAACATTAATTCCTGTTGCCTGTATCAGGGACAAAGTGATGGGCTCTGTGCATCCATCCTACCCTTTGGGGCATTTGTACATTCATTGGGGAAAGTTACCTATTAGAAACACCCCTGAAGTATTGAACCTTGTCTCATACATACTTCATCACAGTTGGATGGCAGCTAATCTGCTTTGAGAGGTGAAAGAGATATTGGGTGTACCATCATCTTTTCCCCCTGATTTTCCTAGTGAAATATGATTCTTGCTGTGAAGAATTATTTTTAGTGATTTCTCTGGCCTAATTTGGGATGGAGCTGACCATCAGGGATCCCACTGATGGTGGTGGGGAATGCCAGTGTTTCACCTTTCAGAAAAGGTCACTGTGTTTATTTAGCATCATACCCTGTGTTTGGTAAACATAATTTCACAAAAACAAACTTGTACTTTTAATAGGAATATTTTGAAGAGAAATGTTACTAAAAACAAGGAATGCTTTCACTCTTTGCCCCTTGTTTAAAATTTTGGTTTTGAGGATAGTGTGGCTTTGATGTGCTAGAAATTGCCACGTACTATGAGGTGCTGTTCCTTTGCTGTCAGGATGTCCAAGTACACACAGAGGCAGAGGCAGTTACTGCCATTTCTGAAGGCTTTACCCTGGCATGTCTCAATGATCTGAAAGCAGGCTTTTATTTTTGAAGAGTGACATTTTAAAAAATCCTCCAAACAAACAATTGTTGCAGCTTCTAGAAGATCTGTAAACTTTAGTATGACAAGGGGGAGGGGGAGTCTCTGCTTTGAAAAGTTTGGGGAAAAGTATTCCAAAGTTGTTGTTGTTTTTTTATTGTTGTTGTTTTGGTGGGGTTTTTTTGGTTGGTTTGGTGTTTTTTTTGGTTGGTTGGGTTTTTTTGTTTGGGTTTTTTTGTTTGTTTGGGGTTTGTTTGTTTGTAAATGAGAAAAGGGGAATGTTTGAAGCAGGTCTCTTGATAGTGTGCTTGATGGGACAGATGGCAGCAGGGCTGAAAGTTTAACAGTCTGCATCCCCACTCAGTGGAAATTTGCACTACTGCATTGATCTGTGTGGAGCCCTGAGAACTTAACCCAGAGCACACTACAGCTCTTGCAGGCTCAGAATCTTGTCATATTCAAAGGGAGTCTTTTCTATCGATTTCCACAGTGGCTGGAGTGGGGCCAGAAAAGCAGAGAATGAAGATGGGGCATGCTGGGAAAACAAAAGAGGAAGAAAAGTGATTTAATACTTAGGAAAAAAAATACTAAAATTCTCTTCTATATCACAGAATCCTGAAATAAATGCTGTTCAGCTCCAGAGGATCTTGAATAATATATGTTGGAGAAGTAAGTGCTGAGAAATAATGTTTCTGTAAAATAAGCCCTCTCAGATAAAAGCCTCAGCTCCTGTATCTATTTCTTGAATTCTGGGAAGAGAAGGTGGCTTCGATCTAACTGAACTGACTCTTCTGATGCCATGTTAGATTTCCAGAGCAAAAGGATTTGCTGGGGTGTGAATCAACATGGCAGAAATGTTATAAGCAGAGCTAATCTAGTTTGTATTTCAACAACTGAAAGAATGAAGGGGGGGAGAACAAGCATGGAGGCATATTCTTAATTTGGCCTCCAAACCCAGCTTGACCTCAGCTTTACTTCTGAAACTCTATCTCATCTCACCCTGTGGCCCTGCCACAGTCTCAGCAGCACCAGACTAGAAGATGTGGAAAGCCTGGTCTGTAGGAATTTGTGTGGTGGAGGACAGTCTTGTTTTTTACTTTCATGTGCCTGGTCCATGCTGCTGTTTGTATTTACTCTTCCCTGCTGTGCATACATAGGGCTGCTCCTTGCTCTGTGTTTGGGGGACAGGATGAGGTGCAGGTGGCCTCTGTAGCCCATGCTTGTGAGAGCCAGGTGAGCCCTGAGCTTGTCTCTCTCATGTGTGACATCCACTCTGTGGGGGCAGCCCAGAGAGCTCCACAGGCTCATAATTTGGTCCTTGGTAAGAAATAACACTACCTGGAGAGCAGTGAGGCTGTTTTATCTGAACAATGACAATGAAATTACAGACATAATGATTAACCCAAATTTTCTTCCCAGTTTCTTCACTGGTAACAGTCAATATGCAACATAGAAAATAATCCATCCAGCCATTACAGGCAGCAAAGAAGATGATCAAAAGACTGATGTTATGCCTTTTCCACTTAAACTGAATTTGATATTGCCCTCTTTTCTACAAAGGTGGACAAGGATAATTCTTCTGTCTTTGTGAACTGACCTACCAGGCATTATCTAATCTGTGAGAATACTCTATTGAACAGGGAGTCTTTACTTCTCCTAAGTTACTGATTTTAAGACAACAATTTTAAAATATTTACAAAACTTGATTCATATTTACTAAACAGGGAATTACAATATGAAATTTATTAAAGCATCTTGACTTCCTGCAGAGAAGGGATTGGTGAGTTATGATTCTGTCCCTTACTCTGTGGAAGATACAGACCAACTGTAATTGTGATTTGCAGTGAGATTAGAGCCTACATCTGTTATTCTTCATGTAACTTATATATATGAATCAGGAATGCTAAGCTTTGAGGTAGCATCATGTTTTTAGCAGTGCCTGTACTTTTAATTATATTAACAGAGCTGGCAGTGTGTCTGTGAAAGAGAGGGAGAGAGAGATGCTTAGTACAAGGGTTTCAATTAATCTGCAGTGCTGTTCCCCAAAGCTCTTCAGGTCAAGTGACTTTGCTCAAGGTCATGCAGTAAATTCTGTTTGGGATTAGAGCTTTGGATGTCCTTTTCCTTCCATTTTCTCTAATAGCTGGAGATAGTGTACCATATTTCATTCTATATTACATGCCTGCAGGGAGCTCATATTGGATTTTCTGAGACTAGTAGAATCCATCCTGTTGCCTCATATTTTTATCATCATAAATGATACATCTTCTCAAGTGGGTGTAAAGTTTCACAAAGGCTTTGGGGCCTGAGCCCTTTCAAGGAAGGGGGAATTTTGTAAGAGTCCATTTTTCTGAGAAATATCCAATAACTCCCCAAAACATTTTTTTTTTCTTTCCAGATTTCCAGAGTTTTCGCCTGAATTTCAGTCTGGATTCCTGCCAGGGTATCTTGGCACTCCTGGATGTATCCTTGTCATGAGTGATGCCTCTGAGTCATATAATACTTTACTGGAGCATGATTTCTTAGGCCAGACTGGGTGCTGCTGTGATTTCTTTACTACCAGGACATGGCCCTGCTTATTGAACTTCTCACCCTCCATAATAACAGTTCAGCTGTGACAGAATGGAGCTGGTTTGGGAAAGGGTTGATTCCTGCTGCTTCTGAAATCAGCAGCCAGGTTTCCATTGATTTTAGTGGGAGGAGGATCAAGCCTATAAATAGGCACGTGAACTAAGAAATCATTATCCTCTCATTATAATTGCATGGATGTTGGAGCGGCTTCAAGTTTTTGGGTTGTTTGGGTTTTTGGTTTGCGCCCCCTCCCCCTTTTTTTTTTCTTTTTTTCATTTCTTAATATATGTAATGGGTGCTTTCTAATGTTTAATTGAGATGTTTTGACCTTAATTCTCCCACTAAGCTGAATGCTACTGGCACACTGAGTATCCAGGAGTTCAGAGTCCTGTGGAAAAGGCTGCTTTTCTATTTGGTATGACAGTAATTTCTATGTTCCCCTTCAACATCTCTGTGCTCACAATGTCGTCTGTTGGGTTTTGGGTGGTTTGGTTTGTTTAAAAGTACTCCCTCACCCCACAGGAAGTTTTCCAGAAGAGAGACACCAACAGATCAGGAAAGCTTGACCTTGTGGAACTGCATGCAGCTGTACAGGAGACAGGTGAGCCCACAGCATGTTTTGGCAAGTCTCATCTTCTTGCTCATGGAAGCTGAAAAAAACCACAGAGCTGGGAAACATCCTGATAACTGTGTGTAGAGCCCAGGAGAAGTAGAAAACATTATAAATTGCATGGCCTTGGCCATCTTTTCTTCCTTCTCTAGCTGGGTAAACACATCTGAAAATTATTTTGCCATGGGATGGGCTGCCCACTCTTTTCTCAGTGTGGTCTCACACTGAGAGTTGTCTGAAACAGAAGTGTCTGCCTATTTCAGACCCAGTTTTTAAATCCTTTCCTGTGTGTTGCTAATTGAATTTTAAAAGATTTTGTGGGGTTGTGGGGATGCAGGAGGCCAGATCTAGCTCTATTAAATTGCTTCCTCTGCTGAAAACGACAGCTCAGGGACCAAATCTGGAAGTGTGGGACTTGCACAGAGGCTGTATTGGTGCCAGACTTCACTAGTGCAATGTCTGAGGCTTGATCTAGAAATGGAAGATGATACATATGGGTCCAAATACTGGACTGAGCTCTGTTGCTATTGCTGGGTGTCATGTGGGGGCTGGAGCTCAGTCTTGTGGCTTCTTTCGCATGTTTACACCTTAAATATAATTCCTCTTCTTGGTGCATGTTCACCCAGTTCATCTGAGTCAGTGAAAGCACAGTGAGAAACCCAGGCAGACCTCTGCTAAAGCAAACTAAAATCCCAGGCCATGAATAGAGAATGCTTTTGTTCCTTGGAAATGCTACTGCTGCTTGACATTGGGACTGATGCTTTCTGTATGAACTTCCTCTGGATTTTCTTTTTCATCTCCTTTCCTACTCTTTTGGGAATATTTCTCTTAAACCCAGCTGCTGCTATTACCTTCATATCCCATGAGCAAAAGAGGCCTATTTGTATTTTTTTCCAGCTCTTGAAGAACTGTAAGTATAGGGGAGCAGACGTGAACCCTTTTAAATTTGGAGAAGATATCTTCATGCAGAGATCATTTGGGCTGGCTAATATTTGATTATCTTAGGCCAGGCTTGAAAAACAAAGCTGCTGGAGAAGGGATGAAGACCACTCAGTTGTGCCATCTAATTCTGTTTTCCGTTTTTTCCCCACCCCCATTTTATGTAGGCATTTCACTCAGCAATGAAGTCTGTAATTTGATGGCAATCAGATATGGTGACCCTGACTTACAGATCAGTTTTGAGAGCTTTGTTTGCTTCATGCTTCGAGTGGAGATCATGGGAGGTGAGGCTGGTGCTCCGTGTCTGGCCAGGCAAGCTGGGCTGCCAGCTGAGCCATGGTCCCTCTGATGTTGTTCCCACTAGCAGTGGTAAGGTCAAAATTGCAGGACTGGATTTCTAAATAAAGCAAGAGTAATCAGTTTAAAACAAGGGACAGACACAGAGGGGAAGCTAAGCTCTCGCTTTACCTCCCCAACCAGTCCCTTCCTACAGATATCCAAGCTGGACATACCAGAGTGATTAAGCTCTCTGCACTTTTGCACCTGCCTTCTGTAGGAAGAGGTAGGCAAATTGCAGATGAAAACTACTTGTTTTCCATGAAGAAGACAACCTTGAAATATACCTTTTCCAGGAAGAAGAAAGCTTTGAAACAGTCTTTGGTTGACTCAGTTTGATGATGAGACAGCTGATACTCAGATCATGATGTAGACAATTAGCACATGTCTCATAATTGTGGTGGGTAAGGTTGGGACCACCAGCATTTTGAGGTTTTACAGATGGATGGGCAGACAGTAACATGCCTGACTTGATTCAGCTGCTCCAAGTGTTCCAGCCTTCAGGGATCTCCCAGGGACAGAACAGAGAAGCTCACATGCACTTCAGAATAGGCTACAAACTCTGTCTCTGGGTTTTTTCCCCAGACAGTGCCTTGGCTGTGGTGATCTCTTGGCTATCAAGTTAATGCTCCTCATTTATGTCTTTTGCAGAGGCCTTTCGCAACTTAACACAAGATGGCAAAGGGATCTATCTCCGGGAATCTGAGGTAAAGGCCATTCCCTGGCTGTCAGATGCAGGCCCTTTGGTGCATGTGGCACTGCGTGTTTTATTCTGTAGCCTTAGAAAAGGTATCTTAACTGACCACTTCAGGGCAGGTTACAAACAACAAGGAGGTTCAGGTCTCTAAGTCTTCTGCTTTATTATGGCTTCTATTTCTTCTGGAGACAGAATATCTCCAATGCCCCATAGTCCAGCCAAGGTGAGAGTATGGCAGAGCTCTTACAGGGATGGATTATTTCAACCCCCTTTCCATATTATTTTACAGTGGATGATGATGACACTTTATTCCTGAAGCAATGCTGTAGAGGAGGAGACAACCAGACCTGTGCCAGGACAAGGAAGGCTGCCTTGTTTCAGCTTTTTACTTCGTATGAAAAGTCTTTCCCTCAAGCAGACTTAACCTGATAACCACAGATTTGGTGAACTGAAGTTTTGCTAATTAATGTATTTATTTTGAGTCCAATTTCACTTCAGACAACCCTACTGAGTAGAGACCATTGGATACCGACCACCACAAGTGCCCGGTGTGACACCCCGGAGCATGGTGGCTGGCTTGCTGGGGTCCCCTGCGTCATGCTGATGTAATGCTGCTGTTACAGGCACACATCGTGCCGCACTTGATGATGGGACTCTTGAGACTGGGAATGAAGAGGCCCCTGTCCTGAGTAGCTGACAGAGGGATCCCAGTTCTGTAGCTGCTAGCCCATGGTAGAGAACTGGAATCTGTGTGCTTCTGGGATAGAGGGGCTGGAGACTCACAGAATGAATGAACACTCTTCCCTAGTCCTGACTTTGAAAGGTGATTTGCAAGCATTGAAAACATCTCTTTTGCTTTTACAAGTTAACATAGCTCTATTGAAGTGACCCTAATTTGATTTGACCACGTGATGAGCTCAGCCTCTAGCTGTTTGTTGTATGATGATTGTGTATTTATTTCAGAAAAGGCAGTGGGCTTTTTCTGCAGAAAAGTACAGTACAGTGAAAAGTAAACTGATCTCATATTAAGTCACCAGAGACTGGCAGGGAATGAATGTTCTTAGTAGGGTGATACAGGAGCTGTCTGATAAAACATTTGGCTATTTATTTTATATAGGGTGAGAGTGTTTGTGTGTGTGTGTACTTCTAAAGGATGCATGTAAATGTAGGCTGTAGCTAATTAAATAGCACAACCGGGTGTGTGGCTGTGAACAGCATTAGAGAACGTGGTATAAGTGGGACTATTCACGTCACAATCCATGAGAGAGTTACTTGATACATCTATCTGTAGGATACTTTTGCACTTTCTTACCATTCATTTATTTGGGCTGGAAATTTCCATGCTAAGTGCCTGTTACAGGTTGCTGCTTTGATTTTTTTTCTTCTTTTTTTTTTTCCTTTTTGCATTCCTGCAGACAGCTCAATTGAGGCTCTTTTACAGTGCACAGTCTAGTCTGAGTCTGAGTGCTAAATGAAACAGAGTTCCAATGGAAGTGAACATATAATAAAAGCCCATACACTTAATACCTTTGTAGGAAGTAGTTATATTAAACTTGCATAGGCAGCCTTCCCTCTGGCTTTTTGTGACTTTTAGGTGCTTAATCTCGTAAATATTTTTTCAGAGTGCATGTGAGATTCAGGAATGAGGTGGACTGTGGATAAGAAAGTAAACGTGGGCATGACTGAGCTCAGGGATGCGCTTACCACTACACTGAGGCCTAAGCAATAGCATAAGCATATTTATAGAGGAACTCCTTTGCATATAACTGTTCCCAGTCAGGAGGCATTAAACAGTAAAAACAACAGCATGCACTTTATTCCCCAGAACAGTCTGTTTCTAAGCAATATCATTTTCATCCTGTTTTTATGAGAAAACTGTTAGAACCAGATAAATAGATGGCTATGTTGGTACTTGTTTATTGCAGATAATATATCTATCATCTATTGGAGTCACAGGGTTCAGGTCTGTGAGGCAGAGCAGGTTGGAGGGAGCAGGGACACCCAGGGCTGCTGGAGCACCTGAGGGCTCCGTGTCCCGCCAGGCTCCTGAGGAGGCTCCATCAGCAGCTCCCCTCTCAATGCACGTCTCTGTTTCCTTTTGTGACTCGCAGCTGAACATGATGGTGCAAACTAAATTAGCCTGATTTAATTTGCACTCAACTCAGCAGGGGATGTTATAAACACTGATTTACTGTGTGCAGGAGCAGTGCTGGAAGGACCGAAAACGCTGGTTGAGAGAGCATAGGTCTCACTTTTCTCAGCATGTTTTGGGAAGGATGGTCCCTGGCACCCGTGAGAATGTCCAGGGGGATCTGTATGGGTGCAGTGTTCACAGCTGGCTCTGTTGGACACGATGGGAGGGAAATCTGTCAGTCCCAACTGGGCTTGCTGCAGATCTAAGGCTGGGAGTGTGCTGGACGTAGCTCTGCCGCAGGCTGTATGCAAAACTGGTGCAGGACACCCAGTTTCAAATTGCAGTGCATTTTAATGTTGTACACATTGTTTTTTCTATCAGATTTTGTACTTATTTACTTCACACCTCTTTAATGCAGAGCAATGTAATTGCAGGGAGATTATTTTGCTATTGATTACTTGATGCAGGAAAGAAACAGAATTCATCCATGCCATGAATCACTAAGCATTTGCAGCAATAAACTTTATTGAGCCATGTGACTTGCTGTTACAGAATTGTAAAGAATGCTTTACTGGAATGATTATACCAAACCATGTACAATTCAAACTGAATTATCTGGCTCACAATAAAATGTTTTTGGCAAGGTCACCTACTTGGACACTGTGAAGCTTTTATATTGCTAACAGAATAATGTTTTCTGGGCAATTCTGAAGATATATTACTCCTCATTTACAAGAGGCATTGTGAAAAAATGGTTTGAAATGCTGCTGAAGGATGCATTCGTTTGTAACCACAGCATTCACAGGGATGCTGAGCTTTGCAGTAGGTGGTATTGCTCTAGCAGAAATGAAAGAAAAGTGGGACTGTGGCTTGAGACTAGTATTGCTAATAAAAGTCCTTTTTGAAAAAGGCAGGTGCAAGAATAGCAAATAATGTCTGGAGTGGGAAGAGGAGATGGTTGGTGAGGTATACTGTAACAATAAGGCTGAGATGAAATTGAAAGGAACTAATCAACCCTTTGCAAACAAAGTCTTCAGCTAGAGCTTATTGCTGCAAATAAACGCACACAACTGGAAGTATTTCATGTTTCCTGGATAAAGCTGGTGTGCATGTTGAGGGTGCAGTTGGGGTATAGCAGATACCCATCAGCCTCACTGCTGACATGCATTCTGCATGGTCAGGGCTTCTGTCTAGATGGCAACAGGACAAGCTCTACCCTCAAGCCTAACAGGATTCCAAAAGATCTAAGACTTACAGGAATGACAAGGATAGCTGGAGAGGTCATGGCCACAGCAAAGAGCTGTGGCGGTTTCAGGTAAAAGGGGAATGGCTGTCCTCTGAGGACAAGTAACCACAAGGCAAATTACCCCAAGATCATGGGGTTCTTGCCCTTAGGATGACCACCCTAAAGATACCAAGCTGGCCCAGGTTTGAGATAGGCAGAAATACGCAATCTGTGTGTTTCTTTCTGGGTAATCAATGAAACGCTGTTGAGACACTGCAGTGTAATTCTGTTTGAGAATCTTGCCTTTTACCAGTTTTACAGTGGGGCCACCAGGACTTCTGCCTTACTTAAAAGCATATTGCAGTCCTTTACTGAGAGGTATTCTATACATGCAAATAGCTACTGCACTATCAGAGCTGTCCAAGCTGTGTCAGCAGACTTTGATCACACCACAAGATGCTCTGTATGGAATGAAAAACGTTGTTTTGGTTTTGATTATTAAGCAGTACATGTAATCCTAACTCCACAACCCACCAATGGACCTTTAATGGACTGGCACCATAAAAATGAGAACTTTTGAAGCTTTTGGAAGGAAAAGCCTGTTTCCAGGGGCAGGTGGTGCCTGAAAACTGCCCACTGAGCAGAGAGAGTGCAAAGTGTCCCACTAGTGCAGATCTTTGCATGGGGCAGTGATGGGAGTGAAGAGACAACCTGGGGACATGGAGTCAAAGCCACTGCTAAATCCAAGTGTCCACCACTCCTCAATAACCCCCTCTCCAGTTCTACAACCACCAGAAGACTCAATTCAGACAATGGAATTTGAAAATTTGCAAGCCTAAAGTCTTACTTTATTTCCTCTGTGAGCTGTTGAGCTCAGTGTTTCATGGAGGGCTGTGGAGACTTCTCCTAAAGTTAGTCCTGCTAGACTCTGGTTCAGTGCAAACCTGTAGTCCAGTGTGGAAGAGGGTGAAAAGCTCGAGTGTGATACAAAGGTCTGATGCTTACATCTGGATTTAGAAAATTGAAGGGCAAAAATCTCCTATGTTATTATTTACAGTGCCACAGTGCCGAGGGGAGAAGGGTCAGGTCCCCAGGGTGATGGCTACTAGGTGACTCAAGAGCAGGACTTGCTGTTTACCTAGAAAAAAAGTACTTCTGCAGCTCCTCGGGGGGAGTGATCTGTGTTCAGCCTGGGGCTCTGTTAAGAGATAAGATTTGACCCGACCTCAGCCTCCGGAGATCCTCCTCCCTTTGCATACCACAGCAGTGCTGCTCTGTAATCCTCCTACAGCTGGGAACTGGATTTTTCCCATAAGCAACGCTTCTTTCTTGCTAGCATCCAGGAGCTCAAGTTATGACCCCATCCCAAGGTTTGGGGCTTGGCAAGAAGCCAGCCATCTCTGAGTAGTTCTTCTGCACCTCTCTCTCTGCACATAACACCCCCACATATTCCTGTGAACCTCACGTCACCTTCCTTAAAACTGTTGCAATGCTGTGCTGAAAAAGAAGGCAAAAAAATCTTTTTTTTTCCTCCCCTGCTCAGAGAGCAGCTCCTTGCAGAATGAAATGCTAACGAGTGCCTTTGCCTTTCCTTCCTGCTATGTCTTACACTGAATTAGACCTGAAAAGCAGTATCACCAAGCTTGAAGTTCAATTTATCAGTGCAGTCAGGATTGATTTGTTACACTACCTATTCTGGGGAAATGAATGTCTCCATCGCGCTCCCTTCCAGTGCAGGCAGACCTTTGTTTTGCTCACATCAGCCATGTAATGTAGGAAGCTGACATTCCACAGATAAAGGAAAAAACCTACAAAATCCTAACTAATTCTACCCAGCCTGGCAGTGCCAGAGTGATTCCACTTGCAAAGGACACACTTGGCATTGTGGTGTCTGCAGATACCAGGCAGAAGTGCTCTCTACCTGGGCTTATCTGCTACTTTTTTGTTATTGAATAAGTGTTTAATGCCATAAATGTCCTAGAAAATTATTCTTGGGTGAATTACATGTCCCCATTATCACTGTTAATGGCATAGCTGGACCATTGTGCTGATCCTTGGAACTCAAATTCACAGAAGAGTCAGGTTGAAAACGAACTTGGTTTCTGTACAAATTTTCAGCTGTTGTGTGAGACAAGAAAAATGGACTTTACTACCGCTGTTGAGGAGGAAAATTTTCACTCATACTCTAGCACAGAGGATCTCCATTAAGAGAGCAGCAATTATAAATCCAGTTTTCTCTTGCAGCACATTTTGATGGAATATTTGCAATGAACCACATACAAATGTGGGAATTGCATTTTCAGATTCAAAAGACCCAGAATGTGATTGCTATGAAGTGTCACAATTTTAAAAGACTTTTTTTTTTTTTTTTTACCTAACTTGTCATGCGCACATCAAATGTGGAGAGGAAGGTTAAGAGCTAACCACCCTGCAGAACCATGCAGAGCTCCTCATGCTTCTGGAAATGTGGCTACAAGAAGGATGTCTATAGCTCGTGCTCATTAAGCGAAGTGAAATGAAAGAAGTAGTTGCTCTAAAGTAGCTTTTTTTTCTTCAGGTAAAAGCAGGATTTCTTTCTCATAAATATGCTGCAGCTAGACATAAATGACTTATTGCTTGAAAGCAGCTCTGCACTGCTGAAGAGCTGGAGCATAAGAGTGAGAAATTTGGTCTTAAACTGCCCTGAGTGGGTGCTTTCAGCCTGGCTGCTGGCAGCAGAAACGCTGCTTTTTGCCTGGGCTGAGGCTGCTGGGGGCTCCTGCCTCTGCAGCTAAATGCTGGTCTTCCAGAGGATGCAGGAGTGGGATTAGGTCTCTGTCCCATTAACACAGCCTCTCCCTTTCCACAGCCCTCTTCAAAACTAAAGAATTAGTTTGGAATACTGCTCCAGAAACTGGGGCCATGCTTGCTCTGTAAGTCTTTGGGTACAGCCCCCTATTAATAGAGTAAGTGTTGTTTGTGCTCATTTGGAGTACCCAGCCTTGTTGACCCTTCTCTGCAAGTTGGGTGTTTATTGTAATTTACTGTATTTCCTTTTAAAAGGAAAAAAGAAAACAACATCACCTACTCTTAGCTGCTCCTTGATCTTGTATCACAGCAGAGTCATAACCCTAGTCTTAAAAACTGTCTCCTACTCTTAGAGCATATCGCAAAAGGCTAACACAGAAGGCTGAGGTGTGCCCCCTGATCCTCTGGCTGATCCTCCAGCTGTTCATTAGATCCAGCTCTGCAAACTGAAGTCTGAAATCCTGCAGGAACTGGCTCATGTTGGACCACGTGTCCCAGCACGGGGGTGTGACTGCACCGAAGACAGGTGTGGCACAGACCATTGGAAATAGTTTTTAACTTGGAGCCATGCTTGTCTCAGAGCCCCTTTCTGAAACCCAGGTGGTGTCCATGCTGAATGCATCCCTTGTGCACAACTTCTACCTTTCAGTGAGGCTGGGAAATGTCAGCCTGATGTTAAGATGCTCATCCTCAGGGGCTCTGACTCCTGGCCTCCCAACCAGGCAAATACGGACAAGAGAAATAACCCTGAGCATCTCCAAAGTAGTTTGATCTGAAGGCTCATTATTTTTGAACAGCTGAGATGAACATTACTGAGCTTGCTTTTCAGCTTGCTTTTCTACTTGTGCAGGGCAGAGCGTGGGAGCAAGGCTTGGACACTTCACAGCCTCCTCTGTATGGATCAATATTTTCCAATGTGCACAAGTTTCCAAGAGTTTAAACCGCTGAGTTTTGCAGAACTTTAATTGTATCAAATGCAAAAAAGAAAAGGATACTCTATCAAACCAACACATAGCTAAGCGCATAAAGAATTTAGGGGATGAATTAACAGAAAATAATTCATATGCTGCAAGAATAAACTGCTGAGTCCAGTAGAAGGAACTCCCATTTTTTCTTCATTTTTTATTTTTATTTTTATGGTTTCAAGTACTTGGAAATACAAAATGGCAAGAGAAGTTTGGTGGAAACGCCTGTGGAGGTGCCATTCCTCAACACTATTCTTCAAATTATGAAAAATATTGCAATAAATCTGTAGAACATCAAAGAACTTCTATCAGTTCTGACCACCTGATGGGGCTGAAGGAAGCTGAGAAGTCCACATTACTTGGCTGAATTAAGGTGCCAGAACCTGAGTTAGATGCAACTGTCACTGGAGAGCTTACTGTGACAGGAAATAAGCCTTTTCTGCTGTGAGGCAGACATTCTTCCTTTCTCAAATTATTTAAAACAACCAGAGGCAACAGATCCTCCAGAGGTCTATGCTGCTACATATGCCTGAAAGTTAGGATCAGCTGAGAATGTTTCTCCTCAATGACCTGGCATATAGAATCATAGAATAATTTGTGTTGGAAAGGACTTTTAAAGGTCATCATGCCCAACCCTTCTGCAGTAAGCAGGGATATCTTCAACTAGCCCAGATTACTCAGCGCCACATCCAACCTGGCTTCGAATATTTCCAGGGACAGGTCATCTGCCACCTCTCTGGGCAATGTGCTCCAGTGATTTACCATCTTCACTGGAAAAAATGTCTTCTTTATATCTAGTCTAAATCTTACCCTCATTCAGTTTAAAGCCATTCCCCCCTGTCTTACCTGCTCATGTAAAAATTCCCTCTCCAGCTTTCTTGTGTGCCCCCTTATTGTATTGGAAGGTGCTCTAAGGTCTCCATGGAGCCTTCTCTCCTCCAGGCTGAACAGCCCCAGCTCTCTCGGCCTGTCTTTGTAGGAGAGGTTCTCCAGCTCTCTGGGCATCTTCATGGCCTCCTCTGGACTCACTCTGACAGGTCCACATCCTTTTTATGTTGGGAGTCCACAGGCTGGTTTAGTACTCCAGGTGGAATCTCACGAGAGCAGACTCTCATGAGTAGAGGGAGAAAATCCCCTCCTCCTGGACTTGCTGGCTTTGCTTCCTTTGATGCAGCCCAGGATGCGGTTGGCAATATATGAAGAGCTGCCTGTAGTTAACAAAGCCCAGAGAGAAGGTCTCCTGATTTTTGGTAAAGCTGCTTTCCTAAGAGGCTGTGCTTGGTGCTTGTGCCCTTCCCAGGCTGGGTCCAGGAGCTGAGCTGGCTGTTTTGCAGGGCTGAACAGCAGGGTGAAGTTCCTGCAGCGTCAGCTGAGGCTGCCTTTCTGCTCTTTGTGTTAAGTCAGTGCTTTTCCTTTAGTGAATAACCCTGGCCTGGGCATTGCTGCAGGGAGGGATGAGGCTGTTCTGAAGTCAACAGGAGGTGGTTGCAGTGGGATCAACCTCTTCTGCACTGCTTGGGTAGCAGGGTGAAATGGAGTACCCAGGTACTCCATGGGTGAGCAGGCCATGGGGTGGGACAGCGGGTGGGAGGTGGGCATACTCTGCCTCCTTCAGTAGTCCAGCTATTGGGGTCTGCCAAGGATATGCTCACCTGCCCTACTGCCCCCAAACTGAGGCTACTCCTGCCTGCTTCTGGATTGTGCAGGGATAGCCAGCCTGGGATCTGAGCCCCTCCTTGTATTCAGAACATGGAGGAGGGAAATTAAAGGAGTCATCCTTCTAAGTCAGGCTTTTTGTACAGCTCTTCAAACCTAGAAACCAGTCCTTTTTCTCCTGGCACTAGGCTCAGCTGGCTGAAACAAAGATTAAAACCCTGGATTCCACTAAAGATTCTTCAGTGGCAGCCCAAACAGGCTCCCTAGAGAAGATTAACTATCCCCTGCACTGAGGGGAGTTTGAGCTTTAGCAAAATGGACTGATGAGAAAAACATAGGTAGTACTGCAAAGATGAATTTGATAAAGATGTGCAGAGCACAGTGGAGGCATGAAAGGCTGGTTAAGTGTTCGCTTTTATGTATAGCTGAGTTCTAGGTCTTTAGACAAGACTTAATCTTTTCTACAAACAAAAAACACATTAATTTACATGAATAATCCACATTTCTTATGCAAATCATTTCCCTGCTGCTATTTCTACTGAGAATAATATTCAGTATAATTACCACATTTATTTAGTGAATCTATTTACACAGGATAGCTCTCTGTCCGTGAACGCTCTTCACCAGAGAGGCCCAAAGAGCAACAAGGGAGGCCAAGCTGCCAGTCATGTGTGCCCTGTGCTTTCTATTTTTGTTCCCATGAAGCATTCTGGGACCGTTTGAGATGTCTGGGCAAGAGCAGAAGGATGCCAGCATCCTGCCTCCATCCCAGGGAGAGCACCTGCTGCTAATGGAAGGCAGCCCTCCCCTGCTCACCAGCCTGCTGTTTGAGCTCCAGCTAACCATAATGAGGCAAGGCACTTTGAATAATAACTTTCCTTTGGGTATAAGGCTATCTTAATTTTTTGTGTGTTTAAGTTGGTAATTGCCACAGAGTTTGAAAATCTTCCAGGTTTTACCACTCTTAATTATGTTCTCATGCATATGCATCCCCTGCTTGTGCACTCATTACTGCGAGGAGATCAGAACCCCGAACGTTGGAGCAGTTCCCTCCAATTATCTTCCCTATGCAGAAGTTCCTGTGAAATGCCTCTCCTGCATGGGATGGCCCAAGCTGTTTGGAGAACATCTTGCTGTCCAGTGCTCATTTTGCTCTGGGTGGTAAAATCTAGATGTGTTTCATCCCTTGTATGTCTTGCCCAGGCTGCTCCTACCTGGCATGTCTCCTTGCTTGTAGCACCAGCCATTGAAATACTTGTTCAGGGAAGTTATTAAGGTGTCCTAATGGAAAATATTTCAAGTTTCTAGGGCCCTGATTGCCTCTTTACCTGCTCTGTTTGCATCTATTGATCGTTCTGGTTCAACAAGACCCCCTGGGACTAACAAACTCTAACAGGTTTGAATGCATTCATGAGGTTCTATGCGGGGAAAGAAAAATAATGCTGCTGGGCTTCTGACTTGTTCTTGCTCAATAACAGCAAAACAAATGTGTGCAATTAAACATTACTTTGTTTTCCAAACAGCAGCCTTGAAATTTTGTCCTGCTAGTAGGGGAATCAAGCTGGTGCTATGCTGTCTAACCAGCAGCAATGCTGATAGGAAAGATGTTAATCCATCTGAGCACGTTCAGGGTAGAATTCCATTCCCTTGTGGGTAGGCAGGATTTCTAGCACCGTGTGTGTTTTTGTATAAGAGATCACAGTGGATCCTATGAAAAGATCAACATGGAGCAAGCAGAGATATTGACATTACTCACTCTTTTTGTGCAGGGTAACTGCTTGTTAACTTTTTCAGGGAGCTGTGGGGTTAGTTATTAGCCCTTTGGAGCTTTTGTACTGAGAGAGGGAGGTTGCCTGGTCAAACAGAAATCACTGTCTTTATGCTTAAAGCATTGGATTGTATATGAAGAAATTGTATACGAAGAAATTGTATACGAAGAAATTGTATATGAAGTGTTTATTCCTAGACACTTCACCTAAATAATGGGATTAAAATCTTAAGAAGTAAGGTGATGTGTGGCTCACAGTTTTTGTATCCCTCTGGAGGAGAGATAAACAGTCAGGAATTTTTTCTATGAAAAAAATTTATAGGAGGAAGATGAGGGTAGAACTTTCCACCCAGCTGTGAAAACCCTCCTTCCCCAAAAGTGCCCGGTGCAATATTACATATTGCCAGCTGTGTTAATAGATGCCTAGATCCCAGTTGGCATTGGGCCACACTTACATATCCCAGAAATAGAGATTTAATTCCGAAGTCTGCTTAACACCTGCACACAAAAGGACAGAGGCATTAAAGGTGCTTTAAGGACAAAGCTTTATTTTAGCTAATGTGTTCTCTCACCCATCACATGACTTGTTCTTTATTCTGTTAAGTGTCACCTGTCCAAACCACAATTAGGGGCTTCAATGTGTCTGAGAGACACAGTCCTGCAGCTGGCTGAAAGGGACTGATTTAGCATATTCAAAGCAACAAAAGGGTTTGGTCTGAATTCTGGCAGGGTTCTCTGCTTTCAGATACGGATGTGGGGGGTGGGGGTGTGCATGTGTGAGAATGCACACAGGAGCACAGCTCCTTGGGAGGCAGGTGAGCAGCTTTGCTTCCCCTTGCAGTCCCAGCAGCACTGGAGTCCCCCGGGAGCTGTGCTGAGAAGTGCAGGGTGCCCAGGACCTCACAGGCTCTGCTGGTAAAGATTCACCTGCCCTGTGCTCTGTTTATTGATTGTTTGCTGCAACTTGGCCCATGAAACTCTCTGCTGCCTCTGGCCTCAGATGCTCTTTTGTGGTCATTTGCATTGCCTGCCACTGGTTGCTGGTGCAGTGATCTGGAGCTAGGCAGCTTACCCCACAAAAACACTGAAAAAAACCAGGCTGTGGGATCAGCAATGCTCACCCAGGAGCTTTTTTCGAGAAAATGGGAGCATCAGGAGAGACTAACGAGCACCAGAGACATCTGGGGACAGATAGGATCCAGAAAACTTCATTGTAGCAATAAAGCCCAGAGGCAGGGCTGGTCAAGAGCAACCAGTGAACAGTATGGAAGGTGCTTTCAGTGGAAGAGTGCTGTCCAAAGGAACTGTTTTTTGCTAAATGTCCCTTAGTCACACGCTGAAGTCAATGCGTCTCCCTTCAAATCTCCTGTTGCTTTTCCCCTTGTTCCCACACCTGCTTGGATTGGCATCATTGGCACCTGGAAATGCTGTGAGTAAAGGCTGCATCTAGTCCAGAAAAACCTGTGCTCCAGCACATGGAGACAACGATGGGGGAGCATGTGAATTAAACACAAGTGCAAGTGGGTGCCTATTTGGTTGCAGTTTCTGGAGATGGAAAATACCTTGAGGTAAGCAAGAATTCCTTCCAGCCTTCCTCCAGTTTTACTACAGAGAAGTCTTTGCAGTTGTTCCAATGGTGAGGGAGCTCAATGCTGCCTCATCCATCAGTGCCACAGACACGAGCCTGGGGGTGGGAGTCTGACTTGTAGGAACTGCAGGCAAATGTCTGGATGTGTGCTCTTGCCCATCGACTCAGGAAGCAGATATTGTTGCTGCAGCTGACTTGATGAGAGCTTCAATTAACAAATGCTATTAAAGTAGCTCTCCTCCTTATTTTATTTTTTTCTAATGCATAGCATTTCCTGACAGCTTAAACGTTTAATTAACTGGAGATGCCATCGTGGAAAGTTTGCTAGAGAAGAATGCTTGCAGTTTAATTAAAAGGAAAAAAAATCCTTTAGAGGTACTGGAAGATATCTGCTTGCAACACTGCTAGTGGCAAAAAGCCTGCAGGAACTCCTGCATTTTCCTTTCTGAGTGCAGCAGTAGGTGAGGATGTGCAGAGCGATACCATCACCCCGGAGGAGAAGGTGAGTGCTTCATAGTGCTTCACGTTTGACCCTCCCATTTAAGCTGCACATGTAGGACAAGCTACAGTTCTGCTAGATCAGCAAGGGAGAGGAGACAGCCAAGATAAAGTTTTGGTTTTGCGTTTGGTTTTTTTTTTTTTTTTTTTTAATACTTTAACTTACAATTCTTCTGGTATTAGATCAGAGCTCTCTCTAGCATTTTTGGTCTTCTCCAAGAAAACACAGGGAGAACATTTTTCATATAAGCACTGGTCTGATTTTTTTCGGGTTTCCTTACAGCCCAAAAACAAAGGCACATCTTACCTTCCACAAAAATGTGGAATAGTGTTCACATTAACAGTCATCATGGAAGCTGGGTTTTTGAGATGGCAGGGTACTGCCTGAGCTATCAGAGCCTTTACTGCCCTCACAACGTGGAGGGCTGTGTGAGATGGCAGCTGTGGGTAGGAACCACAAGCTCAGCACACCACACTTGCACCCCTGCAGCAGCTTTCCATGGGGCCACAGCATGGTGGTGTCAAGTGCTGCAGAGCTAGGGACCCTGTGACAAAGCAACAACCTCCTTGCTCCTGTGCAAAGGACATCTGCCCTTCCTCTCCTCACACTGACAAAGTGACCCGGGGGCTTTTTGAACAGATACAGGTCGGACGAGGGAATTTTTTTCCAGTATTAAATCTAAGCCTGGAAGTCACTGACATGACTGTTCACACTTGAAGAACAGCTCCGCCCATAGAGGGGTATCAGATGGTTCTGCGTCATCTCTGGGAGCAGGCTGGGGCTGTGGGGTGGTGCTGGGCATGGGGCATGTGCTGGCTTGCTGTCCTGGAGCCTCTGCACCCAGGCTGGCACCTCTGCTGCTGGTGACGAGGGACAGCTGGGCTCCTGCTGAAACACGCCAATGCTCAGCACTTGCCAAAATAGCTGTTTGGGAGCAGCTTGTTGTGCTTGCCCTCCCCTCTTGGCCCTGTCCTCAGCGTGCTTAAATTCAGTGAGTGTAGCACATCCTCTGCCAGGGAGGGGAGGGAAGCTTCTGAATGAGCTTCTTCCCCCCAAGCCTGGAGCATGCACCACAGAGTTACCTCTGAATGAAATCCAGCACCCTGTATATCCAGGATGTGTTACCATGCTGACCCTTTCAAATGCTGATCTCTTTTTTTTTTTTTTTTTTTTTGCAAACAAACATAGTTATTCTGATATATGTGCTACTGCCAAAAGCACCTCTTCATGGGGGTGCTGCACTGCCATAAACAGCAGCCTGGCCACCTCAAGCCACTGACTGAACCAGATCTTCCCCTGGCAGTGTTCTCTGTCCTAGAAGTCCCTTCAATCCAGTGCTCAGTGGGGCTCCTCCACTTACAATAACCTCCCATGTTCAGTTGAGACTCCTCAGTATCCCCAAGTTGGGGCTGGATTTTGATCCTTTCCTCTGATCACTTCTTGACTGTATCTGTTTAAGCCCCTCTCAACTCTCTGAGAAAAAACTGCAAAGTATTTGTGATCCTTCTGGAAAAGAAACACTCTGTGAATATGTTCTCAGATGGGAACTGAACTCAAACCTAAGAGTATTCCTAGTAAAAACTGCACTGAAGCAGTGTCCAGCTGGTTTGTAGACCCAGTGAGATTAGATTCCCTTGAAATATGCTTTACAGATGCCCTTGAAACAGCAAGGAAAGCTACTTTCCTTTTCCACCCATTCCTTAAAGGACCCTGAAGGGCCATCGTCTGAAGCTGTGATTGTGAAGAGACCCCTCCCACTCAGAAATCATGTCCTATTTTTGCTTTCAAGAAACAATTATTTTCATCAGCTTTTCAATGCTGATATCAACAAATGCCAGCCACCCATTTCCTAGACTGTTTTTCTTTTTCTGGCTGTACTGCCTGTAAATTTTGCTGTGTTGGAAACAGGTAATATGAAATGGACCTCACTTGTGAAGCAGCTGAGATTGGCAGATGAAAAATTAGAAAGATGGGAAAGATATGGGTCAATAACATAACAGAATATTTTTTTATTGCCATGTTTTTAATGGAATTGCAGTAGGATTTTTATACAAGAATCTGAAAGTCTACGACTTTAAATAACTCTGAACCTCCAGATTTGTATTCTTGCCTTATTCTTGTATAAATAGCTGTTACCATCATCTGCTTGATATATTATCTGTCCCAGCACACAGGCACACCGTCAGGAGGAATATACTTCCTTGGGAAGGATGCAATGCTAGAGCTCCTCGAGTCTCCTGCCTCCACACGGGACACCTGCACAGAGCAGGGATTTGTACAGTGTCCCCTCCTGGCTGGATTGGTGGCAGTGCCAGCAGGGAAGCATCGGGCCTTTGCCCGTTCTCTGCAGCACGCAGCGAGTTATCCATCACGGCACCGAGCCCTGCCAGTGAAGCTTTCCCTCAGCAGAGGGAGTTGTTTCTCAAGGTAATAAGAAAGCATTATCTGATTGCATTTTTGTCAGGTATGTCCTATTTATTACCTTACCTGTAATCTAATTTGTAATGTATTTCCTTGATATTTTCTATACTTCCCCTCTGTATTTTGTAATAGCTTCCCCTGAAAGTCTGACCTACAAAAAAGACAAGGTTTTTAATCCAGCTTTGAATGATAACACCCTCCAGGTGCCTTTATCTGTAAAAACTCTCCTAGCACAGAGGGAGGTCTGGTAGGAAAAACTCAGCACCCTCTGCAAATCTGTTGGGGGAACACTTCAACAGCAGCCAAGGTCACTTTGTCCTAGGCAGGAAAACACCCGTGGCTATTTTCTACTTGTGGCAAGGTGATCTTTTTGGTCAGAAAGCCATTCCTGATCCAAAGGAGGTATGTGAGAGGTAACAACCAGTCTGTCCCAATAGCAGGGATGAGCATAAGGCAAGAAGACAACTATAAGCCATATAAAAACTACCACTGATGTGCCTCAGCTGCTGAAAGATGCTCAGGTGTTTTACCTTGGCTGTCAGGAAAAAGCATAAGGCGACAGTTTGGGGGAGAGAGCAGCACCTGTGGGTCCCAACTAGGTTGGGCAGAGGTGAAGTGTGATGGTCCAAGCTCCCCTGAACATGAGGCTGAGGAAGGTTAATTGGCGTGACAAATGATGCACACCATGAGAATAGGTTGCATTTTTAGGTTGGTGGCTCCCCAGGGCATGAGTGCTTTCTGCCCTCTTCCCACCTGATTAGTTCTGCTCCTGCCTGGCTGTAAAACAAAGTTCAAACTGCCTGCCTGCTGGACCTGGATCTCCTCATTCTGGTAAAGGTGTTTCAAAGTCACACGGCTTTAAAACAAAGAAAGAGAAATGTCCCTTTTTGTGGATGCTAATGAAATTTTTATCTGGGCATCTTTCTGTGAATGTTGGGCCTGAGAGGCATGGATTATGTTAGGGAGAAGGGCTTATTGAGCCCTGGAAATAAATCAGAGGAGGACAGAGGATGAAGATTGCAAATGATAAATTAGCAAGTGACAGAAAACAACTGCAGGAAATAATAAAGCCAGGAGGAGTGCGTGGGAAATGCATAGGAGAGGTTGTTTACAACATGTGCATTGGACTTTCCAGAATTTGACATCTTATCTCTATTTCATTCCATATGTTACTTTATGCATGGATTCCTGTTTTTATGGGCTTTGTTCTATAGTTTTTGTACTAACATGAATGACTCACATCTGCTCCAATACTTAATTTATTCTCTAATGTCTTCTGCAAAGGTTTGCTCAGCTCAAACTGAGCTTGTAATACTTGTCAGTGGCAGGATCGGAAGAGCAGCGTCAAGCAGGTGAGCAGGGATAGCTGGGTGAGACAGCTCTTTTCTGGAGTCCTACTCTGTAGTTGTGTTAGTGGGGTTTTTTGGTTTTTTTTTTTTGTTTTTTTTTTTTTTTTGTTTTTTTTTTTTTTTTTTTTTTTTTTTTTTTTTTTTTTTTTTTTTTGTTGGTTTGTTTTTTTTTTTTTCCTCAGCAAGGTCTGTGATTCTCATTTTTGGCTGCCCTGTGTGGACAGGCCTGCTGTGCTAGGGCTGTGTATGGAGCCAGCAAGGAACACCTCATGGGGCAGGGATGACGGCTGAGGGCCCTCTTGGCAGGACCACGGCCCGGCACTAAGCTGCTGCCGGAATACCAACAGCTGATGATTATGATTTTATTTTTTAAGTGTTCTTGACAGCTCTGGAGACACAAATCTTCTCTTCCAAATCCAGTAATTAAATTCCACCTACCTGAATTCCCCCTGCTGTTTCAATTGGTTAAATTAATCTTCCCATCATGTCTGAGCCTCCTCTGTGTGTTGTTGAACGGTGGCCTCCTCTCGCCCCGCAGTCGGGCGGGGACCGGGACCGACCCGGGCCAAACTCGCAGCGGCGCTGCCCAGCCCCGCGCATCCCTTCGCCCGCGAGTGGCCCGGACTCATTCACGGAGGCAGGGCAGAGGGATGGGCGTCCCCGTTTACACACAGACACCCCCGCACGCCCGGTGTCCCCGTCTCCGGGGCTGCCTCCCCGCCAGCGCGGAGCGGGCAGCGCAGCGGCTCCCCGGAGACCAGCCCGGCTGCCTGCGCGCTGCACCTTTCCCCGGCGAGCGGCTCCGGCTCCAGCCCCCCTCCTCCCGGCGCCTCCTCCTCCTCCCGTTCCTCCTCCCCTCCCCTCCCCTGCAGAGCATGCAAAGCCCGGGACTGGCATCGTCGGCTCCGAGGCGGGCAGGCGAGACCCTCCTCCCTGCCAGCCCCGCTCCCGCTGCCCCCCGAGCCGCCCGTGGCTCCCCCCCACCGCCTCCCTGTGCCCCCGCCGGACTTTTCCCTCCTCCCGAGGATGAGGCGGCCGACGCGGCGGCTGGCGCTGTCTCTGCTGGGGGTGCTCTGGCTCGCCGCCCTTCTCCTTTTCTTCTTCGGGGCGCGGAGGAAGTTGGAGGCGGCGGAGCCCGAGGGATACACGCCGGAGGTGAGGAAGGGGCGGCGGGGCCGCGGCTGCTCCGGCGGGACTTGGGCGCGATGCCGCCGCCGCCCAGGGAAGAAGTTCCCGGCGGTTTTCGGGACCCTCAACCCCATCGCGTCCCCTTCAAGTTTGGTACCGGACCCGAGCCTTTGCGGGGGGTGGGGGGGCACTAGGGCCCTTTCCGTACCCCCCGGTCTTGGTTTCCCCCCTCCCCTCACCTCCCTCCGCTCGGTCTCGGACAGGGGCAACCCCAGCCGCTCCCCCCGCCTTGGTTCATCGGGGGCTGCGGCCGTCGGGGCTGTCCCGGCCGCGGGTGCCGCCGGCGGTACCGGCCCTTTGTCCCGCCGCCAACTTGGAGCATCGCGGGCCGGGGGGAGCGGTGCGCCCCAAGGAATCGAAACGCGCGGGTCGTGTCACGGCTGGGGCACTGGCGGCTCCTTTCCCCCGTGGGGCACGCCGTGCTCCCGAGCTCCGCCCGAAAGGAGAGGGGCTCCATCCTGTCCGGGCTGGAAGCAGAGGGGAGCAGACTTGGATGGTCCGTATTTGGCGTACACGGGCTGGGCGAGCCCGGTTAAAGCGCGGGGGCTTTTCGCGGCTGGTTGTGGTGGAAGAGCAGGCACGGGCAGGATGCTGCTGCCCTGGGAGCCCCAGCCGGGCTGGCAGGAGGGCACCCGTGCAATCGCGACTTTCTGTGTTGTGTCTGAGTCCCCGGAGTGACAGCACGGCAGAGATGTGAGGAGCATCTCGCTCCATACAGGAAGTCAATCCGAGGAGTTTCACTGCCCAAACGAAAAGCAGGGGAGCTGCAAGCAGCTTCGGCTGAACGGGGTCCCGTGTCCTCTCCGGGTCCCGTGTCCTCTCCTCCTCAGCTGAGAGCGGCTGGGGCTTAGCCGAGGGTTAACTTTCCAAAGGACATGGATAAGATGCTGCTTAGTTGTACTGTTGTAAATCTTGAATTGATTAATCCGGGTTAGAGCCCAGCTCCTGAAAATACACCGAGATTGGGGTTATTGTGGCAGAGGGAGGATGTGAGCCCTCAGCCCCTTTTTTTTTTGTAGCAGTGACATCCAGCAGTATTTGGCCCACAATATGTGACAGCTTTACATGTTCGCCATATCTTTGCAGAGTCTCATATATGTGTCTGTCACCTCAGCAACTGAATTAACGACCTGATTGGAAAAATAGAAGTCAGAACTCATAAAGCTTACTTTGATTTTTTCATCCTGAGGAATTATTGGTTTTCCATGTTTTTTTAAATAAAAATGATTGAGGAGGTTTCTTCAGGCTTTTGTAAATCTTTCAGTCCTAGAAGAAGGGAATGAATCTGTGTGACTTCAGGCCCAAAAAAGAAATAATTGTCTATAAATTTATTTATTTATTTAAGCAGGGGAAGGCAATAAATAAGTCACTGAAAGCAGAGTTAGAAGAGAAGTGTTTCCTTAACCAGAACTGTGCTTTGATATCAGAAATTTGTAAAAATTGCAAAAACAAGACCTCCCCAATTTGACAGGGGCCACTATAATCTCCTCAGAATGAACCTTGCTTCTCGCTTAGCACCAGATGCCACTGAATTGCTGCAATTTTGCAGCCCATTTTGACTTTCTGCTCCCCTTCAAGGCTCCCCTCACCTCTGGGTGTATGTTGCTGATGCTGTTACAGGCTGGCTCCAGCAGCAGGTGAGGGGAACTTCTGCCACACAGGATCCATCCCTACGTTTTGAAGCTGCCACTGCCAAGTTGCCATAACTCCAGCACTCTGACTGCTTAAATTGCCTCTCCTTCATTTCTTCTGAATTTTCCATCCAAACAGTTGCATCCTCTTGAGATCCATAGAGTGCAGATTGTTTCTTATTTTTAATGCATTGCATTTTTTGACTTTGGAGCAGTATGACTTATAAGCTGCTTATGAGCATGGGGATGTGGTGTCACTTCAGTTAGCACTTCTGAATGGCCGCAGAGCTGACTGGGGTACCAAATACAGGAGTGCTGTGGTCCAGAGAGGAGCCTAGTGCTGTGTCCTGTTGCCCTGGCCAGTGGGACTGGCTGCCGCTGATGAAAACTTGAGCAGTTAAGGGTTGTCCTTCCAAATTCCTCAAGAAACGAGAGGAGGTGGTATACTACTAACAGGAGCTCAAACATTGTGTGACAGCTAGAGAGCAGAAATAGAGCAAATGCACATAAACTTTCCTGGCAACATTTTCCAACCGGTTCCCTCCCCCCTTATCTCCTAGTTGAGCTGTATTTCTGTGGACATGGGCACACTGGGTATCATGCCTCATGTAGGTTTAACCTTTAGACCTTTCCAGTCAGGCTCCAGCTGGTAATGCTGCCTGCTGCCCCGTGCCTGTCCCCAGCAGGGCTCCTGGCACACATGGATGCTGGAGGGCCACGGTGCCCGAGCTCCCTGGCTGGCTGTGGCACATTGGTGCCCTGGTAAGAGCCAACAGCTGCTCAGGGAGCTGCTGCCCTTGGCTACATGGATGCCCATCAATCACTGTTGTCACCAAATCACCACGATTTTGGTCTGCATCTCGCCCTCTGTTTTACCCCGAGTCTTGAGCCAGGTCCAGGTTCAGCTTCCCAAAGGAAGGCTTGTGATGTTTTTCTTGCAACCAGAGGATCCTGAGTTGAGGTGGGCAGGGTCTCCAAGGGGCAGGACCTTGGTGTGAGAGGTCAGATGCAGTCTTTGAGTCCTTCCTTTGCCCGAAACACGCTGCTGGCTTGGCATCTCAAGGAACTGGTGAAGGCAGGCATTCAGAGTAGGTCCTGTAGCAGTAGCTGAGCTTTTCCGAGCTGCTCATGCCCAAAGAGGTGGGTGCACCAGTCTGTTGTAATTAACTTGGCTTCACCTTCTCCTGTATTTTTTCCCCTGTATTCCCTTGCAATCCGTCTCTGTGGATCCCTCGCTTCTGGCCAGTGGCAGGCAGGCAGACGGCCCCCCTTCTTGCCAGCCCTTGCTTCCGTCAATCCCTGTCACCTCCTTTCCCTCCTCCTTCTCCCTGTTGCCTGCAGCCGCTGGTGGTACATGCCAGGGCAGCAGGAACAGGTCGAGGCTGGATTTTAGGGTGTGGGACTCCCTCCTGGCCGTGAGGTGTAGCAACCTTGCAGGGCTGGTAGGATATGGAAGAAAAAAACTGGCTGTGTTTAGGACCGTGAAGTTGCTCCTGGTACAACTTCACCGGTCCCTCCGGTGCTGTTTTTTACTGCTATTGCTTGGGGTTTGGGGGTTGTTCTTTCTCTCTTTTCCAAGGGGCAGATCAAGCCCTATTAGTGCCGTGAGTAACACTCGCCCTTTCGCTGCCCTTTGTGCAGTCCTGTGACTTGGCTGGGAAGAGGAGCCTGCAGCGTGCCTGCCCCTGCCAGGGAGCTTTACTTGGCCCGGAGTCTGGTTAGCAGCCACGGGCTCAGCCTGATGGATGGGGCTGTAAGGACATGGGGCTGCCTGGGGGTCGTGGATCGGCTGGGACTCGTTCATGCCTCCTTCCCTGCCTTTTGGGAGGGTTTCGAAACACTTTGCAAGCTTTAATTAGTTCCAGCCTGTCTCCTTGTCCCGGCAGTTTTCCAGCTGGATAATCCAGGACCCGGAGAGGCTAATTGAACTTTGTATCTTCCTGTCTCTGATGGAGTCTGGAGGAATTGGAATCGTTTTATCCTCTTGGAAAATCAGGCTGCTAGTGACCCACCTGAAGTCACCCAGAGAGACAGTGGTGGGGCTTGGCATGTGCTCCAGTAATCCGGGCTCCTGGCCCTCTGCTACTCCTGGCATCTCCCCTGCCTCTCTGTGATCCATCCTGCTCATCTGCTTTTGGTTGGGGGTAGGAGGGGTGTATGTATAAACTAATAACTTAATTACATTAAGGAATAATGAGGGGAACTGATACGTGGGATTAATTACAAGCAAAATCCCAAATTAATTGTGAGGAGTACTTGTAGCTGGCTCTGCAGCAATGTTTTGCTGGTGTGCTGGCTTCTGTGTTCTGTGCCAGGCTCTGGCTGTGTGGCCCTGGAGGATGCTAATGAGGGAGCAGGAGATGAGTGGGTAGGTGACAAGCCCTTGGTCATCACACTTCCTGCACCTGTATCAGACCACAGTGGCTGTAGGGCAGAACCCTGCAGCAGGGAGGGGTTTTCAGGGGTCTGGGCTCCTGTGCTCCAGGCAAGCGGTGTGTGCAGGAGGGGCAGGAAGATATTTTTTGTTTGATTTGGGATTTTATTTCCCTTCATTCCTTCCTGCATGCTAGCTTGCTCCCTCTGATGAATGGCTGAAGCACAGCTGACAGCCTCTGGAGGGAAAGCAGGTCTGTGACAGGCTTGACTGTGGGAGAAAAGCTACAGAGGAAAAGTTTCCTTTATTAAAAAAGTGACCTGTTCTGCTTGACTTCTACTAATGTTTGTAATGCAACGTCTCCTTCCTGAGTGTGCTCAAATGCAGCTGGGGAATGGCTCCTGGGAGATTATGGAGCTCAGCATCCTCACTGCCTGCTCCAGGTGTTCCAGGGTGCTCAGCTCTGTGCAGGGTCGCACCTCAGTGCAAAGGGGCCCTTGGCAGCTTTGTGTTTACGTGTCTTGCACCAGCCTGTGCTTCCTTCTGCATCATCACCATCTAGAAAGCCTCAGCACCTGGAGCTCAGCTGACAGTCTCCAGATATTAAATTCCTGTCAGTTTTATAGCAGCAGAGCCACTTAACAGATTAAAATAACTGTGTATCCTGCAAAAATTCAGATCTTGACAATTAAGGGATTGAAGTGGCAAAGCTGTTGGGAACAAAAAAAAAAAAAAAAAAAGGCAGAGTGTTTTATACCCGGGAAGCTTGTATTGACTGGGTCTTGGGACTTGGCTGGGGACATGGGTAGGTCCAGGATACGAGAGAAGGGGAAACTTATTTCATACTTTGTTGGTGAAATCCCACTCTGAAATCTCTAGGAGCAAGACTAGGCTTTCTAGGATGTGCAGAGATTTGCTTGTGAATGAGGTGTGATGGAATCCAATTCCTCTCACTCTTGCTTGTGTGTTTAGTGCTGGATAAAACCAAAAGCCATGCCCAAGCTGCCCTCAACTGTGGGATCAGGCAGGACTGGTCTGGTGGAGCAGAGGTGAGGTGAGGGAGTCACCTCAGTGACCAAACCAGCTGTGGACAAATGGTGAGCAGCCTGCCTGGTGCACCTCATTTATTTAACCTGCCCACTGCACGTTACAGTGCTCCATGGGATACCTGTGAAACAATAACCAGTCAATGAAAACCCTCCTAATTTTTCACTGGTAATTGCAATGAATGAATTTTGCCTCCATTACGTTCTGGTGGAGCTCTGTGTTGCAGCTGTGACTGATGGGGGCATAAATATTGATTGAACAAGACCTGTTTGCTTTGCAAAACAGTGAGCATTGGAATGTACAGGTGCCTTTTTTAGCTTGGTGCTTTTAAAAGAAATATCAGGGAGGGAAGGAGTGAGGAGGCAAGGATTCTGCTTCTCTCCTGGAAAGAGTATAAATAAATTTCTGTGCAGGTGGTATATGTTTTGTTGACAAGAACTGTTGAGCACCAGAAGAAGAAAAATACTTTTTATTGTGCTGGAAGGATAAAAAGAGTCGGAAGAGTCCTGCTGCTTTACTCTGAAGGGGTATTAGAGGTGGTGATGATGCCCTGAGGGTGGGTTGGGATCAGGAGTGTTGTGGCTTCTTCTGTCAGGGGCCCTGTGGAGCATGCTGCACGTGGATTTGCTCCAGGCTGCAGCATCCCTTTCCAGCTGGTGTGACATGATGTGGCATCATCCTCTCCTAGATAACAGGGAATGGCTCAAGCCCTGGCTGCTGGGTTTTTAGGAGAACTCAGCTCTGGCTCACAGCCTGGAACCCTTGGTGACCTTTAGGGGTGGGCTTGATGAAAGGGATCTCTACTTCTCCCTACTTTTGAGCAGGGAAGTCTCCAAAATCAGCTCTGTGTCTGGATGCCAAGGCTTCAGAGACACAACACATACACTGAAGTGTCTCCATGCTTGAGAAAGATGTTGACTATGTTTTGTCCTATTTATCCTTTCACTACCTCAGATATGCACAGAGTTGGGATTGTTTACTCAAAAACTCACTATTTTCTCCTTGCTCTTTCTTTCCTTGATAAGAAAGCATCATCCTGATTTATTTTGATGGCCTCATGGCCCAGGGCCTGTCTTGGCTGGGTTTACTTCTTGCTCTGCTGAGACATCTCTTGTCCCTGGCTCTGCAACGTGACCTGTGTCTCCCCAAGGGCAGGGGACTCTGCACATGGGATGGCTGCAAGGTGAGAGCTATAAATGGGGATACTGTGCCTGGGGAAGGCAGGTCCAGGGAGCATTTTATGGTACTATGGCTAGGAATTTTCTGTGCCTCCTTGTTGTATGTGTAGAGACCAGGGCAGAGCGTGGAGGGTTAGAGTGAGCTGCTGTAGCTCCGCAGGTGTGAGCTGGGTGAGCTCCCAGCATGAGAAGGGCACTGCCAGGAGATGCAGCCTTGCAGATGACACTGTCTTGTGATCCCTCATGAATTCAGGTGCAGCATTATTGTCCCAAGCTGACAAATCCCTGGGAAACCGAGTATTGGGGGTTTGTGTGCCCAGTGTTTTTCTTGGATTCATGAATGTGTTCTGTGTGCACAGCTCACAGGATGCCACTTTGGTACCTCTGGGTGTGTTCCCTGTGCTCTGATCTCTTTGCCAGTGGGAAAAGCAAGCTCGGAAGAAGTTGAGGAAATGCAAAAGCAATGTACTCTGCCTGGGAGAGCCTCATCTGTGAGGGCAGGCCAGCATTTGGTGCAATAAAACCAATTAAGGGGAACGTATCTGCGGAGAAAGCAGAAGTAGGATCTGTTTAAGGAAGACGTTTGCGTGAAGGAGTAATTACGTGCAGCCTAACGACAAAGGGTGCAGCGGATTGACTATTAATTGGAGTAGCAGGAGCAGGAGATTGCTGGCGTTAGCCGTGTGTTTCTTGCTGGCTTCCTCCTGTTTAAAGAAGGAAGGGGTGAGGAGCAGATGATGGGGGGGAGTTTGCTCTTAATCCACTTTCCTGTGCAATGAAAAAGCCATTTCTCCCCCTTTCTCTCACAGCAAAATGTTCAGATTTTGCCAACGACACTTAGTGCAGTTGCTTACTAAGCTGCAATTAAATTGATTTCCCACCCTCTTTACCCTTTTTGGTTCCAGAATCTCAGCAGGAATCAGTGTTACAGAAAGAGTAAGCCAAGGAGAAGATCTTGAGCCCCATGTTCTGCTCATCTTAATCAGTATTGCTCCACTCTTCCTATGTATTTCCAGAGGAGCTGGGAAAGTGAGGCTGCCTATAGGTTTTCCCATATAGCTGCTGCTGGGGTGGGAAGGACAGCTCTAGGTCAGGCTGGATCAGTCTGTAGGGTACCTGCGGAGTGTCCCACTGTGGGATGGGCATTGGGTGTCCCGGGGGTGGCTGGGGCTCTGGGCACTGGCTCAGTGGCACAGAGTTGCTTGGAGGAGCACGAGGATTTCTTGTCCTTATCATATGCCTTTGGAAAATGCTCAGTGGTGACAAGTTCAGCAGGTGTTCACCCCTTTGTTCATGGAGGCAACATTAGTTGTACTGGTAGTTTGTCTCAATCCTGCTGTTTGGAAACGCCTTATGAACCCTGGTTAACCCTTCCTGCAGCCCGAGGGAGTGAGAGGTGTGGTGGTCTTTTTGTGGGTCATTGGAGGGGTGTTCCAGTAAGGGACGATGTGCCAGTGTCACTTCTCCACGGGGGGACAAGGTGACATGCTGGATGAGGGACTGTCCCCAGAGAGCAGGTGTGCAGATGGGTGGTGGCACTGGAAGGGTGTGGCAGGGCTTGTGTCCCCCACCACACCCTGCCTTGCCACACATAGGCAGAAATTAGGGATGATTTACTGCAAAGCAGCTCGAGCTCCAGCTTTGTGGTATTATTTGGAGGAGCAAGTGAGCTAATGATTGCATCTCATCTCGGAAAGTACTGCGGGAAGTGCAGTGCCAGGAGAGAATTGATTCAGAAGCAAAACAGGTTCATTTTCAGATCAGGCTGAAAGACAAGGGAAAGAGAGATTCTCCTTTGTTTTGTTTTGTTTTGGTTTTTTTTTTTTTTTTTTTAAGCTTTGGGGTTTTTTTCCCTCAGTCTCAAGTGAGTCTGAGGGTCTTAGTTTCCCTCCTTGGTTTTCTTGTGGAAACACCAGCATAAACCTGATTGGAAAGTGATGCGAGGAGAACAGGGTTCATGCGGTGCAAAAACAAATGAGCTATGAAATCACCCTCTATTCTCTAAACATTATTCACAGAGCCAGGAAAATTGAGACGGATGATTCTTTTTCTTTTGGAGCCACTGAAGGAGTAAGTCCAAAGGATGTGATTTGGCCCACGCCTGGATAGAAAGGCTGCTTTGTCCTGGCTTTCCAAATAGCTTTGCCTGCATTTAGACACAGACCATTTCCTCCTCAAGGACCACCGTCGGCATCCGCCAGTTACAACCACACCTCATAACCCATTATGGAGACACACGGCTTGCAAATAAGACATGAATATGTTCAGTGGTGCGGGCCTTGGCTGCAGCCCCCCCTGGGCTGGATGGAGTTCGTGCACATCTTTTCTTGCTTTTGTGGTGAATTTTTAGTTGCTTGTTGTTAGGTGAGATGGAGGAAAGATGAGAGGGAGGAGTTACAGGTGCGAGCAGCTTCACTTTCAATGGCTGGCTTAGTTATTCCTACAAAACAGTGATCTTAAAACCAAATATTTTTATTTAAATGAAGTTTTTTCATCTAGGTAATCTGCTTTACCCGGTGGGTTGATTCAGGATCGTTCACGATGGAATAATATAATCTGATATCCTTTGAGATCTGCCTTGGGGGATGTTTGGGATGCAGCCCTTTGCACTTTGACCTTGCCCAGATGAAATGTGAAACTCAGGGTCTGGTTGGGCAAAGTGGGTGGTTTTTCCAGTGAGATGGACAGTGGCAAGACACTGGGAGCTGCTGGAGCTGTTGTGTGGGAACCAAGCTGGGTAGGACACTTTTGTAGCACGGTCTTGCCTTCAGTAGGGATGGAGAAGGAGCAGGGAGGAGTTGTGGCGTTCATAATGCCCATTGCATTTTCCTGGTGCCATAATACAGTGTAATTTGGAGAGAGGCAGACTCAAACATGCATTACCCAGCCATCTGCTGCTGCCACTGGGATCCAAATGGATGAATATACACGCAGTGCTCAGAGTTAAACCATGTACGATGTGTAGGCTGCATATGTGTAGGTTTGCTCTCAGTGGTACAGCAAAACGCTTTGTGAAGAAGAGCCTCCTGTCTTGCCCTCCCATCCTGCAGGATGATCTTTGGTTTAAGTCTCTTCAGAGAAAGAAGAACCAACCTCTGTGCAGCCCTTGAGAATGTGCCCTCAGCCCAGCAGTGTGCTGGCAGCCATGTCTGCTGGCCACGGCGTGAGAGGAGCTGATTTTGGGGTGGAGACCCCTTGCAGGGGTGATGTGTGAAGGGTTTCATCAGGAGCAGTAGAAACGGTGAGAAAGTGAAATAACTGAAATTTGAAGTTAGACTCGCAAGTGATGGAAAAGGGAACTGAATGATGAGAGAAGTGTTGCATTTCTTGGTGACATGGCCTGTGTTACTGTGCCTGGGCGTGGATGTGTCTCCTCAGCATAGACCTCCTGGATGCACTTGTGCACTCAGGAAACACAGTGTTTCCAGAAATCAAAAGAAAATACAAACACAATCTACCTTGCGAGGCGAGAGCGAGCTCCAGCAGGCATCTGAATGCCAGGGAAGGTCGTTCAGATGTTGTTCTCCACCCGAGGCACCGTGGGCTGCAGCAAGGTGAGGACACCTTCCCTCCTGAAGGCAATGTCAGCAAAGAAAAGTCAGGTTCAATTTGGCCTTTGCAGGCAGAAGCTCTGCTCACATGGGGGGAACAGCAGGAAATCTGTTGGTGCTTTAGGGCTCCAGCTGCTGGGAGGTGGGGAGGGCGTTCAGCCTTCCCCAACAGGCACAAGGGGTGCTCTGGAAAATGGGATTTCCTTGCTCTTGGTGCCTGACTGCATCCTTGGGAGCACAGCTCCTGCTGCCATCATCGTGGCCAAATCCTGGCTCTGTGAATGATAGAGAAGTTTCATTCACAGAAGTGAAGCACATCTCTGCTGTGTAACCAAACCTTTGCACATCTTCTGTTTACCCAGGGCGTCGTGCTGGGACTGCAGCCGTAGCCCTGGGGCAGAGCTGGTGCAGGCCCAGCACGGGGATTTGCCCATGCGATAGCTGGAAATTAACTCATTAAATAAAGGCATTTGCACCTTTTAATCTCGGTGATTCCTGCGTGTGGGCACCTGTATTTAGGAGAAGAGCTTATTCTGCTTCAATTAATTTTATATCAATATAAGCTGAATAATTAAAGGTGTGAATGAAAGGCCAGGTAGCTAATTCCCTTCCCTCTGGTGCATAGGCTGCACTGAGATAACCTGGAAGAGGGAGCTCCTGGCAGTGCAGATGTTAGTGCAGCCAAGACAGCCAAACAGTTCTGCATTTCTATATGTAAATATCAACTGGGATCAACAAATTTTTGATGCTGATCTCCTCATATTGATCTCAGTTTCTGCATTGGCACTAGCTGTGCGTGTGGCTTTGGGCAACCCAGCATTTCCCTGTCTGAATGTAGGCTTGGCTCTCAAGATGCTCTCCTCATCCTCAGGCAGAACCAGCAGCCATTACAGCATCTGAGAGATAATGCAGATAAATTCACACTTTTTTTTTTCCCCTTGTTTCTGGAAGCTGTGTTTCAAGTCTGGAGGCCGGGAGTGCCTGTGTTTCACAGGTGTTTCATTACAGTAGGATGCTGTAGATAACTGGCCATTTCTGCCTCAAAACCACAGGGAACTTCTCAGAATTATATTAATCCAATGAAAGAGTAAAAACTTTCAAAGTGTAAAATCTGGGGACATTTCTTTTTTGAGAACAAACTAATGCTTGACCTAAAAAGCATGGTATATCTCAAGTCCTGAAGTGGAGCTAAACTCATGCCATGCTCAGGATTTCTTCTCCTTCCCCAGCAATCCTTTCCCAGTGCATCAGACAGGTACAGGAGATTAATTTGCTCAAGCTCTCCATGTTACAGGGACCCAAATTCCACAAGAGGCTGGCTTTCACTGAAGGAGGCTCTCAAGCCACCCAGTTCATCCCGGTGTGTGCTTGAGGGCTTTTGCCACGTGGGATTTGGTTTGGAGAGAACGCAGGGGGAAACCAGTGCTCACTTTTCTGTAAGCAGGGCTGATTTCAGTGTTGTAAAGAGCATGGGGAAGTTTGATAACCCAGCAGCATGGTTCAGTACCTTCCCTTGTGCTGCCTGGCTGTGTTCTTGCAAGGAGCCACAGTGTGATTACAAGGGCTGTTAAATGTCCTTAATATTCACACTGTTGGAGGGAGCATTACTCCTGCCGGCCCTGCTGTCTGCTGCTGTTTGCAGTAGTGTTGCATTGATGATTAAATCACCAGTGCCACAGTGAGTAGTGTGTGAACCCCCTCCAGCCAGGAGATGCAAAGGCAGAGTTAAAGCCCTCCTGTTTGTCCACTTTTTTTTTTTTTTTTTTCTGCTGTCTCTTAAGAACATTTTTTTAAGCAAACAAAGCACAGTGGAACAGTTTGGAGCCATGAAACAAGATGGGAAATGAGCCCCTTGCAGAGAGGTTAAGAGAACAGGGCATGGGCACTGTGAGGGCTCAGGGCAGCTTGAGGCAGCAGTGCTTTGCATGCTTCTTCTCATTGTCTTTTCAGGCATAGATGGGAGAAGCAGAAAACTGAGTAACACATATTTGTGTATGTACACTGGTACGTATTTGGTGGCCCAGCAGAGTGGGGACTGGCAGGGAGTGCTGTGATTGTGGTGGGGGGAGGCTTTTGGAGCTGAAGATAGGGGCTGTTTGTTGTGAGAGAGCTCTCTTGCATCCGAGCCTCTTCTGGGTGCTCAGGGGAGCTGCTCCCACTTGGTGTTAGGTTTGGAAAGTGTTTGTTCCCCATCATGCCTGCACCACTGCCTTAGCTCTCGTGTTTCCTTGTCTGGCACTGGGATGCAGCTATTTCTTCAAAAAAGCCTTGGCTCTCACGTGCAGCCTCAGCTGCCTCAGACCATCTTCAGTATGCCAGGTATTTTAGGGAAAAGAGCCAAGAGCAGATTCTTTGCACCCTGTTCCACCTGTTGGTCTGCTCTGCATCCCTCTCTGTCCCCCAGGGCTGCATTGGCGCTTCCTTGTGTGCCTTCCAGCCTCAGGTATCACAAGTAGGTGGCTTGTCTTGGAGGTGTCCTCACACTTCTTATTTGGCCCAAAATCTGCAGTGTCCATCCAGCCATAAAGACTTGGATTTTGCTTATGGGACCAGGGGCCTAGAAACTTCAGTGGTTGTTTTGGGGAGAAGTACTGAGCCGAGCATCCTCAGCTGCAGAGAGATGCTGGGGACTTCCCCGCGGCCAGCCTCTGGCAGCACCGCAGCAGCCCCCCTTTTCTGCACAGGTATTGCCAGGGAGAAGGCTGGCACCTCCACAGATGACTTGTTTCCTTGGCCTGCCCTGGCGGGGTGCGTGTGAGGAGCCCTGACAGGGAGGCCATTAGCGGAGCTGTCGGGCAATCGCTCCCCGTCGGTTCGAGTTAGGGAGAGCAGGTGCCGGGAACGCCTGGCTGGGCACCGGCACGGGCTGCGCGCAGGGTTCGCCGAGCCTCCATTGATTTCTACGCTTGTCACGCTGTTCATTAGGAGAGGGAGAGCAAACGAGGTGCTCAGCAGAAGTGCTCCAAGTCGATCCTGATGGAGTAGGTTTCTCCGCTGCCTGTTTAGGGGCAAAAAAAAATTTCTTGCACAAGTCTCCTCTGCTCTTAGAGTCTTCAGCCTCAAACCTCCTGTCTTCCCGGAGTGTCTGGCAGGATCTGTCCATCTGCCCTGGCACTGCCCTATCCTTGCAGACTTGCTGTACGGAGAGGGAGTGCAGAAAGTTGTGCTGGTGGTGCTTTTGCTTGTGGGATGATTTTGTTCCCTGTTCCTCCCTCTCGTCCTTCCAGGTTCCCACAGCTGGGTCCCTGTTGTGTGCTGAACTTGCTGTGTCTCTTTTTCATGCTGGAGCTGCATTGATCGAGGCAGTAAATCAGCTGGCTGGTGCTGTGGATATAAATGATGGATGTAATGAACCAAGGGGGAGAAGAGGACAAAAAAAAAGGAGTGGGGAAACAGAAGGAAAAATTGGGGAAAAAACAGTGAACTCAACAACGGATGGGCTATGAGATGTAATATCTGTCTTGGCCAAGGCCCCTGAGCACAGCAGTATGGTCCTAGCAATGGCTGGAGGTGCTGCAATGGGACCTGCTGGGGGAGGAAGAGGGGATTCCTGTGCAAGCAGAGCTGTGCTGGCACTCCGCCTTCTCCCCACACTTGCTTGCAGTAGCTAATGGATGGTGGAGATAAGGATGGAAGCTGGTATCTGCCGCGTGAGCCGTGCTGCAGGGCTGGATAGAGGGCACCAAATGGAGCTAAATCATAGGCCAGTTTATAGTCTTGCTGGCTACAGCTGCAGGGAAGGTTTGAGATACTATTGTCTGAATGTCTCTGCAGCTCTTAAGGTTGCAACCCCTTCATTTGCTTTCTGCCTTAGCTGGGTTTCCACTTTTCTTTTAGTTTTAAAATGCTTTCCTGCTGGTGAAAGGCTGAAAGTCCCCAAGGCTTAAGCCTTCTACTGATTTCAGCAGTTTCTAGGTCCTTGAGCTGCCTGTACTCTGTCCCTCAGCCCTGGCCTGTGCTTTGGGGATGTAGAAAGAAGTTTGGAGCTAAGTCAGTGGCATCTCCACCGGTGGGTTGTTATCCAGCTGAACAGAGCCTGGCAGCTCCCCATGGGCCACAAACCAGATGTTGTGTGGCAGTGATTTAAAGTCTCCGTCATTTACAGACAAATCAGTGATAATGAGTGTCTTTTTATAGAGAGGGACTTTGAGGCACGGGAAGATTTAATGGCAGACGCTTTGTAAAATTAGCTACTTAGCTAACTTTAGCAAAATCTTAGCCAAATTAACAAAAAATGAGCTAAATCCAGCTGGAATCATTGGAGAATTGTCAGTCTGGATGGGAGAAAGCAGAAATTGAAGGGAAAGTGAAACATTAGTAGTACTGATGGAGCTGTAACACCAGTTGGTAGTTCAGGAACTTGCCCCTGCCTTGGGTATGCTGCTGAGTTTGGGTGTCTCATTGGGGCAGGTCCTGGGTTGGAAGAAATTAAAGTGGATGGTGGGAAGTTATTTGCAGGAAGAGCAGTTTCTTTGTGGATGGCACGGCTGCCAGGCTTTTGTGGCATGAAGCACTTCATGGCTGGCAGCAGGAGAATTCGAAGGCTTCATGATCGCTCTCAGCCACAGCTTTTGTTAGAGAAGGAGAAAGAGATGGGGGAAACAAGTGTCTTGTGACTTGGGATGGTATCTTGAGGGCAGAAAAATGGGGCAGAGCATCACTGCTAGGGGAGCTGTGTGTAGCTGCCAGTGCAGAGAGGTCTGCACCTTCCTGCCCTTGTGTTGTAGGCAAGGTGCTTGGTTGGAGGGTTGGGAATGCTTCGTTTTCTGCGGCTGGGTATGGAGAAAAAGCAGGGCTATTGTAGTCCCATGCCCTTGGAAGTGAAATACGAGGAAGGAGCGATGAAGAAAAGCCTCTGAAGTGGCTGAAGGAGGAGGTGAAAGAGGGTAAGATGAAATCCAATTCTGTGAGCCTGGCTGTTGGCCAGGAGGATGTGGTGAACTTCTGCTGTGTGCCTCGGGATCTGTCATGACCAGGAGCACTTAGGAGCTATTTTTCCTCCAGCAGAGCTACATCTTTCTGCAGATGTTAAGTTGACAGAAACAAGATGGATTGTTGCAGAAGTACAAAGGGCTTGGGTGTACATTTTTTTCCCTTTATCCCAATTTATGTTCGAGATAGTTGTAAGCCCCATGGAAAATTATCCCTGGTAGAGGATCTGGTGGTGTGCTAGTGGCTTTCTGGCCTTTGGCTTTTCCTGGAGACCGTTCCAGTGAACTAACCAAGGATGTCAGTGTTACTGGCCAGCAGTGGTGGAGCCAGTTTGTTGGGTCCCCATTTCTCCTCCATTAGCTAGTAAGCTTATGGATCAGGAGGGAGTGGAGTTGTGGTTTTGTGGTCTGCGCGTGCTTGAGCTGGCTCTTACCTGCCCAGCTTTTTTTCAGCTCTTGGAGCTGGCGGAGTCATTTTATCTGTCATTTTTTTTGAGTGGTGCAGAATCAGGAGGGCCCTTGCCAGGGGAAGCCGTGTGGGAGCAGCCCTGCCTGCAGCAGTGGGGCTGGGGACCGCAAAGTGGGACCTAAGGCAAACCCCAGAGCCTGCACTCCTGGGAGGTGAGAAGGGAATGCAGAGTTGTGCACAGTAGTGCAAGAGTTTGCCCAGCTGGCTTCTGGGACAGGAGTTACTGTGAGGTTTTCAGGAAAGTGGTCTTGGAAGAAATATGTAGAGGCAGAAATCTGGATGATCTCTCAGTTTGCAGATTGTTACGATAAACGGATGTCTTCAGGAGTGACAAACAGGTTGTGCAGTTTTTGTGCTTCCTCTGGATAAAGCAACCTCTAAATCCCAAAAACCAACATCCTGCCATTTAACGTGGTGGGTAGGGCAAGGAAGAAATACATCTCTCTGTTTCATTCACTTTCATTAAATATGTTGTCAGGAAGCGTTGTTTGGTTTAGGAGTTCATTTTTCCTCTCTGGAAACCCTCCATTGACAGCAGTCCCTGTGCTGGCTGGGCAGGCTCTGGCAGAGGGTTTGGCAGTGCTGGCAGTGTTCAGGACGTGGGTCAATGTGACACACAGTTCCAGTTCAATAGCACCTGTGCTGGGCAGGGAGGCTGGTATCCCATCCTAACCTTGATCTTAGTTTTCCTCCTGCAGCTCCAGCATGCCCAGCAGGAACATGGGGCAGCTGGGACAGCTCTCACAAGCCAGTGTTGTTCTTTTGGGTTTGTGGGTAATAACGAGCTGCCATGGGAAATAGCAGTTTCTTTTAAAGCAATCTTCTTTACGAAAGTCCCCTTGAATTTAATGAAGACTTAGAAAGTTGTTCCTGCAATTTTTACGCTGGCATATAGATATCCATAAAAGAGCCCTCCCGTAAATGGAACAGAGAGGAAACCATTCATTTCAGCATCTGTGCATTTATGGATTGATTTTTACAGAATCCTATTAGTTTCACTGCCAGTAAATGGCATGAGGACTCTATTTCAAACCAGACAATGTCAAGATATAGAGGTGGGCATTAAATATCATCCCACCTGTTGCTGTTCAGCTGTGCTGTGTGTGTCTGAGCAGAATGTAATGGCAGAGGCCAGGAATGCCAAGTCAATCTCTTCCAGCTCTTTACTTATTAAAATCATTAGGAGCCACGATAACGTAAGAGGCTGGCCTTACGCTGTTTCAACAGCCCATTAAATACATCTAATCATTTCTGTGCAATGCTTTCTTAAAAGCAAAGGAATACTTTCCTGTAGCTGTTCTTGGTGCTGCTTTTGAGAAAAGGATGATTTGTAAAACTCCTCCTAAATAAACAAGTTAAATACAATGGAAAAAAACCCAACCCCATAAGCCACAGACTACTACTCTTGCCATAATGCAGACAATTTCTAGATTTTTTTTTGCCTCCCTCTGTCAGGTAAAGGACAGAGCATCCTCTCCCAACCTGGAGGGCTGCTGACAGCCCAGCTCTACCTGCCCATTTAACACTTTCTTCACGTGATGTTTGAGCTGCTGACAGCCAGATGGTTTCATAAAAAGCCACCTCTCTTTGGACCAAGGGTAGCTCACCTTCCAGTGTCATTACCCAGCTCTCAGATTATTACAAGTGAAAACATGTTATTAGTGTAATTTCCATTTCCCCCCTCTCTGTTTAAGCTCCTTGCTTTGTGCATCCCACTTGATTTTTGGCGGTGTGATGTTTTGATTTTTGTTGGCGGGTGGTTTTACTCTTTAATTTCAATTTCAGCTGCATTTGGTTTGTAGAATGTAAGGTCTTTGCAATTAAAACCAAAACTGAGCCGCACACATTGAAGCGAGGCAGGAAAAGCAAAAGGCTGACACTTTGAGCGTGGCACAGCAAGTGGGGGACATTGCTTAGCCATGGCCATGCCAGTCTCCTGCTTGGGCAAAGCAAATCTGTGATGCCTTACTGGAGTGTTTAGAAAAGGCAAAGTGTATATACGTGTATATCCATATATGTATTTTCCTATATGTAGGTTTTCTGTAGCTGAGAGGGAAGGGGTTGTTGCCAAGTTTGGTGGTGTAGCCTCAGATGCCCTGTGCTCTTTAGGGAGCTGATGCTGCTGGTTCTCTGCCATCTGATCACAGACACAAAAATGTCCTTCAGAGTTGTTTCTCCTGTTTTACCTCTGTGGGCTGACCAGGTCACCCTTGCGTTTAGATGCTGTTGTTGCAGCAGAGACTTGGAGGACGTCACTTCAGAAAGAGAAAAGGACCTTTTTGAGGGTCAGAAAAAAGGAGAAGAATGTTATAAAAGAACCTGACCCTGAGCTTATCCTCTCCCTGGCTGCTAGCCTACTGCTCACATCCTTTGTCCACTGTATCTTGCAGGCTGTGGAAGTAGAGACCTGTCAGGATGGACACTGGTGCCCCAAATCCCCACTGTTCCCCTGCCCGTGGCAGGCACCTCCGAGCACAGTCTTGCCAGAAGTGTCTTCCTGCCTCAGTGTTGAGGAATGGTTTCCAAGGTTGGAAAAGCACATGGCTCTTTCCTCCCTGGGCAGCCTTGGGCTTCCCCAGAGAGCTGAGTGTGGAGCTCAGCTGCTCTGCCTGGGAGCTGGTGAAACTCGTGGTGAGCCAGCTCAGCTCTGAGCTCCCAAAAGTGCTGCAGATGTTTTGAGCTTGCCCTTTTTGACGTGTGTGATTTCTTAGTGCAGCAGGTGCTGGAAGCTCTGTTTGGTGTGGGTTTGTGCCAGGGCACCTTTAAATTGCAGGGCTGGGCTCCTGGCAATAATAGGATTTGGCTGTAACATCTGTAGCCTAAATTTTATCCTGTCCCGAGGCTTCTGAGACTAGCTGGAGCTGGATTTTTAAATTTAATTTAATTTTATTTTTAAGCTTGAATTGGACTGTACCCAAAGAGCTGCAACATACACCTGTAGCTCTGAGGTAGCCCAACATCTGGGCTAACAGCTTATAGCGCATTCCCAGTGGGTTTACATTCCATGGAGAATTCCAGGGTTTCTGTGGACTAAGCAGTCACTGTTCCACGCTTTGGCTGTCCCATCAGGACATGGAGGAAGGATGGGGAGGCCTGGGTGAGGCTCTGCTGTGCCAGGGAGGCACAGAGTAGCACACCCTGCACTCAGCTCACTGCTCCATGCTTCCCAGTGGGAGGCCTGGCAATGTGGCCTATAAGCGTGGCAAAAGCTTACTTCACCCAGTCTGATGGTGGAAAGCAGCTCCCTGGGTAGGGCTGTAATGAAAGTTATGCTCAAAGCAGGGCTAAAATCTCATTTCTTTTGCCCTTTAATTATTTAATTTATTTTCTATATTTAACGTGCTTGCTCTTCTTGAGTCAACCGATTTTTCATGTTTTTTTTTTTTTTTTTTCTCAAATATTTATCTGTGTTGGCGGAGGGAACATTTTAAAATGAGCTTCTCAGAACTTGCCCTAGATGCCCTAGTGTTTCTTCTGGTTGCTTCTGCTATGGAGTGGTTACTTGCTCCACATTTTCCCTGCAGCTTCCAGTACAGATAAAAATGTTAAAACACACTGAAGAATTTTAATTTTATTCCTCTTCTTAACCACTTGGGAAATAAAGGGCTGGTGGGCTTAGTCTTGTGCTGGCAGTTGAGCCCTGCTCCAGTAATGCTGGCTGCCCATTTCTGTTTGGCATCTCTGAAGCTGGGCAGAAGTGAGAGATAAGCCACAGTGAGCCTGCTGGAGCTCAGCTGTGACATGTAAAATAGCAGAGCCCCTGCCAAAAGCCCTGTGGAGAGGAAAACCATCTTGTCCTGGTGTACCAGGATCCTGGTGCCTTTTAGCAGCCTGGATTCATATTTTAGAATAGTAAGGCTTTTGCTGCTTTTTGCTCCCTGCCATCTTGAAGAGGTGGAAATGGTGCAGGGGGCGGACACAAGGTGTTGGCTTCCCTGCAAGAAGTAGCCTTGGGCTGCTTAGCCTGGGATGGAGGAGTGGGCTTGTGCTGCAGATCTGGAAAGTTGTTAATGGCAGACAAATGGTGGATAGGAAGTAGTTCCCATCCCTTCCTGGACAAAAACTGGGATCGTCAAAGAAATCTGGCAGGGGCAGGTTCAGTGCACTGAGATACAAGCTGCTTGTGGAGCCCCAGACAGCTGCATCTTCTGGGTGCTGAAAGCCTCGCTGGGTTCAGCAGTGACTGGACAGGATGCATGGGAAAAAGGTCTGGACAGGTGTTAAATGAGATCTTCCTTTTCCCCTGCTGCTTCCTCAGGTCAGCAGTTTTAGAGCTGGGTGGTCTAGCTGAGCCCCCTGCCAGTGCAGGCAGCTGGGCAGATGTTTCTGGTGCCTATCTAGGACAGGGAGGAGGCTGCATCCCTGCTGGGAAGCTGTGCATCCTGCTCAGATGCTTAAAGCAGTGCTTCCCGGGGCCAGGGCACAGCACAGACCATTAGTCTTGCTGAGTACAGCTATGATTGTGCTTAGCTCTGCCTTCCTATCTCTCCTGGCTGAACTGTAGAGCACTTTGCAATGATTAATTCAGCATGAGACTCTTAAGTGAGCATTATTGCCCCGTGTTAAAGCAGACATAAAGGTTGCTGGCAGACCAGGAGCAGAAACTCTCTGCCATACAGATGTTCACCACCCTGGATGTCTGTAGCCACCAGTATGTCCCACTGGCCTTCTTTTGTCTCAGTGCTTTTTTAGGTCCATTTTGTTGCCCTTGAGATGTTGTTCCTTTTGCTGCAAAAAAAAAAAAAAGGAGGGGGGGGGGAGGATGCATTCAGGTGCTGAGCTGTACCCAGTAGTTTGGGATTAAAACTGTCTTTGACTACATAGATGAAAAGTCTTGGCTTGTGTAACTGGTTATTTCTGGTGCATCTCTCCAGGCATCTGCCTTGATGTGGGCAGCAGCAGCAGCAGCATATGCTGCCGGCTGCGGAGGGACCGGTGCTGTCACCATCTGTGTGCAGGCTTGCTGGGGCGGTGGCAAGCCTTGCTGCTGGGAATCTGTGTCCCTGCCTTTCCCTGGGCCATGCATGAGCCAGGGGCAGGTCATCCAGCTCAGAGCTGGGAGCCTGTGCTGCTATGTCCAGAGCTCTTCACATCTCATGAGACTTTTTTCTCTTTCGGGCTCTAGTGAGGGTAGAAAGATTGTGAAAGCTCTCAGCTGGAGCTTGTGCTTTGAAGGTGCCTTTACAACAGTGAGTCAAATATAAAAGCAGTCAGGTGGGGTTTTTTTACAGCCATCAGAACCAGTGCTGGTTGAGATGCCTTATACACAACTGTTAGGACCTCTACACTGGCTGCTGTGTTTTTGGGAAAGATCATGGAATAGCTTGTTGTTCCTTGGCACATCTTCTCTAGCCACATGGTTTCTGCTCTTCCCTGAGGTAGTGTGGCTTTTGCTTGCTCCAGCGTGCCTCACAAAGCCGGAGTGTACCCCCAAGCATCTTCCCCTTATGTTGGAGCACACACTGTAACTAGTGGCAAGGGTTGGGGTAGCGAGGGGAGATAGAGACAGGCCTGGAGCTGGAAGAGAAGAGCTGCTGGAGTGTGTAGGAGGGGGTAAGGATGGAAAAAGATCTGTGAGAAAAAGCAAGCCCAGTGGATGCCTGACATTAAGAGAAGCAGCATCACCAATTTGGGGCTTGCCTTGTGCTTTCAGGACCATTCAGACAACAGAAGGTTGTGTTTCATCTCTGGTTCACAGTTCCAGCAAGGGTGGTGTGAAACACTTCCCTCCAGCGGCATGAGCTCCTTTGCAGTTTCTGCTGCCCGGGTTTCCACCAGGAAGCCCAGCTAGAGGCATGGCTCCTCAGCAAGGAGATTCCCTTCCCATGTAGCTGTGGCCCATCAGGCACTTTATATCCAAACCTGTGGGCAGAGAAGCTGTGTTAGCCTGCTGTCAGCCATATCCCTCCTTTCCTCGCCTGCCTGGCCAGAGGTTGACAGCATCTTGTTTCCCTCAGGCTGGAAAGACTGGCTCCTCATTTCCTTGGAGCTACTGCCAGCAGTGAACACGACCTCATTTGTATTATCCCGTGTCTGATCCCACCTAATCCTTCATGCAGCTCTGCAGGCAAGGGGAGCGTGTTGCTGCTGGAGCAAGAGGGATCAAAGGCATGTGGGTTGGGGTGTGGCCCAGATAGGCAATGGGGCTGCCTAAATGTGGGTCCAGCCTCTGCTCTCCACTACTTGTGTCGCATGGGGGACTTCCCTCTCCTCCCATGGTTTTCTGGGGGCAGGGAGCTTTGCCTTCAGCAGGTTATGCACAGCTCCTGGTGGAGCTGATGTGTCCACCCAGCATGCGATGCTCTCCGTGGAAGCGAGCATGGGGCTGTTCCAGAGCTGACTCTGGGTTCAGAGCTCCTGGAGGTGTTGCCTATCAGCTTGTTTCTGGTAGCTGGGTGGACAAGCCTTGTGTGGTGGCACCTCTTTGCTGCCTGGGCCAGTAAGTGGAACACGTGTTGTCTTGTCCCCCAGCCGTGCTGCCAGAAGCTGTACTGTGCCCACGGCCATTGCCACTGTTCAAGCCTGATGCTGCCAAAGCATGAAAACCCAAGAGATTGAGGGCAGCTTATTTCTGCCTGGATTTGAGCTTTGCTGCTGCTTTGTATTGCTCTGCTTGCCCACATGCATCTTGGGGCAAAATGTCATCTACAGGACTGCCCTGGTTCCTGCATGGAAGGGGATGAGGTTTGGGGGTTTGAGACACTGAGATCTGTGGCAGGGCTTGCTGCCTCCACAGTGTGTGGAATTGTGGAGCTTAATGGGTGCATGCCATGAGCCATACTGCCTGGGTGGAGGAAATCTCTTCCTGCATCAGGCAAGGGGAGTGGCCCAAGCAGGAGCTGCCCACCAAGACTTCCATACTGTGCTTTTGTGACTGAGGACTCCAAAAATGCTCTTTTCCTTATTGCAGTGAAACGTGTGTTTGCATGTGGAAATCAGTGCCAAAGACAGATTTTATTTTTTTTTAACGATAACAGCAGAGCTCAGTGCAGGTTCCTGGTTTCCATCCACATCCCCATGCTCTTAGATGTTTTGAGTTTGCTGTATCAGGAGGCTCAGCATGGGTTTGGTTTTTATGATATCCGTGCTGCAGCTTCCATGCCCAGACGTGGCTCTGCTCAGGGTTTTCCCATGCAAGCAGCAGGGCTGTGCTGCTGGAGGATGGCCAGAGCCTGGAGATCTGCCTGTGATCTGCCTGGCCAGGCCACACTAGCCATGTCCTGCTTCTGTTTTTCCCTGTCCCCAGCCAAGCCTGCATCAACCCAAGGCACAGCACTTGAGGCTCCTGCAGTGCTCGTGGCTGGCCAGGACCCACACTCCTTCCCCCGCAGGCTTGATTATTTTCAAACTTGCCATACCTTCCTAGGGTGCATTTCTCACTAGCCAGCACTGATTTTTTTATTTCTATTACTGAGCTGAGATAGAGGAAGGCTGGGCTGACACATATCTCTAAATTATGCTGCTGTATCTCTGGCGCTGTCAGTCATGGCGTGCCCCGGCCCAGGATCTTGCAGACACTCCAGCAGCAGGTACCTAAGGATCAAAGGTTTAGATCTGCTCTTGCTGTCACAAATATTTTACATCTAGTTTCTCCTTGAGGGGAGTTGGGGGGAGGATGGGCTGGTACATCTGAGGAGTACACGCACCCGGGAGCGTTGTTGTGACCTGAACTTCATCTCCCTGCACCTGTGTGTTGAGGACCAGCTCTGGGCTACAGAAACACCTTCCTCGGCAAAATGTGTGTGTTGAGATGAGGACATGGCTCACCAGTGCTTTTTGACAGGGGGATGGTGTCTGACAGGCAGGTACTGGCAGGTCCTGAGCTCCAGCTGAGCCCTGGGAGTTGCCCCATAGATCAGTACCCCACAGCCTCTGCTGCCTCTGCATCCTCCTACATCATGTGAGTTGGAGCAGCTCTCATGTTTCCTGGTGATGCTTTTAAATCTGTTGGAGAAGTCATGCTTTAACCAGGAATTTCTCCACTGCTACCACAATAGCTGCTTGGTGTGGTTGGGCTGGGCTGGGCTGGGCTGGGCTGCAGCACATCATTGCACAGTGGGCATACGGCAGGAAGGCTCTCTGTAAGGGCTTGGGGCATTCTGCTTAGTCACCAGGAGAGGTTTGCCTCTGTTCTTCCCGCTCTGCTAAGGGTGAGAGGTGGGAAAAGGGAAAAAAAAGCCCTTGTACTGGAGCTGCACAGGTAATGCTCCCACCCAGTGCGAGCCTTGTGCCTTAATTGTAGGAGCAGGGAGGCTGAGGCATGGCTGGAGGGAGTCCAGGGCTTTTCCAGAACTGGAAATCAAGTGCAGAAGTGGGGAGTTTGGTCTGACAGCATTTCTTATCCTTGCTGAGCTCCTTCCTTGGAGCAGGTTGTGCCTTGGTGCTGTCTTGGTACATCTCTGCTCCCCAAAGCAGTTAGCTGTCAGAGGGAGGGGGAAGAGCAAAGCTGGTGGCTTCTTAAAGGCAGCTAAAGCCACATATGTAACTGTCCTGTGTATTTGCAATTATTGCATTTTTCTTTAATATCTATTTTTATAATATATGTTATTTTTTATAACCTTTCCCTCCCTTGGGGACACTTCACATTCATATGCTGCTGTTCCTGTCACCCCTCATTGCTGCCTGGCTTGGAAGGGTGGCTGCTCAGGGGAGGATAGTAGCATTAGTTTCTAAAGCTGTGTAAAGATCCTCATGGAAGCAATTACCAGATGGATTACCCCTGGCTTTGCTGCTGTGAAAAGGCCATGTTGGGTCGAGGATGCTGACTATATTAACAGCACGATCCCTTCCTTCTTGGGAGGAGTGCTTGGGATTAACCTCCTGATTTTTAAAGGCCTGGGTTCAAAGCAGGACGTTCAGAGCAGGGATCTGGCTGGCTGGCTCCTCTGTTCTTCCCTCCCTGTTCCCTTTTCCCTTTCCTTTCCCCTGATGTACCCTGTCCTGGGCTGTCCTCTGGCACGTGGGAACCACAGCTCCACGGGGAAGGGGAAGACCTTCCCTGACCTCTGAGATGCTCAGGCTCTGTGGGTTGGTCGGAGTTTTGGCTGTTATGCAGGAGGAGGGACAAAGCTCAGCTGGAGACTGAGCACAGCTATGGGCTCCTGAGTACTAAATCATCTGCTGCTCCTGCTGAAGCCGGGGAAGGCTGGTTCGACCTTCATGGCTGGGAAGCAGCTCATGTCTGTCCTGAAAGGCACAGAAGGAGAACAAAACACTGTCTGTCCATGTAAGAATTCCCTTTTTGCCACTTTATTTACCCACCATGGCTCTGGGCCCTTCTCAATATATTTGACCTCTGGTGATCCTGGGAATGTGCTGAACCTGGCCGGTGTGGGGGGCACACACGGGATGTTGCCTTGATTTCTTTCCCAATTAGTGCCCTTTGTGATTGCTGACAGCCTTTGGGGAGCAGCTCTTGCACTCACCCGTGCACAGGCCATGCAGCCAGCAGAGGATGGCACTGAGTGAGTGGGGCAGTGGGCTGGGGAGGGGCTGCCTGGGGTGCAGAGTTAAGGTGGCACCGTGGCCCCAAAGATGCTCTTTGGCATCTCCTGGCACCCTGGTGAGCCTGGAGGGGGTTGTTGATGGGATCCCCTCTGGCAGGGGGCAAAGACATTTTTGGGAATTAGCAGGTGGAGAAGGATGCAGAGAGCCCTGGGGAGCTGTGGGTATCCCACTGCTGATGGGAATGGCAGTGGGAGTACTGGTGGGGGATTGCTCCCATGAGCTTGGGGGATTGGCTTGGGAATTGATACTCAACTCATTGTGGGGCTGCTGCCAGTACAGGTGTTTTTCACTTATTTTGGTTTTTTAAAACCTGAAATCTTAAAAAATAAAAATCTCAGTGAAAGCAGAGACATATTAAAATGTATTTTGTCTGGTTTGCCATCCAGAATTACCATTTGTAAACCCATTAGAAGGGTTCACAAGTGCCAGTGGAGTTGGACTGGCATTGCTCATCCTTTTCTTGGGGCTGTGGAAAAACCCAGAAAACTTTTTTTTTTGATAGAAACTTGGGGAGACTGATGCAGCCCAAGCACAAGCAGCTGAACTGAGAAGTCCTGCAGTATCCCAGGAGAGCCGTGGGCAGGGGTAGGAGGAAGTGACCAAAAATCCTCTCCATCCTTCTGCTTGACTCCGAGCACAGACAGAGCTGGGTCTTCTCTTTTGTCCAGTCAGCAGCTTGGTTTGTGCTGACCTCCTAAATATTCAGCTCATTACGCACTGCAACGTATAAATAAAACAGAAGCAGGCAGCAATATTCTCCAGGAGGATATAATCGGCTTCCTTTCCTTTTTAATTATACAGGATTTGTCTCCATGTGTCAGGCTATCCTATGGGCTAATTTGTAATATTAAAGAGTTAAGATCTGTGTTCTTTATGTACTGAGACTCTTACGTACACACCTGATTTTGGGGGTCCAAGATGAAAGAGCATCTTTCTAGGTGGAAATCCAAGGAATTATGTTGCTGGATGTTGTTTCTCAAGGTCATTGGTCTGGATCCTGCATTCCTTTCCATCATTACAGAGAGGCAGGAGATTCTTCACTATGTTGGGGATGGTGAGGGTCACCATGGGAATTCCTGTGATCTGTTTGGGGCACGTGATGCTGGCTGCTGGCTTGCATTGCCTGTCCCTCTGTAGAGGAAGGCTGGTGACCTGGTGCTACAGCCAGTGGATAGGAGCACTGTCCACGTATGGAGCTCTGGCTCTGGCTGCCTGTGGGAGATGTGGATATATTTTAACCTGGCACTGCTGCCAGTGCAGCAGTTGTTTGCTGATAAGTGTGGTGTGAACTCTAGGCTGACTTGTTTTCTCCTAAGGGAAGCCCTTGAAACAAAATTTGGCTTTCCATCAAAGCAATGAATCTGTCATCTTGCCCTCTGTGCAGCTCAGAGTCCCCTGCTCCTGATTTGTGAATAAATTCCCCATTTTGGTGGCTGCCTTGGTCATCCATTTTAAAATTAAAGCTTTGGTACCCTTATTGGAAAAAGCATCAGTAATTCTCCAGTGGCTTTTCGTGTTATATTTGGCTGGAGACTTCAACAGATTTAAGCCTCTGGAGGGTGTTTCAGGTCATATATATTGTTAGCACAGATACAGACAAGAAGATATACAAATTGCTGCTTCTGTCTGTGGTTGATTTATTGGTGGCCCAGACTCCTTAGCCCTGGGACAGCTGCTTGCACTGACTCAGTGGCCAACAACCTGAGCTGATGCCAGTTGAGTGTAGGGATGTTAAGAGGAAGATGCTGAAGAGCCTTCTCCAAGGCCTCGAGGGGGATGTTTCCATCAGGCTGAAGTTACAGGTGTACTTTGTGAGGGTCAAGTCTTCTTCCAGTTCCTTAAGGTCACATCTTCTTCCATGGCCTCTTTCCAGCCTTTGTCATTCCTGTTGCCTGCTGCAGTAGGTGCCTTGATTGCACAAATGTGTGTGTGCACCACGGGAGAGATCCAGGCTCTGCCCACACAGGAGCGGATGTTAGAGGGATGGTGAGCAGCAAGGGCAGAAAATGTGGGGACAGTGTGATCTTGGCCTCAGGACCAAGTTAGAGACACTGAAAGGTCCTCAGGGACTTGTGCTGCCTGCTGAGCCAGCAGAGGAGGAGGAGATGCTCCATCCTTTGAAGATGGAGCAGAATGCCTGTGGATGTGCATGAACAGGAAAGGGTCAGTGGCAATGAGAAGCTTGATGGTGAATGCTCAAAGCTTCTCCAGGGACCCCAGCTGCAGGGCAGGCTTTGCTGGAGAAGTGCTTTGCTTTAATTAGGTACGTGTATTAATATTTTATTTGATTTTTTTCTTTTGTTTTGTTCTTTCTTCCATGAAAGTGGGGTCAGAACAGACTCAAATCTGAAGCTTTTCCTTGAGAGACAAAAAAATCCCCTCCAAGCAGGGGGAGGTGCTGGTCCTGGATCCAGGATCCTGGGATCTGCTGTGTGTCCCCATGGGGTCCCAGAGGAGCTGCTACCAGGGTGCTCATTCATGTTGTGACCAGGTGCCAGTGCAGGAGGAAGAGGAGCTTCACAGCCCTCAAATAAATGAACTGGAGCTAAAATCTCCATGGGTCAGAAAACTAATCAGGGCAGATCATGGCCGGGGCTCAGAGCTACCTCCATTCCCAGTGTGTGGTTTGTGTCAGCACAAAGGAGGGGCACTGAGCCAGGGAAGCACTTAAGCAAGTACTTAACTTTGACCATTTAAACAGGGGTTTTTGTCCCCGTTCCAACAAATGCCTGGAGTCACTTAAGTTTGTATTTAAGTGCGTGATTGGCTTAGGGATTGTACAGTGTGGGGAAGGAGGGTAAGAGGAAGGAGGTGACTTTCCAGGATTGGTGTGGGTTTGCTGGTGAAGGGTGCCTGATGTACTGGGGGATGTGATGCAGGATGACTACAGAGCCTTTCTTCCAAAGACCCAAAGCCTGCTTTTGGCACCACCAAATCCTCTTTGGATGGGGCAAGGACTGGCCATGGTGCTGCCTGTCTTCCCCTTGCATCCTGTGGCTGATGCCATCGGGATGCACAGCACTGCTCGCTCAGGGCTGAGCCGAGGACCTGGGCTCTGGGGTTGACAAAACTACACCAAAACTTGACTGAAGGATCTTGTACCTCGGTGCCCCATCTGGGTTATTCAGGGATGAGGATGAAGGCAGTCTGATGCTGTCCCACTTATTTTCCCTCTGGTGCTGCTGACCCTCTTAAGTGCACACGCTGGCCCTGGGGGACGGGGAGGGATGAGCCCTGTCCTGTTTGAAGTGTTTTAATCCTTTCAGATGGCATTAGCGCCTGGGCCAGCAGCAGCTCTATAATTGAACCTCCTGTTTGCAGGGGCCCCGAGCTTCAGTGAGACTCCTAAATCTCATTTGTATAATGCCTGGTTGCAATTCCTGCTGAAAGATTGCCCTCTGCCTCCAGTGTCCCCCAGCCTGCTGAGCACAAAGGTGTCCTCGCTGGCAGAGGAGAGTGACAGAGCGTGACTGGGCAGCAGCGTGTTGCATGGCATCTGAGTTTCCAGAGCTTTCATGTGTTTATTGGAGCTTTTGATAGGCTGATGTAATTTTTTTATTTCCCCCTCCCCTCCTGTTTTTTAACGCCTGAGTCCCAGGGAATGGGCTCAGTGGCAAGTGCTCAGTCAGGTATTATGTGTGGACGAGATTTTCCGGGGAAAGCTGAGTTTGAGGAGAATCGAGGTAGAGGCACATTGGGCTGCTGCCAGACTCCTTTGGGGTCGTCTTTGCACCTGCATAGGCAAAACCCTTTTTCTGGCCAAATGGGTTCCCTGGAAAACTCTGTCAGCTCTGCCAGCCTCCTGAGCTGGCTTGGGTTTGACTCCTGAAAGGATGCTCACGGCACTGGTCCCATTCACTCCGGTCTGAAGGCAGAACTCAGCAGCCCCCAAAGGAAAATGGCTTTTATTTTAGCAAAGGCTTAAGTTCTCTGTGTTAAGACAGTGCCACAAAAGAAGAAAGTGAATCAGAATCTCCCTTTGGCTCTCCCTGCCCACCCTTGTCTTGCTGGGCAGCTGGAGGCTGGCTCTGGGGACCAGTGTGACCTGCCTGTCCCCAGTCACTGCTGGCTGCTCTTGGGAGGCTTTTCACCTGACATGCCCTTTCAGTGCTGGGCTGCCTCTGGGTGGCCAAGGTGCTGCCACAGCTGCTCATTCCTTGTCCAGTGTCCAGCCTGGCCTGGCCTCCCGTGCCATGCTGGGGGCTGCCTGCCGGGGGGCACCGCATGCCCGCGGCAGCAGCAGCCGGCTGGGCTGCTTGTTCCTCCTTCCCGCTCCAGCAATCCCTGCTGTACTGTAATCACACACTTATTATGCCATTAAAATGTCATATTCGCAGAAATCCACATAAACAAGGCATTAGCAGTTGCCAGAAAATTGTAGTTTTACTGCTAATGACCCATTTTCCCCCCGCAGCACCACTCTTTTTTTTTCTTAAATATTGTTTTTTCCCTTCTTTGTTTCTTTGGTTTTTTTTGTTTTGTTTTGTTTTGTTTCTGAGCTGTGATTTAAGAGGCAGATGACGAATTACATCTTTGCACTGAGAGGCTTTTATTCTTTAATGTACAGTTACAGTGAAAAGCTGCCTCTGTGCTTGCTCTGGGCTGTGTGCCTCAAGCCAACGAGGGTGATGGGTGGTTTTGGAGGAGGTGCCTTCAGTGGGTCATTTTTTGGGGGGTGCTTTACTGAAATGGCAGAGAAAGCTCTTGCTGAGCCCTGCTCTTGTCTGGGTGCTGGTGTGAGATGGAAGCTTTTCTCCACAGTAAGTTTTGTCAGTCCTTTTTGTGGGTGTCCTTCATGTTGATCACCCCTGGGGACCCCCAGTGTGGTGTTCCAAGAGACAATGCTTGTTTGCCAAGAGCAGACAGCCACCCCTCGGATACATTTTCCTTCTCTTTCCTTCAGGCTCATCGAGTCTGTGGAACTCTTTTAAGCGTTGACTGTGTTTCCTATAATTAATACCAGTCATTAAACTGCAGTGTTGAAAGAGAAATTACCTAATTCCAAGAAAAAAAAAAATGAAAATTTATTACTAGTACGTGAGAGAAAATGAATTGGAAACTTGGAGAGATGAGCCCTGTAGAAGATAAATAGAAAGGCAAGTGGAGTATTGACTTGATCCTTTTCTAGTGCAGGGTAATTTGGCCTCTAAAGTGAGTTAGATCATAGTAAATTAAATTTAGATTTCTGCACATCAGTTAAATAACTCCCAAGACAGAATTCTGATGTGAGGCCGAGGTGATAATACATTGCGGAAATATTGTAATGAAGACCTTATCTGGTAACCTGTAACCAATGTGCTGTCCCTGGGTGAGCAAAGGGGATTTCTCCTGACGCTTTAACTCTCATTCCCTGTCTCGGATCAGGTGCAGGTGGGAAGCGGGTGAATCCCTGTGTGCAGGTTGGTGAGGTCTCCTGCCTCCTGCTGCTTGCACAGCTGGGAGCTTTTCATGCTTTCCTCTTCTGCTTTGAGCAGGTATGTTTTGCAGAGGTCAGTGTGCACCTGAGCTGGGCATTCTGCTCCAATTTCAGTTACCCTTTTAGGGAGGCTTGGGCTGGAAAGAACACCCCCAAGATTTGGACAGGTGACTTAGATCAAAAGCAAATAACCACCCCCTGTATCTACCTCTGGCTGAGAAAGTGAACCCAATCCCTGGTCTTGTTTTGTGGCAAAATAGGGATTAAAATAACTCTTTAATCGCTGGCATCTAGTTACTGTTGATCTCAGGTATCTATCTAATTACCCAATATTTAGTATCCATCCCCCTGATACCTTTCCTCAGCCCAAAAAGGAGAACCTGGGTGAATCAAGGTGGGCTGGTGTCTTTCAGGTGGAGATTGCACGGGAGTCTTAATTAGTCACTGCAGAGTGAACCAGGCATGCAACCCTGGAATGCAAGGTATATTCAGAGCATGATGAGAGGTGAACACTGGGGAGTAAGGCATTGGTTTTTGTCTATGTATCCATTTACTGTTGAGACCTCACCCCTGGTACCAGGACATTAGTGGAGTTAGATGGATGCTGGGAAAATGCCATCCCAGGCCCCGGAGGACCCTGCCATGTCCCAAACCCTGCTTCTGCTGCCTGGCCAGAGCATTGCTGCCCTTGCAGCAGGTGCAGAAGCTCCAGTTTTCTTGAGAGAATCCACCAACCCTCTCACCTGAGCCATCAGATTCTTGCCCTGCTGCACCCTTCTGGCTGATCCAAGGCTGTTGGGTGTAACAGACATCACAAAAACCAAAACAACATATACACACACACACATCTTACAGCCTTAAGTGCTGTGTGGACACTTTTGAAAGCCATTTCTCTTCTTACTAAGTTTGATAAAACCAACTTTTATTTTTCTTCACAGCATTAAAATTTAGGGACTGCAGCTCCGGTGGTTGTTTCAGCAGCGCCAGGCCTCCTGGGGTCATCGTGAAATCTTATAAACATCAGGCTGTCAGTGGCTCTGCCATGCAATCGCCTCACTTTCCCCTGATCTTTTACTGCGGTGCTAAATCATGTTTTGCAAGATGCCTTAGAAAAAAAGCAACATAAAAAGCATTTATCATCCTGTGCACGTCAGCCCTCCTGAAAGTCCGCGGACTGGTTATGTGCGTCCTCCTTGTAAAACTCCTGCAGGGACCTTACTGGTTTCATAACTTTCTCCCAGCCTTGAATAACTTTATTCCAGTCCTGGATAACTTCCTCTCAGGATGGCTCGTGACTCAGGGTTTTCTTCTGATCTTCTTGCACTGGGGTAGGTGCTGGAGGAGGTCCTGAGCAGGCCATGGGGTCACATCAGGGGAGGATGAATCTGGAACCCTGTATCTGGAACCCTGTATCTGGAAACCCCTACATCCCTGGAATTTGTTGGCTCTTTGGGAGTGCCCATGTTGCCATAGCCCGGAGGGATGTGGGGCATCCTGTGGCTGGAAGTGCCAGGCTTGCTCCTGTAGTGGTTCATTTGCAGGAGCCAGTGCTCCCTCCTCCCCTTCCTGTGACTACAAAAAATGCACTGCCAGATGCGAGTAAAATCAATTATGGGATAAAAATCGCCCTTTTGAAAAGCTTCATTTTGCGCTATTAGCAGGCAAAATCGGCTTTGAGATGGTGTGAACTGAGGAGGGGGGGAAAAAAAGAAAAGCAGAAGAAAAGATCAATTATTGGATAAGATCACAATTTTCTTTAGGGCTGAGATGTCCGTAAATGTTTGCATCTCTGTGTTACAGGTAGGCTGAGATCAGAGAGGTTGTGCTGCTGTAGTGATGAGATCTTATCGGCTCTGTTTTGTGCTGGCTGCCTCAGACGCTGCCAAAGGATGCTTAAACCCCCGACAGCTTCTGCTGCTCAGGAATGCTTAAACCCTGACAGCACCGAGCCACCAAGAAAGGCTTAAACCCCTGAAGGTTGTTGAAGCTGCTGGGTAGCCCCAAAATGCAGCTTTTCCATCCTTCTAGAGTTGGGAGGACCACACAGGCACATGCTTCCCTGCTCTTCTCCCTGTGGTGGGGCCGAAGTCCTCAGTGGGAGACGTGTGGTGGCAAAAATGGACTGAAATTGGGCTGGGAGCATAATGGCCCCCTTCTTCCAGGATCCTCTTGCTGGAGCTGGGGCTAGGATGTGGCTGTGGAAATGTGGGGTTACTCCTTTCATACCTGAAAGGTTATGGAGATAATGGGTCGTGTGATGTAGAATACCTTTGTTTTTTGGCTGGAGAGACAGTAAAAACCCTTGCAGAATGTTTGTGCTCTTATGTTTTCTTGAGATGGTGATGCTTGAGAGAGGGATCCACCAGAGACCTGAATTTGATTTCAAATTAGTAATTTTAATTCAAATTGGCAGGCTGTTTTTGACATATTGTTTCATGACCTAAGGATGAAAAATAAACCCTGAAGCCTCATGGGACTCCTCGTTAGCCTTCTCTTGCAATGCTTGCCTGAGTTGCAGGGCTGTCCGACCTCCGGCGGGGCTTGGGAGGAGTCTGGAGTGGATCAGGCATGCCGCGGTCTCTCCTCTCTCTAACGGGGCTGACTTTGTGCGCGCAGGAATCGGACGTGGACTGGGACGACCTTTGGGATCAGTTTGAAGAGCGGAGGTACCTGAGTGCCCGGAGGTGGAAGGGCGGCGAGGACCCGTACCGGCTCCATGCCTTTAACCAGCGGGAGAGCGAGAGGATCCCCAGTGACCGCGCTGTCCGCGACACCCGCCATCACAGGTTCTGCCTCCCCGGCTCCTCCTGATCCTCCTCACCAAACTTCGTGACGGGGGGCATAGTCCTGTTCCCCTTCAGGGCTGTGGTTTTGGGCTGCCAGAGGGTGCTCTTGGGATTGGGTCTGCCTGGCTTGTATTTCTGGGATTGAGTCTTTCCCTTTGCTTGATTTCTTGGCATGTCTGGAAGTCTTAAACCTGTTGATAGAAACTGTATAAATTATTCCAGGACCATAAGAAAAGAGAGGAAAGGCCTTTATTTTCCCTTCAGAAAAGTAATGGGTTTGCAAGAGCAAGTCTCAGTGATGGGCAGAGTTTTTGCTGGTGCTGGGGACTCTTGCTCTGCAGATGATGCAAGTGAAGCAAGGGGGATAAAATAACTGTTGAGCATTGAAATTGCTCTGCAGAGAGAGGAGTGGGCAATAAGGGGTAACTGCTGAGTGGGGAGGAGAGAAGGGTAAGAACTTGTTGGGTTACTAGTTGCACCAGCCCCACTGAGGTCAGAAATATCCTTTGGTGCCCCAAGGAGCTCTTGGGAAAGGCAGGGAGGATTGCAGCAGCAGTTGCCTTGTAGATGGAACTGCACTCCCTTGTCAGTGTGAGAATGGCGGGGTGGGAGTTTTGGTGCACCCTTGCTTGCTGAGGTCTCAGCTGTGATCTCCCTTTGGTTGTCTTTGCAAACTCACCAGGGAAGAGCTGCCCTTCCTGTTGAAGGTCAGTGGGGTTAACTGTTAGTTTGCTGGATGGGTTGGTATGAGGATGTCCCAGTGGTGAAGGAAGAGCTCCAAAGGTCCCTTCAATGCAGTTTTCCTCCTTGTCCTCTGAGGACACAGCGTATGCCTGGCCCCTGCTATCAGTCACCAGTCCACAGCAGGTGCGAGCTCTTTCCATGGAGCTGTGCCTGGCATTATGTCCCAACTTGCTGGCAGCAGCTGTCTCCACTGCCTTGTCCTGGGATCCCTTTTGGGGAAGTCCTGCTCTGGTTGGAGCTCTGCTGGACCCAGCCACAGCACCTTGCTGCCCCTGCTGTACCTTGCTCCCAGATCAGAGTGACTGCACCCCTGGCATCTGACCTGACTCTGAACTTCCCTTATTCCAGTTCAAATAGGGTACTTAGCCTGAAATGCTGAAACAGCACCAGTTCCCCAGCTCTGTAGGAAGCGATGTGCTTATTTATTTATTTAGCTTCTTTTTGTTGCGAGGACCAGATGCTCCTTTCTCCGGAGAGGAGCTGTCAGCCCTGACGGACGCCTGTTATAGCTGAGCAGAGAGCGAGTGTACTATTCCTGGAGAGAATTAATGCCAGGGATATTAACCATCTGCCCTGTTAAAAGGGAAGATTGGCTCGGTTGCCCCTTGCCTACCCTCGCTGTGCGGTGGCAGCCACCTTGTTCCTGGGCGGGCATGTGTGGCAGTGAGTGCTCCTGTGAAAGAAAAGTCCTCATTAAGGAGGAAGTGAGGGCACAGCACGTGGGAGGGGCTGGGGCTAATTTAATTTGTTTCCAATTTCCTTAACCCGGTAATTGGATTCTGATTTATTGAATATGCCTGAAGAACGCTGCAGATGATGCACCATTAACCAAGCATTAGAGTGGCCACGGAGGAAATGGGGCTGCCGGCAGATCTGGGGGAGGCAGGCGCTGATGGGGAGGATGGAGGAGGGAGAAGGATCTGGGATTGGTGGTTGAGGGAGAGAGGAAAGTGCAGAGCTGAGCCCTCTCTGGAAAAATAATCCTTACTTAAGGCACAGGTGTCCCAGAAGCTGCTGCAGGTGATGCTCAGGCCCTGCCATGCAGCCTGGAAGCTGGTCTTGAACTGTGGAGCAGAAATACGTGGGAAAGCATGGATAAGCATGGCCTGCTCTAAGAGCTGGGAGAAATTGCTGATGGCTGTGCAAGAACATAGAAAGGGAATCCAGCATGGGGTTGACTCGATGCCCTCCTGTGAAGGAGAGAGCAGGGTTGTATGGACCAGAATGTTGTGGAAGAAAGGACACCTGCAGTGCTCATGCTGCGTGTCCTCCTGGAGGCTGTGTTTAGAGGCTTGGTTTCGATGGAAGACCTGGATTAAGCTGCTCAGAGCAAACCCAGAGAGTCGGGCCTCAATTCTACTCCAGCTGAATTTGGGGCAATTTAGGCACACTAAGGGGTACCACTGTGCCAAGAGGCTCCTGCCCAGCTTGTGCAAGAGTTTAGGAGGCTTTGGAGAGGGTCTGATCCATCATTGCAGCTTGTTGCCGTTGCAGCTTCTCCTTCAGTCTCTCAGTGAGATGCTGTACTCTGCACTGGGGTGAGGTTTCCAGTGTGTTGGCTCTCCATCCTTCATTGCCTCTCTACAACGTGTGAAATGCACAGACCTGCAGACCATGGTAATGCCCAGAGACCCGTGCATTGTGTCCTAATCCTAGGGGCTGGGATGTGGGAATGCTGCTCCTTACAGCTTCTCTGTGGTGTGTTTTTCATTAGGATGGTTGCAGAAAGTTTCCTGGTGTTTTCTCTGCTAATCCAGCCAAGCATCTGGACTTGCCAGTGATAGCTGAATATACAAAATCTGGCAAGGGCTGAGCAGCAAGCTCCTTGCCAAGAGGTCATGGAGAGGGCAGATACTTTCAATGGGATGGGATGTGGCACTGACAGCCAGTTGCTTAGCAATGTTTGCTGGATTGATTTTGTTTTTAAATTGCAGCCAGTGGAATAGTTTCAGATGGAGAGGAATTGCAGTGTTCCAAGAAATCAGAGCAGGAGAAACCGTGGTGGCTCTCTTTGTCTGCCTCTGGCTAGTGCAGGGCTATGAATTTCAGCTTGGTTTGGGGGTGATTTCAGCCAGGGAACTGTCATGCTTTCTGTGCACTACCTTGTGTCAGTCACCCAGCCTGGGAGATCTCACAGCTGGAGCATTGCTCCTGGTGACCTTCTTGTGTTTTGCTGCTGTTAACTCCATTCCTGGTTGCACGTTGACTTGGATCCTTGAACTTCAGACCACATACAGGGCTGCCTTTCTCCAAGGAGAAGACCTTGGATTGTCCTGTGGTGGTGCATCCATGCCCACCAAGAGTCAAGGTTAAAACATCTCTGTGATTGCATCAGCAGACTGGACCTGGAGCTTGGTGGCACATCCAGACTGTGCACAGCCAGCTCATGCCTCCGGAGTGGGTGGCTAGTCCCCCTCCACCAGGGTAGCCACATGCACTTGGGATTACCTCATCCCCACATCCCACCACCTACAACTCCCACCGGCAAACTGCAGGACCGAAACGGCAGTGAGTCAGTGCCAGGCGTGAGCACGGGCTGGGGGGAGAGGAGCTGAGTTTTCCAATATTGCTCAGCGGCTTGGAAAGCTGACAGGGAGGATGCGTCGCCCCCAGCCAGAAGAATTTGCCGTGATGGCTCCTGGGCTTTTTCCATCTGTGGCAGACAGCTCCTGGGGAGGCTGGTGTTCAGCACGCCAGTGCTCCATATGCTGCTTGGGCTGACCTCCGCCTCGCGGTGCTCCGCTGGGCTTGATGGATGTGCAGATGCTGTTGTGGCTGTCAGGCTCGGCCGGAGCGGGGGTTTGCGCTGGCTGAGGGCGGCAAAGCGGAGAGGGGAAAGCGGGGACAAGGAGAGGAGAAGAGAGGCTGGAGGAGCGGTGAGAGCCTCCAGCAGACTTCTCCAGCTATTCCAAATCATGTCAGCCAGCTTCAGGCATCTGCCAGTGTCTGTTTTCCTCTGTTTGTCTTTCTTTTTACTCCAGCAGTGCTGGTATGTGTTCGGTAGTGCTGTCTCAAGAGCTGATAAAGCAAGAAGGCTGAGGATGGAGCCCTTTCAAATTCTAGCATAAGAATCTGCGTTTTTGAAGTTCTCCCCTTCCTGAGTCACAAGTGCTTTGCAAAAGGTCCTACCTACCCCACTAAAGTTTAATTACACAGCTGCTTAGGGGTGTGTTTGTGTATGTGTGTGTGTCTGAGATAGAGAAAGCAGCTGCTAAGATCAAGTTGTGATTGAAACACGAGGCTGGCAGGGATGCTGCAGGCATGAAGATCAGGCATTGCATTGTCTCCTGAAGGTGAGAGCATCCTGGCAGCACAGAAGCCAGGTCCTGACAACCTGTGCCCCCTAGAAAAGCTCTGCTATTATAGTGTGTCCTACTCTCTTTGAGGAGAACAGCACACACTCTTTAAGATTTCCTCCAGGTTTTTTATCTTAAATCCCTGTGCTAAGCCAGCTGGAGAGTGTCCCTTGGGTAGGAAGGCTGCTTAGAACTGGTTACTCTGCTCATATGGACTGTTTATGGAGGGATGGAAAGATGCAGGTGATGCCTGTGAGGTTTCCCTAAGGCAGAGAGCTGCTGTCTTGTATTCTCAAGGTCCAGAAATGTCAGGATTTCAGCCCCCGAGCTGGAGCATTACACACTGCAGTGCTGTTTTGACCCATTAATTTCAGCTTGCATCCCGAGGGTGCAGAGCTTGCACATTCCCCGTCATGGTGGAGCAGCTGTGATTGGAGTAGGCAAAAATACCTGGCTGTGCTGAGTGTGGGGATGACTGGGAAGAAGAGGTGGTCCTGAGGGTCCCCTCTGCTGGGTGTGGTACCTGTGTACAGGGGCACCTGGAGCTGAGCGTGGCTGTCTGCCCTTCCATGTGTCCCACTTGGACACGGGTGGCACGTGGGAGCACACGTTGGCATGCCTGTGCAGATGACAAGTCGAAGGGGAGAAAGGTAGGTTTTGACAGCATTGCCTTTGGTTTAGTATGTTTATGATGCCCTTGGATTTCTCACATTGCCTTGCCTTCTTCCAGCTTCCTTTCCCTCAAGACCAAAACCACTTTGAGGTTGTTCTTGAGGTGAACACTGGATCTCTGCAGCCAGAAATGTGGTTTTTGCCCCACACAGGGATTTAAGCACCTTGCCTTTCTCACCTGGTTTCTTGAGAGTCCCAAAAGGAGGAACTTAAAGTCTGGAGAGCAACACGTATGGAAAAGTCCAGGCAGGACAGAGTGAGGGCTCTGCTCTGCTGTCCTCAGTGGTACCTGAACATTAGACTTGCAGAAGCAGGTAAGTCCCTAGGGTCCCTAGCAGGTGACCAAACCCACTTTGAATTTGAGGGAAGGTTTGTAGGGACCTAGATGGACCTTGCACAACTGAGAGCCAAACCTATAGATTTTTCAGGTTTCCTGTCATCTTTCACTTCGCTGACTCCATACATTTCTTACTTTGGCCTCTGGACTGTAGCTGGGCTAATCCACTTTCCTGTGTAATGCAGACTAAGTCCTGAGGGATTATTATTTTTGAAATGTGCTTATTCCAGCAGTGTCTCCTGAGTTGCTGACTCGGGTGCTGTGTGGTAGACCGGGGCAAGAGGTGGTGTGGGCAGAGGTGCATATGCTTGTGGTCTCCCTGTGCCTGATGCTGCTGAGTGCATCTGCTTGGTGCTGAGGGGTGGTGAGGCAGGTCTGAGCAGAGGAGCCTGCAGTGCAGATGGATGGACCCCTGCCCGTGAGGCTGGATGAAGGTGGGAGCCAAGTGAGGAAGATGTGGGAGAGGGAGTGCTCAGATGCTGCCACATCTCTGGAGCTGGCATTGATGCAAGCTGGAGGAGGTGTCCTCGTGTGGCCAGGTGCCTGTGCTGCTGGCTCTGCTCTGTCCTGTACCCCCATCGTGTGGGTGCTCCCCCATCAGAAGTGCATGATGCCCTGAGGGGAGAAGGGTGGCAGCACCTCATGTGAGCTGGGTATAAGAGGGTACAGGTTTCTTCTTGCCTTTGGGGCTCATTAGTAGCTGCTGGGTGGCTGTCAGCAATGTCCTGAAGAGTTTTTCTGTCACTTGCTCTGTTATTCCAGCTGTTACTCTGTTTTCTGGGCACAGCCAGGATATTTGTCATTTCATTGCAAAATAAGATTTATCACATTTAGGCAAGATGTTGTATGTATGAGGGTTGTCCCTGGATCTTTTGCCTGCAAAACATTTTGGGGCTGAAACAGGTGGATAAGAGGAGATCTGGGATAGCCCTGCCTTTGGTCTTGGTCTCCTTATTTCTAGTGATGGCAAGAGCAGAGCACGACCCTGCAGGTGAGCAGGTACACAAATCAGCAGTGGAAAACACATTTCACACAGAAGTATTTCCATTAGGAAACAATGTGATTGTTTTGGGTTTTTTTCCTTGGGTACCAGACCCTAAGAGGTTAGCTCTCAGCACTTTTTCCATCACCTCCTTAGGCTGAGATCTCTCAGGATGAAGATATAAGAATAATCCTTCAGGTAGATTAAGTGCTGGCTTGTCCCTTTGGGATAAACTAGAACTGCCTGCACTGGTCAAGATCTTAGTTTCTGCCCTTGATCATATGGCTTCTGTGGCCTAAATCTCAAACTTTCATGCTAATATGGAGTGCTCACCTCACATAGTGGCATTTGCCACTTGGTTTTCTGGGTGAATTTGGACTTGAAACTGCAAGGGGCTTTGAGGAACAGTTGTGTGATCAAAATACAGAGAGATTGTTTTCAGGTAGCACAGAGAACAAGGAGTATCGAGATTGGCAATTCTTGGCAGCTAAGCAGGGAAAAGAAGACAGCTATTAATCAGAAACTGGCACTTCATAAAATCATAGAATAATTTAGGCTGGAAGAGACCACAGGAGGTCTCTGATCCAGCCTCCTGCTCCAAGTTGGGTCAGCTCTGTAATCAGCCCAGGTTTGTCTCAATGCAAAAGCAATGAGCCCACTGGGACTCCTGCCTCTCAGGCTTGCCCCAGCATTTTGTAAAAGCTGATCTAATTTAAAAACTGTGGTTGCAGCACATGCAATTTGTAGGTTTTTTTCCCTCCCAGCTACCTGTGTTTGTGAAACAAGCTTTGAAGTTGCTTGAGGTGCTGTCATCTCCTCTTTTGGTGTTCGTCACTTTTGGGTGATTCACTTAACGACCACACTCATGTATCTTCTCTGGCTTAACATTGCAAGGCTTTGCCAATGGAGGAGTCAAGACAGGCTTGAGAAAACTTGGTCAAAGAAGAAACACCTATGGAGTCTCCACTCTATTATGTTGCCTGAAAGTAGAGAAAAATACTCACTGGACCGTTTTAGCACTGCAGAAATCCAGTATTTCATGTTTTTCCGCTTCTCCTGGAGCTGGTACCTGGTAGAGGTGTGGGAATACCTGTGTTAAGGTGCCTCTTTCTGATAGTTGCACCTTCTGTTCCTGGAGAGCTCATGCAAAAGTGTGATGTGTCACTCTGGGGCTCACCAGCTGAAATGAGCTGGACACATACAATCCTGGGAAATAGCTGGTGGGTGTCCAAGTCCCCATACTGGGAGTATCTGTGGCCACCCCAGTGTCTGTGACATTTTCTGCCCCATGTTTTTGTCTGATGGAGGGCTCAGCTGATCTGATGGCTTCTGAGGCAGGAACTGGTGGCTTCAGGGGACAAAAATTGATGGATCCAATGATCTTTTTTTAAATATCTTTCTATATAATGTCATCTTTTGAAGCTCTCTGGGTTTGGGGTTTTTTTGAATGTGGTAGGGGAAGAAGAGTAGATGAGAAGGGTCTGCGTGAAATAGGATTGTAGTGGATTTGAGCTCTGAGAGAAGTTGCATTCTCTGGGGATGGCTGCCCATGTCTGAGCTGGGATCTATCCTTGGCCAGCTCTTCTGGCTAGACCATCATCCCAACATTCACTTATCCTGAAGAGCCCGTTCTTCCCTCCTTGGACGTGATGGGGCTTCTGCCACTGCCCACCCTGGATCTTCCTGTGCCTTTCCTGGGAGCTGGTGTGCTCCCTGGGCACCATGGACACCCAGACCGTTCTGTGTGACTTGCACAAACTGCTGTGGAAAGGAAAGAGACTTTCAGGCACTGAGATCCCAGTCCAAACCCAGCTGCCTTGGGCAGCCTGTGGTACTGCTCTGTGCCCTCCAAGCCCTGCCTAATCACTCCCTGGAGCTGGAGATGGTGGATTGGGTCACTCAGCATTGCTTCCTTGACAGGGACACAGGGTCACCGTCACCACCAGGGTAACTGCATCCCAGAAAAAGGAGCTCCTGCCACCCTCTTGTTTTCAGGGGTGCTATGTTTCTCTCACCCTGGCAGTACAGTGGCTCCACTCAGGTTTTTGGAGCACAGCTCAACTGATTCCAGGCTGTGAATTGTGCCCTGGAATCATGGGCTCTTTCTCTGGATGTTGGCTGTCCCCAGTGGGCAGGAGCTGAGGTGAAGTGAGATGCTGCAGTTTTGTATCTTGAGGGGCTGCCTAGAGCAGAGGCAGGCTGAGGAGCTCTCATTAAAAATGGTTCTGGGAAGGAATGCTGAGTCTGAGGGAGGCTGGTGTTTCTCCAGGAGCAGGGTTGACTGTGTTTTGATTGTGGCTGCTGTAGGGAGGTGGCAGATGTGACAGTGCCTGTTCTGCAGTGGTGGATTTTCAGTGCTATTCCTCCCCTCTTTTTCTTGCACGAGAAGGATGAGGGTAACTTGAGAAGCAGCTGTGAAGTGAGCTAGGCTCTCTGAGGAGCTGATGGAAGTGTATAGGTGGGTGTTTGGGATGCAGGAGGACATGCCAGTAAAGTGGTTGTGTTACTAATTTTTTTTTCTGGAGGGCAAAGCTACTGCCATCTGAATGGGCTATGCAAGGAGTGTGAGTTACAGCACTTGTCTGCACAGCGAGCAGAAACTATTCCTGAGCTGTATTCTTGGCTAAAAGCTGTCTGCAGGCCAAAGGGGATTGGCAGCTGGGTATGGGGGAGTCTGTAGGGACCCAGTGTGTTGGAGTCTGCCTGCTGGCAGTGGGGATGACAGGACTGTTCCATCAAATATCATGACTAAATTTTTTACTGCTGAGTTTTGTTTATCTGAGTTGTCCCTCCTTCCAGCCCCTCAGTGCCTTGCTGGGTGGGAAGAGCATCTATGGGACAGTCATCCTCACAGGGGAGCAAGCACAGTTTCCATCCCAGCTCTCCCTTCCCTGAAGAACACCTTTATTTTGTGTTCCTTGCCAAAAATTGCGGTTTCAGAGAGGAAAAAAAGCTGAGAACTTCCCCCTCCCCGCCAGCCCCAAGTGATGTATTTCTTTCCCCTAAGTTATTTTGGCTTTGTTTCCCTATGAGACGGTTTTGATTTCATTTTGGAAATTCCCCACTCACCCGTCCACTGCATTTTGCCAAGAAAAATGCACGCACAAAACAGTTCTGGGTCGATCTGAAATGACCCTTTCCTCATCCTTTTTCAGTCCCTCCACTTTCCCTGCTTGCAGCCCAGCCCTGTGCAGAGATGTCCTTCACTTCTTCTGTGCAGGCCCTGTGGGAATTTCCTTCAGTGGCTGGTTGCCCCAAGAGAACAAGTTTGGTTTTGGGATGGAAGAATTAGGAGAGCCCATGGGATTTCCCTTTTGTTGTGCATGCTGGGGTGCTGGAGCAATAAGGGAAGAGAGTGCCTGGGGAGAAGGGATTGGGACTGGTGCTCCTGTGTCAGTGCTCTTGGCTGAGTCACAGTGCCTTGGTTTAAAGCATCTCTGCACCAGAGGGCATGGAATGGACAAGAACAATGTGTACAGCCTTTGAAGAGAGGGGTTTGCCTCTGTTAATATTCTGTGGCAGGTTGGTCTGTGTTGAGGAGTAACTGCTGGTGAGATGCACTGATAGCCCAGAGTTGAGCTGCTGTCTATCCATCAATACCACGTGTCTCTCTCCAGCCTCCAGTCTCTTGCTCAGTCCCTTGGGAAATGGCAGAGCTACTACTGCCAGGGCTAATTATTCCTCAAGACAGAAGACATGTGATAAAATATTAACCTTTTTCAAAAACAGAGCCCCAGTTAATTAGCTCCACTTTTGTGACACATTCACCCAGAGATAAAAGCTCGTTCCCCAGATATCTGTCTGTGGAGCAATGATCTTCCTGCATGTCCCTGTCACGATGGGGGACACAGAGGAGTGAGAGCTGGGAATTTAATAAAAGACAGTGACCTGCCAGTCACTGTGCCCTGAGGACAAACCGCTCCATTTCAAGGTTTTGCTTTTGTTCAAGACCCTGAAGCTGGAAGCAGAGACAGAGTGGGTGGTCGGATGCACCTCGCTCCCTCCACCTGGGCTGTGTCTGTGTTGTCAGTGCCACATCTCTCGAGCTTGAGTTTGGGTGCTACGTGGGTAGACAGGGCTCAGTAGAGCTGAGTGAATAACTGTGTTTCAGTTCTTTGGTTATTTAAGAGAAAGAAAAGCCAGGAGATAGCAATTTCAGGATAAACCAGAAGCAAAGCTGTTGGTGAATCTAAAAGTGAAAAGATAGGAAAACTTAAAGCCAAAGGGATCTGTTTTTCTCATCCTGTAAAGGGAAAAATTTCATTTAGATCTCAAATGTTTTTGACACTTTAGTCATCTGAAAATGACAAGCTGTATTTAAAAGCAAGTGATTTTGTGTATCAGATGAAAAGTGCACATTGGGCTCCTGAGGAACAAACGATGTGCTGGAGTGGAAGTGATGCTGCAGCGTGCGTTGGCGGGTGCAGGAGCCACTGGTGGGAGGCAGTCACTGCACCAGGTAGAGGCTTCTTCCCAGGGGAGGGAGGGATGGGGGTCTCTGGCAGACCAGGATTGACTGCAGACCCAGCTGTGGCCCGCAGGGTGGTTGTGCCAGTGTCAGTCAGTCCGTGGGGGCACAGGATTTCCTTTTTCAACTCCAGGTACCTCCTTCCCTGCAATGCACTGAAAGGATCCTGGGGTTTTTATAGGGAAGAGAAAACCTCACCTGTCTCAGTGCACTTCACAGGGTGCACCCACCTGAACCACAGCAGGGCCCAATGGTGATTTTGTGGTGGCCATCCCTTCATCACCAAGTGCTTCAGCATTCCTGGGGTGCCATTGATCACCCTCTGCTGGAACCATCCTCTGCCTTTGACTGCTGTAACGTATTGACCACTTGTCTTATAGTTATTATGTGCCATCGATTACTTTGATAACTTGCTCCAAGTAATTCTGACAGAATGAAGTTGTTTGTTTAATTCTTGTGCTTGTCTCACTATTTCTATTGACCTAATATGTTTATGTAGGCTGAAATCAAAGTCAAGTATTAGGAAATAATGGAACTAATTCTCCGAGACTTGCTCCTGTTGATAATTAAGGCCATGAGACAGTTTCCTCCATCAAACTCTTGTTTGTTTTTTTTTCTGCTAGCTAGCACCTTAAAGTCCTACTCCATCAGCTGCAGCAAAAGGGCATTTTGTTTTGGGGCCATTTGGGTGGATTTCTGCTGTGAGCACTGCGGATCCCTACCTGTTGGAAGTTCTTTTGAGCTGTCACAGCATGGGGCTGGGTTTGTGCCTCCCCAGCTGTGACCACGGAGGTGTTGTGAGGATGGGGACTTTTCTCTGCTTTGATTTACCATGTGGTGCAAGGAAGCTTTCCTCAGAAAGCATGATCCCTAAAGCATCTTTACATCCAGGGTTCCAACCTTCTGAAATGTAATTTCAGGTTTTCCTGGCTTCTAAAGATCTTTAATAATGGATTGGTGGTTTTCCATGAAAGGTACAAGGTACTAGATTCTGCTTTTACTTCCACCAAGTGAAAAACTTTGCCATCAGCTCTGGTATTCCAGTAAAACTGGCATCAGTATAAAATTCTACGGAATTGTACTGGTTTTGTTTTCTTCTTTTCACTTTTGTTGGCTCCATTTTTCTTTTTTCCTCAGTTCTGAGGAAGGAAGGGTGGAGGGAGTCAAGAAGCAAGATTAGACCCTGAGCCTGTGTGGAGGGCCCTAGAAATCTGAATTATTCATGAACTGCTTTGAAAATCAAGACACACAATCTGGTTTAACTTGTTTTTAAAGGCAGCCATGCTATTCTTCCCTTCCTTCTTAGTAAATTCTCTTTTTTTCCATCCCCTTTTCTGAAGACAAAAATCCAGCAAATTTTTAATGAATTATAAATGCATCTTCTCATCAGTTTTGAGGTTCACAGGCAACAGCATGTCATGTGCACAGAAGGTTATTTTTGCCTTCTTGCATTTTCTTCAAATTTAGTCATTTGATTAATTTTTTAGATATCTATCTAGCAGGGAAAAGAAAGAAAGAGACTGAAAGAGGCAGTGAGTTAGAGGAAATGTTAATTGCACGCTAGCCAAATCCAGCACTGCTTGAATTTCCAGAAGCTCTGTAGAAAAATGTCCTTCTTGGTCAACCCAGGGAGACCGATCTCAGGTCAGCCTGATCACTGGTCACTGATCTCAGTGATTAAGTAGCACCAAGTTGCAGGACTCTACTCTTTCGTGCATTTTCCAGTATTTTTGTGGGGAAGGTGCAGGCTTGGACAGGTTCCTCTGGACATCTGATCTACAGCCAAAACTGGTTCACTTCCCCAGCAGATTTTTCCTGATGGCCTTCTTTACAATTTTATCCAATTACACCTAGTTCAAGCCTGCTAAAGAATTCCTTGTTAGCTCTGGTGCTAACTATCAGTGAGTATTTGTTGCAGATGTGCCTCCTTACCCTTGCCGAAGCCCTTGTACACCCAAAAGTTATCTGCTCAACCACGGATTCCTCGCTTTGGATCGCCAGTTTATCCCAGCCCCAGCAGCATCTGTTGCATGCCACCCTAGGGATTTTTCAGCCCCTTTTTGGGAATGCAAACCTGAGGCACAAGCCAGTCCAGCACAGAGAAATCCTGCTGACCTTTCTCAAGGGTATTTTTTCACTTTGGCAAGCCAAACCTGAGCTGGCATTCCCTGCACTCACATGGCACTGCCAGCTGACATTTGACTCCGTGTCCTTTCTTCCTTCCTTCTGGCACGGCTGCTTTCCGGACTGTTGAGCCTTCCAGCTGTGTTTGCAGCCTCTCTTTGCTCTGGTGTTTCAGTAGCACCCACCTGCCCACAGCCATGGCCAGCCCCAGATGGACCTGCAGGACCAGGTTGGGCACAAGAGGGTCTGTAGCTGGTGGCAATTCCTGCAGCCCCTGCTGCTCCTGTGGTGCTGTGAAAGTCACATCTGTGCTCTGAGCTGCCATATTCATGCTCAGATTAGGTGGTGTATCCTGGTGGAGCTTAGAGGCAACACCAGAGTGAATCCTAGAGCTTTCTCAGTAGGTCTTTGTGCCAGATGTGACCCCACGTGCAGGATGTGCCAGCACTTGTCTCACTGCTCACAGCTGTGCCCTGGTGAGGCCCTGGGTGCCGTGGTGGTGCTGGAGATGCACAGACCATGGCCAGCCCTCTGTTTGGCAGCTTCTTCCTGACTCAGGAGGGGCGAAGCATACCCAGAGAAGTAACAGGAGATGCTGCCATAATTTGGCAAGGCAAAGGAGCATTTTGAAAGTCTCTGAAAGCTGAGTGAAAATATATTTTGAGGCAACATGCGGGAGGGGTGGCTTGGGGAGATCCAAGAAGAACCAAGGGTGTTGGTGGGAGGTGAATGCCATGAAGATCACTTGACTCCTCTATGGGCTCTGATCAAGCAAATTCCGAATTGTTGTGTCCCATTTTTACTGTTGTGTGAGACTGGTGCGTTGACTTTGGCTTGAACAGCACTTCTTGGGTTTTCCATCTCTGGAGGTCATCAAGTAATGATTTTTTGGAAGGTACTCTGCAGTCAGGCACAAGTCACTGGACTTAATGCATGGATAACTGAGAAATGCAGAAATAACTGGGAGAAATGCCAGAGGCTGTGTTGCCCAGAGGTCAGGTGAGGTGGTGGATGGTCCTGTCCAGCAGTAAGCTCTGTGAACTTACTAGATTCCATATGAGTTGGCACATACAGTGTTTCATAGCTTTGAATCAAACTGTGTCCAGGGTTCCTTTTTTTAGAGTGTTTTCATGGAAGTCTCCTATATTAGTTATTGGGAAGAAGTTCTTTACTGTGAGGGTGGTGAGGCACCGAAATAGGTTGCCCAGAGAAGCTGTGGTGGTGAGACTGCTCTCCTGTGTGTTTCCAAGGAGAAGAGAGGAGCCAGGAGGAAAGTGAAAGATGGGGTAGCTCTGCCTGATGCAGCTGGCTGTTTTAAATAAGTATGCAGAGAGTGCTTTGGAAATGGTGAGCTGTGTTGAGGCAAAGTTTGGACTTCATGGAAAACATTTAAAAATTCAAAGCAGAGTTGTTGGCAAGTGATGGCTGTTGAAGTAGAGCAGAGGAATGAGCAGAGGAATGAGCAGAGGAATGAGCAGAGGCCTGGCAGGAGGAATCTGGGGGAGTGGGATGAGGATGATCATTTATTGAAGGGAGCTGGTGAGGCACAGGAGAGGTTGAATGTAAGAGGTGAGTTCTGAGAGACACAGCAGAGCGCTGTGGGTGTGTGATGTGCCCTTGGATGAGCCTGGGGCACCAGAGGCGGCTGTGGAACAGGGTCCATCTCTGTGCACACTGTTAATCTGTACCATTGTGCTGTGCAGCTGTGGTGCCAAGGTGGTCTCTGGTTTGGTGAGGGGCACTGTGAGTGGAGTTTGCCATTTAAAATGTAAAATGGGTTCAGATTCCCTGGGAATGGGTGTGTGCTGCCCTGTCAGGAGGACCTCTAAGGATGCAGGGGCAGCTGTGTGCAGGGGCCACCAGTGTGTGATAGCACTCTGCTCACCAGCAGCACAAGGGCCAAACAAACTCAAGAACAATAACTTGAGAAAGGGGCTTTGGAGAACTGAGGGCAGTGCTGGAGAGTCCAAAGTTTGGGACTTTGCAGGAGAGCTTTGGAATTCCTGCAGTGAGTGCAGGGCTCTGTCTGCTCCATGTCCCCACAAACTGGTGCTGCAGAATTCATTCCTGAGCTGTTAACAGCACATTGGGAACATGGAGATGAGATGTGCTGCTCTGTCCAACCTGAAGGAAGTATGACAGGCAACTAATTCAGGCTGGGATTTTCCAAGGCTGATTCCTAAGTTGTTTGTAGCCAGACTACCCCTTTCAGAACTTTCTGATTCGAAATTATTTCCATTTTGAATGGAAAAAAACCCACTTCAATTAAAAAGTGACTCTTCCCATCAAATGAAGTTTTACTTTTTGCATGAGGAAATAAGAATTGTTCTCCATCTCGATGCTCTCCCTGGGGTTTTTAGGGCAGGCCAGTCTGGCTTCTGTATTCTTTCACCCCACCCAGATGCTGGGAACCTGCAGAGCAGCTTGGCAGCATTCCTGCTTGCACTTGCTGTGCTAGGATTGCTCCCCAGTCCTGCTGCGAGGTTTCAAAGCATCAAACTTTAAATGGCTTTAGCCAGTGAGTTTCAACACGCTGCAAATACAAGCAGTGTGGTTATTATCTTTTCCTTTTTTTCTTTCCTTTTTTTTCTTTAACCGTCTGAAAAAACCTCAAACTTTCATTGGTTTCCTGAAAATGATGTAGGTGTTGTTTTTGGGTTTGTTTTGTTTTTTTGTTGGCAATTGGGTGACCTGTGAAATACCATCAGCAGCACAAAACGTTTATCCAGTGACAGCCTGAGGTAGCACAGGCAGCTTTTAGCGGGTTTATTTTCATTATTACAGCAATTTTAGGGCTGCATGCTGCAATTTTCACTTGCAGTGAGGTATTAAATTGAAATTACCCCAGATGTAATTGTCACACAAAATAATTCTGGACATGCTGGATTTAATGCTTTTCCAAGCTGTGGTTTTTATTACCCAAGTAAGTGCCAAAAAAAGACACTTGTAGTCAACAACTGAAACTGAAATCTGCCTTCTGGGGACCCAGGATGTTTAGCTGCAGTTACACTGGGGAAGGAAGAAGGGGGGCAAAAAAGGGACCAAGTGAAGGAAACTTTGGGAGGACTCCTGAAAGAAGAACCCAGGGATAAGATCCTGGGCATAAAGGAGTCAGGACCATAAAGCACCCAGAAGGAGGAGCCCTGGAAGGTAACAGTAGGTCTGCCTCACCCTTTGCAGGCAGTTTTGGAGAGGCAGTTCCCAGCTGTGCTGTAGTGCTGGTCACAGAGGCAAAGCGAGGCTGGAGCTCCATAGCAGCATCATTCCCGTCCTTGGGATGTGACCAGCCTCACTAGACAGAAGCCAGGGGTGAGCTGCAGCTCTGGAGGTGCCCATGTGTGACATCCCAGCTTTTTCCACATGCTCACTGCCTCGTTGGGCCGGTCTGGTGCCTCGACACCGGAGTTTTAGAAGCAAGTTGTTGCTCCGGCAGCCTGCAGCAGCCGTGGGAGGCACAGACACACCCAGCTCCTGCTTTATTTACCAGCTCCTTGGCTGTTGTAAGGGCGTAAGGAAAGTATCGATGACTTCGTATTTTCCACTCTCGCTGATTCTTTTCCAGAAATAGCTTCCCTTGTTTGCTCCACAGAGCCCTGCTGGAAGTGGGTGGAAGGACACGCATCTGGGAGCGGTGTATAAATAGCACAGGGAGAGCATTGCCACAGTCTGTCCCTGCAGCTCCGCAGAGCCAGCGGGGGCTGAGCTGAGCTGAGCAGCGGCAGTTTGGGATGGCTGGGCTGGGGAGGGATACGGGGTGATGCAAGGGGCCACAGTGACCCAGAGAGGCAGCTCAGGGCGTGACCCGGGGCTGTTTCGTAATTCAGAAAGCCTCTGTGCTCAGCATCGCTGAGATGCAGTTTTGATGGATGAGGGTGTTGTCGCACAGGGCGATGTTGCTGAACTTTCTCCTGCATATGGAATAGCTGCGCGACTTTGGCGTCCTTTGGGGATGGACCCAGAATTGGAATTGGCTCGAAGGTGAATTTCTGGTGTGGATGACTGTGCTGGAAGAACAGGGGAGTAAGGAGAAACCTGCTTTTGGTCAAGTTCAAACAGGATTTGGAAAGGGTTTTGAGTGAAACAATGAGAGAAAGCAGCAACTAATTCAGCGTGAGCTTGCAAATACTTTGTCCCACACGCCAATTTTGTTGCCATTTTCTCCTTATCTTTGGAATTGTTTCTCCTGTTGTGCAGTCTTGTTCACTTTGTAAATAATCAGGAATGCAATTTCAAAATTTAAACATGGAAAACCTCATTAAAAATAATATCTGGAGCATTTTGGTATTTAAGATGTGCAACATGCTGTTTTGAATAGCATAAACCAGCAATATCTGGCTGCTCTTATGTGCTTTCTCCTCTCCACACCCAGCTTAATTTTTCCATCTGTTTTTACTTCACCTTGGGGGTACTGTGGTCCAGAACTTTTCAGGAGCAAACTGATGGTTTTTTGGAGGAGTGGTTGCTCAGTGCTCTTTCCTGCTACGTTTGAGGATGGTAGTGGTAGCACCTGGGCAGTGACACAAGAGCAGACAAGCAGCATGTGGATGGGAAGGGACAGGGTGGCTGTGATGGAGAGTTACTGTTGTGTCATCTTAGGACCATCTTAAGGGACTGATAGGGACCTGGAAAGGGCAGCATGGATGTAAGAGGTATCTGGGTTTTCTGGGCTGGGAATATATCGGTGTCGGTCTATAAAAGCTGCAAATTTAATCAGCTAAAGGTCAAAGTAATTACAGAGTCTGTGACATTTCCTCCTGGGAAGGAGGCAGCAGAGGCTGTGGTTACAGCTGTGGGGCTTTGCCTTCTGAAGGCTGGCTTGGAAAGTTTTAAATCCCAATCTTCCCTATAGTCTGGTTATGCAATTAAGGCAGAATTAATAAAGAAACAATCAATTTAGAAACAAGGCTTGGCTCACCTTGCAACTGGCTGGTGGGAATTGCTTCCTAAGGAGGCTGGGAGTAAGGCACATTGGAGCTGGAGCTGCAGGGATGCTCTTACCTCTGCTGGTGCCATGAGCCGGGGGGATGAGAGAAGCACTGATGGGTAGCTGGGAAGCACTGGTTAGAGAAAAGGGCTGCCAGCTGGTGCCTCCCTTCTCATCCCTTCCCATTAATGGCAGTTAAGTTCTTTGCTGCTTTAATCCTTGGTGACTTACTTGGCAGTTTCTGGACTCCTTCAGAAATGATTCACACAGAAAAAGTCTTACTTATTTATTTGTATTAGGGGCTGGAGACAATTTATTGATGGACCATGCTGCCTGTGTTGATGCAGTGAGCTCTCACTTTGAATTCCAGCACCTGAACAGCCTTTCCTGCTTTCTCCCTCCCCAGGTGTACAACTTTGCACTACAGCCAGGACCTCCCTCCCACCAGCGTGGTCATCACCTTCCACAACGAGGCCAGGTCCACCCTGCTGAGGACAATTCGGAGGTAAGAGCTCCTGGGCATCTCTTACAAGAGGGTCAGTGGGCCAGTGGTCATCAAAAGTAAGGGCAGAATCTGTTTGCACTCACCACAGCAGCAGGACCAGACCTGCCAGCTGTGGTCTCAAATGGAGACTGAGAGAAATTAGCCTGAAAGTTGCTCTCTGAGAAGTAGATTTTACGGTGGGATGCTCAGGAAAGTGAGGAGCTGCGCTCCCTTTGCAGGGTCTAGCATGGGAAACTCTTCAGGAATTGTCACCTGTAGACAGAGTCTGGGTTAAGAGCTTTCACATCCAGCTGGGTATGAGTGCTCAGCTGTATTTTGTCCCAGCCTTCTAGGGCCAGCTTTTGTTCTGTGGATATCTCCTCCAGTGCTGCTGTTTGAGCTTCTCCTGTGCGCCATCGAGTGCCAGGAAGGCTTGCTAATTGAGGAGCTCTAATGACACACATGCAGACCAGATTTTCAAGGATGGTTTCTGTACTCCTGCAGCGACACGGTGGAGCACTCTGGGCATGTGGCCATTCCTTCATTTGTCAGTTTGTTCTTGGCTGTGTTTTGCTGTCGTGGATAGACTGAAGGCTTCATTTTCACTGCAGGCTTTTGAAATCTCTGTTTAATCCCAATGTGTGCCTTATATCTGCAGGTTCTCTTGTGGGAAGATCTGGTGAGGTGTGTCCAGGTCTAGGCTGGTGGGTTCCTCTGGAGCAAGCCTGGGTGTGCTGTGCTCTGTGCCAGCAGTGTTTTGCAGCTGCATCTTATGTGTGCTTGGTGAAGGTCTGTGCCCTGCTGCAAGTCTTGTCTTTTAAACCCTGGCATTCCCTGGGATCCCTTGCCAGAGTTGATGCTGGTCACACTGGGGTTCCTGGGAGGAGGCTTCAGCTGTGCTGTTCGTTGTCATGTCTTTGCTGAGCTTTTCTCTCAGCATCCTTTCTCAGGTGAGCATATCCAGGGCCACAAGTGAGTTTGACAGTCCTGAAATTGAATTCCTGCTCTGTTTTATGGTTTCATGCCCAATCCTGTCTCCTTGCTTCACACTCAGTAATCTGTCACTGTTTTCTCTCTCTGGAGTGTGTGGATTTGGGGTGACACTGATGCTTGGTGCTGTGTACCACCTCCTTGATCCTGGACCTTCTCTTTTCTCTTTACAGTGCCTTGCATAAGTTTGCCACTCTCCAGAACCAGTTGTATTTGTAACAGAGGTGGCAAGTGCAGTCCTCTAGCCCCTGAGATATAGGGGGCTTATAACATGTGAAGTGCGGGGATGGATTTTAATCTCATTTCTCCCCATAACTCAGCACCTGACTGTCCTGCCAGGTGTGATCATGAATGATGTTGTCACATGAGAAATGTTAGACCCATGGTACAGCTCTTAGGACTGGATCCCCCGTATCTGGCTTCCTAAGAAAACTGTTCATTGCAGTGATAGCAAGGTTAGAAATACAGGTACATTGAATTTTTACTTCTTCCTCTAGGTGATTTTCTTTTGAAGTTTCTTATTTCCAGCATAGAAAGACTTTCTTCCTTGTTCCTCTTTTTTTTTTTCTTTGTTTGACTTGATTAACTGGCTTTACTGCCTTCCTTACCTGGTTGTGTGTGATTTTCACCACAACTTCACCCCTTTGCACTGCTCCTCCTCACTCATGGGCCCTGGCAATTCCAGTGCTCTTGTTTTATCTGTGGTGAGGTTTTCCCCAGCTCTGGGGGACCCTTCTGAGCCCTCTTTCATGTAGGTTCATCCCCCAGCACTGCCAGAGCCCCGGAGATTATCCTGCTGAGCTGCACCCCAGAGGCAAGCCCAGGCATGAGGAACTGGGATGACAGTGAGCCTTGGATCCCCATCTCCTCTGCCTGTCCCTGGGCTGAGATCCTGAGCTCTCCTGAGCTGACCCTCTTTTTTTCTGGTCCCCGTGGTCTGGAGGTGCCTTTTGGCATCAGGGTTCACCGTTTTCCTGCTGGGTGCAGTGCCTAGAGGCTTGCTTTGATGCAACCAAGCCTAGGGATACTAATCCTTGGTGGCAAGCTGGTGACGTGGCTCCTGCTCTGATCCTCTCTAGATGTGGTTGTGCACATATTGCCACCTCCCTGCCCCTTTTTGGACCCAGCTGAGGACTCATCTGCCTCTTTAGCCTCTGTAGGTTAATTTGCTGTGCCTTCTCACTGCTTTGGGCCTCTTCCCTCTTGCTTGCCAAATATTCAGTTTAATTAGATCTTCCAGATGACTCCATCCCACAGTGTCTGTAACAACATGGATCATTTTCCTTGGCCATTCAAAACAAACTCTCTCCTCCTGACAGTGCTTTGTGCTTTTTGGGGCACTCTGTGGTCAACTGCTTTGAGCATTGTGGTGGGTAAATTTGGCACCTCTTCTACCCTGCTCTCCCCAGTACATGTCCACAGGGGTATAACCCCAGTGACAGATGGACAGAATGAGGAAGAGAGAGGTGATTTCTCTGTAGATGGTGGAAGATTTGAGTTGCAAACTTGGTTTCCTGAGTTCCAGTATGTTGGATTTTCCAGCCTCATTGGACAATCAATGTTCCCAGTTAATCGCCCTGTCAGGAGCAAGAAATAGGACAAAGGGACATTTCTGCGCTTGTCCAAAGCCATGGGTGATGGGGCACTGTCCCTGCAAAAGGAGCACTTCCTACAGGACCCCATGTGAACACAGAGGAGTGGCAGAGGGAAGTGCTGCTGAGGGCAGCAGGGGACAGAATCACCTCTTGCAGGAGTGACCAGGTACCTGATGAGCAGGGGTGATTCTGCTATTCCTGCGGTTTTCCTGGATGCTTGAGAGCCTCAATGCTCCCCAAGTGCTGAGGCTGAGCTGTGTTGCAGGCTCAGTGTGTTTCAGGCTCTTGGTAGGAAGCGGCAACACGTGGCCTCCACAGCACTCCTTGCTTACCCAGGTCACGTTGGGAGTGCTTGGGATGGTTCGTTTATGGACATTTTGCGTTGTCAGAGTTATTGAGAGAAGCTGGTGGATTGTGTTGAATAATGAATTCATTTAAAAGTTTCATGATCTTTTCTCTGACCATTTGCCAGCTGGAAGCAAAGCATGGGGGAGAAAAAAAGAAAAAGTAAATTTATCAAGGGTCCACATCTCTGGAATGGTGAGGTCAGCATTTATAAATGCGTGTGCATTTGTGCTTGTGAATATGTACAACTGTCTGGGGCAGTAGGGGATGGATGTCGTGAGAAGGGGAAATAGAAAATAGGAGAAGAGGCCAGAAAGGAGGAAGTGGTCAATAGCAAAGTAGCTCTGGAGATTTTTTAAGGTTTTTTTTACTGTGCAGATGGTGAAGAAAGTATCATTGGGTTGTTTCAACCACTGACTTTTCAACAACTTCCTTAGCCCTCTGTGGTTCAGTTTCATGTATTTCAAGCTCCAGGGCTCAGTGCCTAAAAAATGGTGAGAGTCTTCAACAGTGCATGAGGTGAGACCATGTGAGTCAACCCAAGGTGGGAAGGTAGGAGCAAGGGATAAAATAAGCAACACAGAGGCATTGAAAATAAAAAATAAAACCCCACCAAACCAACAATTTCTTCTTTCCTGTCTTTCCATCCTATACTAGCCTGGATTTAGCAAGGGAATCCTAATCCTGTCATGTGGATGACCTGCTGGGCAGATGGTGAGACAGTCCCGTTTACTCTGCTGAGTGGTTTTTATTTATTTATTCTTCAAACTTGCAGCTGGGGAGCTAAGGGCAGGGAATAAGAAAACTTAAATTATTTACGTCTTGCTGACAAACCTAAACACATCCTTCGGCAGGAGTCCTGATGCAAGTGCTGTGAATACCACATCAAATATTTAGATCATTAATTAGCAGAGTGAGTATCATGCCTTTCATTTTTCAGTACTCACAGGTGAGAGAAGTGATGTGCTGGGCAGCCAGCACCTCTCACCTTCCCCTTGTGCCACTGCCTTGTCTGCATCCATCCCAGAGAGGGAGGTGACAAAGCCTCCTTGCACCATACAGAGTCGGTGCCATAACTGAAATGAGCCTGATTAAAGAAGCAAAAACAAGCCAGGTGTTGCACAGAAACTGTATAATTAGCACTTTGTGCTGACTATTTTTTCATTTCTTTTTTTCTTCTCTGCTTTTTGCTTAAACCCTGGACTTTTTTTTCTCTTAATTTGCTAATCATCTCTCGCGGTGACTGAGTACACAGCCCTCTGTGCGCTCTTACCTTTTGATGTTAACATAAGAGAACTCTTGAATTTCAAAGAGCTTGGTGGGTATTTGAAAGAATAAAATGTGAAAGCTGCAGTGTAATCAAAGCTCATTATGGTTATTCTTGGTGTGATGTCTTTCTTCCTACATAATTAGCTATTTGGGGTTGTTGAAGCAGTTCATTTTGGTGGGTATTTTCTCTCCATACTCTGTCTGATTTCAATAATTGTGACCCTTGGCCCTTTTCATACTTCATTATCCTCCCAAAGGTGTTTTTTTTCCCTCCCAACAAGTCCTAATATGTTGCCATGGAGAGAATTAACAGGTTCATGACTTCTAAAGGATGGGTGTCCACAGTCACCTCTCTAAAGCAAGTGGGTGATGACCAAAATGGCACTGACTTGGTCAGAAGATCGAAATTCCTTCCTGCGAACACTTTCCATGTCTTACATGGTCTGGGTGACTTTTGAACTGGTGTTTATTTGGAGATGGAATTGCTGGATCCAGTGCTTACCTCTAGGCAGGTGGAAAAGGATCCCAGCAAATTCTTGAGGAGGATGGAAGAGGGGCCTCACAATGAAAATTTAAGGTGAAATTCTCCATGGCTATGTCTTCATAAGGTAAATAAATCAGAACAAAGAAAATTTCGGCATTGTCTTTTCAAGATAATTCAGCAGCAAGCCTGTTCTTTGTAGGTTGAGTAAACACTTTCTGGACTGGATGCTTTCATTTGGATGGTAACAGGTGTTTTGGTAATTTAAGGGAGAAAATGTTGTGATCTTTGGCTCAGCAGAACTTGAAAACTGTTTTGACTTGTTCAGATATTCTCATCACTGCAGTATATATCCACCTGTGCTTGATTTCAGGGGAAAAAAAATCTATAATAACAGAGGAACTTCAAAGCACTATAATATTGTCTTCTGATTTTACCCATATAAAAGGGAAAAAAAAAGAGCCGTGCACAGACATAAAGAAAGGAAAGTATTAAAAAAAAAATCAAAGCTGAGCAGAGGCACAAGTAATAGAAAAGCCAGCTTTGAATTTTTAAAAGTGCTTTTATGGTCTATCTGAAAAAAAAAAAAAAACCAACTCAAAAACAGTAATGTTGAAAATGTGGAGGATTTGATGCCTCTTTTTCCCATCCTCCCTGTGGAGTGCTGCAGGAGGGCTGCTTATATTCTGTGTTTGCAGCATCATGCGTGTGTTATTGTGTGGTTGATAGAGCACCAGGCAGGAAATGCACTGGAGACACGGATTTGGCTTTGCTGGGCATCTCTGTGTGCCTGCATCAAGTGTCCCTTGGTTTATCAGTGGTTTTGGGGCTTGCTGGGGTCTGTGCACCGACTTGCAGGGGCAATAATGAGCTGAAAGTGTGCTGAAAGCAGTGGACAGCAGGTCCCATAGAGCCAGCCTTTGGACTGCCCTCACCAGGGTGAGTTGTTCACTCGAGTTTGGGAAAAGTGATGTGTGGTGAGTGAGTCCCACTAGGGATTTGATGGGAGAGGGCTGTGATGGTACAGGTGAGGAGGTGCTGTGCCACCCACAGTGGTGTCTGTCATTAACTCCATGGAAGGGTGATGGTTTGTGGAGCCAGAGGAGTCCTTAGAGATGTCCTTCCCTCATGGGTCAGCACACTGGCTTTTCCCCCTTGCTCTGGTCAGTCCCACAGATGGCCACTGTTGGCATTCAGGGGTCATCTTCCCTGGTTTATGGGATTGCAAGCCCAGGCACAGAGTTGGCAGCAAGCTGCTTGACCTGGGAACAGTGGGAGCCTGAATCTCTCCCCAGCGCAGGGCCTTGGAAATGGTCCGTTTTCTTCCATGAGATGTGCCCTGGCAGGAGATGCTCTAAGGCACTGAGTACTGCTTGGAGCCCAGGCTTGAGCCTACACAGCCCAGTGCCACGTCTTTGGTTGAGATATTCTGGCTGGTACCAGCAAAAGCAGAATCAGCCTCTTTGCAGCCACCTTCCCACAGAGTTTCAGCCCTGCCCTGCATTTCTGGCAGCCAGATCTACAGGGGAGACCAGGCAGAGGCAGGCCTTGAATGTTCCAAGTTTCCCGCTGCCTCTTCCCCTCCCGCTCTCGCTGGGTTATTTATTTATTTTGCTGGCTTTTTTACAAGCCTGCTTCTTTCCTGCAGGTTGCACAGAGTTAGGTTTCCAGGCAATCAGCACTTGTTAAATATTCCACTGAGCGTGATATTGCTCTCCTGTCTCTGTCTACTGATGCTCGGCTACGGTAATTTGCTGAACTCAGCTCTGGCGTACGGGGATTTCTAAAAAATAACAAGCCTATTAATAACAATAATTAAAAAACACTTGACAGGTGGAAACAGCACATCTGAATTGTTCTGTGTGCCCCAGCGGGAGGAGGGGCACTGAGCCACTTTTCCCCAGTGCTTCATTCGGGCTGTGGGTGTTGGAGAGGTGTTGTTTAACTCTGCTTGGTACAAGCCAAAGCGATGGGGTGGCCACAGCAGCTCCAGGCTGTTGCTCAGGGGACAGTGGCTTTCTCTTCCTTCAAACCTTAGCATGCAAGGCATCTGAAGTGGGGGGAAAGAATGGCTTTTCCAAAGATCCTGAAACTGGGGAAGAGGCAGGGGTTGTTTTTCCAGAGAAAGTAGTTCTTGGAAGTGATTTTTGAGGAGCTCCATAAGGGAGATGCTAGGCTTATCCACTCTGGTCTGATTGAAAACCCGCTTTTTTGAGGGTTTCTGCCCAGGGAAAAAAAAAACCAGTGTGGGGAAGGATTCATTATATATGGAAGAAATTCTTTTCTTTGAGTTGCTCAGAGAAGGTGTACGTGTCCATTTACTTGAAGTGTTCAACACCAGGTTGGATGGGGCACTGAGCACCCTGGTCTAGTGGAAGTTGTCCCTTCCCTGTGGCACTGGGATTGGAACTGGATGATCTTTAAAGTTCCTTCCAACCCAAATCATTTTCTGACTCTATGATTCTATGTTAGGCATCTGCCTTGGGATGTATGCCTTCCAAAAATCCTGGTTCAGTTGTTTCTCTCTGCAGGGTTGTAATTCCAGCACCTGGAGGGGAGGGAGTACCCCAGTGCAGGCAGAAGGCACCTGGCAAAGGGGAACCCCCTGGGTGGGGTGGGCATTTTTTGCCAGCTGGTTGGGTGGCCCCCAAGTCCCCTGGGGCTTTTGCCCTTTGTAGCTCTCCTTGCCGTGGTCTGGGCCAGGGATGTGGTTTTTCCAGACTTCCAGGCGTGTTTTTTTGCCAGAGTTTTGGGAGCTTGAGAGACTGGGAAAACCTGTTAATAAGGATCTGGCAGAAGATCATGGGCTGCAAGAGTGTTAGGTAGTTGGGTGACTGCCTTCCTGTGCCAGTGGGAGGTCTGAAGATCTGAAATTTGAGGGGATTTAAAATCCTTTGTGGAAAAGGCACCATGCTTAGGATGAAGGCAAAGAAGTTTAAATGCTGTAAAAGCCTGTGCAACCTGACTGGCATTATCAAAGCCCAACTCAGGCACTTAGGAGGCTTTGGGGATGCTCTGGGGCTTCTGCTTCAAGCAGACAGCATTGACCCTTGTCTGGGGCAGGATTTTAAGCATGTGTGATAGCAACTGCAACTCCATGTCTTATGTGTCAGGGTGACTTTTGCACTGCTGTTTATTTGGAGATGGAATTGCTGGAGCAAGTGCAACCAATCCATGACCTCTGCACCAGGAGAGAAAGGGAAAGAACAGGTGTAGATTTTTTAATAATAACAATAATAACCTTTGGTGGCATAATTAGGGGAAAATTGTAGCTTTGTGCTACGTCTCACAGTGTCTGTCCACACGGGGAGAGCTGTGAACCACATCCTCCATCCAGCCTCTCTCTTTCATTACCTAGGTGGGCTCCAGCCCTGCTCTTATCCTCTCAGCAGCCTCTGAAACACAATCAGCTCACGGATAAAAGCAGGAGTTGTCCTGCCACAGCTGTGAGCTGTGTAAAGATGGGTTTGAGCTGGGTAATTTTCTCTGTGTTTGCCCTGCTGTAGCTGGACACCGTATCATTAGCCCCAGAGGAGGTGGAGAGGTGACGGCAGCTTTGCTGCAAGCCCAGTTAGGAATCTTGGTGCAATTTGGGGGAAAAAAACACCAGTTTTTCCTGGCTTTATGTGGGACTCTGCTTTTGCTCACAAAGGTGAGAAGGGTGAATCTCAGCTATTTCCTACGAATACAGAGCACTTAGCTCCTAGATCAAGCTACAGGGAGTTGATAGCCAGGCACAGTAGATTACTGGGGGGGTGGTTTCTGGGTTCTGATCTAGTATATCCTTTCTGGGAATCCAAGCCTGGTCTTGTGTGCTTTGGCAGGGTGTCAGTTCCTCAGTTTTTCCACTCCATTTGCTGGGTTGTTAAGTTGGTCAAGCACTGTCATGGATTTTCTCTCTTCATTCCTTAGCGTGCTGAACCGCACCCCATTGCACCTCGTCCATGAAATCATACTCGTGGATGACTTCAGTGATGACCGTAAGTGACCCTTTCCCTGTTAAAAGCAAAGGGCCAAAGAGCCTGTGAGAGACTGGGATTAGCCCTGAGACAGGGGAGAGTTTGCTGGAGTGGAAGGAAATTTAAAGCTCTGTAGCTGTGAAGAGCAAACCCTGCTGTGCTGGGTTTGCATCGCCACGTTTGGAATTCAAATTCCGGATGATCCAACCTCTTCTCACGAAAATAATGCAAGAAAAGCGCTTGGCAAATCGTTTTTATGCCCAGCAGATGTGAATCCAATCCTTACACGCCTGTATCACACCAAGGCCGTGGTGTGTTTGATCTGGCTTTCAGCTATAGCCAGGAGCAGTTCTGGTTGACACCACTGGAATTCCAAGGGACAATGGCAGTCTGACCCTCTTGACCCTATGTGTATGTTCTGCATATGTTTATGTAGGTGGTCAGCAGCTCCTGGTTTGGTTTTTTTTTTCACCCATGGAAAGAGGATTCCCTGCATGGGTTTCCCATTTCTGAGGTGCACCATAAATAGCGTTATACACCACACAAACAGCCCACATCCTCCTGCTCTTCCCTCCCAGTTAATAGCATGACTCAAGGGAAATCAATAGCTCTGGTCTCCAGTAGAAGGTAGCTGAAACCCCAGGGGCTCCCAGGGAACCACCCCAGCTAAAGACCTTGTCTAGTGCGATGGGAGAGTTGAATATCCAAGTGCTCCAGAATACTGTCTGAGGCATAAAAAGGATGATAAACTGGCTGAGTGGTCTGTGGCACTTATGTTTCAAGGAGCTGCAAAATAAAGCTGTTTACTTGGAAACCTGAAAACAAAGCCAGATAGGTTTCTTTTAAAAAATGGATCTAGGCTTTGCTCTTGGATGTTATAAATAGGCACTGCCTCGGAGAGCATTAGGAACAGATTTCACACAAGACCCACTTCTTGGCATGAACACCTCTCGGGGAAGTTGCTGAAGCTAGGGGAGGGAGCTGCTGTGATTATGGTGAGCCCTGGAGCAGCTCCAGCACACGGGGCAGGCAGGCTGGGCAGAACGGCTGTGACAGGGAAGAGGAGCAGGTGCAGGGACTTGAGCTGCCCTGGAGAACAGCAGAGCAGGATTTTGGGGGGATGGAGGAAATAAATACCAGTTATTTTGCTAAACAGGCAAAGTGCTTGCGTTCCTGGAAGGAGACAGGTTTGTAGAACACAGCTCCCTTGTCCCAGCATGCCAAGTGCTGTGAGCCAGGGAGGAGGAACAGGGCTGACTTTAACTCATCCCAGGGGACCAGAGGGGAGCCTGTTTCCTGTGTAACTTAGGGCAGCCCCTCTGCTACTCAGTGCTTCTCAGCTATCTGACATCTTTGCTGTGATAGTCTGAGCCTGCTGGCATCTGCTTTGCATGCATTTACATAAAATACATGCATTTGCATAATGCACTATGCACACATGGTCACTTTTTTCCTTGCAACCCACCCCAAGCAATTAGTGCTTTTATCTCATGCCCAGTTGTGTCTCGTTTCTCACCTCTCTCTGCCTGCTGACTTGTTATTCACTGGGATGCAGTTCTTCAGCACATGAGTTCCCACTATCCGCAGCAGATTTTCATTGTGAGTCTTTAGCCAAGCCCTGCCACTTCTGCTCCCCTATTCCAGCTCTGTCCCTGAGTTGTTAGGGGTGTGGGTACAGTGATCTCTTGCTGACAGAGATTTCTGGAGTGGGTAAAGGTGCTTAAGGGGGGGGGGGGG
>VZSR01001479.1:3543701-3577059 GCA_013398615.1 Brachypodius melanocephalos | reverse complement strand
TGGGCAGAGGGGATGGAGCACTCACCTCTGTGTTTATAGTGCTGGGGAAGAGAAGGCAGAGGGGTGAGAGCCATGAAGGAGTTGTGGAGGTCATGGTGTGTGTGTGTAGAGGTGGAGATGGCTGTGATGGGTACACTTGACATCCTCCACTTTGCTTGGGAGAAATCCGGGTGAGGAGGGATCCTAGGGCTGCCTGTGGGGTTGCAGGACCTCCCTTGCTCAGATGTACGTGGCTGTCAGGCCTTTCTGCCCCATGGAGCTCTTGCCCAGGGTGTGAGGAACCCTCAGCTGCTCCACAGGGCTCTCTTTGAGCATCCCTTTCTCCTTGCTGAAGGCTCCAGGCCACCACAGGAACCTCCTGCCCTGCCAGGCAGACACGCATCAACAGCTTGTGCGTTGCTTTGCAGCTACCAAAAATAGTCATTTGCATTAATGTGCAAGAATTTAGATTCTGACCTGAACCACAACTTTTCTATGCTGATTTTAGAGCATAATTCAGCTGCTCTCAGTGTAAATCTGCTGAATTTACACTAGTTTTATGAAAACTGCTGCTCTGCCAGGCCCAATTTACGCTTCATGAGCTGAGGGGTAAGGCTGTCGTGAGCCAGCAGGGCCATTGCCCTGACAAGCCATCAACCAGTCCAGGACAGGGTCCTGTCCCTGCTCCCAGTCTCTCCTGGGAGTCCCCATTTCTGCTGCCAGAGGCACGGTGGGGGCTGAGGGTGACGTGTCCCCCCTTTGTGTCTCCCAAGCTGACGACTGCCGCTTGCTGGGCCAGCTCCCCAAGGTGAAGTGCCTGCGGAATGGACGGAGGGAAGGTAAGAGCTGCCTGCCCACAACCCACGGGGGAAACGCGGGGTTTGGGAGGGGTGGGAGTGATGGAGCCAGGGGAAACCTCCAGGGAGTGGTCAACAAGGTCAATGGCTTCTGGGAATGAGGGGGCCGTGATCAAAGAAAATGTGATAAAGAGCTGGGATTTGAGATGGATCTCCCCTCTCTCACTGAAAAAGATGGGACTATTAAGATATCCAGTGAGGCTCAGCTGTAGCTTATTAGCCAGAAAATTAGAACAGGCAAAACAAAGCCCCGGGTCTTATTTGTAAAGACGTTTGCTCTAATGAAAGAGAGAAGATCTGCTCCTGCTGCTACTGTGGGATTTTTTTTTTAATAATTAATTATATTTGAGAGATTAAGGAGGGCTATATGGAGGATGAATGTATGTCCTACTGGGCTGCTGCTGGCAACCTTTTGAGACATCTTCCCATTCCCCATAACCTGGATGTGTGTTTCAAATCCCAGTTTGCAGTATTAAGATAACTAAGAACAAGTAAGTTTTTTTGATGTTGCAAATCCAAGGTGTGCATCCAGGATTGAGTGATGAGTGTTGGATTGAGGAAACTGAGGAGTGGAGAAGGTTCTTTTCTCTGTGGATTGTTTCTGCAGGGGGTTTCAGCTCTGCAGGTCTGGTGACAGGGTGGCATCAAGCCCCATGGGTGTAAGAGACATTTCCTGCTTTGGCAGGAGGTTAAGGGAGATCTCTATAGACCTGCACCTCCTTCTCACCTTTCTCCCCCGTGTTAGAGGGGTATGTGTGTGCTCATCTCCAGCAGCTGATAGACCTGCAGTTATTGGTGCTCTATAAATCAGTCACAATGTGGGAACTCAACCTTGCCTTGCTGAGTACATCACTTAAACTATATCCTCCAGGGGCTGCCAGGGATTTGGGAAGGCCGGGGGTGTGTGAAGAGCATGCCTATGCGTAAGAGCTTCAGAGTCATGGAGAGAGATGCAGGGACAAGTCTGCATTGCAGGAAGAGACCTTGGCAAATGCTGGATGCTCCAGGCTTTGTTCATGTGTTCCCTCTCTGGCTCAGAGCCTGTTCCCTAACCCCTTTCCCCTAGGGAATTTTAGTATGAAAATCAGTGACCTCCTACATGAACCTGATGTATGGCTGCTCCATGAAATCCTGTCTCTCTTTATCTGCCCATATGTCCTCTTGTGTTGCCACTGTTTCTCCTTCATAAAGAAATTCTGCTCTGCTCGACTCACCTGTGTCTCCTCTTGTTTGCCAAAAACCCATCTCCTTTCTCGTGCCATGGTTCCCTTGAGCATCTGCTGCAGGCAGGAGAAGTGTTGGAAAGCTGGTTAACCTGCATAAGTAGGAACAGGGCATCTTTAAGAGCAGTGATCTTGCCAAAAAGTCTAGTATGAAATCCATGTGTGCAGCTGCTTTCCATGACCTCCCTCTTTTTTCGTTTTTCTTTCTCACAAATGCATGAAGCTATCCACTCCCATCTCCAAGAGATTCCAAATTCAAGGCCATGATAAGTCAAGCACCTTGAAAAGTCAACCCTCTTTCCTTGCTGGAAAATGTGTTCCCATAGAACTGCAGATCAGCAGTGCTCCCAGGGTGGGAGAGAGATCTGGGGGTCACTGGGACACAGAAGGGGTCACAGTAGGAAAAAGTTAGTAATCTGAGAAAAGCTTAATTCTGGCACAAGGTGTTCCCACCCTCAACTCCTCTGTCCCATTCCCCACTGCCTCACATCTGCTTTGGATTTGTTGCCTGCAGAGGGTCATGAAAGCATTTTGAGTCATGTTTTGTCCCAGAAGATGACAGCAGAAGTAATTGTGCGAACTGCGTATTGGCATAAATGCCATAAATCAGGAACCTTGGTGGAGCCATTTATTTCTTCGGGGATCTTAGGAAATGCTTGGCATACCTTGCAGCACTGGAAAAGGAGACAACGAACCTGGGCCGTGTTTTTATCTGGGTGGGATTTAGGCAGGTTAGAACCCAGGAGAAGCACGAGTGGAGGAGGCTGGGGATGTTACCCAGCCACCTGGGCAGCAGCTGACGTGGTGCGTCCCTGAACAGGTCTGATCCGGTCCCGCATCCGAGGGGCAGACGTGGCAAAAGCAGGTGTCCTGACCTTCCTGGACAGTCACTGCGAGGTGAATAAGGACTGGCTGCTCCCTCTGCTGCAGAGGATCAAAGAGGTGAGTGCTCCTGAGAGACCCGAGTCACCCTCCGGGGATGCATCCCCGATGTGCCCCTCCTCTTCCTCTCAGTGAGCGTGACAGTCCATTACCAGCTGCATACAAGCATCCAAGTGAGGGGTTCAAAGAGACCTTCTGGGGTACAAAGTGGCCTTTTCTGGTCTTCCTCCACCCAGCAGGCAGGTGGGGTGTCTGTGTTCCTGGGGGAACATGTGGGTGGGTGGGACAAGGTGTCTCCCGGGGCAGTGAGACTCTAACTGGCAAGCACAGGTTGAGTGGTGATAGGGGAATACGTGGGCAGTGCTCCAGCAGAGATTTTAATTAGGCTCATGTAAAATGCTCAGTGATGATGATTTAAGGGAGTGACGGCTCCTTGAATAGGGGCCGAATTTAATTTCATGCAAATTAAACGCTAATAAATTGATTTAATAGGATTTAAATTCTGCTGATTGCGGAGCAGACAATGACATTCGCCTTTCTCTGGTGGTGACTCTCTTGCCAGACGTGCACACAGAGGCTGCTGGTGCTTTGTCACTCGAGTCAGGGGAGCTCTGTGCCCGTGACCTGCTGGCAGCAGAGTGCAGGGATTGAAGCCTTCAGCTCTGGTGTGGAGGCACTGTCACTGTCCTTTCACTTCACTGTGCCTTGCTCCTTCACCCTTGCTACACCTCTGGCTCCTGATAGCTAGTGTTAATTACTCAGCAATTTTATAGCTAATGAGATGTATTGATATGAGGGCAGCTGAGGAGCAAGGGCAGGCTGAGGTGGTGGGTCATGGAAAAACCTGCCTGGCTGGAGCTCACAGTACCCCTCACCTAAGGCATCCTGCTTTTCACACCTGCAGATGTGATGGCTGGGCTGCTGGGCTGTGCATCCCCTCTGTGTGTCAGCCATGGGACTGGGGAAGGGGGGCACGGCTCCAGGTCGGGTCCCTCCAGGTGGGCGAGGGCAGCGAGTGCTGCTGGCACTCACAGCACAGCCAGCGCTGGAGAGATCCCAACCTTGGGTTGCAGGCTGGGCCACAGAGCTGCTGATAGATGGTAATGTAATGAAAATGGTCTTTTTGTATCACTGATCGTGGCTCCAGTAGAGTGATGAGAGCACATGCTGTGATATCCCACTGGAGCCTCAAAGCTGGCCTGTCCACGCTGGGATTCACTGCTAAACTTTACAGCATCACTTTGTTCCTCTGGGCTTTTTAAAGGCAGAGATTTCTTGCTTTTTGCCAAAGCCCTGCTTGTACTTCAGTGGGGAGTATCCAGAACAATTGCCTCTTTCCCAAGCGGGGCTTTTGATGTGTTTTGTCAGGAGAAGGGCAGTGGAGGCAGCGGGAAGGGGCTGGCAGATCTACTTTCCCACACAGCTCCAGGACAGTGCCCCATGTCCAGCACCCACAGGGTAGGTGAGTGTGAATGCTGTGTGCAGCATCACCAAAGGAGTTTCACTGCCTTGTGGTCTGAATGCAGCATCAAACACACGCATCACCTCTGTGAGCTCTTCTGGATTGAATCTTTCCCCGGCTGGAAGTAAGACAGCCTGTAAGCTTGCAGTGCTGCTCATGCTGCCCTGACCTTGCCCAGTATTTTGCAGCCTCAGGCAGCAAGGGAGATGTGCTACAAAGAGTGTTGAGGGACCTGCAAAGCCAGAGGGGTCCTGCTTGCCTGCTTTTTATCTGCTCACAGAAGATGTGGGATGAGGGCAGAGTCCTCAGTCTCCTCCCAGGCCCACCTTACCCATCCTTGCCAGCAGGGTTAAAGTATTGATCAGTGAAGTGTATGAAATGTTACTGCTGCCACCTTCAGGCTGTGCTCAAGAGATGGGCTCCCTGTCCCACTGCTCCATGAGGATCAGCTGCCTAGGGAGAGCATTTTCTCGCTCTGTTGCTCCCAGGAACAGTCTGTTTTGAGCTAATGTGATTTAAGTTCCAAGCAGATGAGTGGCGAGTGCCTCAAAGCACACCCATCACTTTTGCCACCACAGCCCAACCACCCTGCCCTTTGCTTCTCTTATTTCCTCAGCCACAGCAGCTGTTCCTGCCACTTTCCATGGTGGGAAGTGCCAGAGCCCATGTGTGCCACCATGCACCCGTGTGGAGGTGCCCCTCAAGCTTTCCCCTCGAGCTGCTGATGGTTTTCCCCCCGAGGCTGATGTTCAGTGGGCAGCACGTAACCAGCATATGGATTTGGAAACAAGCAGGAAGAGCAAGTGATGGAGGTGGGGGAAGGAGAGAGGGTCTGGGTGATCTCAACCCTGTGCCTGGGAGGGTGCCTGTCTCAGGGAGCAGCAGTGATGGTCAGTGTCTTGCACCAGCGTGTTTGCAAACGCGTGGTTGAGAGTGTGGGCTCTTGCTTGTGGAACAAATATCTCTAAAGCCATTTATGATGCCTTTCAACTGAATAACTTTTCTAAAAATGTAATTATCCATCCCGAGGTATTTTTACAGTATGACTCAACAAGCTTACCCCAAAACTGGGTTTGCAAACGGGATGAACCAGTGAATGGTGACCCCCTGCTCCCAGCTCAAATACCCCCAGTCTGGTGCTTTCCTGGGAAAAAGGAGACACATGAGGGGCAGCCTGCCTAATCTTTTTAATCCTGCTGTGGGGCTAGAGGAGCAACTGTGGCCCTTTTTTTTCACCATTACAAGGTCAGGATGTAAAGGCTCAGCCGCGCTGTAGCCAAGGTCCTTCTCCAAGGCTGAAATATCTCTGTTATCTTCAGGATCATTTTCAGAGCTTTTTCCTGTTGGTTTAGATCTGTACATCGATGTGTTTGAGAAGTGCATTGCAGAAATGAATCCTCAGGTTTGTGAGAGAGAATTGAAGGTTTGGGTGTTGTTAATATTAACATGGCCTGGTATGGGTGGGTGTCAAAAAAACCAGAAAGATGAAGCTGCCTATAATAAGATCTGGTGCTCAGCCCAAAATAAATCATAGCAACAGCGCTGTGCTCTTGAGCATGCTGTGCTTTTCTTTTGAGGGTCAGAGAGACCTTCCTGAAAGCTGAGTAAATATAAATGTTCCCAGGACATGGAAGGGAAAGTGAGGCAGGGAGAAGACAGCGCTGCTCAAGGTTAGCATTTTAGAGTAGTACACTTAGCTCAGATGTGAAGGGGACTTTCTTATGAGAAGTTGTGCCGTGCAGTGAGTAGCAGTGGAATTGAAATTGGGGGTGAGTGTCAGCTAGCTGGAAGTGCTTACCAGTAAGATGCTTGAGGGGCAGGTTTTAAATGAGTGGATGCAATCCTTTCCCTGCAATGCTCAGCACACAAAGCAGATGCTTTGCTTGAAACCTTTCCCCTAGCCTCAGGCAATTAAAGGATGCTTGGCTGTACTGAGCTGTGGCAGCCTGGGGGGCACTGTGCAGCAGCCACCATGGATTCGGTGGGTTTGAAAGGCTCATCGTGCTTGTGGCTTGTGTTTCCCCGTGCAGTACAGAGGTGCAGCAGACCTTGCCCTTTCAGTGCGATGTTTGACTCACAGAAAGTGATGCTGAGACCCCTGGCTTGACCCTGTTATGGAAATACAAAGTGTTTGTCATGCTCAATTGGAAAATCAGCTCTAGTCCAGCTCCAAGCTCATGGCCTTTGGTTGCTTCTTCGTACAGCTGCATTTGAATACTTCTTTGTCAGGACTAATTTCTAAAACAAAGTCTTTCCCCAGTGAGAGAGTGAGCCCGAGTGTGCTCAAATGCTTTCCTTTGTATAGCTGTGAAAAACAATTTGATCTGGTGAGGGTAAAACCTTGAAGTTTGAGCTATAATTGGAGTTTGGGATTTTTGAAAAGAAAAAGGGAGATAAGAGACCAGTCAAAGCTGTCAGAGTCTCTTCCTCCTGTAGATATTTTTGTTCATAACTGTTTGTATAATCTCTTTGCCCATAACAAGATGTTAATTAAATCACCACCAACTATTTTGAATAAATCAGGTCTTTCTTTTTTAACCCTTGCATGCCTTTGGCAAAACTAACTGTACTGCTGACATAGTTGGTGCATTTTTAAAAATACCCATATTTAAGCTATTTGGCTGTGTTTTTCCTCTGTCATTTCAATTGCCTGTTTGTCACTTGACTTCTGAAATCCAGTTAAAAGTATTTAAGGGAGGTGAAAGGGGAATATTTTGCAAAAGGCAGGAGGAGCTTTGCATCCAGCGCAGCTGGGTGCCAAGTACAGGCACAGCCTGAGGAGGAGGAGGAGGCAGTGAGAGGCACTTGTCCCTGGCAAAACCAAATGACACTAGTGTTCCCAACTATTTGGTGTCTCCAGGAGTTTGGAGTCCCTTGCCCAGTTTGAGTGGTGTCATCTGAGGTCGTGGGTGTTTTTGTATCTGCTTTGCAGGATCCCACCCGAGTGGTCAGTCCCGTTATTGACATCATCAACCTGGACACTTTTGCCTACGTGGCAGCTTCCTCAGACCTCAGGGGAGGTAAGTCCAAGCTTTGTGCATGTCCTGTGGGCATCCATTCCATGGTGGGAATGTGCATTGGCCTTTGCACCACAGCTGTGTCTCCTGCTCTCACAGAAAAGCACATTAACCCTGCTCAGTGCTCCCGCTGGCTGCTCCCAGGCTGCTCCGCACACAGGCAGGTGTGGCATGAGGAATGTGCTTCCTGCAGTGGATGAGGCAGTCAAGCAGGAAAGAAGAGTCACATCAGAGCCGCCCTGGGCAGCACTGGAAGCGACAGGAGGAGATGGGAGATGTCTAGGCAACAACTGGGGGATGCGAGTGTAGTGCTTATTAGTATGCCTGGGCTATTTGTAGCATACAGTATCCGTCAGAGCGTGCTTCTGTGTGCACAGGGGGACTAGGTTTCAGCAGCAGCTTTAATTCTGACTTCTCCTGCCTTTGGACCACTTGACTTTGAAATTGTAATGCAATGTGCTGTTTCTTGTTCATGTGTAGTAGTAAAATACGTTAGGCGTTGGACCTTTCTCTCAAGGGCTGCATCTCTGTGGCTTAAAGTGAGGAAAATGTTCCATCCAACAGCTTCTGCAGCCTGCATTGCCTCCTAATCCGTCTCAATTTCTAACTCCCCATGGCACTTCTCTACTCTGGTTTTAGGTTTTGACTGGAGTCTGCATTTCAAATGGGAGCAGCTTTCCCCGGAGCAGAAAGCCAAACGACTTGATCCCACCGAGCCCATTAAGTAAGTCAGGAGGTGGGAAGGAAGCACCTGAGTAACGTGGGGCAGGACAGGCTTTTCGTGTGACCTCATGTGTGTCCCCATGCACCAGAGCAGTGTGCAGTCTCTTCCAGGACAGCTCTGAACTTGTAGTGCCTCTAGCGAGCTCCTGGCTAGCCTGGGTTTTGCAGTACAGCTTCACCTTCCAACTCTGAAGCCTGGGAATGCCACAAAGATAGAAGGGGTGTATTTATGGTTACTGGGATTTTGGTAGTGCTAAGGATTATGGTTAGGGATAAAGCCCAACTGCTTCTCTCAGTTCAGCTACCACTTAAAAACAAGGCAGTGTCCTCAGCCCACATGATGAACTTGGTGTCCAGTCCAGCCTTCCCAGATCAGCACTGCTCTTCTGGGCCTCACTGAAGATTCCTCAGAAATGGGGATGTGCAGGAGAGGGAGCAAAGCTGCACAGGAGAGGAGGTGCTGTCTGTCCTCATGCCATGGGATGGAGGGGTCCTTCATTCTGCTGGAAGTCTCTGCTGGCAGGAAGCCTGGTGCTGGTATCTGCAGCTCCAGGCAGATGTGAGGCATGGAGGACACCAAGTGCTGGGGGAAGCTCAGGGCCTCAGAAGGCTCCCAGGGGAGAAAAGCACTGCTTTTTAGGATGCTGCTGTTAACAGGAGCTCTCACTGGCTTCCCAAAGGCTGGCCTTGCATTCCTGATCACTCTGCAATATAGGGCACTGTGGAGATGAGCCTGGGCACAGCAGTCACCCCAGCTCCTCCCAAGCCTATACTGAGGCATCAACACTGTCTCCAACTGAATGGAGATGGGACTTGTGCCAGCAAACAGCAAGTGTCCTCGAGCTATCTTCTGGGTCTGCCCTCCCCTCCCCCACAGGCCTTCTCTGTGCAGTTTTCTTAGCTAATCCAAAGAAAGAAAAATAACCCTGGTTTGAAATAAAGATCACACAGCTAGTGATGGCTTTTAAAAAGCCCTTCTGAATTGGCTCTGCCTTCCTCTTCCCGGTGGAATGGTGCTCTTAATAGGCTGGCTCCAGGCAAAAAGCCTGTCTGAGTGAATAACCCCCAAGTGCTAAGTGCATTTTTGATGCTGAAGCCTACAATCAGGGCTGTGAACTTTGGGCTTGTAGGAGTTGTGCTGACGGGTGCATTAGCCAGTCATTAAGTGCCAGGCAGTTTATGATTGACAGCAAAACACCCAGGTGGCTGAAAGAAGGGCTCAGATGCATTTTGAGGTGTTTAGTCCTTTTCTTGGTGAGAAGGTGATACATAGGTAATGTCCTGGTCATGGGAGAGGAGGCAAAGGGAAGGGCTGCCTCTGTGCATCCAGGTGCTGCAGCAGTGCTTGATGAGAGTGTATCCTCTTCTCCTTGTCCATTCCTCAGGACCCCCATCATTGCAGGGGGGCTGTTTGTGATCGACAAGGCCTGGTTCAACCGCCTGGGCAAGTACGACAGTGCCATGGACATCTGGGGCGGGGAGAACTTTGGTGAGTTGTTCTTCCTCTTCCTGTGCCTTGCTGTGTTGGCTTCCCTTTCTGAGTCATGCCAGATGGATACAAGGTCATTTCACACTTCCCTTTGAATGTTCTGGGTAGTTTCACTCATTTAGATTTATAGATTGTGGTCTTAGGAGAGCGAGAAATCCTGTGCCCAGCAATGATGGGAAGTGAGCAATTGTTGGTACTTGGAACTGCCTGCCTTCCCTGCTGCTTTGATGTTTTGTAGGTAAATACCCTCAACCACACCGTTTTGAAGTTTGGTGTTACCAACAGATGAGAGAACACTGCGTGCACTCTCCTATTCCTTCCTGATCTTATTTTCTCCGTAATAAAGCAAAGAATATGTTTTATTCCATTAATGACAGCATTTCCAAGCTGCAAACTAAGACATCAGTCCTTCCTTGAGTCTGCAGAGTACCTGAAACTGTAGCCCCATCAGCATGCAGCAAACAGGTGGCAAAGTTCCAGGGCTGCTTATCCATTCCTGTATCCCTGGGTGGCTGAGTGCTGCCTGGCTCTCTGTGATACTGTCACTTTTCCTGCACCAAAAAAAAGGGTTGAGCTGACCTAAATTCTGTCCCCTCTGGCCCTTATCATGGGACAAGATGGACATAAAGAAATCTCCTGCAAGCACATTTGAGAGGGCACATGAAAAACATAACAGCCTGTCCCTTGTCCCCTTGTCAAGCAGAGCTGGATGGGGCTGGGCTGTTCTCCCTTTGAAGCTGCAGTGATGCTGTGGATCAGAACAATAGACCGTTCCCATGGAAGAAGGGGGAGGCACTCAGTGTCAGGCAGACAGATCAGAACCTGGCTTGAATAGCTTGCACCTCTGGGGAGTGGGGCTGGCCAGGAGGGAAGGCTCTTGTGTCTCAACACACAGAGCGATGCTGTCAGTCATCCAAGGGAGCAGATGCTGCTACCTTGCAGTAATCCATCCACTGCCTGCCACTGGTGTTTCCTTTACATGCCTTGTCCCTCTAGATATATTTTATTTATTTATATCTTATTATGCAGTAGGAATCTCACTCTTTCATGCTTCTCTCTGTGGGCGGGTATATTGCCTCTGGACTGACCCGAAGTATCTGAGTGGGGTGGCTGTGAGGAAACCTGGGAGGGGAGTGGCAGCTCTCCCACATCCCCTCCTGGATCAGTGGCCCAAACAAAGCATTCAAGAAGGGCACTAGAGAGGAGAAGAGCAGGAGAGGAGCTGCCATGCTGTGCCTGACCTGCTGTCTGTCTGTGCTCGTCATTCATATGTGACAGCAGCCAGCAGGAGCTGCTCCTGGGAGATGAGCAGTGACAGGACAGCTTGCTCCTGGGGGAAGCTCCATCCTGGCAGCTTGTCCCACGTCCTGTAACAGCAGGCTCTTTATGCCTGGTTGTGGCCCATCCTGCAGAGGAGAGGTCTCCCTTACTGGGAATGCTATGACCCAGGAGGCTGGTCCTGACCAAACATGCACTGGCAGTGCTGCAGGGTGTACCAGGGCCTCATGTGACAGAGGAGAGCAAAATCAAGGTTAACATTGCAACAACAAAGTGCAGGTCTGCACAGCAGCAGGGCAGATCCCATCTTTCCCATTGCCCTGGGAGCAGAAGCATGCCTGGCTCATAGCTCCATCCCCTGCAGGTGCAGTGGTCATGGACAGCATGTCCCATCTCCCTTTGCACCCTGCTGGCCCTGGTCAGCTCTGCCAGGGAATGGACAGCAGGAGCTGACCTGCTTGTTTGGGGCACTTGCAGGGAACCATGCTCTTCCTGGTAGCTTTGTCCTGAGGGGGTGCAGGACTCTGGTCCTGAGGGGCAGCGCTGCTGCCTTTAATGTTATTGGTGGGGCAGCTGGAGAGGGCTGGAGGCTTCAGGCAGAACAAAAGCGAGTGTGTTTGGCTTTCAGGGAGGATACAGTAGGTGTTCTGTGTCTCAAATGTACTGAATTCCCTGTAGATGAGTAATGGCAGGAAGGACTTGCATGCTTGCAAGACGTGCTAGAGGTATTTTGCTGAACGAAGGCCAAGTCCAGTGCACCCCAACTGCTCACACCCCTGGTCACCTGGAGGGGCGCTGGCAACATCTCTTGAGGGCCAAGGGAAGCACACTGTTGGTTCCTGCTCCCCTGGCTCCTCTGAGCTGACCCTGTACCATGCTTTAGTTGGTGCTTCAGTTTGCCTGCCCTTGAGGCACTTAGCTCTTGGCTGCCTGTCCAGAGATCCTGTTTGTCACCTGCCGTGGATGGCTCCATGCATGATCCCTCCCTGTGGAATCTTGTGCTTTTATTGTTTCTGCTGTACCTGGAGCAGGCTCTGCAGGGTGCACCTAGCCTGAAGCAGAGAGCTCGGACTCCTCGGCCTCTCCTGTGCACTGTGTCCTCATTCCAGCTCACAATGCACAGAGTTGACCTCTTCATTAGGCTTTAAAAGGATCAGGCAAGGACTGAATGGTGGTGAGTCTTTCCCTTTTGGCACAGCAGGGAGCTGCCCTTCTCCCAGGCCGAGCAGAAGGACCAGAGGAGGGGAAGGCAGCTTGCAGTAGCCACGCTGTGCTCCACAGCTGCTCAGCTGGTTGTCCCCTTGTATCGGGTGCCCTTGTGACTGACACAGCAGTGCCAGCAGTGGCCAGTGCTGCGACACACAGACAAGTGACAGCAACAGCCACGTGCGAGGGGAGCTGAGAGCAGCAGCTTAGAGTGGCCTCATCCTGCCATAATCACATTTCCCTGCAGCTGTGATTAAGGCTGCTCCCAATATAGCACCAGGACATGGCACAAGGGCACGTTTTATTGGCCTCTTAATACCCAGCACTGGGGAAAGTGGTGAGGCTCCAGCTGCTGCTGGCAGCTCTTGCATGTAAACACTGCAGTGAAGGGAAGGGGAGGGAATTTATGGAAAGGAATACTGCTCCTTGCTGTGCTTTCCCACCCCTGCCATTGCTTGTCGCTGCTGCCAGGGCCAGCTGTTGGGGATGGGATCAAAGCCTTGGATTTTGGACCCAGGCATCAAGGCAAGGCTTTGCAATTGTGTCAGCCTCCCGTTTCCATCAGCTCAGGAGCAGGAGGGTGCTGGGAGCAACACGGACCTGGCTCCCACCTCTGCAGCCTCTCAGGGCTGAGCCGTGTGTGCTCAGAGGGCTTTGGAGTTCCAGGCTCCAATGGGCCTTTGCTCCCTGAAGCTGAGAGCTGTTTTTGGAGGGATGGAAGCTTTGTAAGCCAGCAGTGCCTTCCCTTGAAGGAGGAGGAGGAGGAGTCCTGTCCACATTGCCCAATTGGCCTTCCTGCCACTGGTGCTTGTCTTGCCAGCATCCAACCTGGGGACAAGTCATCCTTGTGCTGGCATATGTGAGGGGACTGCTGGGAGCACAAACTGGCAAAGACAGGGGGTGTTCTCCTGTCTTAATTCTGTAGTTAAAATGGGGGGGTGTGTGAAAAGGAATTACTAGTTTTCGAGTAGATACATGCCACATACAGCTCTGCACTGTCAACAGATGATAAAATAGGATTCAAAGAACTGCAGAAGCCTTTTCATTTTAATTTCATTTCTTTTCCACGCCAGCTCTGTCTGAGCATGACTGTCTGACAATAGAGCTGCAGATTCATAGCTTCATAAGCATCAGGACCAGATAGACCCATTAGATCAGCCATTCTGCTTACCCTTCCTACCTCATCCAGCTCCCTGCCAAGCACTTTATGACTTCTGGTGTCAGTTGTGACACAGGCTCATTTTCTTTGAGAAGGGCCCTGTGGGCCAGCCGTGGAGTGGCTTGGAGTGACTGGGAGACATTTCCCCTACTGACAACTTATCCAGATTTTTGGGATGATCCCTCCCACCTCTGACCTTTGCTTGTGTGAAGGTGTGTGCCTTACTTGACTGCAGGATTGGCACTCAGGGCCCGGAGTACCTGGGCAGGGTAATCTCCTGTCCATTTTGGGACAGGCTGTGGATGCGCAGCTCGCTTTGCAGATTCAGTGGTGGATTCGTAAAGATAATGACAGTTGTAGTCATTGATGGAGAGAATTCAGAGCCTCTCCTGGTGAACTTGACAGCCCTGTGGAGGGAAGTGACTCTGAAGCAAGCAGTGCAGAAGTAATGAGGGAGGCACAAAACTGGCAAGAAGATTCTGCAGTGTATGGAAAGGGACCTGCTTACGGTCTCACGCTCGCCATTGTGATAGCACCTGCTGTGCTAGAGGCAGGTTTCAAGTGCTCTGACTTCAAACAGCTTGCAAAGGAGCTCTGAAATGTGCTTTTGAGGCCGTTGTGCCTAGGAAAGCCTGTCTGGTAATTGATTTACCCTAGTTAAATGTTGCAGAGGATGAAGTAAGAGCTAACACCAGGGTTCAGACTGCTCTAGGGCAGAAAGACAAAGTGTTAAAGCTGCTTCTCTTACAGAAATCTCTTTCCGTGTGTGGATGTGTGGAGGGAGCCTGGAAATCATCCCCTGTAGCCGTGTTGGGCATGTCTTTCGGAAGAAACATCCCTACGTCTTTCCAGAGGGAAATGCCAACACATACATTAAGTAAGTGATTTGTACTTGCTTTGTTTTTTTTTGTGAAACAGCCTTGTAGGGAGTGGGGGAGCAGAGAAGGCAGGCAGGGAAGTTTGTTTGGAAAACTTTGAAATATCCTTGGGCAGGAATTTCTTGAGCTGAAGAAAATGTAAGTCACTACAACTGTCCCATAGGATTTCTCCAGTGTCGAGAATATGACAGAAATAGGACATTTGTGTGGTAGCTTTCATCAGCACAGAGATGGAGGGATGGCCCCAGCACATCCCTGAGCGCTGGCTGCCGGGCCATGAGATGGTTTAGACCTTGGGGTCGTCAGAACACATTAACAGTGACCTGAAATCAGGCTGCCAGCAGCGTCTGTCAGCAGCCAGTGTCCTTAGCTGAGGGCTCAGTGTGGCTGAGCTGAACCAGAAAATTTGGTTCCTAATGCCTCTCCGGGATGGGGGCCACCCAGCTTGCTGGAGTGGGTGGCTCTGTCTCCAGGCTGGTGCTCTCTCCTGAGCAGAGGCAGCAGTGAGCTGCCCTGGCTGGCATGGACACCAAAGGGACTGCCAGGGCATCCCAGCTGAAAGGCACCTCTCCTCACACACAGGAGCACAGACTGAATCAGGTACTACTGAAAGGGCTGCCTGAAATGTGCTAAGATCCTGGAAAGATCAGGCAAAGAAGGAAGAAACCCAGAAGTGGGAATAGGCATGGGAAAGATGATCAATGCAGCTAGTGAGGTTGGGAAGGATTTCCTCCATTTTTAGAGTGTGAGGCTGAACGTTGTTGCTTAAGTGAATGACAGAGAAAAGCATGGGGGAACTTACAGTAAATGCAGTGTTGTTTCTGAGCTAACCTGCAGCTGTGAGTGCTTACACACCAGGCTTTCCTTTTAGCATGGGCTTCCCACTGTTAGAAAGAGAGAGCAGCATTTGTGAAGACCCAGGTGTCTGCCACAGGGTTACTGCTGACCCGGGCTCTCTGCAGCTTCCTCAGCCTTTGCTTGAGTCAAGGGGGAGCGCAAATTGCAGCTCTCACTGACACCTAATGTGTGATTCCCAGCCACACAGTGTGTGGAGCAGGAAGGGGATGGCAGTGACAGGCACAGGGCATTGCTGGCATCAAGGAGCAGAGCACAGATTTGAGAATCACCAGGAGGGATCTTGCTTTCAGTAGTGAAGCAAGACTGTTTCAGAGGGGCCTGGGATGTGGTAAAGTCTCTCCTGTCAGAGTCGGTGCAAACGTGAGTGCAAAGGTGGTGCCTGCATTGCATCACCTGCAGGAGGAGCAAGGGGAGCTCGAACGGGTGCAGCTCTCCTGAGTCAGGCACAGACCTCTGGGGATGTCTGTGTCATGCCCGGGGGTGAGCCTTGGCATTTATCCCCGTGTTTCTTGTAAATTCAGATGAGATCAGAAAGCGAAACAAAGGAACCCTGCACTTTGGGGGAGGTTACAGATGTAGACTCTGATTTAGTCATCTCTTGAGCAAGAGCTCTTAGACTATCGCCTTAGAGAGAGAGAGAGAGAGAGGAAGCCCATGAATCAGCAAGGAACTGAAAATCAGTCTGGAGAAATGTACCTGTAGGCATCAGGAGCTGGGATGTTATTAACCTCAGGGTATCTATCAGCCTTAATGTTCCAGTGTATAGACTGAGAGGAGAAGCAGCTCCTGGCAACCTGATGCTCTGTAGCACTTCTGTTTAAACAGAGGTGTTAGCAAAAAATATCTCCACCTTTCTGCCAGATGCTGACTGTTTTTCCACAGAGCCCCTACTTCAGTGTGAGAGACAGCTCAGGCTCCAGTGTAGTGCTGCCTTCATGTGCAGAATAATCCTTTTCTGGGCACCTGGGATTTGGCTGGATCCAGAGCCTGCCCACAGCACCTGCAGCTTAGTGGTGTGGCAGCAATAGCTTGGAGGCACTGGCTGCCTTGGAGCAGGAGTGTGGAGGACTCCCCTGATGTGGGCAGGGACAGACAGATAGGCATGGAACAAGAAATCCATTTGCAAGAGGAGTTAGAGCCATCTGAAGTCAACAGAAGATTTGCTGAGGTTCAGAAACCTTCTGCAGACACCTGGCTGATGTGGGAGACTGGCATTCATGCTGCAGCACTGTGGTGGGGTGGTTTCTCTTTGAGTTTTGAATGCCAAAATTTGCCTCAGTGAAATCCAGGAGTGCAAAGCAGCACAGTCCATTCGGGATTGAAACAAAGGAAATATTTGCAAATCTTTGGCAAACTTTTCAAAGCTCCATCCCAGCCACTAAATAAAACCCCAGGCACTCCCACCTTGGAGATGATGCTTAAGACAGCCTTCAGTTGTGGGTCTGGTGGATGCAAAGCAGCTGACTGAGTTTGAAATGATGGATTCTTCATCCAGGCTTTCTTTATTTGGCCTGATGTGTTTGGTAGCGGGAGTAACGGGAAGAAAGGAGGGAGCACCTTATCTAGTAGTGAGAGGTGGGCTGGCTCAGAGGGGGCTTGGGTGAAGACCAGGCTGAGGGTGGGAGGAAGGCAGGATGGATCAGTTGGTGCGTGTTGGAAGGTGTCACCTTGCAGGCCCCCTTGGATTCAGTGTGTCCCCTTGGCTCCCGCAGGAACACCAAGCGCACGGCGGAGGTGTGGATGGACGAGTTCAAGCAGTACTACTACGCCGCCCGGCCCGCAGCCCAGGGGAGGCCTTTTGGGAAGTAAGGATCCTTCCTCTGCCCTGCCTCTGCCCTGCCTGCTGCAGTGGATGCTCACAGAGACGTCCCCTGCTGTGGAAACCCACCTGCATTGTTTCTGTAGTGACAATAAAACACTAATTGATAGGCACGTGCTGCAGCGGTGAGGTGGATGAACAGCCAGTTTAAATGCTGTGCTGGTTTATTCCAGGGAGTGAACCAAACCCAGGTGGGGAAAAAGCCCCTCTGCCTCTGTCCTGCCCTGTCCTTGGCATTACATAGAACTACTTCTGATCCCAGAGTGGAGTTTGGCAGGGAGAGCCCAGAGGTGTTGGTGGCAGCTGACAGGCAGGAAAGTCATGAGATTTTTGGTCTGCTGATGGTTTAATGGAAGGCAGCAATGTTTGTGTGCAGGGAGTTTGCCATTCATTCTGTAGGGAGTCAGAAATGGCTCCCTGTCAGGAGGACTGTAAATATTTGTGTTGTATTTCTCACTTTCACATGCTCCTCTTTGCCTTAGAAAGTTTCCTTCAGACTCCAGGGCGTTCTGAGTCCAAACTTGAATTCCTTGTGACCACTCTTCAATCTCCAGGATGAATAAGTTGAAGTCCTGGTGACTCCCCTGTGTCCACTGAATTAATATCCTCCTCCCATCCATCAGCACAGAATGAAGTAGCAGATCTGTCCTCTGCTTAGTGTAGTATGGTATAGAGAAGTTCATCTATGTGAAAAGGAGGTACTGGAGGCTTCTGACTATTCCATAAAAGCCAGCTCATAACAGCTCCACAGGTGGAGGCTGGCCCAGGGAGAAGCTGGAGTTTTGAAAATATCACTGTACAGCACGATCCTTCAGCAGAAGTTTTGTCCTGATTAATAAAAAAGGTATTTTACTGTGTGATTAACTTCTGCTGGCTTACCAGCATGTTTAGGTGCTCTTGCAAATCAATGCCTCCTGTAGTCCTGTAAACCAAGAGTAACTTAGAATAGCAAGTAGCACATTTTAATTTCCTAATATGTTAATATATTCAGGTAAGGGTTATTGCATAGTAGACAGAGTACATTTTTTACTAATCATTTTTAAATGACTGTGCTCTTCCATGAACCATTTCAGGTCCAGACTCCTTGTTAAAATGACAATATGTCATCCTGCCATTTTACCAAGTGAGACCTCCAAAGAGATAGAGATCAAAACAACTGCTCAAGCTCATTCAGAGAGAAACCAGAGCTGCTGATGCTCTTGTGTTTGCTGTCCATGCATTTCTGATGGGTTTCTCTCAGCCTCCCCTTTTGGTGTGTTGGGTCTCACCCTCATCATTTCCATTGATGCATCTCTGTGCTATTTTCTTCCCACAGCATCCAGAGCAGAGTGGAGCTGCGGAAGAAGTTGAAATGCCACAGCTTCAAGTGGTACCTGGAAAACGTTTATCCCGAACTTCGGTACGGATGTGTGATCCCCACCTGCATCCAGCAGGCCAGTGGGATGCTCCATCCCTCCACAGAGCTTTCTTCTGCCCCAGAAACATAGGCACCGCCTCCCTTGGGCTTCACAGAAGGGCAGAGTGAATTTTGTGCTGGCTTTAAACACAACTTGCTCACAGTGTGACACCCTGCAGGGCTTTGGAGATCCTTGGGGATCTCTTCCAGCTCAGGATATTCTGTGATATCTGCTTCCTCTAGGCTCTGCTGCAGGGTTGGTGAGGGAAAAAGCACCAGATATTCCCATTTGCTCTCAGAAATTCATTAGGTATCATCCTGCCCATGCTTTGGAACAGCTTGTGTAGGGAAATAAGAGAGTTTTCCTTACAAAAGTATTGCAAGGCAGAAAATCCACTATATAGCCTCTGCTGGGGTGTTTTGGTACTTAATGACTCCTGCTTACTAAACAAGCACCTAATTTCTAGTCCTTTCCCACTGTTCTGTGGCACTCAAGCCTTCTCTGTTGTGAAACCATTCACTTTAGGATTTTATGACTTGTATTCAGATGGCTCTGCCTTGCTTCTAGCCCAGTGCTTTGCTAAATATTGTTGCTTTTGCACAGATCTCTTTTAGTTACCAAATTACTCCAGAAACCATTGCATTCATTCCCCTGGTCCCTATCAGGAGCCATCCTCAGAAAGGATGGTAAAGTTCTAGGGATACCTTCAGGGACCTGCTGGTTCAATAGCTGAGTGCAGAATCACTGTGTGAAAATCATGATTTATAGCCATTTTCTTACACTTTTTTTACCATGTGTGGCATTGCACAGCAGCATCCACAGGCAATGCCAGGGCTCTGTGACAGTTTGTTATAAAGTTCCCCTCTCCTGTAAGCTGAAGGCTGACCTTCAGCCTGCTCACAGCCTACTCCTGCCTCCTCTGTTTGCCTTGTGCAGTTATTTATTTTTTCCTCTTAAAAAGGTCAGCCATCCGTCTCTGAGCGCTGCTTCTTCAGCGTTCCTGCCCACATGCTGCTCTCAGTGCTTCAGTACTGTGGTAGATCTTTCCACCCCTCATTTTCTGAAGGTGAAATGGTGCAGCCTTACCCCACTGTGCCTCCCTGTGCATGGGACAATACAATCTTGTTTTCATGCTGTTCCCACAGGATTCCTGAGGAATCGCTCTATCAGACTGGGATAATCAGGCAAAGGCAGAGCTGCCTGGAATCACACAAGTCTGAAGACCAGGAGCTCCCCATCCTGAGCTTAAATCCTTGTAACAGCAGCAAGGGCACAGTACCAAAGGCACAGGTAAGATGTGCTGTGTATCCTTGTGATGCTGGATGGGAAGAAGCTGTGGGGACAGCTTCAAGATGATTTCTTACGGTTGCTAAGACCTCTTCTCTGTTGGAGGATTTACCCATTTTTCCAGTGTCTTTCCATAGGCAGCATGTCCTGAAACCCTGGCAACTCCACCTGACCTTGTTGGAGGCCCTGGGCAGCAGCAGGGACTGGTGCAGGAGCCACAGGACAGAGTCCCACTCACCTCCATGGGAGCATGTGCTGAGCTCTTCCCTCTGCCCGGGAGCACCACGTGCTGCTCATCTGCACAGATCAAAGGCAAAGAGAATTAGAACTTGCTCTCACCTCTCAGCCTTTTTTCTCTCAAAATGGACTGAGTTGCAGTGGCATTTGTAACTTCATAGTCTGCATTCTCTCAGTATTGGATTGCCCATTAAACTAGCGAGAATTTAATGAAGATGATCTCAGTTTTTTCAGTCTCACTGAGACGAGAAAAAGCTGTATGAATTGATGTTCTCAAAAGCACAGCCAAGGAGATGTTAGAGCCAAGAGCAGGCACATGTGCCTTGCAGCAGTTTCTGGAGCAAGACCCTGAAGATACACACAGCTTCAAAACTCACCTTCAAGGCTCCCTTTGTGATTTTGGGCATGTCAGTAAGTTCTGTGTTCCCATCTGTAAAACAGGGAGGATAACAATCCCTTGCTTCTCCATGGCTGCCATGAAATAATTCAGTAGGAAATGGTGTGGTGGGCTTGCTTCCACTCGACTGTACATCCTTAACCCTCATGGTTACATATTCCAACCAGGTAGCTGTGCATAGAAAAGGCCCAGCTTGGGGAGACTGCTTAAAATATCCCTGATTTGTGTGTGCAAACAAAGCATGTCATTATGTGCATCTCTTTCAAATGCAGTTGCATGACTGTCTGTAGGCAGGAAATTAATATCTGTTTCACAGCATGGCAAAATCAACAATGACTACTTGAATATTAGTCATTTCAGAAAATGTAGTTAATATAATTGCAAGTGCCACACAGTAACACTTCTTAAGGTTTCACTGCTTTCCACGTTCCAGAATTTTCTTTCTTCCACTGCTACATGGACTTTTCACACAAACAGCAGAGAAAGCAAGCTGATGAGAGCAGGTCATCATGTTTTTCAGGGCTAGCTCTGCAGAAGAAAGAAAAAGTGTTCTAACGACAATAGCAACTTCCAATGAATCGGCTGTTCTCTAAAAAAAACCTGGGAAAATCAGAGTGAAAAATGCTGCTGCAAGTTAGTGTTTGAAAATGAAATGGTATTGGTCTTTCTGAAATACCAATTTGATGTGGTATTTTAAAACGAGAAATGTCATGCCAGCAAGTTGGATTGTTTCATTCCCACCAAACACATTTTGTTTTGACATTTCTGTGCAGTAATTTTTTGGAATTTTTCACGCCACGAACTTTTCATCTTCCTGTTCTGATTCTGCAGCAGTTTGCAATAGGTCAACACTTCCCACTGGATGGCAACTCCATTTCTTGTGCACATCCAGGACTAACTCTGCAAAGGAACAGAAAAATACATTACAAACAGATTGCAGAATGGCTGCACTCAGTACGCAGCAAGAATAGAGAAAAGCCTTTCCTTTTTATCTTTCTCTGTCTTTCTAGGGTAGTTCTTTGTTACTGTTACCCGTGGAGAATAGTTCAGATTAAAGGAGGATATTTAAACTTTTATTGTGAATAGAAACTTAAATTTTAATGACTCAGTTGTCACAAGACCACCTGAACTTGTGGATGACATGGGTGTTACAGTCACCAGGCTGTGTAGGATTGATTATGCAGCAGTCTTGAATGCTACTTGGTTTTGCATTTGATATACCAGAATAGAGCAATAATCTTCACTTTTAACATGCTGAAGTCACGTCTTGTTTACCCTAAGCTTCATTTTGTGAAAAATGGGCTTAGCTAAATCAAAGCTGTGCTTTCTTGGCATTCAGTAAGTACCGTGGAAATATCTTGGCTGTCCAAATTCTTTATTATCACTATTATAGTAGCAGTAATTTGGTTGCTTTGATTGCCTTTCTGTAGCTGTCCCCCTGCTGGGCTGCCCCAGCCCTTTACCAGCATTACATGCATGAAGTCTTGGGACTGAGTGTGAGAAGATCTGAGCTGTCATGGTTTGAGGAGAGAGGCACAGGAGCTGTCAGATGGCAATCAATTGCTCTTTATTTTAGGTTTTTCTGCCTGTAGTGTAGGGGAGGGGTGTTGTGAGACCTCTGGCTGCATCCATAATTTGGATAAATTAAGATGAGTACTCAGTGGTGAAATCAGACTTATGCCCTTAGCCGGTCTCAAAAATCCTCCCTGATGGAGGATTCTTCTGGTGTTGGTCCTGAATTACTGAAAGGGGCACTGAGGCACAAGAAGACCCCTCATCTTTGTGTGGGAAGGCTCTGTCTCCTCATCCTGGGGATCCACTTGGCCCTTTCCTCTCCAGAAGGCCTGGCAGCAGCCAGGGTGGGCTGTGTCCCCTGAGGTGGCTCTCAGAGGGATCTTGAGGTGGTTGAGGACCCCATGGTGGCTGTCAGGGGGCTCCTGAGCTGGTGACAGGCAGAGATGTTTGTGCAGTGCCCCTCTCCAGGGCACAGCAGGCTCTGCCTGTGCTCCTGCCCACTGGAGTCTCGGCACTCCATGCCTTGTTGCCTCTCATTTGCTAAATGAACAGATTGATTTCGTTTTTCACCAGAGAAATGCATCTGAGGGAAAATAATTGATCATAATTTTGTCCTTATCTATCTAATGAAGATGTGAGTAGTTGGGTTTTTTTTTTTTTTTCAAACCAAGTGTCAGCTGGTATTAGTTCATAGAGTTTGGAAAAGACATCTGACTGGGATTTATTTAAGTCATTAGCAGCTTCAGGAAACCTGACATACTTCAGATAAAAATCTGAAGATGCTTTGACCTGGATATAACACGTGTGTAAGCAGTTGCTGCAAGAGGAATGTAAAGCTTTCAGACAAGCCTGGAAACAGGGGGAAGGCTGCAGCATCCATTTCCTGGGCCTGCACCCCAAAATATCTGGGGTTTGCAGCTGAGTGGCTGCCACTGTGTTTGAGTGGGATGACATTGACTCTTCTTGGGAAGGAAAAGCTGTGTGATGATCTGCATGGTATGGCTTTGATGCTCACCCCAGTTGGCTTGAGGTCCTCTGTGTGCTGACTAGATTTGCACTTTTTTGGAGAGCATTTAGCATCTATCCAAACAAAATGACCCTCCTGAGACATCTCAACCATAAACAATCTCTTCTGACCTTCCTCCCCTCAAAAGCCTTTGTTCTTCTCCTCCATGGGCATGACCTGCCCCGGCTGTAGGCTGGCTGGAGCTGTGGGAGCCAGGCTGGGAGAGCAGAGCAGAGGGGCAGCAGTGTCATCTCTGCAGCCAGGTCGCCTTGGGCACCTCTTGTACTTTGCTTTCCCTCTCCTGGGATGTGTGGAAGTGCCAGTTGTATCCCAGGGTCTTGGATGAGGGCAGCACTTTGGTATCCTTAGGTGACTCGTGCAGTCGCGTGCCTTGGGAAGTCCTTCCCTGGGATTTGAAGAAGATAATTGGATAATTAGATTGTTCCACCTCTGTCAGAAACACGTTTCTGTAGCTGCTGCCCCTGCTTTAGGCTACAGCTGGCTTCTCTCTGGGCAGCAGAGGCCTCAGTGTCACGGAGCGCTGGGCTCCCGTGGGAATGCTCCTTCCCGGGCTGAGGGGCTCCTGGCTCCATCTGCCAGCCAGGCTATGCCAAACCAAAGGTCACTCTTGAAAATAATTTCCTCAGTTCACAAGAGTGCTGAGTAACAGTGACAGGTGCCGGCTCAGATGATGCTAAAGCCTTGAGAAGCCGTCACAAGCCTCAGATGAGGGGTTGGTGCTGTCTGAGGCTTTGGAGGAAGCGGGTTGCTGGTTGTGCTGTGCAGCTGGTAGCTCTCTTCTCCAAGTCCACCCTCTTTCTCCTGGCTCCACCACCCCTCCATCTTTGCCTTCGAAAAGGCAGGGAATCTTGATGTCAGTTTTACCTCATGTATCTGTTTTTCTTTGGTTCTGGGTCAGCTCTAAACTCTGATGGCATCCTCTCAGGCAAGTGTGCAGCCCTGAAGCCATGCAAGGTTCCCTAGGGAGTACCATGGGCTGCTCCATCCACCACAGCCTCTGTGGTGCAAAGCTCTGCTGCTGTTACTGCTGTGCTGGCCACGTCAGTGTGCCAGGGATTGGGAGATAAAATAGTTCCTCATAGAACAAAAAAAAAAAAAAAAAACAAACAAAAAAAAAACAAACAACAAAAAAACCCACATTAATCCCAACTCAAAAAAATAAGGGAAGAGAAGGGGTATGATAAAAATTTGTGTGGCCATGGGCGTGTATTTTAGCTCAAAGACCTTCATGCATTCTGTGGTGTTCAACTGACTTCCCTCCTCCTCCCCCTTTAAATTTCTTCATTTTCTGCATCATTTTCTTTGGCTTTCATCTAGGGCTGAAAGGGAAGAAGACATGATTAGAGCTGGATAAAACATTTTTAACAGGACTGGCTTCCATAAAAAGCCATTCTGCTGAGATAGATGAGCTGTGTGAAAATCTGTCAGCTGAGATAAAGAAAGTGGAAGGACAGCCTGGGGGCAGGAGGGTAGGATCCAGTGTCAGCTGTGGAAGTGATGCACACATCCAGCTCTGGAGCCCTCCCTTCTTACGAGGAACAACAGCTTAGGGAAAATTGTTACCACCTCCCTTCCTATCCCTGCTGGATGAGAGGATGGCCCTGCCTTGAGAGGATATGAATATTGGGAAGGTTTGAACATAGCCTGGTCTGGAAAAAATACCATGAAGAACCTCTGGTAGGTGCAGTCTTCCATGAGACAATCTCAGTGAAGCAAGAAGGTTAAGACGTCAAAACAAACAAACAAAAATGTCCCATGGCCTGAGTTAGTTAGAGAATTCAGCATATACACAAGTTACAGGATTGACTGGCTGCTGCTGAGGAGCCTCATGGGTGCAGCTTCAGCCCTGTCCTTAACTAAAATGACAAACAATTGGTTAAAAATGTAAAGCAGGTTTTCAAAGCAGCTTGTAGCAACGTGGGTGCCAAGAACAGATGTTGGAGCTTGCCCTGTAGGGTTTGATTCTTCACAGATGCTGGACTAATTTGGCACCTGATTTCCCAGGCTGGTGGTTTACACAGCAGCTGACAGCGTGCATGGTTGGGGTGTCTGGAACGTGTTCACTGTAGGATCAGGTAAACCCTGCTCCATATGACAAAGAAAAGTAGTTGCCAGAAGGCCCTTTGGGTGTGGATTATGGCTTTGAAAATGAGTGCTTGTTATGTACTCAGATCCTGGGTAGCTCTTGCTGAGGAGCCTGTGGGCAGGCTGTTCAGAAAGGCAGGTTTGATTTCCATGAGCTGGTGGGGAGTAGTGGGCTAAGAAGCAGAGAGTATGAGGATCACAGTGTGAAGTCCTTGTAGAGCTGGGTCTGCTGTGCAAAAGAGTGTTTTCCCTTCCAGGTGGCTAAGAACCTGAATGAAAGTGGGATTTATATTCCCAGGAGTTAAATGCCTGTAGCTGTCTGTTTTGAAGTTGAGGAGAGGAGTTAGAGCTGCTGACGGTGACAAATACCAAAGGACTGGAAGCGTTTCCCTGCTCTAATAACTCATGCTAATGCAACCCAAAACCTCCACCATTCAAAGTCAGGGCAGCTGCAGGCATCCCAGCTCTGAGAGTAGGGCAGCCATTCTTCACATTCCCCTCCAGCACTCAGAAAGGGTTGAAGTCTCCCAGGAGCCCCATTTTTCCAGCCCCAGCCCAACAGCCATATGTTTGAGCACTGCCTTCCCCTCCACTGCCAACACTGCTGCTCACATCACCTCTCACGGAGCTCTGACTCCTCCACAGCTGAGCTCTCAACTGTTCTTCTTCCTCTTTGCACCTTTTCTTTCACAGCAGGCTCAGAGTTTTCATAGCCTGTACCCTGTCAAAGCATCTGCCATGGCTCCTGGGTACTCTGCTGGGAATCCTTTTGCTCCCTGGCCTTGCTGTCTGTGGCAGGGTTATTGCACTCTGATGGTGAAGCCAGCCTGCTGTTGGTCCTCCAGCCCTGCTCACCTGCTTTCCATCTGCTGCCACTGCTGCTGCTCAGAGCCATTTACACAGCAGGAGTTGATCCTGCCTTGCACCCTGGCTGGGAGCCCTCAGAAAACCCTTCCAGCCTCGCTCTTTCTAACTCCAAAGTTGATGCTCACACAAAGTTACAAGCAAAACACCTGTTCCAGAAGTCCCTCTGCAGGCTTGTGTAAAGGCATGGTTTGTGGTTTCCCGTCAGCCAAACCAGCTCTTGTCTGCTTGTGCACACACATGAATGCAGGGAGACAGACATCCCTTGGCTGGGATCCTCTCAGGAGGTGCTCTTGGGTGATATGAACACAGGTAAGTGATAGAAAATGTTCAGCTGGAATAAAGGTTGGAGTAAACCTCTGTGAAACCCTCCTGGGCTAAGCAGTGTGTCTGTACGTCCATGACGCTTTGTCCAGCACATGAGGAAATCCTCGTCAAACTATCAGCTGCTCCTCTTTTTCTCCCAGAAACATCTAGTGGTGAAAAACATGGTAATCCCAGAGATCTCCTGTTGTTTGGTTAGCATCACACAGGACAAAGAGTCTCTGCTCCTCCAGAGATTTTTTTTCTGGGGCTGAGAAGCTGATAAAAAGCCGGTGAACATGAAAAAGAAGGAAAAGGAAAAGCCTCCAAGACAGCCTGGTGAAATAGGAGTAGCAATGGTTATAGAAAACCAGTACAGCAAACCTTTGATATTTCGTCCCACTGCCTTGATAAAAAGCAGAGCTTTACCTCTTATTTTTGTGGTATTTGGGAACAGAACCCCAGGAGTTGCAGACATTTGCTATGTATCACCTCTTGTCTCCCACTGACAACAGCAAAGCATCTCTGCTGCTCTTCTCTGAAAAAATAGGATTGCACATTGTGTGGTTAGTAGTGTTCCTGCCTCTCTTCTGCTTTTTTCCCCATCCTTTTGTTCTCCAACCACAGCCCAGTTCTGGCTATGGAATCTTTTGTCTCATGAAACATATTCTTCCAGCAGCTTTTGTAGACATTTTCCCTGGTACCTGCAATGGCAACTGCAATTTTGGGGAGGCTTGAAACATCCCAATGACTTCTCCTGATGCCTCTTGAAGTCAGTGAGGTTTGTGCTTGATTTTGTAAAGGACAGGGTACAAGACAAAGTGTTTGTTTTCCAGGTAAAAGAATAGCAAGAATCGACAGTGCTCTCTGACCACCTTTCTTTTTCTTCCTCTGTGCAGGAATGGACGTACACATACAACCACCACGTCCACCAGCAGCAGCTGTGTTTGTCAGTGTACACCCTCTTCCCTGGTTCCCAGGTGCTGCTGTCACCTTGTAAAGAAGGGGACAACAAGCAGGTGAGCCCCTTTCACCGATCCCCCGTTTTCTTTGAAGTTTCCTTTCTTTCATCACAGTATTACTGCACATTAAATGGCCTGTGCTCTGACTTCATCTGGGAAGCACAGTCAATTTGGGAGTACAGACTCTGGCCTGTTCAGCCCTTTGCCTCTTAAATGAGTGTGTTGATAAGGATGTCTATTAGTGAGGGTGCTGATCTGGATACTTCAATGCAGAAGTCAAACCCAAACTGGCAATTTAGTTCACATGGGCTGCCAGTCAGGCAGCAGATGCTAACACTTCCCTGCAGTTAATCACCGAGCTGGCATTTGAACCAGTGACCTGGGGAAAAAGCTGTTAGTAATATATTATCTTCCTGAAGCCAGGCAGAGGCCGAGTTAAATGAGTCTGCTTCTGATGGGAGGAACGCTCAGCATGTGCTCTGCTCAGTGTGGGCTTGGGGATTTTGTACTTGACAGCATCAGGCCATAAGGGCTTGATGACAGCTGTCCATTGATGCTGGACCAGTGCAGCAAAAGCACCGTGGGGAGGAAGCTTGTTCACCTGCTTCTCCTGTCGTGTGTCTCCCTCAGCGCTGGGGCAAGGTCGGGTCACACATCGAGCACATAGCTTCCCGCTTCTGCCTGGACACCGAGACCATCGGGGACACGCACGAGAGCGTCAGAGAGCTCGTCATCAACCCCTGTGAGAGCACAGCCCTGAGCCAGCGCTGGGACATGGTGATGTCCTGACCTGCCGGAGGATGCGCGCGGCGGGGACGGGCACCGGGACGTGGCTGAGATGCGCCGGATGGGGCTCAAATCCAAACCACGGGGGGTCCCTGCGTGCTGTGGGACGGGAGGAGAATCATCACATAAAAACGGGACACGGCACCGCAGGTGGAGCAGCGGAGGTTGACCGCCAGGCGTGCGGCTGGTATTGGCCTGGCGGTGGTCAAGGAGGAGGGATGACAGAAAAACAAGTTTGAAATGTTTTAGAGGGGTACTGGGGCTCCTGCAATGGGCTGTACAGAACTGCAGCATGCACAGCATTGAATAATCTCCTTGGAAACGCAGGTGGAAGAGCCTTTGATGCCTAAAGGAGACCTGGGCTGAGCAAAACAAGCATCTCAGTAGCTCTTGAGGGCTGAGATGGGTGCACAAGATGGGACGTGCCAAGGGATGCTGAGAAACATCTTGGGGGATGAAGTGGAAGACACTGAATTATTTTTGCACTTTGCTGTGGATGTTTCTGTCCTCTGCAGACAGCGTGGGTGTTGCACATTTGAATTGGTACGTGATCCACGTCCATGTTGTGCATACAGAGGCAGAGCAGTCCTTGGCTGTGGCCAGGATCAGAACAGTGAGTGCTGGGTGAATCCTGCTCTGTGCCAGCTGCACATGGTGCTTGTTGAATCTCCAAAGCCCAAGCAAACAGAGGATTCACTGTGTGAGATTAAAGGATATAAATTTCTGTCTAGCTGGGAGGAAAGGCAGTAACGTGATTATTTCTCCTCTCTGAAGGCCATGGGTCACTGAAAACTCCTAAAATTTTGCTGTGTGTCTCTCACTGCTCTGCTTGAGATCTGGACTAACTCAAATTTTCACTTCCATAAAGGTAATATTTTTGGTAATTGAAGGTAATTGTGTCATATTTCTGTTTCCCAATTTCCAAACTACAGGCGAAGGGACTCCCATAAAATGCTGCTGCTGCTAGAACAGTGAAGGTTTAATTTTTAATTAAAATTAGAGACTGCTCCAAGAAAGGAAAAGGGATATTACCTGGGTTTGCTTCCCAGTTACCTTGTAACCCACAACGTGAAGAAAAGGTTTGGGATTGCCCATTGGCACCTGCAGGGCAGCCTGGGCCACGATGTACCTCTCTCTCAAAGTCACTTAGTATAGCCAGACCAGGCAGAAATTTTTTCCTCAGCTTTTGGAGATAAAAGAGATCATGTCAGGTGCTGCCACTGTGCGGGAGTGAGGTGACTGCCCGAGGAGAGGAGGACAGATGGAGGGGTCTTAGGAATAGAAGACTGGAAAGTCCTTTCCAGCCTGTCTTTCAGGGCAGCTGTCACTACAGCCACAGGTAACAGGCTGTGCATCACCAAGAGCTGTGCACACAGCTCTCTTGTAGTAACAACTCTCAAAGAGAAAGAACTTTAACAGGACTGTCAATGTGACTTGAAAAAAAAATACATAGTTTCTGTCTAAAAATGCTAGGATTTAGTGAAAATCCTATCCTTTGTTTCCTGTGCTGCAAACTGCAGGTGAAATACCATAAGCTTTAAGCCTTCAAGTGCTCTCAGCATCCCTTCTTGAATAAATTGCTGGCTTTCAGGATTTTACTGCCTCAGTTTCTCCTCCCTCAGTGCCGGCAGAAAGCCATGTGCATAAATCTTCCCGGCTTTAGAAGCAGAACCAGTATAGCTCTTTATGTGCAAAAGGTCGCAGTGCAAAAATGCTTTTCATGTGCTGCAGTGATTACTAACCTCATCAAGCTCCCTTGGTGCCAGCCTCAAGGGCTTCTGCTATGAAAGGGCCGGAGGAAGCTGTCATTTCATGGTGGGAGGTGGCATTGTTTCCGTGCCACCACTCTGAGCAGGAGACAAAGGGGAGCCCTTCAAATGGAATGGACGCATTTCACAAAGGAGGGCAGTGACCTTGGGCTTCTTTTTAATTGAGCAGGGACATATCACATCTACTTTTTACAATGGTGATGACAGGCAAGGGGTAGTAATTCCGTGTCTAGTGTTTACAAGGGAAAGCAGCTCCCAAGAGCTGGAAGCTTAACACGTTCACACCTGTACTGTGCCCACAGCCTGGGGCTGCCCAGCAGCTGGCAATTCCATTCTGAAAATTCAAATTGTTGAACAACTTGGCATGGGTTTTGAAGGTCAGCACCTGGCAGGTACATCTGAGCAGGACCTCAGACTTATCTAGCTTTACTCTTTTCCACCAAAGCTGAAAATCTCCGTTCTCCTGACAGCCAAAGCTCTCTCAACTGCTCTTTGCCTTAGCAGAAACAGCTACCTCACTACATCTGTGTGTGCTTGGGCACATGGACCATGGGACCTGCAGGGGTGTGTTCTAGGAAGGAGTTGTTTGGCCAGCTTTGCAGCTCTCCTGCCTTTTGGGAAATACAAATGCTATAAGCAAACCCCTCCTGTTCCAAAACATGTGCTGAGTGATCACTGTGAACATGTCTGGGGACAATGGAAGGCAGACCCTGGAGGGGGAGCATCAGGCAGGGTGTCCCTTACCAGAGAGCAGCAGCCAAGTTCAGCTAAGTCTCTTGCAGGCCCAAAAGCCACCACGTACCTCACAGACCTGGGGATCAGCAGCACTTGTCAAACTGGTGATTGTGTTTCACACAGCCATCAGCTGTAACCCTTAGGCTATTTCATGGTCCAGGAAATGAGATTATCCCTATGGATCAGCAGTGTTTTCAGAGAAGCCTGAGAGTATCAGCCTGACTCCTGGGGAGCTTTATATAAAGCTGGCAATGGTCTGGCAGTCTCCAGGTTTAGCCCCAATATGGCATTTAGCAAATCTGCTTGACACCCCTGCGGAGAGACCTTGCATCGTGTCAGGGAAAAGGTTAACTTGCTGCTGAAATCCAACTCATACCTTCAGGTTTGTTTCATTTATTAAAATCCACTGAAAACAGACGAACCTTTCTGGCTTTGTGTTTTTTCAATGCCTAGACAAACTATTATCATGCTGTGAACAGGTACAATGTGACTGATTGGGATCTAGATGGGCTCCCATGCCAATGCTTCTTAAGCCCCAGCATCATTTGGTAGTAATGCTTTTTGGCAACATTTTGCACTGACTTGAAAGAACATAAGATAAAGTAGAAAATGTGATTCTAATCCTGGCTGTTGAGCTCTGTGACAGCCTTTATGATCTCCAGGTAAGTTGTGTCTTGTGCCTTGGTAAAATTAGATTCAGAGCAGGAAACTCAAGGCTAGAACTACTACTGAAAGAGCCAACTCAGGCTATCCAAAAAAAAAAAAAAAAACCAACACCCCAAAAACCCTGACCCCCCAAAACACACCAGAAAAAGTAACCAAAAAAAAAAGAAAAAAGTGTTTCCCCTCTCTCTCTCTAAGGAGATCCAAGTTCCAGTGAGTAAATATCTGTCTGGTTTTAGTTGGGCTGCAGAAGTCTTGCAGTCCTTACATTGCTGCCTGTGTGATTCCTAGGTGTCTTGTGCTCATCTTCTCTCTGTACCAGTGCAGCACCATAAGGTAACTGTCATGAATAGTATAGAATGATTTGTGCAGAAAAATTAAAAACTACAGCATTCTTGTAACCGAAGGCCAGTGACAGCGAAAAAGCAATTTGCATAAGGTAGTAAAAAGAAAAGGGTTCAAATAAGCAAGATAAAGCTGTCTCCAAAGATGTTTATTCCAAAGGATCTTCTCATCTGGCAAAAATCGCAGCAATATGCCTCCCATATGCAAAAACCGTGTGCTTTCGATATGCATAAGATAATATTTGTCACCAAGATATTTGTACCCCAGCAGAATTCCAGTAACAAGATGATGCAAGATGGGTACACAATCCCAATTCCGGGAGACCAGATCAGCAACAAGAAAGAAGAACTACATGGATATGCTAAAAGATAACATCAACTTCGTACCCTGGAAAGCCCAAAAAAAGTATAAGAAGAAATTCCAAGAAAGCAGCATTAGTGAACCACGGGCTTTTGAAGCAAGAGAGATATTTCGCAAGTGTTCACCCAGTGTCGATCGCCTGGCTCGGCACTGTTTTGGCTTATGGCTTTTGCAATTTGTTTTGATTATGAAATAAATTCCTCTGAATTATTAAATTGGCTGATTCATTTATAACAGTAACAACACAAATCATCTGTGCAGGGAACCTCAGGTTACAACATGCTGAGGTAGTGATTTAGTGATAAAGAGGTGGAAACTGAGTTCAAAGATCTTTGTTTATCCAGCAGTTCAAGGGCAAAATGGGCCTGGTGGATGAAGACTGGAGAAGTGGTGGTGGTTCAAGACAAGCACAGCCTTGAGTGCTAATCCCTTCTTCTACGTCTAGGAGTGGCTTGGGATAGCTTACTTCATTTCCCTGCCACAGTTTCCCAAAATTTTAGTGAAGATTGAATGTCTTGAAGAGAGAGGAAGCCAAGGATTAGTTTTTGTTGGATGCAACACCAGCAGTACTGGGCTGGCAGTCTCCTTGGGCCCTTTTTACCTGCCTATACAGGGTCTGGTTCAAATGGAGTTATTTTTTTTTCATAACAGCCTGTAAGGTCCTGTGGTTTAGACTGGTGACCAAAACAGTGTTGATCACACACAACAATGTTTTAGTTATTGCTGTGCCTGGACAGTGTCAAGGCCTTCTCCATCTCACTCTGCTGCCCCTGTGAGCAGGCTGGGGTTGGGGGAGAGGGTTGGGAGGGGGGACAGCTGGGACAGCTCCCCCAGACTGACCAAAGACACATCTCATACCATATAATGTGACATTCAGAGGAAAAACTGGGGAGAGTTCTGCCACAGGAGGTCTCTACCTGGCTGGGCATCAGGCTGCAAGTGATGACTGACTACCTTTGCATCACTTGGTTGTTTTTGGGGTTGTTGAATTTCGTTTTCCTCCATGTCTTTATCTTGACTCACAAGATAAAGACACTTTCTCACTTTTGCCCTGCAGATTCTTTTTCCTATCCTGTTGGGCAGGGAGAGAGGGAGGGAGTAGGGGCTGAGCTGCAGACCAGGGCCAGCCCACCCCAGTGCCCTAAGCAGACCAGGGTCTGTGGTGTAGCAGGCTGGTGTTCCTTGTGGCTCAGGCTCTCATCACAACTCTGCAGTGTGATCTGCACTGCTCACATTTCAGATTTTTAAAGCTCCAGGGAAAAGCTGGGGGCTAACATTGTTTGTAGAAGGGGTACAGGAAGTAAAGTCAAGCAGGTTCCACACAAGCAACAGAAGAAACTTCTGCTGCACATTAATGTTCTGGCTAAATTAATTTTGAATAATCAGTCCAGCACCAGTTTTAATGTGCAGCTGCTTTAGATGGCTGGAGAGTTAAAGGAAGCCCAGTATGAGTGTCCAGCTTATGTTGAGACTGGCATGCTGAAATCCAGTGGTGTTTCCCAGATTTATGGATGTTTTTCCAATGTCTGCTGTTCTGTTTCTCACGGGAAGTGCCTTCAGAACCCTGTAAGGATAAAAACCTGTTGCAAGCTACTGCCTCTCCAACTGAGTCTAAGTTTGGAATGGAACTGCATTTTAGTGCAAAGCTGACAAAAAGCAACACATAAATTTACAGGTAAGAATGCTCCTTTTGTGATCCTGGGGGCAGTTTGGTCTTCTCTGATACTCCATGGGCACTAAAGAAACCCAGACCGGTTCACAGAATCACAGAATTTCTAGGTTGGAAGAGACCTTCA
>VZSR01001479.1:3397116-3543601 GCA_013398615.1 Brachypodius melanocephalos | reverse complement strand
TTCAAGGCTGGGTTTTGCATAAGCACTTGTGTAATAATTATGCATCAACCGTCCATCACAATGAATGATGTCTCTCATTTTCCTGTGATGTACATGAAAAAGTGTCCAGACAAGGTACTGCTACTGCACAGGGTTAAATTCAGTTGTAAAACCAACCAGCCATCCAACCAGCCAAAGAGGGAAAAGAGAAGGAGCGCTGAAAGCTTGTATGTAACCTGATAGCTGTAATAAAAGAATGATATTGTGAAATTAGGACTGTTCCCAGGGTGAAAGGCTTCAGAGTCTGCAGGTCAGTAGAAATGTATTTAGGGTTATTTTTAAGAACCCTAGTGGCTTAGAGTTGCACCTTGGGACAAGTTTATAATACAGCACCTGAACAAAGTCCCCCCAAGTCCTCAGTTTTCTTAAAGATCACAAGCCTCTGCACTGCTCCTGTGGCCCAAGCTCTGCTTGTGTTGGGTGTTAAACATGCACTGTGTGGTCCTAACTAACTGGCCATGCAGACACCTGATGATCCACGTGTCTGTGTCTCTGCAGCAGACATATAAAAACCCTGCCTGCTTTTCACAGCGTTGGAGCAGTTGTGAGCCTCTTCTGCTGGAGACTGACATCCTGGTGCTGTAATGGTGTTCTGGCATTTGAAATGTTTTCAGAAGAATCAGTGTTCAAAGCACTTTGAGCAGTTTTCATGGATTCTGATCCTGCTGACAATTCCTGGAATTGCCCATGGACATCCACCCTATGTTGTGTAGCAGAGATGATTGTTTTCTCAACACAGAGTCAGACCCAAAGCCTGTGTAGTCACAACCAGATCCAAGGGTATTACTGATGTTAGCTCTGACCCCCTTGGCCTAAGCCCACACAATTTAGATGGCTTCTACAAATTCTACTGGACTCCAGCTGCCCGAGGCCACTGACAGCAAGGATGGGCAGCAATGATCGTCTCAGCAGAAGCAGAAGAAGGTGTGGTGTTGGGAGAGGGCAGCTCTAATCCTCACACTGAGGCTGCTATCTCCTCCTTACTAATCCTTAGGTGGTTGATCTGGGGCTGTACAGAAGGCAAGGTGAAAAGGAGGTTTCCTGCAGGTTTGGCAGTGGTGGGAAGCACTGCCTGACACTGGAGCTGCTGGAGGGCAAGGTGGATGCATTCACTACATGTGGAGGTGTGAGGCTGTGGGGTCACCAAGGAAAATTCAGATGATTTGAGCATGAAAACATTGCAGGGTGCAGAGAGCCTGGGTGGATCTCAGATCAGAACCTTGCACTTTCAGGGCGGCATTTATTTTGATTATTAACTGATCCAGTGCTTGAAATGGCTGCCCCAGAACGCTGTAGGGGTTAAAAGGAATTTGCTTATCTGGTCACAGTATACTTTCACTTCTGTTAATGGAACTGTTGTTAGAGTGGCACGTGAGTGCCCTGGACGTGAAACCTTGATTTGGACACGGCCCATTTGTTGATAACAGGCGTTGCTTGTCCTGCCTCTGCAGCTGTGCATTGCCAGAGCATGCATTGGTATGTTTGCAGTGGATCCTCAGCGTGAAGGATTGCAGTCATTGCATCTTGAAATTGATTTTCTTCTACGGAAAGCTGTTTGAAGCAAAAACCAATTTGGTTTGTATAAACTACATTAGAGATAAGAAGATATCCCTCAGACTGCATGAGATCACCTTTGAGGACGTTTTCACCCTGCCACGAGTAACAAGTTGCACAATAAAAAGAATTTCTTACAGCTGATCTGATCTCCACCCATCTGTGATTTGGCTCTGAAATGAGATAAACCTATCTCCTCCAATTCAAGACAGGTGTATTGTATTTCCCAATCATATTACAGAGACTAGGGAGGCCTGGTGGTGTTAGCACTGAGCATATAACCATGGCAAGTGAGGCAGCTTTATCTCCTTTGAGGGGCTAGCCTCTCAAATAAAATGCTAAACTGCTCCCCCTGATTTGAGGCTGATCTAGAAGCTGGTCTGTGAGGTTCTATGTGTGCTGCTACCCAGTAGGTAGTGGCTCTGGAGGGTCACCTATGTGGCTTTCTTTTCTTTCTGGATAAGTTTGGTATCTTGTATCTTCTGTCTGATTCAGTCCTTCCAGTCTGGTCCTCAGCTGGTTCCTGTTTGTTTAGGTAGCGTGGTAGCCAACCTACAGAAAGAGCAAAACAGAAAGTATGCTTTAAAGGGAAAAGCAATGAGGAAACAAACCAAACACAACAAACCCAGCACTGTTTCCTCCTTCCCTTCTCTTGGGCTTTTGTCATAGCTATCCCTGGTGTGTACTAGCATCTAATTTGGAGGTAAGAGGTATCAGGGCTTGGGAAACTCTTGTGGTGTTGAAGATGCAGGTGGATTTGCAGTGCAACTCTGGCCTGGAGCCATCCCTTCCCTTAGAACAAGGTTGTCAGCTCCAGCTCTGAGACTGGGTTTGTTTTGTGGGTCCTGCGTTGCACAAGTGTCAGCTTGGCTCAGGAGCACCGAGAAGTTTCTCCAAACAGGAGCAGATGGATTCCTAGCAAGAGATGCCAGCTCAGATTGTCCGTGAGTCTACAGGGGGAAAGATTGCAGCTGACCAGGCCTGGGGCAGGCACTGGTTGTTCTGCAGGGAACAGGGTGACATTCACAGCTGGGCTTGTTGCCTTTGATGGCAGAAAGCAAATCTTCTGTTGGTTTGGCTGCATGTAGCTGTGGAAATGAAAGGTGCCGTGTTCATACATCACAATAATTAATGGCAGTTGTCAAAAGGTGCCTGAGAACAGGAGCATCCAGAAGGGAAAGGAAAAATCTGTGGTGCCTCAGCTGGATTTTGTAAGAAGTCACTGGGCTGGGGAAAGAAAAAGAACACGTTCTTAATCTGACTTCAACTTTTTGTGGAGGATAATGATGGCAGGAGCCGTGGGTGGGCAGATGTGCAGGAAGGGGCTGTGTGCTCTCCAGTCTGCGATTGAAAAGGTCAGCCCTGAGCTGCCTTGATGTGAGGCAAGGGAGAGTTCAGAGCTCTGCTGGCTCTGTCAGGTGTCCTGCGTGCCCAAGGGCTGTGCTGTGCCCCTGGGGAGCCCTCTCTCCCCAGGCTGTGGAGGCTCCATCTGTCCTGGCTGTGGGGAGATGTGTGGTGCTGTGCTGTGCCCCCCTGGTTGTGCTGCCCCTTCCCTCCCTGATATGTCATTCCTGCTCTTGGGGGCCCAATGCCAGTCCCAGCACAGCCAGGGGAGCACAGTTACCTTTGGTGGGACCCCAGGGGAGTGAGAATCCCGGTCTGTTCAGGCATTGGCAGGTTGTTCCTTGGAGGCTGCTCTTTCCAGGACACCTGGCTGTGCCTGGAGTTGTTGGCATATTATCAGCTAATTTAAAATTACTCACACAAGCCCTTATCAGTGCATGAGACCAAAGGGTGTTAGTGGGCATAATGACAAGGAAGGTTTTATGAACCACTTCATGGAGCCAAATCCTCAGGAGCTATTGAGGCTGTAATTAGATTTGAGGATAATAAGGGTTTTTTTTTTCTTCTTCTTTTTTTTTTTCTCCCCTCTTTCTTTCTGGTAGCAAATCAAGGGAAAAATTGGAGCTCTCATTTCAATTCTTGTGCATTCAGAGTGTGGCTGCAGGCTTTACTCAGGAACACAAAGGGATTACAACTTGATATCAAGTAGCCTGGGAGAAGTGTGAGCATGAAAGTACAGGGGTGTGTGTTCTCTGTAGACCATCTGGATCCCTTATGGATGTGCCTGGGAAAGGCTTCCCAAGCCTTGGGAGCGATTAATAATGAAATCAACTAATAACAAATCTGCAATGTGAAGAGAAAACTAGCCAGCATTTTGTTATGGGGAGAAAATGAGCAAACCAGCAGGGGACATGCTGATCGTGTCTGATTCATGTCCTCTCTATAATCTCAGCTAAAGTTTTAACAGCCCAGGAAGATGAATTACCCACTCCAACCAACACAGGGATCAGCATGGGGTTTATTAGAAGCAGGCTATCATTTAACAATGTCAGGAGTGTATTTATTATTAAGCAGTAGACTCCACAGTCTAAATGGAAAACCATCACTCCTTCTTAGACACCCAACAAGGTGTGTTCATAAAGCCAAATGGCCAGTACATTGTATTGCCTGAACACAAATACACAGTCTGCTTTACTGGACCTCAGGGCTTTTGATGTTTAGCTACAGACTAATAAACCAAAGTGGTTGAAGCTGCTGGAGGACAAGGCTGTACACCATATGCTAATTTTGACTCTCAAAACTCCCTGGTGACTTCAGTGAAGAAAGAAGAGAAGAAAACCAGAGAAAGAATTCTGGGTTCAGCACAGAAGGATTGATTAAATGTAGGTGCTTATGGTCCAGGGTACAAAACCCTCTGGAAACAACTCTGCTTTCTAATCTGCACTGTGTACTTTCAGCTCAGAGATTGCCCAGTCCTTCCCTTTTCCTGGAGCCCACTGCCTTTGTCCATAAGAAGACCAATCAGTAAAATGTCTGGTAATACACAGTGAACATTTTGGCTTTATTTATTGCCACATTAAGATGGGAGCATAAATAATACAGTTCAAGTAAACTACCACTTAATGTAGTAATATTTCAAGCTGGATTTGTGGGAAAGGTTTGGGGCTGGCCATGTTTTCAGTCCAATTTTGCAAATCCAGAGTATTTCTGGACCAACAAACATACAGTGCTCTCAACCTGTAGCATGGCCAAGGAACTCTTACATTTTGCAGTTCTGCTCTTTCTGCACAGTCAAACAGCAATCACAGCAACCATCTTCTGCTCTAAATGTGGGAAAGAGTTCCTGGGCACAGCCATCTGAGTGATGTGACTGTCTGTGACTGTGGGCTGCCACAGCTGGCTTTAAGCATCACCAAAACAAAAAAATCTTTTCTTTGCAATTTATGAGGCCCTTTCAGCCATATTTTTAACATGTCCTCCCAATAGCCCTGTTGGGAGGTGCCTTGAAATATGACAAAGTGGATCTTCAAAATTTAGAAGCCAAACTGCAGAATGAGCTGAGAGCTGAGTCAGGGATGGAGCAAATACACCAGACTAATTTTTTCAGCTATTTTTATCAGCTATCTGGGAATACCTGATTTCTGAGGTTTAAGCAATATTACAGACATTTCTTAACATTTCATGTCACTTTAAATTATTTAATGTCTCAGATTAGGGGTTTGTGAACATACTAGACTAGAAATGCAGGATGTAGATTATGCAGAGTTAATGCTGATCTTCAAACCTGCTCTTCATCTAAAGTTGCTTTGTAAAAAGAAAAATGAACCAGTTGACTTTTCTGTTCCTCCTTATTGTCTTGCACTTGGAAAGGGAAATAACAAATGTCCATTTGAATGTCATTTGCAACTGAAGCCAGTCTTTGCATCTTGCTCTGTGAGATGTCTTTTGGCCTGGGGCATGGATCTGGAGGGTCTGCTGTAACAAGTCTTTTTCAGTTCTCTTCACCTTCAGTGTTCAATTTGTCCATTCAAATTTAAAGTCCTTTTGTGTTTCATTGCCATTCCCATCAGCTGCTTCTACTGCTGTCACTGTTCCCTGAATTCCCCATAACCATTATCCCTGATCAAGTCATAAAAGCAGATATGATACCATCATCCACAGGAATGATTTTCATCTAGGTGTGATGAATACCTCTTGCACTGCAATAGCTTGGATTCGAGCCACGCATAATTTTTGCATTAATTATGTCATTACTGTTTAATTGCTGCAATTAGCAGCATCACTTTCTCTGAGCTATCACTGTCATCATGTGGCCTCCACACTATAGCAGGGTCCCACCTGTTGGGGCACCCTGTGCTGGTGTATGGGTGTCCATGTAATATCAAGGAGCTGTGCTCACCTGAGCACGGGAAAGGGAGTGTGAGCTAATACCTCTTCTTTGTGAAGGCATCTAAACCCCTCCAAGGTGACCTGCAAAACGATGCCTCTCTGAAATGCTTCTTTTTTATGGCCTTTTCCTCTAGTTCAGATGGCCACACAAAGTACAGGAAATATGCAATATGGTCTCAACCTGAATTTTAAGGAGCTTCCTAAACTCCATTTATATGCCATCAAGACAATAAATGCCACCTGGAGGTGTGATAGGCACGTTGTTTAGGACAGGAAGGCCAGGCTGGGACTGTGTGACTGATGAAGGTGTGACCACACTCTTCAAAAGCACTGTAGCTGGTCACCTCATGCAGAGAGGGATTCAGTTCAATTGTCACACCTCCAGGCCACATCTTTGCAGTTTCTGACTTTTTAAGGTGAAGTTTTCAACATTGCTTCTTGTCAGTCTTCTGCACTAAATTGAAATCCATTTGAGATAATGTCAGAGGGATGGCAGTGCAGCAGGTTATTTGTTAATCCTACAGCTGCAACACCTGCAAAAAGCTGCTGGGGCTAGGGTACACTCAAGATATTAGAGTGCCAAAGTCTGTGTTTCTGTTCTGCAGAGAGGGAAGGGCTTGTTTCCCAGAAGGAATCACTCTCCAGTAACCTGACCAACCCTCGAGAGATTATACAAATTAAAACGGCGTTTTCTTATTCAGGAGCAAGATTCTCTCTCTGAGGAGAGTCATGCTTTGTACCGTGGTTGTTGGGCTCCAGAGGCTCCTGGCTGGGTGACTCTCAGGTCTCCCATTCAGCATGAAACTGTGTGAGCAGCACCATCAGCCATCATTACCCCTCAATATCCATCAAGGAGCAAACCCTGGCATCTATTTAGCAGCAGGAGGTTCTTATCCAGGAGAAGTGTTCTTCTGCCTTAAGACATTCTGCCTTAAACAAGGGTCAGCCGTCCTGCCAAATGCATAAAACTCACTTTACCCAAACACTTACTTTGAGTAAAACAGAGAGAAATGTAACTTCTTGAATTGCTTTTAATTCTTAGTGAATTTTTACTTTTTTTTCTTTTCTTTTTCTTTTTCTACTTTTTTTTTTTCCTTTTTTTTGGCAGTGGCAATGCCCCTGCTGGGATTCTTATGATTGGTTGCATTCATTTGAGCTTGCTTACACAGACAAAACTCGCTCAAGCAAAATCACTGCTGATCACTCTGCAAGAGGGAATGATGATGAGGTGACAGTTCTATGGGCTCAGTTTCATGGACATAAACCATCTTCATTGGCTGGAAAAGCTGCCTTGGGAGGAGTTCATCCTTCTCGTGTTTGTCTCAAGCTCTTAGGAAGAAAGGCAGCAATTACAGAACGTGGCTTTAGGTCACTTCAAGTCACCCAGTGATGAACATTTATGCCACCTATTACCAGCTTTATAAACTGCACTGTTCTGTGCCAGTGGTTACCCACTGTATAGGTAATTGTAAAACAAACTCCATATTCCAATTGACACCCTTTCTAATTACATCTCACCTTCATTAGGCTATTAAAGTGATAAATGCTAGCAATTACATTGAACTCCAGTGAAAACCCTCTGTCTTTGGCGTGCCCTGACACTGTGGTGTGAGTGATTTCCCCAGGAGCCTGGCAGAATTCTACCAGTGGAGCAGAGCACTGGACAAAACAACCCCAAAAAAGGAAAAAAAAAAAGTGTGGGGTTTTTTTTCCTGGAAAACAGCTCAGCTGATTAGAGAGTATCTGACACCCAAGTCCATGCCCAGCAGGAACAGCAGGGCCAGCCATGAGCAGCAGCTCCTTCTCATTTTGATTAGATCTCTGCAGGAGGGGGCGGAGTGAGTGGACCTGCCATGTGCTTCCACACGGCATAAGGTGTTCTCATTCAGCGCTGGTGGCTCTGCTGTGGTTGTCCTTTGCACATTTTGGCCCTCCCGTGTTCTGGCACAGGAGATCTCCCTCACATGAAGGGACAGGATTCCTGGGATAGGCATGGACGGAGATCTTTGCTCTGTGTGTGTGTAGGATGCAAATGTGCACAGTCACCTCTGTTCTAGCTCAGGTCTGGTCTCTCCTGCATGAGCCAGACGTGGCCGGGAGGACAAAAAGCTGCTTTCTGTCACAAGGATGGGACATGGCACAGTCCTGGATGGTGGGGAAGCCCTAAGGAGGATTCCAAGGTGTTGAGCTGCCCTGTGGCAGAGGTGCCCTGGCCTTCCATCCTCCCTGGCAGCCCCTTCTAGAGAGCCAGGGAAAGAGCTGGTGATATCTGGGGATTGGGTTTCTCCCTGTTGAGTGATCTGGGGGAGCAGAGAGGAAGGGAAGGGAAGGGAAGGGAAGGGAAGGGAAGGGAAGGGAAGGGAAGGGAAGGGAAGGGAAGGGAAGGGAAGGGAAGGGAAGGGAAGGGAAGGGAAGGGAAGGGAAGGGAAGGGAAGGGAAGGGAAGGGAAGGGAAGGGAAGGGAAGGAGCTTTTTTTGTTCCAGTGCCTGCAGCACCTCCTCCCAGCCTGAGAGAGGGAAGGAGTGGGGGACACCCAAATGGGAGCCTTTCTGTGTGGTCAGGAAGTGGGGCAGAGGGTTTGGGATCATCCTGCAGCTCTGCCCCGTTTCCATCTCGTAGCAAGTTTAATTTTAAATCCTCACAATGCTTTGTTACAGCCACGCCTGCATTTCAGTGGAGACAGCAGCCAGCCACTGCAGGAGCAGATGTTTCTTTTCCTGAGGGGTTGAGCCAACCACAGGGATGGAGTGGCAGAGATTTGTATTTATTTTTTAATAAATATGATAACTTCTGCAGACTTTTTCCTGAGGATTCCTGCAAGACAACTGCTATTACTACCAAGAGCATACCCTGAGCTGGACACAGGCTTGCCCAGCTCCTCAGGGATGGTTTCTTGGGGGCCAAACAACTGGGGCTTCCTATGAGTAGCATGTTTGCCAGAGAAGGACATCCAAAGTCACCTCTTCTTACCATTTCTGATCTTCACATGGACAGATTGAGGGCTTCTCAAATGCAGTCGCTGTCTGAAATTATTTGCTGAATGCAGCCATTAGTCATTTCTGATTTATGAATTTTTCAGTCTGTGAGCACCTCAAAGGGAGATTTGAGATTCAAAATCCTGGCTGTTGCTGATGGTGTTGATTAGCTGGTCCGAATGCATTGAGCTACTTGTGTGTTTCTATTTTGTGACTAAAATGAGTGTGACCTTAAAATGTTTTGTACTACTAAAAATAATAAGCCATTAAAATCCTTAGCAGTTGGCCTATGCCATCAGAATATTACCCAGAGCTGGGAAGGAACAGCTGTGGGCTGCTTATTGACAAATGATAGCAGTGAACTTTCCCCCAGCCTCTTTTGACAGGATGCCTTTCTGATGTGTAGTATCTGAGGGTCTTGCAGTAAAACCCTGAGCAAAGCTATCAGCATCTGCTTTATTATTTCTTCCATTACACCAGAAAAAGACACAGGTTAAAGGGGATGATTTGTTTTGATATGAATGCCTTCTCTAATAAGGGCTGTTCCTAGCAAAGCTTTCTGCATTTCATTAGCTGCAGGCTGGATATTGCACTAGACTGGTGATGTGAAAATTTTGTGAATTTTCACCCAAATGACAGAAACTCCATCTATTTTCAGTGGCTTGTGCTACACAATGTGAAATCTGTTTTCTGTGTCTGTTTTTTTGCAACTGAAATATTTTCTTAGAATACTACTTTGGAATATGTTATCGCCAGTAAAATTATTTAGAGTGCATTTGTAGAAAAGTAACGTGAAGCTAGCAGGAGCCTGGGGGAAAAAAGAAAAGAAAAGAAAAGAAAAGAAAAGAAAAGAAAAGAAAAGAAAAGAAAAGAAAAGAAAAGAAAAGAAAAGAAAAGAAAAGAAAAGAAAAGAAAAGAAAAGAAAAGAAAAGAAAAGAAAAGAAAAGAAAAGAGAAAAGAAAAGAAAAGAAAAGAAAAGAAGAAAAGAAAAGAGAAAAGAAAAGAGAAGAGAAGAAGCCTTTTTAAATGAGGAAAGATAATTTCTCAGAAAAACAACACAGATATTTTAGGCCTCTTCCACTGAGGAAGCCTCAGACAAGGATGTGCACAGCCTTCCTGAGCCACCCTGCTGTTCTGAAAGGCACTCTCTGACTGCCACCACCTCTGGGGGTGACTTCTCTGGGTCACTGGGGGAAGAGAGAGAAAAATCAGTGGGAGATGCCTGGTTGTGTGCAAGGGTGAGGTTCACACCTGCTGTAACTCCCTGTGAACCCAAAGGTGCTGCTGTGTGAGTCTGGGGCAGAGCTCTACTCAGTCCAGAATAAACAGGTGAGTGTGTGAGACAAATCTCCAACACCTCCCTCAGACAATGACAGCAGCAGGAGTCAAGAGATGGTGTTCCTGTGCCTTGGTGACACCCAGCTGGCTGCCCCTGAGGAGCCCAACCCCAGGTCATAGTCAGCAGGCAGAGTCAGTGGACCTGCTCATGGCAAATATTTACTTTCCAAGCACTTTCGACACGAATTGCAAATAAATGGCCTGGCACAGATGCAGGTGTGACGTAGCAGGTGTGTTAAAACTATCAACATAGATGCAGATGAAAGGAAACAGGGAAATGTTCAGGCATGTGGGCTTTTCTTCAGGTCTGAAAGTAACCCCAAAAAGTTGCTTTTGCTGGCAAAGCATCACTATTAGTTATTTACCAATTTGCAGATGCCCATCCCCTCCAGCCTGGATCAGATGCCTTCTTTAGGGCAGAAAAGAAGTTTGTGGTATGGGCACATGGCTCTTGGCCTCAGGGGCAAACTCAGGCCATTGGCATCTCCTGTGGTATTCAGCAGCAGGGCTGAAACCCCAGTGTTTGTGGCTTGTTCCTGATGTGGCCATTGACCCCAGGCAGGGCTAGGGTGCTGCTGCCTTGCCTCGAGATGTGCTCCAGGCTACACTGGAGTCACTGGGTTATTCTGTCAAAGTCAGTGGCCCTCGGGTTAGATCCTGGAGCCAGCAGGCACTTTACATGGTTTTATTCAGAAATCCAGGCCCAGAGCTAATCCCTGGTTAGAGAAACAAGATTTTTCAGGTGTGTTTCTTAGCTGGACTCTTGAATTATAAACAGCAATTTATTTTCCAAATAAATGGTTTCTGATTTAGATTGTCTCTCTGTGAATGTTTCACCAGAAAGATCTTCCTGCTCCCTGTTGATTGAGATGAGATGGTCTAAGCTGCCTCTAAGCTGCTGCCAGAGGTAGGGGCAAAAGAGGTGAAGGTGTGTATTTAAAAGGAGGAGGGGTTAAAAAAGTGACTAAATCTGCACTGGAGCCCTGTGGCATGTGTTGCTGACCAGGTAACACAAGTAGAACCAAGGCACAGAAATCTTCATCATACATTATTTTTATTATAATCGCTTGGCTTTTCCACAGCTCATAACCATGCCCATTAATAGAACGCTCAGAAATTTATGAAGTGTGGTTAAAAAAAAAAAAAGGGAAAAAAAAAAGAAGAAAGAAAAGAAATTAAATATTAACTATTCTGAAACTTCCTTGTGTTTTTATATACCCAACAGTTAAAACACAGTAAAATGATTTTAATCATTCCTCATCCTGACACGGAATACTTGTTTGTTCATACTGTTTGGATTACAGAGGTCTTTGAAGATCCAGTCAAAGGATCAAAGTCTTACTGTCTGAGGCACTGTACACACATCATAAATCTGTGGCCCCGAAGAAGCTGCAGGATGGGCTATTTTTCAGTTTTTGTCTCCCAGCAATGCAGTGATGTCTTTTCCCTCTCTCTTTCTCTGACAGTCCAGTTATTAAGTGCAAAGCCCCTCTCTGTGATTTCCTGCAGAGATGCTGCAATGCTCAGTGCAGCCCACAGTTAACAGGACCATCCCCAGTGCTTTGGCAGGAGGATATAAAGGCAGTGGGGAAGAGGAAGGTAATTCTTTGTTCTAGGAATCCGATCCATCACAGCCGGCTCTGTTTCCTGCTCAATACCATTCCCTGTCACTCACTGGGGCATTTATTGGGTCAAACACATTAGAGTTTGATTCTCCAGCTAATGGCTACTGAGGCCTGGTCTCAGCACGCTGCAACAAGCACAGTAATTGAAATTCAGACTGCGGGAGAGAAAAGGCTTAGTCTTCATTTTAGCACATCACCCACTTGCTCATACAGTTTTCTCCTGGATGCAGTAAACAAGGGGCTTGATTCAGTATTGCCCCAAAATCTTATCTTGTACTAGTAAAAAAAAATGACAGTACACAGAGATCCCAGCAGTGATTGTTTTTAGGTTCAAAGTGTCTCATCTTTTTGCTCCGGAGAACAAACTTTTGATGGTTCACTGTGGCAGAGTCAAGGTCCCTGATTAGTTCCTGGGAGTTACTAGATTTGTGTTGCCTTTTCCATTAGTGAGTCAGGAGAGCTGCTTCATTCAGCTCTGCTCTGCTCTCACTCCCTTTCTGCATCTCCCTGTGGCTCACCAGCATCAGAGTAGCTGGAGGAAATCAGATGTCTGGGAGAGGGACAAGACTTTCTCACTGCTTCTCATTCAGCTCTTATATTAGTGTTGATATAGTGAGATTAATGATTTGTCTGAGATTTTCTAATAAGTTCACCAAATTTAAAATCAACAAGTTCTGTTTCAGGAAAAGTTAAAATTAAAAATGCACCAGGACTCGAGGCACTATCATGTTGCTTTCCAGTCAATCTTTACACTCCTGAGTGCTTCTCAGCATGGGATTGTGCCACTTCTTGTCACCTCAATGGGAAGCAATCATCTCCAAGTGTGTCTCACCCTGAGGCTGGTCTTGCTGAACCTTGTCCTCTCCTGGTGTCCCTCTTCCCTTTCAGGCATTACCTTGCATTTTACACTTCTTTTTACTGGATGGAACAATCTGGATGGAATAATCTCTTTTACTGAGTGTAATTTACAGAGGATGTCATCCTCTGTAAATTACCTAAGGCTCTGCCCTTCTTTTTACAGTCTTGTATATTTTGGCCCTGTTTCTATGGTGTGACTGTTACCCATAGCTCCCTGTGTTTGACCATGGAATTAGAGAGTTTAGTTCTTCTCTTCCTCCTCCCCCAAGAAGAAGGAAGCATTTAGAAACGTAGTGCAGTTTGGCTGGACAAGTTGAAGGCAGTGTCTGATGTGCTTCCTTAATCCATTGTAGAATACAGACAATCAGTGAAGAACATTAGTTGAAATGTCAATGAAAAGTGACAGAAACATTCACTAGGGACCATATGCTGTTCTCTGCACTGCCATCTCACTCTGAGCCCTAGCTAAATGCCTTATCTAGCTATTTAAGGTATTTAATTAATACCTCAGATAGAGTACCAATCCTCATTTTTCCATGTACTGATAGAGCAGAGCAAGGAGAGCAGCCCTGTTATCAAAGCACACCGTGCGGCTCTGAGAGGAGCCTTTCATCCTGACTAAAGAGCTCAGGGCTGGAGCTGCTCCGAGGCAGGGAAAGGGAGCCTGCTGCCAGCACAGAGTGGGGACAGAGGTCACAGTGCAGGGCCAGCCTGGGAAAGGTTGTGGCTGCTGCCATGCCCATACCCCACAGGCGTGTGGCAACCAGGGGGAAAAGGAGAGCAGAACACATAAACCCTCTCCTTTCAAGGGAGCTGCAGTGATGTGCTGCTCTGTCAGTCCATGCAGGTCACAGCTGCCCTCCCACAGCTCTCGGGAGGCAGAATTTGAGGAGGACAGCTTCCTCCATCAGGGATTTGCATGTTTGAACCCAGGCTGATGCTCAGGCTGATTGCCCCCGGGAGGGCACCACTGGGCTCTGTGCCTCAGGTTCTCCACTTGTGCTCTACAACTTCACCACTTGATCTTTGCTTCTCTTCCAGCTCAGATGGGATTTAGTGTTTCACGTGTCCTAGAGCACTCACCAGAGCCATACTGCAAAGGAATGAATACTCCCTCCTTCCAAGCCTCTACAGTTATTATAAATTAATAGTGGTAAACCCCTAAACTCCTTCTATGCAAGACCTTCTTGTTGCTTTTTTTTCCCTTCCTCTCTTGACAGCAGACCTCAGCAACACAACTGCTGCAGGAGACCACTTCTGTCTGGAGCTTTTCTCCATGGATTTGCCACCTTTCCAATGCCTTTCAAATCGTATTCTCCTTTGGGTTTGGGCTGAATAAATGCAGTCTCCAGACTAAGCTGAACAGCCTTCTTTATGGGCAGGGCTTTGTTTTTTAAAAGCTTGTGTCAGTCAGATGAGCAAGCTCAGATGCAGCTGACCACAAAGTCATCAGGATGAGAAAACTCAGGCTGGTGATGTTTTAGATTCCTTTAAGGTTTTTTACTCTTCAATTCTGCAATGTTGGCAAGTGCTTGATGCTGTTACAAAAGCATGACTGTCATCTTACAAAAGTGATACGACTCTTCTCTTGGCCAAAATAATTCTTAGAGACCAAACGGGTCTCTGGTGAGTGGGGTACAAAGTGTGGACTGCTTTTTTCAGAGGAAAAGCACCTGGTTTAAGTACCCTGTGTATTCCAGGGAAACACAGCATGATCCTGGGAGCCTTGCACCATGCTCCCTGGGGCTGCAACAAGAGCTGCCTGCTGTCCTGGCCAGAAGGCAGAAAAGATCTCTACCACTCTTACTTAACATGGTAACTGAGGTGAACACAATTTTTTTCTGACATTCCCATCACGTCTGGAGGCATCTCAGCATCCTCTTTCAAGACAGCCTTTCTTTTTAAACTGCCTAGGTACCTTGCAGGTGTGTGTTCTTGGGTACTACTGCTTCAGGAGAGATCACCTCTGTTGGATCAAGGGAAGATGAAGTCAAGAGTCATCAAAACCATGTGATTTCTGGCTTTTTTAATCTTTTAAATCTGCAGGGATTTGGTGATGGAGTTGCTGGTCTGAGAGATTAACTCAATTTCTCCTTCTGTGCCATTATTTGTGTTTGGTGGAACAGCATGTTCAAACAGTGGCCAACACTGCCAGCATCCAGCTCAGTTACTGTGTGGGGGAGAAGCTCCACCAGCACTTCTTAGAGGACAAGGGTGTCATGTCTGTGACTTCCAGCCAACTCATGGTCTTAATTCCCCTGTATTAGGGTTTGCCATAATTTAGCTTCAGATCCCTCTGCAGTGATTTGGAAATTAACCTCATGTTCAGGTTTTGGGTGTGTGCTGAAGGACATGGAGCCCCAGAGGAGCTGTCTGCCTTGTCTCAAGGTGCAGCCCTTAATTTCTGCAGGTGTTGGATGTCTTGGGAGCGAGGAGGAGAGGTGGGCAGCAAGGAGGGAAGGTGGAATGGCAGCAGCACACCCCTGCTGGCACCTCACCAATGGCAAGGTGTCAAGGCTGTCGCTGTGCTGTGCGATGTGTGTCAGCAGTCAGCAAAGGCTGAGGGGAGCACTGGGAACATCAGATGTTTTTAGTGAGCTGTCAGAATGATCTGCAGGCCAAGGATTCTCCTTTAGAGGATGGCAGGAATGTTTCTGGAAAACAAACAAATGTGAGGCTGTCACAATCTGTTCACACCAAGGCAAAAACAAAACAAAAAAAGCGTGAAATAAATTTTCTCGTACCCACAGGGCTTGAACAAGGCTGGAGGCAGAAATGCCAAATAAGGGCTAATGTGCTGATGAAAACAAGAGCTTCATTTTGATGTGCCTTCCACAAAGGGCTGTCTCTGGAACCCAAAAGCTGCTTGTGAAGAGGTAGATCAGGGACACCAAGGAGACAGGAATAAAAGTGCTCCTTCACTTACCTTTCCAGTTGCTAGCAAGCTTTGATAAAGCAGAACAGCAACACTACGACCAGATGGGAGTCAGTGCCACTTGCAAGCACAATATCTGCTTAAAAAATGGTTTGATGTTACTCCTGGTGGTAAGGTGGACTTAACCTCAAGGAGAGTTTCACTGCTGCCTGCTGAGGGGCCAAACTTTTGAAGAGGTTTTGTAGAGATTCAGTATTCAAAGTGCTATCATATTCTGTTCCTCATTCAAATGAAAAACAAAACTCCAAAATTTCCCGGGAAATCACATTCTTAAAAATGATGTCAGACCAAATGCAGAGAGCTATTGCAGTAACACTTGAAATCTTTTTCACATTGCAGTGTTAAAGCTTCTGGAGAATGCAGAGATGAGCCTGAAGTGATGGGGTTTTCATAAGCAAAAATTGCAACTATTGCAAAATCAGAATGGAGCCCAGTGGCATTATTGAGATGTTTGTGTCTTTCTCACGGTGGAAATTCATTGTTAGTGTCTTTCATGTTTGACAGAATTGCATTTTTCTGAAGGAAAAATATTCCACTGGGAAATTCCAGTGCTAATATGGGTGTCAGTAGCAGGGTGCCTATTTTTTTTTATTTTTATTTTTATTCTCGAAGAATTCCCACTGTACTTCTGAAGTCGGTGGATATTTCTTCTGAAAATAGGGCTCTGGAGAGAGATATTTTTCCAACCAAATCCCCCCTCCCTCAAGTGGCAGTAGGATCTAGCTCTGTGGATTCATTATGTACTGTTAAGCAGCTGCCACATTTCACTCCGGCAACAGTTGTACTTCATTTATGAGCAAAATGATTCATGTGTGAATATGGCAAAAGTGCTGCAGCTCGTGGTGAATTTGCACTGAGGAGCAGCTCGTGGGTGAGGATTGGGTAAAAACAGATGCTGAAGTAGGACTTTGTTACTTGCCTGATAGTTTTTACAGCCATAAAAGTTTATGTTTTAGAAGGGCAGGTCCTGCCAGAAATAGGAATGCATAAACACGGAGCAAAGGAGCTTGTTTATGACTAATATTAATCATAGCTCCCTGCATCTTCTGTAAGAGAAGCAAATAAATGGTAACACTTGACCCACATACAAAATTATGAATGAGGAAATGAAATGGATTGATAGTATTCTTACATTAGTCCCATAATGCAAAAACAGTGGGATGCCCAATCACTGCAGCAAATGTGACAATGATGGAAGGATGATTCCTCTTTTACACAAAACCTATTTTTGTTCACTACCCTGGAAAATTTCCCAGCCTGTTTCTTTTATTTACCGTGGTGTAAATTAGGAGCTTTTCTCCTAAAAGGAGTGTGATCTTCACAGGGGTAAGAGCAGCAGGAGTAAGAAATTAAGTCATATGTCTGAAATGTTGCAAAAAATAACAGTCTTAATACTTCAGTGCAGAAGCTCTGTGGGTGGAGAGAGGAGAGTTCCCTTTCCTAAGGACAAGGCTTCCACTAGTTCTTGGGCAAAGTTGAGCAACTCCTTCCAGGCAGCCTTGGGAGATGATGCAAAGATCTCTGCTTCTGATGTGCTGCTGACTACTGTGCTGGTCTTGACTGGCTTGGAGTTGATTTTCTTCACAGTGGCTGGTATGGGGCTGTAGTTTGGATTTGTGCTGGAGCCAGTGTTGATAAGAGAGAGATGTTTTTGCTATTGTTTATCAGTGCTTGCACACAGCCAAGGCCTTTTCTGCTCCTCACCCCACTCAGCAGTGAGCAGGCCGGGGGTGCACAAGGAGCTGGGAGGGGACAGAGCCAGGACAGCTGACCCCCACTGACCAAAGGGACATTGCACACCACAGAGCATCGTGTTCAGCACATAAACCTGGGGGAAGAAGGAGAAAGGGGAGGACATTTGGAGTTACTGATTTCCCCAGTAACTGCTATGTGTGATGGAGCCTTTCCTTCCAGGAGATGGCTGAACACCTGCCTGCCCATGGGAAGGAGGGAATTAATTCCTTGTTTTGTTTTCCTTGTGCACACGGCTTTTGCTCTACCTTTTGAGGTGTCTTGTCCTCAACCCATGAGTTTTTTCACTTTTACTCTTCCAGTTCTCTTCCTAATCTGGTCATGGGGGAGTGATTGAACTTGCAGCTGCAGTTAGACCATGACATCCATCCAGAACAACAGTCTACCCTCAGGAAAGCCAGGCAAAGAGGAGATAGATGTGTTTAGTTTAAAATCTATTTTTAAAAAAAACCCTGTGCTGTGCAGTTTTTTGTGTATTTTTATCCCAGGGTACAGAGGAATAATGATTCACTAAATTCCAAAAATCTGTGATGCCAATAATCTGTGGTGCCAGCTGAGACCTCACAAGCCACACTGGCTTCCCAGAAAACCTGGGTTCAACGTGACTTGTTGGTATTTGCCCTCTGGTTCCAGTACCCAGTGAAAGAGGCAGCTGTTGGTCCAAATGGGCCCTTCTTTATTTGGGCTTTACCAGCCCTGAGGTGGTGACTTACAGCACAGAGGCAGTTTGGATTTTTCAGTGATCCTTCAGCATCTTTTGTTCATGAGGAGATTAAACGGCACATCTGCCCTTAGACGGATTCGTGTCCCTGCTCTGCAAAACTGCAAGACTTTAAGTCAGGGGAATTGTTGGCACTTGCCACAGTCTCACAGGGTACCACTGGAAGAAAAGACCCCTAATCTCCCAAGGCACAGCCCTGTGCTTTTTACTCAAATCCTTCTGGTTTTTTTTTTCTCTTTTTTTCTCTCTTTTTTTTTTTTTTTTTTTCCTTGCAGGTTTCCACAGACACTTAGGATAGCGTATAATCCCAAGGCTGCATTACTGCACATAAATCCCTCAGCCTTCTGGGTTTCCTTCTCTGGAGCCACTGCGAAAATGGACACATCAATAGAGCCTTCTGCAGAAAAGCTGACAATCCCAAAATGGGCTCGTGCTGCAATAACTGAAATCTCCTGCCAGGTTGGCGATGGGGCTTTCTAATCAACTTTGCAATGAATATTTCTTAAATCATGTTAATCCACCATTTAAGCAGAGGTATCAGTTCCAGACAATGAATCCCCGTACCTGGAGGGGGATACACCTGCCGCTTCCCCAGAGAGGAGGCGATTAACCGCGCGCACGCTGTCAGAGCCGCCAGCAGCCACGGCATTCATCACCTCACAGCTCCTCTGCTGCAATGAGGGCAATCTTTGCTCCCTGCTTCTCCTGCAATCAGCTTTTATTTATGTAGTGCTTATGGAAAACAGCTCTTAAAGGAAAACTGCACCTGTTTTGCCCTCTGAGGCGGATTTTGCTCTAATTTACATGGATGCATTTCCTATTAGAGTTTGCTAAATGCTGGGATCTCAGAGGGAAATGAAAGCCCTTAAATATGAGCAGGCAGAGCGCAGCACCCAGCTATCAGACCCACAGAACTATAGTAAACACTGCTGAAGAAGATGAACTGTCTTTTTCGTGAGCACTTTTATGTTCTTGCCTCCCATAGCCCCTAGGAACCAGCTGCCACGTGAACTGTTAACAACCCAGCTCAAAGAGACTGCAGACCAAACAGGAAGTCTTGTTCTGAGGAAATTCCTGAGCCCAGGTGATCGTGGGATTACTTTGGATAAGTAAAGGACTATGGATTGGCAATTTTTTCTGTTAATCTCCAAAGTAAGCTTCGTGAACATTCCCTGCAGAGTAACTTTTCTTTTCATGAATGAGCTGTGGTAGCTTGAAAAAGAGAGGGCAATTTCTTGGGTCTTTGAGTCCCACTCCAGCTCAAAGCAGGTTGACTTCTGAGTTAGGTGATGCTGCTTTTGTCCTTGTCCATGTGAATACCTCCAAGGGTGGAGACACTCCAGGCTCTCTGGACACCTGTGCCTGGGCTGAGCCACTCTAAAAATCTCTTTTGTCTCCAGCCACACGTGATTTTCCTTGCTGCTCCTTGTGCCTGTTGCCTCTGCCTATCTGCTGTGCACCTTCAAGAACAGCCTATCTCCACCTACTCTGGAACTTTTTGGAGAGTGGGAGAGTGCCATTAGGTGTCCCTGCTGGCTGAGCAGACACACTCTCTCGCTCTCCTCTCTCACATTGTGTGCTCCAGCCCCCTGACCATCCTGGTGGGTTTCTGCTGGACTTGCTGCACTTTCAGTGCCCCTCTCACACTGGGCAGCCCCAAACTAGGAATAGCACTGCAGATGTAATCTCAAAAGCACTGTGCAAAGGGGAAAAGTCCCCTGCCTTGATCCACTGTGCTGCAACTCTACAGCCCAGGGTGCTGTTGATTTGCTTTATTGCAAAGTTGCATCGTTGCCTCTCGTTCAGGTGGCTGTACAGCAGGACTTCTATTCAAAAACATGTTTGCAGGCTGTTGGAATACACTTAGGATTGCTGCCAGGGAATATGTCCCTGGAAACGTGCTGCCAACATTCCCTTGAATTTTGGGCCTCTTTAGGTTATCTCAGTTTGGTCTCCCAAAAATAAACGTTTCCATATTTTTGCTAGATACTCTTTAATTATTTGTCTTTGGGCTTTAGGATAATGGAGGTCAGTCCTCTCCTAAATAAAAGGATAAGTTCTACCTCCTCAGGCAGTCCTGGAGGAAATGAGCTGCCCAAGTGAACTGATGTGGAATTTAAGTAAGAGCCCAGCATAAATGCTAACAGGCATTGGCCTAAAAATATCTGCTGCTTTTACTGCTGCAGAAAGAATGACACGCACCTCTGATAACTCATCTTGTGGTAAGTCCTGCCAGGCTGTGCCTGGATCCAGAATGATTACTGCATTTCCTGGTGGTTTGAGGAGGAGGAAAACAAATGAGAGGTGCAAATAAACCTGTTTTCCTCTAAGAATAACTGCAGCTGAAGCCACAGTTGGCCACAGGATGCTGTCCACAAACGTAGGCTGATGGACAATTCATGGAGCACAGCTAGTGGAAGTGTGTGTGTGTGTGTGTGTGCATATCTATCCGTGTGTATCTTCATGGTGTGATTGCTGTATCAAACTATCACACCCATGCCAGATTGGCTGTTGAACTTCAGCTGGGTGACGTTTGCTCAAGGCGTGGCAAAGGCTTCCCTATAAAGGAGAGCAGGGGCAGTGCTAGCTCGTGTGTCCCTGTTGGTGCTGGCTGGAGTCACGCTGGACGCACTGCAGGTAAAAAAACACCCCTTTGCTGTTTGGTTTAGCACGAGATGAAGCAGGTGAAATGCAAGTAACAGGGCTGGAATAGCACCACAGACACATTGAGAGAGACAGAATAAATTAGAGTCCCTATCCTTAATGTTACCTGGAGGGAAAGAAAAGACGGATTTGCCATCCTAGAAAGAGCCTCCTTTGTAAAACGGTGAGTTGTCAGAAGTAATTGGATCAAGTGGGAGTAGAGATTCTGAGATGAGGAGGATGCTATAGTTACTGTAGGCTGCTGTTAAATGAGGTAGAAAAAAGGTATCTGGAACTGTCCTGTGCTGTGTATGCAAAACGAGAAGAAAATTGACTTAATAAATAGCCAGAAGGGAGTACTTCACAGGCTGTTTGGAGCAGAAGGTCGTGCAAGATGCCACTGGGAAAGCAATCCCCTGGAGGGTTGCCAAAGTGGCTTTGGTTCTGATTTTTTGTGGTACTCAAGGCTTTTGCACATGGTGTGTACAAGGAGCTGCTGTCCATCTGGGCTTTGGGACGCCCACGTTCTGCTCCCTGCACTGCCTCCTCAGCTTGCTGTCTCTGCAGGAGGCTGCTGACTCTCTCATTTGTTTTTTCCTCTGAATGCTAGGAGAGATAATAAACTCACACTTTCCTTCATTATAAGATAATTCTGGAACTGAGCCCCTGAAGTTTTTACAATGCTTCAAGTATGTGAATGACAGGATCTTAGAGGAAAGAGCGCTGGTGTTACTGTAGAATATATTGAATATTATGGGGAGATGAAATGTAGCTTGATAATTTGGAGTGTTTGAGAAGAAACAGGGGAAGAAGGGCTGCTGGCTTTTTGGCTCTTCTGGTACTCTTTGTTGTGTTTGAGAAAATTAGTTGCTCTTTCTAAAGTACAGAATCTCAGCTAAGCCAACATATAATGGAAATATTTTGAGAAAATCAGTGGAAAGGAGAAGGTTCAGCTATGAAGTACACATGATTTCTAATTGCCTATTTCTACTTTCTGCTCTGTGAAAAATACCGAAGCCATTGAATGAAATAATGTTTGTACTGTGACATAAATCTTTATGTGAAGTGTAATTAGCTGCCAGTAGCATTTGCCACCATTGAGTACCTGATTATAGTCCTGGCTTGAGATCTTTCCTGAATGAGAGCTGGAGAGGGACAGGACACACCTTCACTGCTGCTCAGTGCAGGGAGTGGGGGCTGCTTGGGGTTCCCCCGTGGATTTCTGTGGGAGTCACCAACCTTTTTGCCCTGCTATGCTCGGAGACTTCTCCTTCCTTCCCATCCCTTCCAGCTGCATCACTTGATCTCTTTTTATCCTCCTCTCTGTAGCTTTTCCTCTGCTTACCTTCTCTCCTTCCTGCTTCGCTGTTTGTCCCTTTCTTAGGGACAGACAACACCGATGTCCCTCTGCCAAGAAGGAAGAGGAACCAAAAAAGGGCATGACTTCCTTCTCCATTTCAGATAAGTAAGTGTGTTGAAGGAGATCCCAGGAGGAAGTAAATGTATGTTTAGCCCCCTCCTGAATGTTTATCCCCTTCTGAATAATAGTTTCTTTTCTTAGTTGAGTGGCAGTGTCTTTGCTCTTCTTTAGAGTTTGACAATATGTCTGAACCAGTTTTTGTGAGCGTTTGAAATCCCTCCCTCTCTCCTTGCATCTTGTGGCAGAGAGCACTCCAAGGGCAACATCTCCGATATTCATTCCACTGTAACACTGTCCCTTGAAAGCCTTTCTGGCTCTCAAGGTCGGTACCAGTAAGAATCAAGCAGGCAATATTCAGCTTTAACAACTTTTGTGATCTTTGCTGTTGCTGATGGAGCCGTGAGAGCCACGTGGGAGAGCTGTGGCCAGGATTCAGGATGCTGCTCCAAAAGAGGAGTGCCCATCAGAGTGAGCTGGAGCAGCCAGGGCACTGCTGGCCAGGTCCTGACCCCATGGACCCCATGGACTGACTGCAGAGGGGCAGGGGTGGGTGTAGAACTCATGTGTCTGTGCTGATGAAGATATTCCTGCAAGGGAGTAGTAGTTAAGTGTGTTATTTTCCTCAGTCTGGTTGCTAATTTAATCCCAATATGTTAAACAACGTAATTAAACACACACACACACATGCTAAAAACTCTTGTTCTCTGTCAGGAGAGAGGGAACGCGTGTCAGACCCAGCCTTCAAGCTCTGTTAATTTTAATTTGAGTTTTGGAATTAGTAATCAGTTTTGCTGGAACACTGTTTCAAGAAATAGATCTTAGCATGCACGGAGCCTGGGCACAGTTTCAAATGAGTATTTGTTAAGAAGCCATTCCCTTGTCGTGTTATGGTACATTACATGAGATTTATTTCCATTGTATTAAAAAATGCAAACCCAAGGGGAATGCTCTCTCTTCTTGTTGGCCGAGGGTGGTTTCGGATTTTTATGTGGGGCTTTTAATTAAAACAATGAGATGCAAAACCACTTATTTGTTTAGGCTGTGGTTACCATGCCAGGAGGGTAAGTGACTTGAAGCACCAAGAAAGGTGATGAGACTAAGTAAAAAGGATGTGGGGAGGGGAGTGGGGGGCTCACACCTGAAGGTATCACACCTTCATTGTGGCTGAGCTGTGTTTTCGACATGAGGGAAAAATTCACAATACAAACCTGAGGCTTTGCTCTTACTGGAGCCATCTGCTCTATTTGTGCAGCACCAGGGGCATCTCAGATCTACAGAAAAGTTTTTTTTGGTAGAAGAGAGCCCCTTCATCTACAAAAAAATTAATCAAACAAACAAAAAATCAAACAAGCAAACAAAACCAACCAACCAAAAGAGCTATGGCATCCGGCTGCTGGAAAGTGAAACTAGGTGACTTCAGGCTAGAAATTAGCACAGCAAAGACAATTAACTGTAGGTGAGGCTTGCCCAGGGCATGTGGTGGATTTTCCAGTCCTAACTTATGAGAAGGTACATCTTAAGTGGAAGCCAGGAGCTAGGGGGCAGGAATCCCTGGATCAAGTGTGGTGGCATCCATAAAGCAAGATGCCAGAGGAGGATCACGGTGATTCTGCCTTTAAAAGTCTGCTGATAAGGGGCTTCTGCTTTCATAAGGGAAGAGGCAAAAGGGGAAATATAGCTCTAGATAGTTAATATTTTGGTTTTGTGAGGGCAAATGGCAATGAAGGATGAAAGCTGGTGTGGATCCCGAGTCATGTTTTTATCCAGCACCATGTAATTTTGCGTGACAATAGGAGCTGAAGAAACCAGCAGGCAAGGCAGGCTGCACAACCTCCTACTAGTTCTCTGAACCCTGAAACCACAACAGAACCTTTTAGCTGAAGGGAGATCCCCAGGAGGTGGTGCCCAGGTGTGTGTCTCTCTGTACATCCATGTGGCTTTGGGGAGCACACCTCAAAACTTGTGCTCTGGTTGGACAGAACGAATTGCTTTCTTTTAGCTCCAGTGCCACTAGCCCCTCCAAATGTGCAGTTTTTCCTCTTTCTTGTGCCCTTCTCCCTCTTCTGTCCTAAAAGCTTTCCCATCCCACCGTCCAGTGTCTCCATGGAAGATGAACTACCTCCCTTTGGAGCAAAATTTGATGGCAGGAATCCTGCTGTGCTTTTTTGATTCTTGTAAAGGGACAAAGCCCTTAACAGGAGATTTTGGCTCCTGCGTCCATCCCTAGCTGTGCCAACAGGGGTATTAGCAGGTCTGTTCTGCACAGGGTTTCACTGCACCTATGAAACGTTCATTGTCCTAATTGAAGTGCCCCTTTCTGTTAGACACATTAGCAGAGAGGGGTTTGACCATGTTTCAGACTGGAGTACCTGGAGATGCCATGCAGTGACTGCCCAGTTTAAACAGCAGCTTGAAATCCTGTGCCCTGGCACAGCTGTGATCCCTGACCAGAAGAGCCCAGGGTACCTGTGGGCATCGGCCCTGCTCACACTCCCACTCCCCCGTGTCTGCAGCTCCTGTTCCTTGCGTGCTTGTACTGCAGCTGTACCTCAGTGCTCACACAGCAGCTCACTAACAGCTCTGCTCTGTCCTTGGGGAAGGCTCCAAATTGAATTTGTAGCACTGACAGCACCGGTTTAAGATAAACCAGTTGGGATTTGATGACTGCTCTTTCCCCATGCATTTCCAGCTAATAAGGATTTTGTCACTGTGGCTGCCCTCAGTTTTGCAAGCTGCTGCTCCACAGTCCTCCCGGTGGGAGGGGAGGTGTTATCCCACACACTCCTGATGCACCACTTTGCATCTGGAAAGTAATGGCAGTCCCTGTGTTCCCCTCCCAGGACAGGGCACGATGCTCGCCCCCAGCTCCGCTCCAGAGCAGGGCTGGCCAACCACAGGAGCAACGGGAAGCCTCCAGAACCCGAGGAAATTTAACAGCCAGGACTTCAAAGAGCTGCGAGCCTCGTGCCTGAGCCAAGGGCTGCTCTTTGAGGATGCCACCTTCCCTGCTCACGCCAGCTCCATCGGCCCCAGCGTGCTCTCGGAGGAGAAGCTCCGGCAGATCCAGTGGAAGAGGCCAACGGTGAGTTCCACCCGCTGGGGAGGTTTGTGGCACTGCTGCTGAACGGGAGCACTGATGGCCACTGGCTAAAGGCCGGCACTCTGGGGTGGGAGGACTGTGTTAGGCAGGAAAGTAGACCTCAAGGGGAACAAGAGGATGTGTGGAGGGAAGATAACCTCTGCGACATTAACGATTTCATCAGGTACGTTTTTGTGGGAAATTTGCTTCCACCTGTGGACCTGACTAGAACTACTGTTCTCACTTTGATCTGCTTCTAAAGGATTTCGTGCAAACCTGAAAAGTTGTTAAATTCTATTGAAGATCTCTGATTTCTGTAATCCAAGCGACTGACTCAGCAATACCTATTTTAAAGTAATTGGGACAAGGCAGGAGATGAAGCACGTTTGTGTGCTGATTCCCACTTTCAATTTAATAGGCAGTTACTGTCTGGCATATGGAAGTTTAGAATGGGAGGTGGAATCACATGCTCAGCTCTTTTATCCTAGGACCTATTTTAGAAACCTTCCTGTGGTCCAGCTGCTCTGTACAGCACTGCTGTGAACCATTTGCTCCTGGTGCAACTCCTGGATGAGCCACGTGCTGCCCTTTTCCTGGGTTTTGCTGAGCACACTGCTAGTGCCTGGGGCCTTTGGCTTCCCTGGGCTGGGACAAACCAGCTCATACCCCTGGAGGCAATGCCTCAGGGTGCAGAGACAGTGACTGGGAGACTGTAAAGAGGCAGTAGGAAACAACAGGAAAAGATTTGGTTGGATGGCAGATGCATTGGGGCAGTGAGGGTGTGCTGGATCTTGGCAGTGTGGTGGCCTTGGCACAGCAGCAGCAGAGGATGCAGCCAGCATGGATGTTGAAACTCATGGATCCCAGAAGGGAAGCAGAGTAGCCAGGACAGCCTGCAGAGCTGCTAAATGTGGATGTCCACATGGCAAGGTGGGAAACACAGCACATGGATTAGTAGGTGTGGAAGTGCTGGGTGCAGATATTTGGGTGTCCTCTGTGGAGGTGCCATGAAGATATCATTCTGTTCTGCAGAAGCTGCTCCTACCACTGGCTGAATGCCTGGGCTTCTCCTTAGGCAGTTTTCCTTCAAAGTCTGTGTCTGGTGAGAGTGCAGCTGGTGCTGTGTTCTTTACACCAGCACTCTGCTTATGGGTTCACAGCAGGTGGGGATAATCTCTCTTGAAAGTTGGTTGTATTAGGAAAGTAACTAAAAAATGCAGAGGAGAGGAGTTAGCTGCCTCTGTTTCCAGTGTGAGAGAGAAAATATAGGAAAACTAAGCATTAGACTCACAAAAGACAAACACATGTATTAGAAAGGACTCTCCAGGGGCATTTTAAAGATGAATAAACTGGAAGAAAATGTTGTGATACAGTTCTCTTAAGTACTAACACCCCGATGCTTTAGCAGCAGAGGAGTGTAGGACTTCAAAAGCACACAAAGTGACTTAGAAACCCAAATACCACTGATTTTGAGGCACTGCACTGTGGGATGAACATCTATCCTACTCTAATATCCTGAGAGTTATTTCACGTGCAAAGGGACTGATTTACCTTGCCAAAAGCAGAATCTGCTGCTGCTAGTGCTTGAAGTTTGTCAGTTGAGGCAGGTATTGGAGAATTCCTTTCTATTTTGCTGAATCCATGAATACTAAGGTTGTGAATAAAAGTTTCTGTGCAATTGGTTTCAAAAATTTGCATATGTCCTCTCCATCCCAGCACTCCCATTCTGAAGATTTTCTTTTTACAGCAGCCAACAATTTTCCAGAGTGGTTTTTCAGGAAGGAGCAGGATCAAAATCCTTGGCTTTGCCAGAGCTCTCCTTCAAATAATTAAACCACATGCTCATGGCCCAGAGTTCATGACGTGAACATTGAAAAACCTTTTGTTCTTTTATAGAGGCTAAAGCAGCATCACCAGCTGCTTTTCTGTGACAAAGGACAAAAGTTGAGACTGCCAACTCAACTGGGTCATCTGGAACAGAAACCCGGGATTCCAGTGCTGAAGAAGGCCCCATTTTTTTTTCTTCAATTTCACCAAAATTTTCACCTGTAGATGTCTCTCAACCATGTAGGCTTCACCTTGCCAGACAAGATGCAAGATAAAGGGCAGTGGCATCAGCTGCCTGAGGAGACCAACCAGAAATTCTCAAGCATCACCACAACAGCCCTGCTGTGTCATGGTGACATCAAAGTGTGCCCTCACTTTCCTAACAGAATGAAGCAGAAGTAGAAGAAGTTGCTGAATTGCCACAGTGTTTTCTTTTCATTTATAGGGCTGCAGATGTTTTGAGTGAAGGCTCAGGAAGCAAATAAAGTTGTATTTGCATTTCATAAGTCCTGAAAGGCCCATGCTGCATCCAGTTACCTCTGGGAGTTGGTCGCCCAGGAGGAAGAGGGAGGTATCAGTAGTAAAGGTGCCCCAAATCTGAAGTTTTTCAGCTGGGTACCTTTCACCCATGCAGAAATATTTGTACAATCTTTGTTGTTGGGCCATTGCAGTGCTAACTCTAAGGATATGTGATCCCAGGTGTTTAAGCTACCTAAACAACTCAGCCAAGAGATACCTATAATTTACCCAGGAGAGACTGTTTCCTACCAGAATACATCTCCCAGAGACTCAGTGCAGTTGTATCCTGCTGACAAATCATGGCCAATTTAACCTATATCAGTATTTTTCTCAGCCTCCACCATTAGCTCCCTCTGACATTAAAATAAATTTGTCTGGAATTGTACCTGTGACTGGCATCTTGGTCCCAATAATCTCTTAGCCTCCATTTACTGTCATGCAGTATCTGGTTATTTAAGTGGTAGATAGCAATTATAACTGCTGTCTTTGTTCCAGATCCAACTGAGCAGTTGAGCAACATGCTGCTTCTATTTTACCTTGTACATTGTCAAGAGAATTGCCAATTATGCTCAGAGTTTGGAGTCTTCATATCTGGGGTAATGTACAAAGTAGAGAGAAAACAGCTTGATTTCAGACAGTGACAGTCAGCAGTGACAGTCAGAAACAACTTTTTGGCTTGTAAACTGATCTTGTTTAATAGGCATGTTCCTGGAAAGGGAGGGAAGGTGGATCAGGAGCACCAAGACATCATTTGATATGTCACTTTTCCCAGCTCTGCAGTAGTTACAGTTTCCCATCAGATGGAGACTGCTTCAGGCTGTGTTTGTATCCCCAGGCTCTCAATCTATGCCCGTTGGAATGTGCAATCTGTAACAGGGATTTTGCATGTGGTACTTCAAGCATTACTAGAGGTCAGGCTGAGGGTACCAAATACAGCAGGACCTCGCAATTAACTATTCCTTTGGCCAACAACAGTTTTGGGAAATGGAAAAGAAGTTCTATTTTAGACTGAACAAAGTATTTTCTGTAGCTAGGCTTTTCTAAAGATCAATAAAAGGGAAATTCTCCGTGAAGAATTATGTCACATTTTAAAAACTGAGATGCTCCTTTTAAAATGTTCAGAACAATTCTTTTTCATTGTTTGCTGCTTTTCCTTCTCACAAGTTATTGATTGGAACTGAGGAAGCCATTAAATGATTATCTGTTGTGGAATATGCATTTTTATCCAATTAATGTTCAGGCCTAAAGATTTCTCTCCCTTCTGATCATAGTACATAGCACAATACTGTGCAGATGCAAAAAGACATTGAAGGAGGATGGTCCAGATGATGTGAATTGTGGTGGTGTTAAATGTGGAATGCTTTACTTCTGCTAACATTGGTTATATTTTCAGATATGGTATGTGAGAGAGTGCCCTGGCCCTGCACCAGGGATAGCACTGTGCTCAGCATGGTGCCCATTGTAAATGTGAAGGATAGTCCGTGGTCTTCAATGCTTTAAAAGAAAGCTAAAATGGGCAGGGGGTTGAAGTTGCTGAAGGCTTTTCTGAAGGGTCTTCAAGGTTGCAGACTACTGCTCCTGCCCTGCTCACCCTTGGTCTCTTGGGGACCCTGGAGCTCCCTTATGGAATGAGGGGAGGCTGAGCAGGAGCTGGCATAAGAGGACCTGTCCTCTGATTAGCACAGACACTTGTGTGTGGGGGCAGCTGGAAGAAAAGCTGCAATGTGGCCAGGGGAAGTTTGAGGATCAGCATGGGGGGAATCCCTGAGTGCCTCTGATGTGACCTGTAGGGATGTGCATGGTGAAAGGACTGTCTGAAAGAGCAGACATGGGCTTTGTCTGCAGCATCAGTCTGTGCAGAGCACCAGGGCAGGGCCTCCTTGGGTGTTGTCTCAGGTGTCTGGGGTCAGGTGATGAGAAAGGTTGTGTCCAAAAGAATTCCTTGGATGGAAGCTGCAGAAAGAGGCAGTGTGAACTCAGGCAAGGGGTACACCTTGTTCTTACAGGCAGAGCCCTCTGCTACTGCCCTCAGCACCTGAAAAACATTGGAGAAAATTATACTCATTGAGCCAATGCTTTTTAGCTGGGAGAAGCATTCCAGCATTTGAATCACTCACTTTGTGAAAGGGCTTCCTCATGTTTTTAATTCCCTTCCTCTGTCCCTTCCCAAAGAAAACATAACCACCTTTCAGGAGCAGAGTACCTACTGTTATCCTGCATAGCTTTTGGTGATTATTTGTTCCTTGGACTGTTATTTATTTCCCAGAAATTTCCAAGAACTAGCACCAGCATTAAGGAATTTTGAATCCAACAACTGACTTTAAAAAAATGCACCCTTTAAAATATAGTTTTGGAGTTAGCACCTCTCTAGCTGGACAAGCTGAGCTGGATTTTCTACTGCATCAGCCTTGGCCTGTCTGTAGCTTGAGGGGACTAAAACCCAGAATTCATTCAGGCAAGAATTCAGACAGCAATTTGAAGTTAACCCAAAAAACTTGTCTGTAATTGAAGAGGGAGAAAATGAAGAAAAAACTACCAAAAACAAAAAGAAGAGGCAAAAGAAGTGCAGGTTGTCACACGAGCTGCTTTAATGAGGAAAGGGATGGGAAATGTGTGGCGGTGAGGTGTGGTGGTGTCCTGCAGGGCTGTCACTTTGGGGCCAGTCCCTGGCATGAGCCAAAGCTGCTTGCCAGCTGTTTGTGGTGGAGTGCACAGCTTCAGTCTTTCCCAGGGGCCAGGCAGCTCTTGGATCCTGTTCAGTGCTTCTCCGTGATGAAAATCAAGATCAATTCACCTTGTTCTTTCCGAGTGTGCAATCAGTGCAATTGAACGGGAGCAGCCTCCCCAGGCTGCCTTTGTCTCAGCCCTTGCCTACTCAGCTGATTGCACCTGACCTCGACTCAGAGTTCATCCCTGAGGGCCAGGGAAGCTGAAGTGCCTCACCAGCTATCACATATCTCTTTCTGGAAGATGGAAAATGTTTATTTGCATAGTATTTCCCGACTCTGTTGATCTTTGGGGAGAGCCGAATGCGAGGGGGAACCCCTGCATCCTAGGTGGATTGGAAATCAGCACTGCTGTGATGGGCTGCTGACTGCCCTGCTTCCCTGCTCTCAGGATGGGGAGTCTCAGGCACGATTGTATGGCTGTGTTGGCTGGAGGGTTGGCTGTTGGTGACACTGGGGCACTTCCAGTTTTACTGTATGATCCCAGGGGGAGGTTCCAAGACCTCTAAGGAAAGTGCCTCTCAAAGGCTGCGGGTACACAGGACTACTTCCCTTGTTCACCTCCTTTGTTTTATCAATGAGCCACACAAAGCAAACAGATTTCAGGTAAAATCCGAGCTGGTTTCTGTTTTTTGTCTGGCTGTTAACATGAGTCCATCCTCCAGCAGAACTTAGCTTTCACATTTGTGGGCTCCACACCTGTGTGGAGTCTGGTGAACACATTCTTCCAATGCAAAAGAGAACTGGAGCAGAGCGTGGCTTTTATAAGCAACCAATGCATTTGTATTGAAATCAGGCAATTAAGAATTGAGCTATTCTGCTGTAAGGCAGGGAATTGAGTTCTGTCAGTGCAAGCAAACCCCTTGAGAGTAGTCTGATTTTTCCTATTAATTTTGGCTCGCTCAGTTATCCTCTCCCTCTCCAATCTGTCGGAGAAAAATCACTGCACGTCAGATCTTTGGTGTAGCCCAGCATAGCTTATATTGTGTGGGTTGGAAAAGACCTTTAAAATCTTACAGTCCAACCATTGACCCAGCACTGCCACACCACCATGTCCCCCAGTACCACATTTACATGTCTTTTAAACACCTCCAGGGAGGTGACTCTACCACCTCTGTGGGCAGCCTGTTCCAATGCTTGGCCACCCTTTCGGTGAATGAGTTTTCCCTAATATCCAACATAAACCTGCCCTGGCACAACCTGAAGCCACATCCTCTTGTAGAATTCTGTCACTTCTTCTGTTACCTGGGAGAAGAGACTGCAGCTCCTGCCTAGCTGCCACCTGAGCCTCCTTTTCTTCAGGCTAAAAACACCCAGCTCCCTCCTCTGCTTCTCCTAGGACTTGTGCTCCAGACCTTCCACTAACTTTGTCCTTTGTTTTGCCCTCCCTCGTTATCCCAGCTGTCTTATTTCTGTGGAGGTTTCCTGTGGTTATGGGATGTGTGAGGGTGGTGTGACCGACCCCTCCTCAGCACACTGCAGGGCAGTGCCTTCAGCCCAGGGAACTGGAGTACCGTGTTTATTTCTTAATCCATGGCAACACTATTACAGGCACAGCAGTGCTGCTGAATTAACATTGGTCCAGCTGAGAAGAGTTTGGCTTTCAATAAATAGCAGCCTTTTTATTTGTCATAGTTTGTGTGTGTTGAACAGGGAGCACCGTGACTCATGATGGCAGGATGTGTAAGGATGCTGCAGCAGAGGGGAGCAACACGAGTTTAGCTGGAGGGAAGGATGTGGACCTGTGGTAGGAACAGAAACAGGGCTGGGATTTTGTTTTAGGATTAAGGTGAGCTGACCAGGAGGTGGCTCTGCAAACAGGCAGCTCAAGCCTTTTGATCCTCAGGGGCCTTGTGCCTGCACTCAGGATCATGCTGGGCCACTGGGGAAATGGGTGGGGAAGTGGCCAGCAGCCAGCCAGAGCAGCCTGCAGCCACACAGGCTTACACTGCCTAGGAAATCCCACCTGAGGCTTCCAATTTTACACAGAACTGTTTGACCGTGTCCTCTGCATGTCTGCATGTGGTTTCCATCTACACTACTCACCTCCAGCTCTTTCTGGGGACTTGTTCATTCCTAAAAATTTCAAGCAATTATATAAAGAGATTTAGAGATAAATGCATGTACAGGACACTTTCCTTCCACCTCTCAGATTAATTCTCTGTCTTGCTCTTTAGATGAACGGTACTTCTGTGGTAAGACCATGCTCTAGAGGATGAACTGGCTTGAACTTGAACTTCTCTTTCCTTTTGAATACATAATGAAGACTTCAGTGGGGCAGGGAAAGCGCGTGATGAGAGCTTTGTCCTGGGGGGATGAGTTCAGGCAGAGTGCTTGACTTGCAGCCCATATGGTTGCCTTCACTGCTGGGCTCATAGATACTCTGAGAAGAGACCACGTGCCTCCCTGAGCTCCCTCTTCTTTCCCCCTCCAGCTAAAACTGAAAAGTCTCAGTGAAAATGCCACAAAGCCTCATCATTTTTCAGTCAAACAGGACACTGCTTCTGGATGGACTTAGAGTTAAAGCTGTGGTTTCTCTCTTTGTCATGCAGTTTGAGCAGCAGGAAATAGGGAAGCTTGCACATTTTGTGTAGTGGTAATTACATGTTTAGCTGTGCTTTGCAGTAGTGGACAATATGGTGTTTTATGACTGCTGTATTCTCACCTTTGGAGGAAGAGGAGCTAATTGGAGACTTCTTTTCCTCCTGGTTGAAAAGGTCCAGATTTCCAGAGCACTGCACCCATCACAGTTATGTCCTCTCTGTTCTCTGTCAGAAGCCCTCTGTGGGTTCAGACAGCTGCCTAGGAGCCCCTTCCCCTGGCTAGTGGAAACAACTCACTCTGTATCGTGTCTCTGTTATTGCCCTGGAGTCTGTAGGGAATGCAGACTCCTGGAAGCAGAGCTCTGTGTGCTCTGGGTGGTGGGGAATACAGCTTTGGAGTGTTCCCTCTGACAGCCACAGAGATGTCTGTGTGCACAGCTGAGGCGTGTTGGCTGAGCCTGACTTCAGATTATGTCTTTTCTGGTTTTAGACTAAATTGCAGTTTCTCTCAGCAAGGAGCCTGCTTAATGACTCAGCTCATCCCTGGGTGCTCACTGGGGAGTCAAACACCTTGGTGGGCAATAGAATATTTGGTGAGGCATCTAATGGGCTGACTTTGGATCCAGTCCCCACAACAGGCTAGCAGGATCCACAGAGCACTTATGAGCTTTAGCATCCCAGCATGGAGCAGAGCATCAGCCCTTTCCTTGGGGATCCCATAAAGACACAGCTGCCTTCCCATTAGTTTCAGGCTCATGCTTCTGGATGCTGCTTACCCCTGTGGCAGCCATGCACTGTAGCCCAGCCACCCTGCTTCTGGCAACTCAGACTTCAAAGCCCTCAGAAATAATGGGGGGAAACAAAAATACCCATTCCTTTATGCTGTTGGTTTTCTGAGATGACTACTAGCAAGTCAAACACACACAAAAGCACAGGCAAATTCAAAGCCTTGCCATGCAGTTTAATCTTTCCTGCTTGTGGAAAGTTTTTAGTTCACCCAGGTGAGGGGCACAAATTGCTCTGGGAAGTGGAGATAGGAAGAAGATAAAGCTGGGATGGATGTAGAACAGAAGGGAGAAGGGCTCGGTGCTGCTTCTTCCTTGTTCAATGAGCAACCACTGCTGCTGGTGGCCACACATCTTAGACCTGCTCCCATGCCATGGGTAAATCTCTTGCTGCAAATCCCCAAAGTCCTGGGATAGGGAGGATGGCTGTAGGAAAGCACCTCTCAAGGAATGTGCCTGCTGAGGCTGCTTTCCCCCTCATCAGCAGTGCTTTGGGAGCATGATCTGCCCACCAGCCTGGAGCAGTGACGTTGCATTGCATCTTTTCCTGACAGGGAAACTTTTTAGAGGGGTTTGATCACTGTGGAGCCATTTCAGAAAGCTGACAGCATTTGCTAATGCTGAGCTGACGCAGCCGTGCAAGTCACGAGTCACATTGTGAGCTGGTCTCATTTTTGTGCAGCATGTCAGATCAGCTGGGGAGAGGGAATGTTCAGGGCCTGTTCAGGGAAGGGCTGCTGTATTATTTTTCTTACCAGGACTTTTTTTTTTTCTTCCTTTTATCTCTTTGTTTTCTTACATGTGTGATGACTTGCCTCTTTCAGGCTGATTGCTCTTTCAAAACAGAGCCTTACTGCGAAGGAGAGTGCCAAGGGTTACTCATGGGGGATACTGAGGCCGGTCCTTCCTGAGCACTCAGATATCCCAGGCCAACAGCAGACACAGCTGGGAGAATGGTTCACATTTCTGTGTGCAAAGCCAAGCTCTGAAGTGCTTCCCCCTTCACTGCCCAAGCAAGACTCTCAAGGAAAATTCTCCCCGAATCAGAAATGTCAGCCAGGCCTGTGGGATTTTGCAGACAGAGATTAAGCTCTCTTTCTATATCTTCCTCACCAGAGTGAAGAAAAGCTGCCCACACTGACCTGAATGGAAGCACAAAAGGCTCAGAGTGTCCAATGCTCCCAGACCCACTGCTGAGCTGAAGTAGAGACCCTGTTCCACTTTGCTTGGAGACCTGTGTGTCTCTGCCCTGCTGTGCCCCAGGAAACTGCATGATTTCTCTGCCAAGCTCAGAGCTCTCTCTGAAAGGTGTCAGTAGCATTAGAGAAACCCAAATGAAAACCCAGGGAGCACCCACCCCCAGGCCCCCATCCCTAGGAATATCTGAGCAGATTAAAGAAGAGATAACTGAGCATCTCCTCTGGTTTTGTTGGTGGCAGGCATTAAAACATCAAGAAAGGAAGTTTTCAGATGTGGAAAAGGTCTTCAAGGGGCAAGACACACTGCTGGGAAAGGTTGGGTACTCACACTGTTCTTGGCATTTTCTTTCCACCAGGAACGTCAGAGACATCCTTATTTGGTCAAGGATGGAGCCAGCATATTTGATATCAAGCAAGGACGAATAGGTAAGGTGATACTCTTGATTTGGAAGAGACCTGCACAAAGCAATAACCTGTGATTGCTTTGCCCTGTTCCAAGTGCTCGGTGGGGAGATGTGGACCATGGTAGCTGCAGCAAACAATCAGTGCAGCTCAATCTAGACTGGCACAAGTCCACACACAGCTTACTGCAGATATTTAACAGGATTCCCAAATGCAGCAGCTCAAATCCTTGTTACTTTTGTCTGGCATCTGACTTCTGTCTGTCTAAGGCCAAGCTTAGAAATGGAGATCCAGCTGAGATGAGGCAGATGCTTCAAGAAGAAGGGTCAAACACAGTTAAGCGTAAGTGGGCAAACTGGCACAGCTCCAACAGGTGTAGGACTGAATTTTCTTTCCATCCTAATGTCTTCATTTGACTGTCAGTGTTTTCTTTCCTGTGGATATTTGTGTTCGACTCCTCTGATACTTACCCAGTGTCAGAGTATGTATCTGCACCCTGTGTCACTTCCATCTTGTACTCCTTGACGTTGTTTGTCTTTGAGAGCAGCTCTGCTCCCATGTAGAAAGAAATGCCTTTCCATTTCCCACTCCACTGAGGAGTTTGAAGATTTCCTAAAAAGTGTTCCGGACTGCAAGTCTTCACGTGACTGCAAAAGATGGGAGCAGCCTGAGAGTAGGAAAGGGTGGCTGGGTGACAGCAGGGCTCCCAGTGGACATTGCTGGTGAATCCTGGGCAGTGCTTCAGCATTTTGGAGGGGGGAAAAGGAGACAGAAGAATGTTGGTTGCTTTTAGCAAAGTGGTTCTTAGATGTTGCAGCCCATTCTCTCTCTAAAGAGTCAGCTGTGATCCAGAACAGCAAGTAAATGACTGAATGCATTGGATTCTTCCCTCCCCTGAGGTGACTGCTGGATGCTGGCTGCCCTGGGCTCCCTGACACTGAGAAAACATTTTTTGGAAAATGTTTTACCAAAGGACCAAGGATTCCAGGACGACTATGCTGGGATTTTCCATTTCCGGGTATGTATTCCCTGTGGTCTTGGCACCTCTTGAGCTTGGCTGGTTGGATTGCAAAGGGGTCCAAACTGCAGCCCCACATCTCAACATCCTTGAATGTTTTGGTTCTTCAGTGCAGATTCCCAGTTTGGAACTTTGCAGAAAATCCTGATTTTTTTAATGATTCCTTGTGCTCCAGGTGGTGCAATTGCACTTCAGGGAATTTGATGCCCTTTTCTGAAAGTTATGACTGCAAAGGCAGCGCTCCCAGCTGTTCAGATAGATTTGTGTACGTATATGTTTTAGATGGCATTCTGGTGGCTCCTTTGATTGGGACAGTCTGTTTCAGCTGTCATCTCACCTGCACTATCTATTTGGGCTCATTTTCTCTTTCCCCACTTCACCTTGCCCTTTTAGCTTGTAGAAATGGCTGGAAATTACAAATCCTTGGAGACAGATCAGAGGAACAGGCTTTTGATATTTTGAAAAGAGATTTGTTTCAGAGTGAGGAACAAGGCTTTTTAGTAAATCTCACTTTCTACCAACCCTTAAAATTGTCTGAATCTCCCAGGAGGGTGACTCGGGTAGCAACTGGCAGGCTCTACTTACTTTTCTCTGAGTCAAACAAATATCTGGTGGGATTAGAAGAGCTTGCAGCACCATTAAACTCCAGAAGCTAAACAGGATGTAGAGAAAATCAGGATAAACTCAGCCATTCCTCATCCCCCTTATTTCACAGATCTCTTTTGTTTTATGCAGTTCAGCACCAAAGAGCTCTGGCAACGAGGCTTCTTTGACCTCCTTGGCTCCCGTGGAGCAGCACCAGGAGGATTTTCTGGTGGACAGCCTAAATTTTGCTCTGTTCCTTTGCTTCTTAGAATACCAGATGTTTCTATCTTGGCCCATTTCCAGCATACACTGGTACAGTGTATGAGATAAACCAGCTGAAGGGACTCCAGTCTGCTTAAAACACATTAAAAAGATGCAAGCTAGATTGTCTTTCATGGGAGCTTTGAAAAGATTAGTTAGGCGCAATCCTTAAATCTTAAGCAGTATAAATACCTTACAGTATTTGAAAATGTTTTCCCTGTCATCTCATCTGCAAATCAATGCAACTGTTTCTGGCTTTCCTTGAGCAATAAACCCCTGAGAAAGCTCCTCTGAATGGAAATGCTTCTCTGCAATGCCTTTCAATTATCCCATCAAAGATATTTTACTGCCATCCACAGGCTAAGCCAGCAGTCCTCGGTTCAGCGAAGAATCGCAAACAAGGCACATCATACGCTAATATAAAAATTTTAGCTTTTAACTTTTTCCCACCATTTTGGAGCATGCTGCCTCTCAGGAATACAGGGGGCTGGTCCAGTGTTCCTGTACAGCACGAGCTGTCCAGGTGCAAGAGTCAAGGGTGTTAAGCACTTCATCAGCTGCAGTTAAGATGGGTAATGTTTTTATCTAGGGAATAATTACAGTGGTGTTATTTCCCAGGGATTAAGTTAGTCTCATGTGTGTATAGGAATCCCTTTCTCTGCCACAGAAAGTGTGGTGCCTATGAGGCAGAGTGTGTTAGTCCTTGTGACAGTGAAGGGCAGCACCTCAGCTTGGGACAAACCCAGAAGTATTCTCCAGGGGACTACAGGGCATTATTGCACAGCGCATCAACTCACAACTGGAGAAGTCTGCCCTGGGTGTTAATAGCCCTGCTCTCAGGAAGAAACAGATGAAATCTTTAAGGACCATAAATGGTCAAGACCTCAGCTCCAGGAAACATCCAAAAAGTGCTTTTTAACACCATACAAAAGGTTGGTGTTAGTTGATAATTGATAGACATGCAATTTTTCACCTTACTCAATTCTAGAACTGGATTTTTCTAAGATCCCTGACGAGGAAGGAGAAAAGGAGGCAAAATAACCACACAGCATTCTTCCTTTGACCATCAGGATGCTAAATGTCTTGTCATCTTGGGACTGTCCATTTCTTTTTCCTTCTCTTAAGCCCAGGAAAATAAAGTCCTGATTTAAAAGGCTTATCATAAATGTAGAAGTGAAGAACTTCCCTCTTTGCATCCTGCCTAAACAGCAATTCTTGGTTTTATTTGCTACCACATTCACAGCTGCAGTACTTAAATCCCATAAAGGGATATAAAGAAATTTCATGAAGCCGGACTCAAACCAAAAAGTGACCCTCTCTGAAAGCAGGAGAATGCTTCTCCTGCTTCTCCTCCTTCAGTCTTGTACTTCCAGAGCTAGCTAAAATAATCTGTGACAGTCAGGACAAAGCAGCTGGTTTTTTCCAGCTGAAGAAAAACACAGTGCTGCATTCAGATGGCCTCCAAGCTTGAGCTCCCTACCAAACATGGCCATGGATGTTAACTTTTGGGAAAACATCACTCATTGCGTTTGGACTGCAGTAAATCCCACAGCGAGTTCTTTATGATCTCCTCATTTGCCTGTTGTGTTTGCACACAAAGCACCATGGAGAGGTGTGGCTGGATGTCTCACCTTTTCTCCATACAGACCTGCTCCTAGGTGTTGGCTGGTGACAGAAGGGCTCCTTAGGTGACTGAAAGGACAGTTCCTTTTGGACAGTCCTTTTGCCTGTCTCTCCTTTGGGCAGAGGACAGCCAGTGGAGGGCTTTTCCTCAAGCCCCCTCCTGCCAAAATCAAGCAGAAGCCTCAGATCCCTCCTGGAGCTCAAGTTAGAAGTTCCAACCCTGCCACCTCCTGCCACCACTAATGTAGGAAGGGAGAGGCCTGGGTGAGGCAGAATGTGAGTAGAATGTGACTGCTTTCAGCTGAGCAGTCTGTAAGCTGCTTTGCTGCTGGGCGGATCTGGTCTTGTGTTTTTCTAGCAGAACAGCTCATTTTGGGGTTTTCACTGACCGAAGCTGTTCAAATAAAATCATGCTGGACTAAATCTATCGCTGGCATACTTCCACTAGAGTCCTTAGCATTACTGCAAATAAGCGCTTGGCCTCTTATGATTTCGAATCATGCTAAGCTACATTAATCTGCTAATGACTCTGGAAATGGCTCCTTTAGTTCATCCCTGCAGATCTCCGTTCCTGTCTTTTCCCTTGAAAAGTTTCATCAGTTGGATCAGCTGGGGAAACACCTGCTCTGTCCACATGCTAGAGAGACTGCCTGTGTCCTTCTCATCCATCAAGGAGATGGATAACACCTCAAAACAGTCTTTAGTCACTACACTGTCTCCATCCACGACAGTGTGTCAGAGTCTTAATTGAAATACAGAGAAAAGAAAATTTAGAGGCTGGATCTTGACAGAGGCTCTCTGGCCAAGAGCTGTGAGGGGAAAATCCAAGTGTGGCTGAGGAGTGAGGCTCATGCAATCCACCAACAATGCGTGTGATTGTTCTTCTTGAAACCTTTCTACCGCCCAAGAATATTAGTATATTCCCCATGTTTCCTTTCACTGATTGCAGGACTAGCTATACTCCCCAAGGACTTTCCCTGCCACTAGGAAATCCAGCTAATTGGTAGCTTGTTTAAAAGTGGGGACCATTAGCCTGAGGCACTTCAGGAGAGAACTTGCACATATCCATGCTGTAGATTAATTCCTCTGCTAGTTCAGGAGGCTTTTTCTTGGCATGGACACTAGTGCTCAGAAGAGGCTCATTGTTTTATTTTCTCTCTCTCTTTTTAAAATTTATTTTTATTCTATTTATTTCCAGTTCTGGCAATATGGAGAATGGGTGGATGTAGTGATTGATGACCGGCTGCCATTCCTAAATGAAAACTACCTGTCTGTACATCCCCGAACTTCAGATGAATTCTGGCCATCCTTGCTGGAAAAAGCATATGCCAAGTAAATATACCTGGTCTGTTCTTCCACCCAGTGCTGAATGCTTTCTGTGGGTGGTTTCACCCTCTGCCTTGTTCAAAGCACAAAGGAAGGAGTTCAGGCTGGCAGCTGCCTGTGTGCTACTGTGCTTATGCAAGGAACCGTGGCCGCAGCAAACACAGGGCCAACATAAACTGGAGATGTGGCCTTGGGTTAGACCTAACTCTACCCAGCCCTGAAGGCAGCCAGCCCTAAATCTGCCTATTTCAGCTCTGGGATGTTAATGCCTGAGAAGCAAAATGAGCAGGGCAATGGTTGGCGACACAAAAGAGCCTGGAATGTCCTCCTGATTTCTGGCAAACTTCTTTGTCTCTATTTTTCTTTCCATGTTGTTCCCTGTTTAAAACTGCAGAGTCTAAGCACAGATTACCTGTGTTTACAGTCACTAATCAGAGATCATGTGGATATTTGGAGCAGGCAGTGAGAGGAAGCATGACTGAAGAACATGCCCAGGCACAACACATGTGTTCCCAGGTCTCTCTGCTCATCCCTCACTTCACAGAGAGCTCTGACTCTTAGCTGAGGCCCCCAGAGTATGCAGGGTAAATAATGCCTAATAAAGAGAAAACAATTTTTAAAAATCCACTGGAGAGGGAAGGGATCAGATTGTGGTCCCTTAGCATTCGCCCATTTTCCATTATTAAAAATGCTGAAGAAAGGGTCCTGTGTTAGGGGTACCTGAAGCTGGTGTAACCTTTGCAACGCAGTGAACAGGAGATGAAGAAAAGAGATTAAAATTTTGGCAGATTCGGTCAGGAATAAGCAAATGTTAAAGCAGCACGAGAGGAACTCAGGAAGAGGATGCATTTTGCCCTGAGATATCTCAGAAAAGTTGACTCAGTATTCAGTATCAATTCGCTGCGTAAGATTTTAATTACAATGCATACCAAACCTCTATTAAATTAAAGTTGCAAGCGATGCTGTTTATGAGATTCCCATTTGAGAAGTTATTCCCTGGTGCCCAAGACAAATTCTTTTCATCAGTGTAGGACAAGGACAACTCTTCAAAATACAATTAGCTGCAGACTTCATTTGATTACATTCATTAAATACAGTGTGTATGGTGGGGTTTAACAGCATGCTCTACCTGCTCTAAGTACGGCATGTTCCAGCTTATTTGCTGTCTCAATAAAAACCACACGATAAAAACAACAAGGATTGTGTTGGCAATATTAAATTATTATCCCATTATTGTGCTCTAGCAGAGTGAACTGGGAACAGTGCTGAGAACTCATTTCTGCCTTGCCCTGGAAGCATGGGTAAATACCTTCACCTCTCTTTTCCTTTTTCTCATTTGCAAAAGGAATACTGGCTGTTTCTGTGAAGAGTCCTGTATCAGTATGATGTAGAAACTAACAGTTCAGCTCCATTTGACCTGAAACATCCATCTGAACTAGTCACCCTTGGCTCCCTTCCTGTTCAGAAAAAAGAAACTGGATGCTTCAAGATGAGATGCGGCTCATCTCCCTAAAAATGCCTGTGTTGGCATGAGATGCACTTATTATTTTCCACTGTCTGTAAATGGCTCTGGACAGCTGCCTCAGATGGGGATGAATACATAGAAAAAGCACCCCCTTTGTCTCATTCCTTCCACAAGGCTCGTGTTGTGCCTGGCCAAATATTTCAGCCACGTTTCCTTTCATTACCTGGCCACAATGCCTGCACACCCCGGGCTCCCCTGAGCTCACCACCTCAGTGAACACGTTCATTTTTAAAGCAAGCACTGTGCATTGTTTATGAAAACACAGTGTAAGGACTAATTACCTTCTCTCTCTCTCTCTTTACTTTTTTTTTTTTTTTTAAATATTTTGAAATTTTTCTGTAGGCTGTGGGGCTCCTACGAGAACTTGAATGGAGGTCACATTTCAAATGCTTTAGTAGACTTCACCGGTGGAATCCAAATGCTGTTTTCGTTGAAGGATCCACCTCCTGACCTGGAGGAGATCCTGAAAGCAGCTGACAAATCTCAGTGCCTCATGGGGTGCAGCACTGCAGGCCAGGTGAGTCACAGGGCCTGTCACAGCCTCTCTTGGTTTACTGTGTTTGCACAAAGGTTGCTCTTTGGAGGGGAAAGGAAGTCCATAGTCACTCTGTAAAATAGTTACAGTTTATGGGTGCCCTAAGGGATCTTGGCAGCAGAAAGTAGATAAGATTATTTGGTAAGGACTGTAAAGGCATTTGGGCAGATGCAGATGGATTGATCTGTGGGAGAGGGGGGCTGCAGCTTCTCTCTTGGCTAATTCCACTGCAATAGAGTGGTGTCCAGTTGCAGCAGCCTGACTTCAGCCCCATAACTTTGTGATCACACCTCTCTTCTGTAAGAGGATGCAATTATCTCAAGGTGGCTTGCAGGCTTACTGGTATTAATGCTGGGAAGTTGCAAAAGGCTTTGTGATACTCAGCAAGTATCTTTGATAAAATGTCTCCAAGGCTTCCCTTGCAGCACATGACATGCGACTGCAAAGTGTGTGACACTGCTCCTGTGCTGCCTGCTGCCTCAGGACTGGAAGTTGGCTGCTGCAAACGAGCCAAGGACTATTCCCTCAGCTCAGGTGGCTGACCTGGCTGTGAATGGCAGGGAAAATCTGCAGTCCCCCAGTCTGACTGCAAGTCCCAGTCCAGGTCATTCTGCAGCTGCAGAAGCTCTGGACCATGGAAGAACTTGCAAAGTGTAGATCTGTAGCTTTGTTAAATTTCCTGGCTTGCTCATGGCTGCAGTGGGAGCAAGAGTCACATTCCTGTGGAGTATCTCAGTATCTGACATACTGCTGTGGTCAGCCCAGAGGCTTTGTTTAGTGCCGTGGCAAATGACAGTCCTGGGAGCTGGTGGCTGTGCCTTTGCAGTGTGGCAGAAGCTAAAAGCTGTGCTTTCTCCCTTCTGCAGTCAAACAGAAACATAGAGCTGAGGAATGGGATTGTACAGGGTCATGCCTACACCATCACAGGAGCTGAGAAGGTAAGATCAGGGACTTGTTCCTGCCTGGAGATCTTGTGCTGATGATGCACTGCAGGGCAGTTCCACTGCTGTTCCAGAGGGATTTGAATTAGCTTCATACTTAAGGGGGATTGTTGAAACCACATAGTTCAAATTCCAAGAGGTGGAAGGACAGAAGGACTCTGGCACAACCAAAAGAGGGAGGATATTCGAATCCATATTGTTTTCTAATGGAAAATGCAACTTAAATTTACTTTTGTTTTGGGACACTTCAGCAGCAAATACATTTCTGGAGATTTTCGTTCCATGCTGACTCTTAAAATGTGCTTTTGTGTTTCAAATGCAAGTAGAGGCACTGGCTGAAATTGTGGGATTTGTCATATGATGCAAATCTACATTTGTTCTGCTCAATCACAAGCTGCCAAAAATCACAGTGTGAAAAGTAAATCACTGGTTCAAGAACAGCATTTCCCCATCTTTTAAAGCTGTTGTACTCATGCAGAACTGCTCCTGGCTGCATATTAATATTGATGATCTGAGAACCAATTTATCACTTGGATCAAAAGAAATTAAGGATTTTTACAGCCAGAAGTCAGAACATGGCTTAGCCCAGTAAGCTGTAGTGCACACAGGGAGAGTTAACAGTGAAGAAGGAAACCAAACAATAGCTGTGCTGTCAAGCAAGATAGCTACAAAACATTTGAATCTTGGAACCTAAAACACTTTGGAAAGGGGATGTTGCTTTCCCTAAGCTATTTTCTCCCTTATCACTCTCTCTCTCTCTGTTGGTTTTCTCTGTGAGCTTGACTTTGGTTCATGTCCCCTTGTGCCATGCCATGCTTGGTGCTATCATCACAGCCCGTGTGCTGCTTCTTGGACGACTCTTGCTTGTAGCCAAGGGGCTACAAAATGAAAAGATGGGAGTTGCCAAGCTCCAGAAAAGGCTCCAGCTGTCTCCTTGCAGGGCAGGGGCAGAAGGGTCTCCAATTTTGTTGGAGGAGAAGCAGGCTATTCCAGCCTCCTGCTGCTCCTGGTGTGTGCAGAGAGAAGAAACCATCTCTGCCCCACTTAAAGAAGTGCCAAGATACCCAAGGCATTGTCCTGAGGGGAAATGATTAGAGGCTGGGCCTTTGCCTGGGAAGAGACTGCCATGGTGGTGTTTCCAACACTGCCTGGGTGCATGAAGAGAGCCAGAAAACAAAGGTTTGCTTCCACTGGTTGGTCCACTTCCACCATTTCGGCTTCACTGGCAAAGTTAATTGCTTCTGACTTAAATCAGTGGCAGCAGAAGGAGGAAAGCAGCAGAAGCCCCAGCTGCTGCAAACCACAGTATTGTAGGCACAGGCCCACAGATTCTGTTTATCATCAGCTCTCTGTGCTGACTGTTGGCTTTCACTCCAGGCAGTCTGGTGACCTCATTCCTCAAAGTCTGCCTTTGCTGACTCACGGCATCAGATGTGCAGAATTAGGCACTGGAATTTCCCAAGGCTGTTGAATTCATGCAGTGTGACAAGAATGCTGCTGCTTCTCTCTGTGTCAGCTATTCACTATCCTCAAGAAAGCAAAATGGGCAGAGTTTTCTCTCACACATCATTCCTTTGCAATGTAGCAGAAGGTACTGATTTTTGCTGCTGGGAAAATGAAATCAGAGGTTAAATTTGGTCCCTAAGGTGTAGAGGAAGTTCCATTTTATTACCTTTCTCTTCACTGAACATCACAATTCTGAAAAACTGTGACTGAGTTTGGTTTTTTTTTCCTCTTTACAGATTCCCTACAAGAATGGCTGGAAACATATCATCAGGATCTGGAATCCATGGGGCCATGGGGAGTGGAAGGGGCCCTGGAGTGATAAGTAGGGTCTTAAAGCTTTAATGTCATAGGAAATCAATCTTTTATCAGAACCTCTGCCCCACACCCATTTTAACAGAACAGATATTTCCCAATCAGTTAATTATAAGCATTATTTCCATCTGCGTAGCAGCTGCTTGCAGAAATCCATTGCTGGGAAAACCAATGCAGCCTAGCTAGGCTCAGGTGTCCCTTCTTGTCAGTGTGTATGCATTTTTACCCAGTGATAATGCTACATAAGTCATGGATGAAGGAGTTCTTATTCCCTGGAGTGACCTCTGACCATGTCCTTAGGTGCTGGCTGGCTGCTTCTGTTGAGTTCTCCTGCAGCAATCACACATCCGCCTTCCTCCTCTTTCTTCTGCTCCCACGGGCCTGGCTCTGGGAAGAGGATGGTTAGATGAGTCCATGGAGCAGGGCAGTGTTGAACACAGAGGGACAGAAATAGTCCTTGGTTACTCCAAAGGCAAAGTGCCAGGGAATGGCTTGAACTAATCTCTTGGATCCTTCATGCAGCTTTGGGGATGCAAGGGCCACTTTGCTGCCTGTGTGGATAATCTAACATCTCTTTCCTAAAGAAAGGAATGATATAGACTGCAACAGTGTTTTGCAAATAAATAGATGCTAGTGTTCCTTTTGGAATTGCATCAGTGTTTCCATGATTAGAGAGATGTCCTGGTGCCACTCTTAGGTTATTTAACAGCATCCTACCCCTCCCTGTTGCCAGGCCCACACACAAGCACTCTGCTGAGAAAAGTCAGACTGGAGTGTTGCATCTGGAAGGGTTGGTGGGTTGTGTAGACATGTCTAAGGCTGGGATAACAGCTCTCTGCTCAGGCTGCAAACTCCCATCCTTTTGGAAGGGTGAACTACAATCCTAAGTGTAATTGAAATGTCAGTAGCACATTCACAGGTAAGCTGCACAGATCAATAAATTATCGATTCACATGCTGTTATTTATCTTAAACTCTGCAGAAAGTACAGTTATCACTTAATTATAAACATGCTGCTTGGAAACAACACCTTTGACTGGGTAATGTGCACTCTACATGTCAGTGTAGAGAGTGCTTCAGAGTGCTGTAGCTTGGTGCCTCACTGACCTCTCCAGCATGGGGACAGGTGACCAGGAGAGCAGGGAGGATTCCCCAGCCCAGGGTGGGCAGCTCAGGCACAGCAAAGGCACAGAGTTTTATTTGCTGGCCTTGGCTATGGAGGTATCACACAGAGTCCTGTTTCCAATGCACAATTTGTTCACTCCTCCTGATCCCTCATCAGCTGACAGGCTGGTTAGAGGAATAGGCCAAAGATGGAAGACTGTGCCTCACATTTTGTTGATTTGTTCTTTTTTGCAGCTCTCCTGAATGGGACCGTGTTGATCCTAAATACAGAGAAAACCTCCTCAGAAAGAAGGATGATGGAGTATTCTGGTATTTCCTATTGATCCTTTGTCTACTGGGGTTTTTATTTTCCTTCATTACGAAAAAAGTAATTTTTGGCTGTTCTCTGTTCTTGATGGTGGCTCAAGGCACCCTGTGTTAGCTGTGTGCAAACAGCAAATTGGAGATTGTCCTGCCTCTGTGGTTTCAGAGGAAACAAGACCTGAAAAAATGGAGTTGGCTGAGATTACTGCCTCTCCTCAGAGAGTGTGTGGTTTGAACCTTGGACTGACAGATGCTTGAAGGGGACAGCTGGCTAAGCAGGTCACTGAGCTTGTCCACTTGACTGCTCTGCAGGTGCTTGTGGGTTTTCACTGCCTCTGGTTGCTCTCAGACACAGCTTAGTCATGTGTGGGCTGTCCCTTAGAAAAACTGGTTATTCAGAAAGTGCCTACATGGGGCCCCTGTGGGGCTCTGAGGAAAGCAGGGCAGCAGCAGGTGGGTCTGAAACACACATGAGGCTTGAGTGAAGCATGAGCATGGGACAGAACACTGCGGAGGTACAAAGGCAGGAGACAGTGGCAGAGGTGGGCTGGAGATGGCAGGGCTCCAGCAAGGTACCCCTGAACATGCCCTGTGCTTTACTCTGGGCCATTGGGGGCAGTTAGGGCAGCCCAAAATGCATTGAGAGCTGAGCTTTTCTGCAAGGTAGCAGCCAGCAGAGCTACAGGTGACTGCAGTGCTCTCAGCAATCCCTTTTTAGAGACATGGGGTGAATGTGGATACCTAACTGGTGTCTTCACAGAGTGGGTCAGGTTGGAAGAGACCACAGTGGGTTGTCTGGTCCAACCTCCTGCTCAAGCAGGGTCATCCCAGAGCACACATGGCACAGAACTGTGATAAGATGGTTGTGGAATACTTCAGTGAGGGACACTCTGCAGCCTTTCTGGGCAATATGTTCCATGTGTGGTCAGTTGCACAGTAAAGAAATTCTTCCTCACATTCAGGTGGAACTCGCTGTATATCAGTTTCTGCCCATTCCCTCTTGTCCTATTGACTGGCATCACCAAGAAGAGCCTGGCGCAATCTCCGACACCCTCCCCTCAGATACTGACGTTGATGAGGTTCTCTCTCAAGGCAAAACAGGCCCAGCTTCCTCAGCCTTTCCATGTAAAAGGGATGCTCCAGTCCCTTGATCATCTTTGTAGCCCTCCACTGGACCTGCTCCAACAGTTCCATGTCTCTCTTGTGCTGAGGAGCCCAGAACTGGACACAGCACTCCAGATGTGCCTCACCAGGGCTGCATAGAGGGACAGGATTCCCTCCCTTACCTGTTGGCAATTTTCTTCTGCCTTAAACTGACTGATGAGATTTTCCTCCTTCCCTGCAGGATGTCTTGTGAGGACTTCCGGGAGCAGTTTTCATGGCTGTACATATGTAACAACACCCCAACATTCCTGGACTTTGGAGACGAGCACTGCACAGCGTGGTCTCTGAACAGCTACAGCAGCCTCTGGAGGCCAGGACTTCCCACAAGGAGGAACCGCTATTCCCCGGGTAATGGATGGATGCTCCCTGCAGTCACCTGGCCATCTCCTCCTCTCCACTGATGCTCACGGTGAAACATCCACTCTGAGCACTGAATTGCAGGAGTATTGATTGCCAGTTGTTAATGCCTGCCTTTTCCCATTACAGCACTTATCAGCTAAACAGGCAGAAACAAAGCAACAGCACTGGCTGTTGAGTTAAAACAGGAGACTTGTGATTTAGGAACCCTGGACTCCTTAAGTCAAAACGAGCTTGTGTTCCTCTCTGAGCCAGTTGCAGTAGGTGTTACTGGGGACCTCATCAGAAAGTCAGGTCTGGCAAATATGCTGTTGATTTTAGAGAGCAAAAAGTACTCTGAAATTAAATGGATATGGAATGAAAAAAATTGTGCTACAAAGCTCTATTTTTTAAGGTAAAAAGATCTTTGGGCTGATAACCAGTGGTTTTACTGCCTGTGCAAGAACTCTTCTGGCATTGTAAGCTCCAATCAGTGGTCGTATATTTTTACATTTTTATCTTATCTCATCTCACCTTTTTTTTACAGTTGCATCAGTGTTTGGGCTTTGTGTTTTTAATCTAGGATGGTAGTATCTGATCAGTGAAGAGGCTTCTTTTTTTCTCAAATGATGATCCTTGACTTAGCAGCAGACAGGTTTTGGCTTACAGATTTCAGGCTCCTGCTCCTAACCTGATCACCAGGTCTCAAGGTGTGATAACAAATCAGTGCCTGTGCTGCTGCACACCACAGTCAGTGGGGCTGAGCAGGGACATGCAGGGGCTGAACAGAGTGTGTGTGGGCAGAGCTGTTTTCCTTGGAGCAGTGTTTTCCAGCAGCCCTCTAGTAAAGTCCCTGTCCAAGTACAATAATTGTAATATGCAACTTTCAAGGCCACCCAACACAGGGATCTGGCTTAAATTCTACTCTGCTGCCATCTCAGTCCTTTTTTTCCCAGTTGGGGCACTTAATTGCTTTTTTTTAACCAGGAATGCTTCCTGTTAACCAAAGCCTTGGCCAAGAAGCAGCTGTTTCCCTCTGGCGCTTGACACTCTGTCTGTCCATCACAAACATTAGCAGGAGGGAAGCAGAGGATAGCTTTGCACCATTTTGTCCTTTTCTATGCATTTATCGTCTCAAAGCCACAGTCCTTTTCAGCTCAGCCTCTAGGTCGGGTGCCTGGTTAAGAGCCACTGCTTTTCTGCTGCTGGGAGAGTGTGCCATGTAGGTGAAGCAGATGTAGGGGGGTTGAGAAATTCACACGACTTCCATGACTTTGCCAGAGATTTCTAAAGTGATAAATGTGCAATTAGTTTACCTCCAGATGCCTTCTAGTGCTAGTGTGGAGACTACAGTGCTCTGTTGTGTTGGAGGGATCTTGGAGCAGTGACTGCCTACTCCTCTGAGTCCACATAAGCAAGATCTTACACAAAAGGCTAATGCTGGAACATCTCTGTGCCCACTGTTAACTTATTAACACTTTCTCAGCAGGTGCAGCTTCAACAAACCCTCAGTATTTTTTCAAAGTGCTAGATCACGACCCAAAAACATATAATGTAGCAATTTCACTCATGCAAAAACCCGCTGGGCACGTGCAGGATAAAAAACCCCTGAAGATTGGCTTTTCCATCATCTCGGTAAGCACAATCAGATATCATGTAGGCACTGTTGCTCTCTGTGTGGTTTATTTTACCTGTGTGTGGGATGAAAGACTGAACTGCCTTTTGGTCTGTTAAAAAGTCGGTATGTGGTGTGAATTTCTGGGTGCCTATTGTAGAAACTCAGAGTAAAAATGGAGTTAAGCAGGCTTAGTTTCTTTTATTCATGTCTTAAGGAACGAAGGTGGCACTTTTAGTTCCATAGCATCCCAGAATAGCCCTGGGAAACTCATGGAGTCCCTGGGTTAGAAGATGTGCCAGGACAATGTCCTCTGTACCAGCAGTCCTGGTGACCTGCCGTGCTGGCTGGGCACAAGGCATGACAGCCAGCACTTGCCACAGCCCTCGAGCAGCACTCCAGGTATGGAAGGGGAGCTGATGGTCTCTTGTTCCCCAGAGTAGGCCTGTCTTACTCATCCTCCTGTTTTCTATCTGCAAAGCCATGTAGAAACCTTTACAAAACACATGAGAGCCTTTGCATGAGACCAGTGTAGAGGAAATCTGCTCAGATACCTGGGACCTCCACTACAATTTCTCTGGTGTTTTTCTTGGTCAGTGTCCAGAGAGGTGCCTTTTCAAGCTGTTCTCAGATCATTACCAGGCTTACTGAAAGCACAGTTGCCAGTGTGGATGGATGCTAATCTTTCCCAAAGTATTTTTGTTGTTGGCTGATGACTGTGGGAGACTATTGTTGTAAACCCAAAGACTAAAAAGGAAGCAGGGGTTGCTATAACCCTAATTTCTCCTCATTCTCCTCATTACTGGAGAGATTTACCCTAGTCCCAGACTTTAAATAATTGATGCCATAAGTTTAACAGCTCCTCATAAAGGAAGAGCATGGCTTTGTAGCTCATAAAAAAGTGTGTCTGAGAAATAAAAGATGTCATTAAAAGGGAATCCCTCGAGCAAGTGGAGCTCACTATCCCTTGTGGGAGGATATCCTCTGTCCTGTGCAGGTATCAAGCCTGCAGGACCCCATCGGGCCAGCTGTGCCACTCAGAAAGAGCTGCTGCTCCTGGTAAATGGGGAATTGCTCCTTCCAGCATCCCAAAAAGTCACCAGGCGTGGAGGGGTCTGTGTGCTCTTGCACGATGCACATCCACCTTTGATTAGTTACCCATTTTAGCAGAAGTGACCTTCACTGGGAGGTGATGATACAGGGCTTGGTTCTCTCAAAAAAGGGTTATTTAATCAGGAAGCAGACAAGGAGACAGATTTTCTCTATTCTTGCTTTATGTTTAAAATTTTTCATCCCCTCCAAGTGATGCTCAGGTGTGTTTTCTCTCTCTTGGTATGAGAAAGGATCAAGGGTGGATGAACCTCAATGAGTTTGTCAAGCCTGCATGTCATGGTCTCTGTGGGCTGTCAGCTCATGGCTCACCTCAGGCTCCCTTTGGGCTCAGGTCACTTGGCTTTCTGACCCTATGAGTGACCTCCTGCACAGGAGCTGAAGGGCAGGGCCACAACAGAGCACTGCTGGAGGCACCAGGATTACTGTGATTACTGAGCAGTGAGGGCAAGGGCGCAGTTGTGCTGCTCTGTCACACCATGGCTTTTATTAATATAATTATATTGGTGCATATTCACACAGAGGATTGTACAGAAAACATTCTCTCTTAGACACACACTAAGCATTTTAATATGAGAGCTGCTCTACCAGCTCCTCACAACCTGCCTGGTGTCCTGGCCTGGTAGCAGCAAAAGCCACATCCAGGAGCTAAAACCAGAGTGGGTGTGAGTGCCATTCTCTCAGTTTATTTCCCAGTGTTCAGCCTCAGTGCCTGAGGGCAGTCAGAGCAAGTTTACAAGGGGTTTCTTCGCACAAGGAGAGTGCAGTTGGCAAGACTCATGTGGCTTCACTCTTCCTCCCTGATTTGCTTTCTCTGCCATGATTAATTAGCAGAATCATCTGTTGTTCGGTACCTTTTGAGATGCATCAAATTGTTGCTGTGAAGTAAAAGGAAAATTATCCCTTGGCAGGATGAGAGGAGAATGCAGTGCAGGCAAGGATGCAAACCAGAATGGACGCATCTGATAGCTCTAGGAAGCCTTTGATTAAATATAGACGTGGAACACTAATACATGGCTGTGAGGGAAGTTTAATGTTGTGTGATAGAGCTGAGAAATGTATAGAGGCTGATTCTTATCCCACACCGGTTTTGATTCCACTGAGATATTAATCTGCTTCTGCTTTTTACCAGAAGGAATGTGGAATAAGGCTCAAAAGTGGGGGAAAAAAGTATTACACCATTTATTTCTTTGCAGCAGTGCCCATTTCTATCTGCTCAAGATCTGACCCATAATACTTGGCAGTCTGTGTACCTCCCAGCCGTCTGTAACAGTAGTCATCCTATCTTTTTTTTCCTTTCAAAATAGCAGTTTTATGTTATTGTCTCCCAAAGGCATGGCTCATAAATAACTCTGCCACGCTGTATAACCATTCTAAATGGAATTTATACACACTGATATATTTTGGGGAATATGTTAAGGATGGGTTTTTTATTATGCTATCTTTACATGTCATCATAGTAATAGCTGTTGCAGTATATTTGTTTCATCTCAGCAAAAAAAATACTTGAATAACAGATGGAAGATCAGAATGCTCAGTTTTCTTGTGACACTTGCTGGTTTGGATTGGGATTCTTGAAGCATTGTCATCTGGGTGACATGCTTAGAGGGCTCTCTGACCTCTTTGAGTCACAGAAGATCTCAGGGAATTTTTTAGTAATAGTATTCATCCTTGATTCCTTTGTGAACTCTGCTAATTGAAGTTCTCATCAAATCTCCTTCCATTAATTTTGGCTTCTGTTTCTTTCAGTTTCTCCACCTTTCAGCAACTTTGATATGCCCTTGAAAAAAGTCAGCCCCCTGGATGGGCTTTTCAGGCCACGGGGGAGGTCGAGGCGTGATAGATGCAGTGTGTGTTCAGAGAGGTGTGGGAATGGAAGGCTGCTGTGAGTGTGCTTTCTGATTTACTTTGGTTCCTAACAGGAAGATAGCCAGCCGTATTTCTCTTTCAGGAGAACTCCAGAGTTCCGAAGAAAATCTTTATCCGGACTCGAGATGTGACCACATACTTTAACCTGAGCCCAGGAACCCATGCCATTGTTCCTGCTGCAACAGAGGACCGAGAATTCAAATTTCTCTTACGGATTTTCATAAAGAATCAAGACTACAATGAGTAAGATGATTCACACTCCTTAAAGGCCCCACACTCACAGTGTGCCAGGAATGAACTATTTGATGTCAAGATAACTGATGTGGCAATTTGCTTTTAGCGTATCCCTGGAGGGTGGGGAAGGCACAGAGGAGTGTAAAGCACCTGTTGAGGGGGATCAGGTGTACAAGGGGAGCCACTGCAGGGCAGGAGCTCTTCTGCAGCCACCAAGGGCCTTAGCTTTTGTATAAAGAGCCACACAAGGGAGCAATAATTGTGAGATTTGTCCTCTAGCCTTGATTGTAGGGACATTTCTCATTGCTGGAAGGAGGACTGAGAGCTTGTTTTTCCTAATTCTTAACAGCTGTTCAGTAGTTCCTTATGTTCTGCTGGCTGGATGCCAGATGGATCACATCCCATTTTGCTTGGAGTGGGACCTGGAGAAGCCAAGAGCAGTAAAAGGCCTTGATCCTTTCACTCAGCCACCTCATAGACAGGCAGGGCTTCCTGTAGCCATGAGAGCAGCCTTGAAGATAAGTTTAGTGGAAAAGTGGTATCTGACCTCATGAAAAGGCAGCTATTACCACACATACACATTCACATTACCACGTGAATATTTGGATGTGGTTTACTCCAGGCAAGCAAGTTTTGAGCACCAGCATTCAGCCTCACCAAATGACCTGCAAGCATCACCTGTGCAGTGCCTTCCCTTCGGCAAGTTTTAGAGTGGATGTCATTGTACCTCTTACCTCACTGGCCCATATCTTTATAATGAGATTGCTTTCCAGGCTTTGGCCTCTGGCAAAAATAGCCCAGAACCAACTGAAGTAACTCCTGAGTTACGGAAAGCAAACACAAGGAGTCCGTGCTGTGGCTGGACTGCCTTCAGCAGGGTGAGTCATGTGTGAGACAGCTCAGCCATGGAAGTCAGCATTTCAGGAGAGCCTCTGACCCCCACAGACCTTCCTGAGCTAGACCAAGTGTGGAGATGACCTTCCAGTGTGTCTCTTTGCAGCACTTACCTACACAGATGTTATAAAAATAGAACCTGGCTTGTCTAATTTCTCTACTGAAAGCAAAACTCAAGTACTGAATGTGGCTGCTAAGTGTATCTTAGAAATGGTGACCCTGGCCCAGTTTCCGGCAGTCTGCAGATGTTGCCTTTAGATGTTGCCTTTTAACAGCCTGGATGCTGTTTTTATTCCTGATTGTTAAGCTGGGCAAAGAGAAAGGAGGTGAAAAATTTCTGTGGCTCAAGGCAGGCTGTCCTGCATGATGAGGTTGGTCCTGGCATGCTCGGGGTGAGACAAGCTACCTTTTCTGTGCTGCTGATGCCAGCAGAGCTGCCTTGTGGAAGGCAGTGGAGCAGCTGGAGACTCAGACCTGCCTGTGCCTGTTTGCACAGAGACAGCCAGGCCTGGTGCAGCAGCCTTGTCTGACCTGGGCCAGGCTGGGCCATGGGTGCTGGCCATGGGTGGGGCTGGGGGCTGGGTGAGCGCTGCTGGGGGTGTCTGCCTCGCAAATCCATGCTCTGGAAAGGCCTCTTTACTCCCAGTTTGATTCTTGTAATTCTTTTCTAGGAGCTCAAACACCTCAACTGACCGAGTGCTGCCGATGGTAAGAGTCTGAACCTGGTGTAGGTTCTGGTGGTGATCTGGTGGTGACTTGGCCGCCTTTACTGACTCCTCTTCATCTGCTCTCTTCTCCCTTTACCAACCACTACTGTCCCAGAGTTCAATTCTGGCACCCTGCAACCTTGCTGGGAGGGCAGGACACCTCTCTGGAGAGATGAGAGTGACAACAAAGCTCTTCCTCCTCTCATATGTCTTTTTAAGAGCCTGATTTTTGAGGAAACAGGTCTTACACAGTCCCTTTCTCAGCCTGTCCATGTATCCTTTTCACCTCAACATCTATAACACTGACAAACCAAATATAGGAGGAGAGAGAGCACTTAAAAACTTCTAAATCTTTCAATGTCTGTAAAATGGGTATATATCTATGAGGGAGACAGAGGGAAACTTAATTCCTATGAGTGGGGTTGGACATGTCTTCCCCATGGGAACGATGTAATTTAAGTGCTTGTACTCTATAAAGCACAGAAGTCCATAGGGATGAAACTCAAATCAGATTTCTGCTGATTTTCATCAGGATATCTTCAGAGACATAAAGCAAACTGCACTTTGAAACTGGCTGCATCTCTAGTTCAACCCACATTTTTGCCCCTCTAGTCCAGCTACCATGAGTTTTCTGACCTCTTGCTGTGAGCTGTGCACAATGCCAGGGCTGGTCCAGTCCCTGCTGGTCCTACCAGCAAATCCCTGCCACTGAGAGGCTGCTGTTTACAGCCTTCACAAACACAGATCTTTGAAGCCAGAGGGGTGAAGGTGCTTCAAGAAAACAGAAAACTGAGTCCTTTCCTTGAGATTATTTTTCCAGCACACAATTAAGCCCCATTAGAGGGGTATTCTAAATGGTGACTTTTTATCTCTTTTCACTGACAAGCTGTCAGTTTATCTGGCTGCTGTCCTTAGCCAACATTTTGCTTTGATGAATTGTGGTACCCACAGTTTCTGTTCCTATTCAGGTATTTGGGTTTCTTCAGTATGAAGTGTCTCACACAGAGATGAAGACATTGGGTCTTGGGCTTACATTTTTTTTTTTTTCTGAAAACTTTATAATGTTAAGGGTAAATCCTCTTAGTGCCTGGTGGATCTTTTCAGTGGGAGTTTGAAAAAAATCACTTAACCATTGAATTGCAGTTGCTCAGGTATAGTCCAAGCTTGTCTTGGGGCTGAGAACGTACAAGAGAAAGGAAAAGTCAACTTGTGCTCTATTTTCTTGTTCCATGTATCTTCACATGCCCTGAGCAGTGGTCCCAACTAAGGTCCACCAATAAGGATCAGGCCTTGTATCTCTATACTCATGAATTGACTTGCTGAATTCCATGCTGGATATGTTCTGTCATCTTCCTTAGGCCCTGAACTGCTCCTTCCTCGTTGTACTAGCTGCTAACATCTGAAATATGCTTCTTCCTTCATTGCAGTAGCAGTTGCCCACTCCTAGTCCCCTTTATTTTGGGGGTGTGGAAACTGCAGCCTGTGCTGTACATTCCCTGCTCCTCTAAAGTGCTGTTTGGATTGGCAGACTTTTGCCTCCAGTTGTTTTGTAGCTGAATTATTTGTCTGCTCTTTGTTTTTTATGCAGGATGTACCAAGACAGAACCAGGACAGCTCCTATAAGGCTCTTTTCCTAAGATATGCTAAGCAGGTACCCTCTCTAAAACATATTGTTAAAAAACTTTTAAAACCCACGTGTACTTGCAAGAACAAAAACTGATCTATGATGTTGGTACAAATCCATTTAGAATTTTTTTTTTTAAATGTAGCTCCATCCTCAAGTGGATACCCTGAAAATGGTATTGATTGACCTGCCAAAACCCCCAGAAATATGGGACATTCAAGCTGGGATAGATTGTCTACTGCCATGTATCAGTGGAATACTGGAGATTTATAGTTGTGCTGGTGATGGGCTTGCATGTGCACTTTTTTTTTTTCCCCCTTTGGTTTGTTTATTTGCTGAAAGCAATTAGAAGCCTTGGGTAGTCCCCCCCCTTCATCAGCATCATTTTCCATTTGCCTTCTCAGCACTTGGAAACCAGACATCAGTCAGCGTTTGAGTAATTGATTCCCGCTCTTTCAGAGCCAAGCTCTGTGTTCACAGGAGATGCTTTTAATGGTTTAATAAACTGTTATAAAGAACTCCTTGACTTAGTCAAGAGGAAAAAAAATCACTGTCAAAAGTCTCTGCACAATGAACCTCTCGCAGTTAATGGGTATATCACTGCGTGAAGGTGACAATGGCACGGGCTGCCGTGCCGGGGTGTCTCGGGAGGGAGGGCCGGGATCGCTGCTGGGCAGCTCCAGGGCAACAGGGCTGTGCTCTCTGCCCGCTCACACCGCTGCCTGCTGGGCTGCCCATGCACAGCTCCCATCCCTGCCGAGCAAACCCCATGCTGAGGGCACTGCCTGTGACTCCCCTGCAGCTTAGGGGAGGACCTGGAGTGGCCTGGCCTTGTGTTACGCTCCAGAGGGAGAGCTGCTGCTCCTTTGATATCCAAACAGAGGTTCTTGGTTGCCACAGTGCCTGAGAAAAACAGTTTTGGGCAAAAGTGACACAGGAGAAAACTTAATGCTCGCGGACTTCTCTTTGTGTTTTATTTTGCATTAGGACTCAACTATTGATGCCTCACAGCTGCAACAACTCCTTAATGAAGTGATCTCACAAGGTAAAGCTTTTACAGCCCAACTAATGTTTTTGGTGCTTCCCTATCCTTAGACTAGAGGAAATTGGACAGAGGATTTAATGGTATCCTGATGGTCCTTAAAAAATCCTCATTGTGGCTTACTGCACTGTGGGATCAGATCATGAGAGGGGCTCAGCTGGAGGGCTGGAGCCAGCTCAGCCAAGCACAAGGCTCAAAGTGCTCTTAGGGCTTGCTAAATCAGCATAAGTGGCCTTTCTTGTCACTTCATTTCCCTTATCCTTATTTCAAGAGGGAAGAGGTTCCATCCCTGGGCAGGGACTGTGCAGAGCGAGCTCAGACAGAGCACCTGTCCTTGGGGAAGGTAGAGATATCTGAGATGTGCAGATTCCCTCAGCTTGGCACAGAGCCCTTGCTGCTGTTTGAGAACCTGAACCAGAGCTGGGGCTTTTCAGCTGTGTGAGCCTTCAGCCTGGTGTCCTCCTTCCCTCAGACCGGTGTCCTGATGCCTGTCACAGCCCTTGCTCTTGCTAATTCCTTTTGTTTTGTCAATCCTTGCAGATGAAATGACCAGCCTGGGAGGGAGATTCAGCTTTGATTCATGCAGAGGCATTTTAGCTCTGATGGATGTATCCTTTTAGCAGAAGCAATAAACTTCCCTGGTGCTGCCCATCCTTGCCTTGAGTTATAGCTGAGCTGAGCATCCCAATGTGAGAACCTGCAAGTAAATATTAGCCCCAACCTCCAATAAATAACTGTCCCATAGTCCATGCAGGACTTTGCTGTGCATGCCCTGGCTCTGGTGTGTCTGCTGAGAGGTGAGGATCTACCTTCTGCTGCCAGCTGACTCTTGGCTCTCATTTTGCCCCCTCTGGACCTTGGCTAAACTTCCCTTGGGTGAGGGTCTCAGGGCTGAGACAAGGAGGCAGAACAGAGTTCGGGCATAGCTCAGCTGTTCTGTGGTGGTTGCACCACAGCAGCCTGGGGTGGCACTTTAGTAGGCTGCTAGCAATGCTGGTGTCAGGGGCAGAAACACTGAAGCACTGCTGAATCCCAGGCACTTGCCTGGAAAGCCATTCCAGTGTATATTTCCACTGTATGTTTCCTGTTTAGCTGAATCACTCAGCCTTTCTACTGTTAACAAGACAACACAAGAAATACATTTCTGGCCATTGTAGAACAAGAGGGCTCCTTGATGAAAACACACATTCTCCCTTGTGTGTTTTTTCCCCTTGCTTGCTCATTGTCTCTTTTCCTCTATGCCTTGAAAAGACTTTAAGACATTTTCAGACCTTTAAAAACTGCCAGAGAATTAATAAAAATGCTCAGAAGTCCCTCTCTCTTTCCAGCTTTCAGCATCTAGCCAGTGAAAGAGACTTTTCCCCCTTTGCAAAGCCTGTCCTGGGATAAGTGGGCACTGTGAATGCATGGCACGTGCACAGAGCTGACAAAGCCTCTGCTCTGCTATAATTCAGGATGGACTTTTAATTCTCTGGCCTGCAGACAACCCATGTACAGTGTGACCTATCCTGGCCTGCAAAGCCAGGATCAGCTTTTTCCACTCAGGTTCCACGACAGTGGCACTTGTCTGCTTGTATTTCACTGGTGATGAGTTTTGCTTTCGGGGAGGTTTCACCATCCTGCCCCAGGGTGGGTGCTGTGGAGTGTGGAGGGGAGCGAGCCCACAGACACAGCCCTCCCTGCATTCCGGGGGATGTCTGCCTCAAAGGTGCTGCTGCCATCTGACAGAGGGCATCGGGATCATCTCCCTGTGCTCTTATCTCCTCAGTGCCTGCTCTCCTGGAGGATCCAGGGGGAGCAGATCCTGCGGTGCCTCACGCAGAGACAAGGCCACGGCGCCATGTTCATTCCCAGGGCCGGCCGTGCTCCGGGGCTAAATGTCACCGCAGCTTCCCCTGTGGCTAAAGGACCTTATAAATAGAAACTTTTTGTGGTTTGTGAGCACAGGCACGAGCAGATGTACAAGGTGACAGAGAGGGTGGGTTTAAACACCACGGGGAGCAGCAAAGCTCTCGGCTTTCTCAGCACGAAGTAGCCGACAGAAGCGGCTGCATTTTGCGTGTTTAAGTTCTGTGGAGGCAGCATCCTTGGCAACCGAGACAGCCAGGCTGAGCTCTCATTAAGTGCTCGATTCTTAACTAAGTGCACAGCTCAACTCGAATGGAAGACTCAGCCTGCAGGAGTTCGGGAGCCTCTGGCGACTCCTCACTAAGTACCTGGTACGGGCCGGGTGGGGGTGGCTCTCTCTGGGCTGTGGATTCTGTGGAGGCTGTGGATTCTGTGGATTCTGTGGATTCTGTACCCCGGGGCTTTCCAGCAGCGGGGAGCAGATGTTCCGTGCTCTCAAAGCGCTGCGGGGGGAAGCCTTGCAAAGGTTGCTTGCTTAGCGGGTCAGAGTTCCCTCCTGTCACGCAGGGGAGGCAGTGGTGTGTGTAAAGTGCACCAAATGAGCAGCCCAGGCTTTTCCAGCACAGAGAACACTGAGGGGAAAGGTAGGAAGGCCAGTCAGGCTCAGAATCTGACGGAAATCTCCATGTCTGTGCCACCATTGGCAATTTTAAATTTTTTTTTTTTTAAATTTTTTTTAAGGAAAGCTTTCTAAGCTGAAATGACTTCTTGAACAGAGTCATCTGAAAAAAGTAAATTCCTCATTTCTGCAGTTTCTAGTGGAAATGTGTAGGATCTGATGAAAGCTTGTCTGGGAGAAATGTTTCTGCTCCAGGATAAGCACTGGAAACAGTGACATGGTATTTAGAGTCCCACCCAAACTCTTCAGGGCATGCATGGCAGCTTCTCTGTCTCAAGTCCTTTTCCCTCAGTCTTGATGCAGGACAGGAGGGTTTTCTCCAGGCTCAGATTTGGGTGGGCTGTGATTTGTTCCAGCCCTCTTGAGATGGTCTGAGACCACCTAGCTCTGCATCTAGATAGGGGTGCTCTTCCCACTGAGAGCACCTCAAGTGGGGCTTGTGAAGTTAGGAAAGCAAAACAACTTCTGCCCACCCCGAGCTGTGGGATTTCTTACACAGTAACATTCTGTCAGAGCCTTGTCATGGCCACCCCATCTCACCTGCTGAACTTCCTTGCAGCCTGTTCATTAAGGGAGGAGAACATGTGTAACTGGTTGTAGTAGTAAATGTGGGGAATGTTGGTCAGGGCTTGAAATCTGCCTTTGCACTGTATTTTAGGATATCTTCATCAAGGAAGACAGAAACCGTTCTGGATTTCTTGATGCTGCTGATCTGAAGAATGCGATAGAGGCAGCAGGTACGCCCAGAGGCGCCGAGCAGCTCCCTTTCTTTTCCCACTGGCAGTGAAGGAAAAGATGGAAAAGAAAGAGGAAAGAAAAAAGGCCTTTAGGGAGAAAGTGGCTTGGATTTCACAGAGATGCCAGTTAGATCACAGCTCTGCTGAGAGGTCTGTGCTGGGGAGCCAGCAGAGAGGCAGAGAAGCGCAGCACTGGCCAGACTAGCTTCTAGGTCATGGATGGAACATCCAGTAGAGGAAAGGAGAAAGGAAGAGTGGATTCTTGCACTTGCCTCAGTTCCTGCAGTTTCTCTCCAGGGCAATGACTAAGTCCAGAAGGCAAAGCCACACCGACAGGCATTTTTTTAGTTTGCACTGACCTCTGTTGGCTGCCGAGTGCTGAAACTCTCAATGAGTGCACGAGTGAAGCATTTTAGCTGAGTCGTCTGTGCGAGAAGTACATCTCTGACACAGCGATCCCCGTTTACCTGTACAGTAGAGAAGCTCCCATTTGGCTGCCTGGAGCTTGGTCCCAGGAGGAAGCTGGTGTGGGATTGCTATCCCTGGAAGCCATCAGCTGGGGGATGCATGGATAATTTTTTGCTGCTGAGAGCTGGGCAAAGCACCAGCATCTGTCTGAGAAGCACAGCACTGATGTGCCAAATGTCAAAGGAGAAGTTGCCAGGGCCATTCTGTGAGAAAGATGCTAAAGTGTAAAACTGGGAGGAAAATTGTATATGGCAAAGTCCTGCCAGCCAAAACAATGCAGCTGTTTGAAGGGATGAAAAGACACTGTTAAATGGCAAATTCAATACATGTTTGGCTTCAAGTAGTACTGAGTGGGGAAGAAAATTATAAGCTCATTCTTGCTGCCCTCTCAGCCAGACATCTGCATTTGAATCTGGCTTGGCAATGAGATGATCCCTGTCCTGGCTTTTGAGCAGGAACCCTAGAAGGCATTTGAGAGCCTGGTGCTACCCCTGGGAATGGTATTAATGTATCTAAATCCATCTCCTAGCCAGCTGTTCCCTGAAGTGTTCAGTGCCTTCTCCAACAAAGCATTACAGTGTGTGCTTAATTTTCACTGTTTTCCTAATGCTTCCAATAATAATAATGGATCAGAGTAAAGCAAGCCAGCTGCATTAACAGCAGTGCTGCCCTGAAATGCAGCAGCATTGGCCTTATGTATCTACAAACTCCTCTTTGGCAACAGTAAATTATTCAAAATAATTTTTTTATAAATAGGGAAACATCGAGTCAGTAATTAAAAGCTCGGCAAAAACCAGAGGGAGGAATCCAAAAGATAAAAGGTTCGGAAAGCAGTGTGACAAATCAGCTGAAAAGTCTTGGAAGCAGATAGGACTGACCCTTTGGTCTCATTGGTGGGGTTAATTGCTGAGACAGGGGTTAAATGCCAGACATTGCCAAGTGAGATTTCAGAGCAAGGGTATCCCTGACTGACCAGGCCAAATTGTTGGTGTTTTACTAGTGTAAGACTTTATTGTAACATTCCACAAGCAATATTTGCTGGAATCTGCTCTCTGGTGAGAGCTTGATTGAATTCCCACTGTCTTCAAAAGGTTAAAAATAGAATTCATTGCTACAGGGGTTTAAAACCAGACTCAAAGAAGACATTTCATTAATTAGATTTATTTTTAGTTACTATCTCTACCTCCTTTGAAAAGAATATGAAATCAGGTTTACCTTAATTTGAAAGGAATCTTAAGCCCAAATGTATTTCCATTCTTTAATTATTCAGCATTGTGTACCTGCTTCCTGCTGGAGACCTCCAGCTAGGCTCATGCAACCAGAGTTTGTCAATGGTGATACTAAACCACTTCCATCAGCTCTCTCTCTCCCTACACAGGTGTAGAGAAGCCATTTCTTTTATTTCTGCTTTTTCAACTAATTTAGCTCCATGATGAGTTCCTTTAAAACTGAAAAGTTTAGAGCTGGTTGAAAAAGCAGGAAAGTTACTTCACATCCAGCTGAGCTACTAAAACCTGGAGTGAGCAAATGAGACTTTTCTGAAGTCTCAGAGAAGGCATTAAACCAAAGCTATCAGTCCAGCTCTCTGCAGAAAATTTCCCTTTTGTTTTGCAAATCAGCTTTTAGTGCAAAATATATTTAAATCATTCCTCTTATATACCCAGCACATTTAGGGTAGTTTTATTTAACTAATAAAAGAATCATTCTAAAAAGCAATTTTTGTTCATTCAATTGAATACCAATTTCCATCCAAACAGACTGCGACACAAATACTGAATAATCAGCTAATAAAAAAGAAATGCACCCTTCACCATTTTCTAATAGAAGAGAAAATGTAAAAATTAAGAATCCCAGGCATGGTATGCAGCATAATAGCCTGAGCATGCAGCATCTGCCTCTGTAGCAGAAAGTGCCAGTGGTATTGTAAATGCTACACTCAGACTTTTACAGTCATGAGCCAAAGAAAATCACTCTTTCTTATAGAAAATAAAAGCTAAAAAGGCAAAGCAAGATAGCACTAGATTAGTGAGCTCAGTGTTTGTAGCTTGCTGACTTAAGCCACAATGGGAGTCAGTGAGTAAGGCGACTTGGGTTTTCCATTACCTTACCCTGACTCTTAGGCACAAAGCGGAGGAAAGGCTGTCCAGGGATGCATGACAGGGCAAGGGGCTGAGGGTGTCCCCAGCTTGTTGGCAGGAGGCCATCAGAGCTGGTGTCTGCCCTCCCGGCGTGTCTTCCCTCGGCAGGTCTGCCCACGGACGAGCACCTGCTGCTCCTGATGTCGCTGCGCTATGGCGATGCCGCGGGCAGGGTTGGCTTCTCTGACTTCGTGTGCTGCATGCTGCGCCTGGACACCATGACCCGTGAGTGCCAGCACTGCCAGGGCACGTGGCAGCAGGGCAGCCTGCCAGGCCAGCCTGAGAGCAGGGCCAGGGACAAGGGACACCACACAGAGCATAATAACGCCTGTCTAACAGCGTAGCTTGGAAGTGACGCACCTGCCCCAAGTGCAGGCGTGGTCCAGGCAGCTCTTTGGGCAGCCTGTTTGCCAGGAGCCAGATTTATCTCCTGTCACTGGAGAAACTGACTGCTGGAGAGCAGTTTAGTGTTCAGTAAAGTTCTCTCAGTCTTTTGGTAAGGAGAAAGTCCAGTATCCTCTGTGGATAAACAAACCCATTCCCTGTGTTGCATCCAGCTATTGTCTGATGCTTGCCAGGAGGGAGTGTCTGTAAATGAGCTTTTACCTGAACAGAAATTAAATTCTGTTTTACAAAACCGTAATTTTTTGCTACTCTAATAATAAGCATTTTGACTAGAGATATTGGCAGTTAAAGGAAGTCAGCAACTGTGACCCCTGTGCTAGAACATTGCTACAGCAATTTATTTCATCTTTGGAATGAGCTGGGTTTCAACAGTGCATGGAAACGAGCGTTCATTTTCTCCCATGTGTTTTTAGCACTGATGTTTAATGGGCCAATAGTGGTCAGCAGATCTGCTTGGATGACACTGCCTAAAATCCCATTTCAAGGGAGTACAGCAGAAGCAGCTCTGAAAGTGTTGTAAAATCAGAGCGTGTCCCGATTTTAATGCTTTCATTAAAAAAATGAAAAGCTTGTAAACACCCATTTTTTGTGATTATACATGTCACTTGTTGTAGATGAAAGTTTTTATGCCTAAATCAGTGCCATAGTATTTTTTTTTATTTAAAAAAAGACCCTTTTACATTTTAAGTGCCAATGTAAAGACAAATCCTTTGCATCCATGTGGAAAGGAGTCTCTAAAAGTTTCATTGCTGTCTGTAATGAGAATCTTAAAATGCTCTCCACTCTTTCAGTTATCACTTTACGGAGGATTTAATGTGGAATACATTTCTCAAACTTTTTAGATCATTGTGAATAAGTTTGTTATAGGAGAGGATAAGGGTGCCAAGTGGGAATAAAAGGCAGTCAACCTTTATGATGATGTGAATGCAGCAGGGAAGATAAAATCTGTCCCATTAAATCATTACTCATCCTTTCAAGATAGCCAGAGATGAGACCCAAACCAAAAGCAGGAGCTTCTTTGCAAATTCTATTTAACTGGAGTTAATGAAGCGGTAAAGAGGCACTTACCTCTGCCCAGAGGAGGTAATTTCAGTGCTGCCACTTTTTCCTGAAAAGACTGCTGCGTGCAAGCCCAGTTCTGCAAATACAGCCTTGTCAAGGGACTGGGCACAACACGAGGATTTCCTTGTTCTGTGCCTTTCTTCAGGCTGGATGTGCCACCTTTCCTCCCTGCTCTGGGCCATAAGGGCAGCTCTGGTGGCCTCCTAAGGGGCAGATGAGCAGTGAGTGAACCCTTGTGCCCTATTCCTACCCTCTCCTAGCTGCCTTTTGGCTAAGGCTGGGCAGGTTTCAAAACATCTGTAATCTTACAAAGTCTTTTCCATTCTGGGGGGAAACTCCAGGCTCCCAGAGAAATGTGTCATTCAAGGATAGACAGACTTAAATTTGTTTCAACTTTTTATTACTGTTTATAACAGCACATTTCTAGGAGAAAACTAATTTTTGAAATAAATAAAACCCTTCAAAATACTGTTTTGAGTTTATTCAAGCACTTGGGTTTGAAGACTTCTCCTAGACATACTGCAGTATAAATATGCACATAGAATAACAATATTTGAATGGATTTAAATTTTCCGATGGCAAAGTGTTCTGTCAAAAAAACTTTCAGCAATGTTAATTTCAAACTCTAGCTGAATAACAGCAGCATCTGCATTTATATTCCCTGCAAAAAGCTTGCAAGGCATACTAATGACTTCAAGAGAATCACTTTCTTAGGGCACACTGTGATCACTCACTGCCAGGGAGGATGGAAAAGGACCAACAGAAAGTTCCCCTGTGGGAAGATGTGTTTCATTAGTTCACCATCCTCCTGTCAGTCTTCAGGCAGGAAAACAATTGAAACAAATTATGAGAGGAGATGAAAGCAGCCACATTGAGCACTGCCTGTCCCTACACTTCTGCCAAATTCTGGCCCCAAAACTGGGATGCCTTCCCAGGCTGTGATCCGAGGGCCAAGGCAGAAGGGGTACACAGCACAGAAATGAGATGTGGCCAGGCAGGACACCTGAGCCAGGAAGAACATCCCAGCACAGGGATTGCAGCTCTGCTCCTCAGCTGCCACAGCCTTATGTCTGCATTGCAATCTCACTTCTTCCTCATGAAATAAGGTTTTTTGTTCTCTCCTTAGATGCATTCCAAAACTTAGCAGAGGGCGGATCACAAATTTGGATGACAGCAATGGAGGTAAGAATGCTCCTTCCTTCTCTTCTCTCCAGCTCCAAAGCAGGACCACATGTCAGCAGAAGGGTGAAGTTAAGGATGATGTGTGGTGTATGTTGCTAGGCTTTTGTCCTAGCAAAGAGTGGTGGAGGTTTTGCCTGGCTGGAAGTACATCCTGTGTGGGAGGGGATTCCCTGGGGTTCCCTGGCCCCTCTGGTGCACAGCTCAGAGGTGGCTATCCCTGGCCAAGGCATGGAGTCTTCCCTTACTGACACCAGCCTGTCACTGCTGGAAACATTGCTCAAAGTGACTTTGAGGAAGTGAAAAAAAAAGAAAAAATTATCCATGCCCTCATTTCTTACTGCCCCATCTGTTAATCCTGAATTGCAAAACATCTTGGTTTTAAGAAAGAAACAGCAGACAAATGCTTGCTGCTGCTGTTTGTCTTAAAAGCACAGCCTGAAGGATAGCCAGCTGAATGGGGATACATCAGGCTTTTTATCAGCTAGTCTGAAGCAAAAATCCTGCTGTGCTCCATAGTGATATGCCTGAGTACTGCATTTTATCAGTCTGGGGACTGTTATTTGACAACCCAGTGTTTAAAGAGATTTTTTTTTCAAAAGCCTTTTACAATCTCACCAGCTCCCGTTTACACTCTGTGGTTAGTGCAGAGCCTCATTGTTCATGAAATCTGTTTTGCGCCAAGGGCAGAGCACAGTTTGCAAGCAGAGGACCTGGACCTATTTTATAGGGGAGTCTGTAGGACAGCCAGGTTCCCAGAAGTTGCTATCTCTTCCACTTGCAATCAGGCAGATGCCACCCTTTCCCACCAATTGCTCCTGCTGCAGCTGCTGCAATAATTTATCACGGAAAACAACATATGGAAAGAGTTTCTGAGTCTGAATTGTAATAAGGGAAAGAGGCAGCTCCAAAATCCCTTAACTATCCTGTGCAGTACAGAAGGACTACAGTCACTGGGTCACCCCTGAAGGCCCTGAGACAAGCCTGAAGACTTGGTGTATCATCAGTGCCTAAATGCTTTTTTTCTTCTCCTTTTTCCAGTGGCTGACTCTTGTCATGTACACCTAGAGAGATGCCAGAGGTCATGGTAAGAAATCTCCTCAGTGCTGACAAGAGAAGGTGGGGTCCTTGCAGGGAGCTCAGCCTTGGGGTTATGGGGGGTTTTGAGAGGAGAAGCTGTGAGAGGAAGAGGGAAAGAGGTGAGACCTGCAGCATGAGAGGGGCTGCAAAGGGAATTGGATTTTGGGCTATTTTTTCCCAGGGAATTGCTGATGACCTTACCAGTCAAGGCTCAGCTAGAAACTTGCCCCTACTTGAGATAATAGATGAGTGAGCAGAACTTATTTTTTTGTCTTCTGAGGGGTGCAATTACCTCTGCATATCTTACACAGCAGCAAATGTATATTCAAATAGAGGGTGGGTGTACAAAGTAACTTAGATTTCTTGGTCAGTCTGATTTCGCATTTTTAACAGAATCATGTGGTTTGGTTTACATTTGATCAACTGTCCCTACCTTGTGCTTCTTTTCATGTTTTCTCCCTTCATGTCAGGCCGAGTGAGGGACGTTTTTCCCCTGGACTTTCCAATTTTGCTTGGTTCTCATGAAATACTCTGCCTTCTCCTGCAAAACTTGTGCTGTTTATACATCTGAGACCCATCTTGGCCATCGTGCCACCCTCTGTGATGCCTCTGTTCGAGCTGCAGTGCTAAAATGTTGGTGCTGGTTCCAAACATTTGTCATTGAGGAGAAAGCAGGGACGAAACCCAATCCTTAGAGAAAACGTGCAGTGGAGCGGCAGTTGATGCCAGGAATCTGTGGAACATCCTTGGGCAAAGTCAGACAATTTCCTTATCAACCTGGTCCAAAAATGGAGTGAAAAAACCCAAATCCATGACATTCTTTGAAATCCATGAACTGCATCCAGATGAGCCTTCCTGTAGACAGGATTTACAATAATAAATACTACATGAACAGCATCCCTGGTGTCTCACACCCTGTTTCTGAAGGCAGTTTGCATTGGATGCCAGCTTTGGTGAGAGGCTGGAAGGGGAAATGTATAACTGGGGTTTAAATTACACTCCCCCAGGGAGAAAGCATGGCAGGTTCAGAGCCAGGGCAGGGGTGGCTCCATGTGTTTCACCTCGACTCCAGGACAACACTTGTGTCCTGCTGCTCCTTTCTCTTGGCTCTTGGTTACCTCCAGTGAGTCCAGCTGTGGCAGGAGCTGGGCTTCAGCACTCAGCACTGTGATGCCTTCGCCCCCTGAGCTCTGCTTGCAAACAGTTGTGTGTTTGAAAGTCTGCCCTTTGCATTCAGAGCTGGGGACAGTGCAAACCTGCATTTTGATGTGTCGATGTGTGGAAACAGAATATTCACAACACTGCACCCAGCACTTGCACTGCAGACTGTCATTAGGTAAATGTGAGAAGGACCTTGCCTTTGGAGATGAAGTTGCTTAAATTATTGCTTGCAAATTATATTCATAGTCTATGTAGTCGGGTTTTTTTTCATGAATCATTCATAAACTGATCATAACTTCTGGGAATATATAATTAATCATAATTTTCACTTACCGGTTTGGAATGAAATCCTGCCTGTAGGGTGTTTGTAAGCAGTTCACTTGAGCAATTTAGCAGACACTTGCAGCTGGAGCCTGGGCAGTCATGGCACAGGAGCCTCAGAGGACCGGAACTGTTAAAACTGGAGCCCAGCAAACTGTGATTGGTGTGGGAAAACACGCTTGGCATTCACTGAAAAAATTCTCTTGGCAAAAATATTCCCATTAGTGATTCCTAAAGGCTGACCTGAAGCTGGCTGTGTTCTCAGTGAGTCTCTACCTCTGTTTTAGGTGACTTCTCTTCCTCCTCAGCAGAACAGTGCCCAAGGTCATCCCATACAAAAGCCATCCAGAGATTTCTTGCAAACCCACTGTGGAGAAGTGAAGTCAGGTGTCCTTATGCTTGGTGGTACTCAGATGTTGAGATGAAAAATCCTTTCCAGGCAAGATGAAGGTGCCTTGGAGAGAGAAGAATTGCTAATGAAAGCACTCCATGGACAAGCTGCTAGGACTTAATGGTCTGGGCAAGCTGGAAGTGTTGACTGAAATCTCCTCTCATCTTCCTTTAAATAGTACAGAAATTAGGAACAGCTCCATTAACTCCACTGCAAAAATGAATGGATTCATGCCTTTCGTGTGGAAGGAGTGTATAAGATGTAGGTTACAAAAACAATTAAGACAGAGTTCTATTTTCGTTATTTCTTAATTATCTTGTGTGCCATTTTTAAGTGCCAGAAAATGATTGAAGAAATTAGTCATAATTCATAAATAACACCAGAAACTTTTTGATTTTCTTTATACTTTTTATTAATAAATAATAATAATAATAATAAAATCTTGAGCATTTTTGAGTTCATCAGCTATAGGGATTCCATTTTATTTGCTACAGCAATGGGGTGGCACATTAGAAATATAGAACAGATTGTTCAGTGCTTCTTTCTGGCTCCCAGAATCTATATTGGGACTGTCTAGGAATAGAAAAGTTTATCTGAACTGCATTCTCTTCCTCTGTCCTGATGTCTTTAAAAATGTCGGGCTTCTTCAGACATAACTCCTGCTCAAAAATTGAACTTAAACTTGAAAAGTTTAAGGTACAAACTGTTTAAGGTTACAAACTGTAACCTTACTGTACCCACACATTAACTTAATTTTCATACTTTTTATCATGGCTTTAACAGCAAGTTTAGTGATCTATTCCACTCAGCTATTGGAAAAAAAAATTCTTTGAAGGCTCTATTTGTGAAAATGCCAAAAGAGAAGGATGCAAATGTCAGTGGATGAAAGAAATCCAGGGTTGCCATGGCAATATAATTCACACCCTGCCTCACCCAGACCCTCTGCACAGGTTTCCATTGAGGCATCCACACGTTAGCAACAGATTTACCCATTTGGCAGGGAGATGTCACACACTGGAGAGACACCTACACCACAAGGTGAAGATGAACCCCAGATCTTTGTTATCATGAGGTCAGTCTGTGTTGTGACACTGCCTCCTTCAGCAGCTTGGAGAGCATTACTCATGCAGGTTGGTCCTAGGCACTGAATCCACTGAAAATTAGAGCAAGGGGAAATCAGTAAAATTAGACTATTCTAGTATTTTTTTCAGTAATTTTTGAACAAACTGATTCCTTCTCCAAAGCAGGACTTACACATCCCACCTGAAATCGTTAATCACTAATTAAGCCCTCTGCAAACGTTGGCAAAGAAAGAAGATGAAAAGGGGGCCATGGAAAAATAAATATGCTTTGCTAAAAAGGTTTATTAGTAGAATCATTTCAGAGAAAGGTTTATGTAGCTTAGCCTGGGAATTCAAAAAGGATAATTAAAAAACTTCAAGTACTTCTGGACAACTTCCACCACACACTTCAGCAGTGCTCAAGATGGCTCAGACCTGCTGGGAACAAGCTCTTTGTAGCTACAGAGAAGTCATCTTTGTTAAAGTTGCAAAATTCAGTTCAAGTCAATGTTTAAATACATCCTTGTTGTGTGAAAGTCTCATCTATAAAAATACCAAGCCATTAAGATTAATCTTAAAAATGTTAATTTGCAGCCGATGTATTGCTTCTGCTTTTGTTGCGATGTGTAATTGCCTTTCTGTGGAAGGCAATTCTGCCTGTCAGGAGACAAAGATCCTTGTCTCACAACTCAGCCTGGCCACAGACTGAAGTGTCTCCTCTCCATTAAAAAGCAGGCACAGACACCAGGCACCCCTGGTGAGAAACACCATGAGTTGTCTCTGAGCAGCTGCTGGGGGCGATGCTCTGGGGACTGTCCCCAGGCACAGAGCCCCTGCAGAGCCCACCTTCAGCTTCATCCCACCAGCCCCTCACCAGCTGTCTGTGACTCTGTGCACACCAGCACCCTCAGGGACCAACCCATGGCCCCTCTGGCTCTGCAGGCTGATCCTGCACTGGGGCAGAGTAATAACTCACTGCTGTCAAGCTGAGCATGGCTGCCTGTCTGTGGCATTGGAGGAATTGGTATTCCACTTGATTTATACCTCCAACCAAGCTAATTAAGCAACAATTCTAGAAGAATCCATCATTGTGACAGACTTGTTGATTAACCATCCCACGAACAAAGTCAAGGGTGTTTGGTAGCCTGAAAAAAAAAAAGGGTCAGTAAGGCAGAAAAGCAGGGATTTGGCCATAATACAGTGGTGACTTATTTCCAAAAGCAACAAAAAGCTCAGTACATTTCACAAATACTGGGGGCAACACTGAAAACAAAGGCAGCTCCGATCAGTGGAGTGTTAGATAAAGAGAGCAAACTTCTACATTTCATCTTTGTGTGATTAAGCTGTGAAGGCCAACTTTATGGGGGTGGTGCCCCTGTTAAAATCTTCAGGCCCCTTCATCTGTGTCTGCCAGCTCTGAAATGTGAGTGCTGTCCCCATGAGGTTTCTGGTGCTTGTGAAGGCTCTGAGATTCATCCAATTATGATAATATCATCTCTAATTTTTTTGATTAAAATCAGTTCCTAGTCCTCAGGGACACAATTCTGAAAAGCCCTAAGAGAATCTGCTGTTAGAAATTGAAGAGAAGGACCTCGAACAAATGCTCTATTTTTAAATCTTCATGAGGCTAAAGCCCTCAAGAGGGTAAGATGCAGGCTGAAGCAGATGAGATTAGTGATGCTGAACTCCCTAGCACAGGAGATGGGATATAGAGCTGATGAAATTAGGAAAGATCTAAGGCAACCATTAGCTTTAGCAGGACTTTGGTGCAGAGTGGTGACAGCTGACCCTGCAAGAATAACCTCTGGATGTCATCTTGAAGCCCTGCTGTTTACTGCCCTTCTCCTGAGACCCAAAGGCCCCATGTCTTACACCTGCCTGGCAAAGGCTGTGCCCAAATCGCGCCAAGACGGACAGAGGAGGAAGTTGTCCCATGTCTTACCTACACGGTCTGTTTCCTGAGTGTGCAGCCTGGGTCGAGGCTTTCCCAGGCACCTTGGAGGCTGTGCTTTGATGCCCACACCTCAGTGAACAGATCTTGATCTTGCTTTTGTGGCATGGGAGACTGGGGATGTCCATAGCCAGTTTTGGAGCAACTGAACCTCCCTCTCTACCTTTGGCTGTGCCTCTGGTCTCTCACAGAGAAACTGCTGCTGGAATTTATACAGAGTAACACTTTTCAAGGAGAAGAAAAAGGCTCATTATTGCATAACCACGTGCGTGGCTGGAGAGGGGAAGGCTGGCTGAGACCCTGCCTGTGACCAGCCCAATGGCCCGTGCACTTTATGCTGTGCACTAATAGTTTGGGGTTTTGTTTCTTAACGCAATGCATTTCTCACAGCAGGGAGCAGCCATGCCATGCCACAGCAGATGTCCTGACCATGGGCTGCAGACTCACAGGCCTCTCCCAAGCAGGGGTGCAGCACTGAGGGACTGATATTCCAGAGGAGGAATACCAGCCTGGAGGGGTGCCTGGGAATGCTCAGGGCTTGCTGCTGCCCTCAGGGAGATGGTGACCCATTCTCAAGAGAGGTTCTTGTCCTTCTCTGAGCAGGAAGCAGATGGAAGTTCTGTCAAGGGAGACCCCTCCCCATGTTCAGGTGGCTCAGCAGGGGCACAGACAAATATTGGGATCATTTCTCTGGTGGGGGGTGCCAGCTCTATTTGGCACTATCGAGCTTAGCCTTAGCACCTGCCTTTAGGATCTCTTTGCTGCAGGGCTGCAGCTGAAACATTTCACTCTTCCCTGGCAATTCCTTACACAAAATACCTGAACCTGCAATTTCTGGCTGCACTCCTTGCACCTGGTCCCAGCCTGCAAGAGCTCCACCTTTTCAGCCCTGGGGAGGGGGATGCCCAGGCAGTCCCAAAGCACAGCAGCCTCTTCAGAGCAGGTTTCCCAGTGCCCCGCTCCAGGCTGGCCATTGCCACCCCGTGTCCCTGCCGGCTGTGCCTGGGCCGGGTGTCCCCAGCCCGCTGTGGCTCTGGGTCCATTTCTGCTGCCTGGCAGTGACACCTAGAGGCTCCCTGGCCTGAGCTCCCCTCTCACTGCTCGCAGCTCTTGGCACGCAGGAACCCGTTCCTCACAAAGGAAGAGCTGAAGTGCTGCAAGGCTTAAATCCAAGTCCTTCCCTTCCTTCTCCTTCCCTAAGCCACCGTGGGAAGGGTCTTCGTTGAAGCACCCCAAGAAAATTTGACATTATTTCTGGGGCACCAAAGGTCTGGGAGAGCCAGCCCCTGTCCCTTCCCTGAGAGAAGAACTGGTCCACATAAGGCTGGTGCTGGTTAAATAATACATACAGCTTTCCACTTGAGGAAATATTATTTCCTTGCTTTACATGCCACCCATTAGATTTGATGCCATTCAGCATCAAAGGCAAAGCTGCCACAGAAATACCTCTGTATCATGGCTGGCTGTGCAAGATGAAAGATTATTGTGCAAACAGTATTATGCATTTAAAAGCAATGCATTCAAGAAAAGGGGAGGAAATATATCATCTCCATAGGTTGAATTATTCAGCCAGATGATGAATGCATCTCCTGAAGCATTCCCAGGGTTTGAGCTGAAATACCTACCATGGAGAGAATGAGAGAATACTATTGCCTATGTGAAAGGTACTTGGTATTCAATAGAATGTGTATTCTCTAGGGTGATATCCCATAGGCATTTTGAGTCAGCAGAGCAGATTGCAAACGATCTTCTAGCCTGAAATCAGGGGAAAAGCAGCTCAGTGGAGTAGAGCTTTCTCACAATAAAAAATTTGCAGGAATATTGCAGCGAAAAGTGCGAGGAATGGCTCTTGCCTGTCCTGTATCTTGTATCCACCCTCCTCTCTTCTTTATTTATTTTGTCTGCTTGATGCTGAGGAGCTGGGCTGTGGTGATGGTTCCCAGCTCCACACAGGGAGAAATGCCAAGACAGGGTGGGAGGCACAGCTGTGAGGTGAACCTTCTCCATCATCCTTGGATTCCATGGCCTAAAACCCCTTCTCCTTACATCCAAGTTACATCTCCATCCATGGAGCAGGAATGTGCTTTGCTTACCAATGGTGTGTATGATTTGCAAGACCCAAACACAGTCATTAACCTGCAGAAATGTTAATGTGTCTAGTTGTTTGGGGTTTTGGTTTTTGGTTTGTTTTTTTTTTTTTTTTTTTTTCAAACCAGCATTCCACATGCTGCAGAAATCAGAGGTGATAGGAGATTTGAAATGAAACTGAGATTGTCAGGCTGTCTTGATTTTACTGCATCAATGGAAGAATGGTTAAAAGAAAATTGTAGCTGTGACTCCAGATTTTTCTTTTTCTGTTTTTTTTTTTCCTCCTAGACACTGGCATAAATCTTCCTTTTTCATTATTATATCAGATAAAACCAAAGGATTTTTTTTCCCCACTGGGAAAAAACCCCCAAAAAACAACAACAAAAAAAACCCACCACCCACCCCCAAAAAAACAAAAAACAATTTCAAGCTTTCAGCATTATCAGTGAAGGTCAGCATAATGTTTAATCAAATTTAGAAGCTGAACTGGACACCTTAGCCATAGCTCCTAGATATTATTGGTTACCACAGGAAGTTCCCTTGGACAAAGCCCTGCACATCAGGCTGAAGATGTTAGGAAGCCAAAAGGAACAATGTGCTGTGGTGAACCTGGACATTTTCTTCTGGGCCCTGGTTGCCAGGCAGAATTCTCATTAAAGGCAGCAGAAGGAAATTCTGGGCTTCTAAGTGGCCTTTGTAACACTCAGCATTTCAAACTCCTCATTTGCGTGTTGGCTCTGGCCTGGGGAGGGGTTGACATCCTCCCTCCTTCCCAAAAGGAGGCATCAGACACTCCCTGCACTTCCATGGGCAGGAGGACACCAGGTGGCCTGGCTGGAATGAAGAAGGAGGAGCAGTGAGGATGGAGCTGGGCATGGATGGGCCTGGGCACAGGGAAGCAAAGGCAGCCCTTTCTGTGCCACTGCAGAAGTTTCCTGGTGAAGCACCAACCCCTCCACAAGTGCCTGTGCCAGAGGTGACTGCGGAGATGCTCTGGGGAGGTTTCTGTGTTTTACTGCCCTGGAAAAATCATGAGGCCTGAGAAAGTCACACCAGGCAAACGAGGACATCTTGGCACACTCTTGTGTGCAGCCCTGGGTCACCACCTCCATGAGACAGTCTGTCTACTCCTGGTGCTGATGGATAACCTCCTGCAGGGCTGGCAAACCCCGTCCCTGCAGGCACCCACAGCCAGCTTACCTGACAGCTCCATGCTGGCAGATGCTGGGAAACAGCACTTCTGGCTCAGCTCTTGGAGCAGGAGACAGATCCAGCTCTCCTACTTAATGTTCACTTCATGTGGACAAGTCCTAGGAAAGGCAGACATCTGCAAGCACTCAGCTCTGCTGCTGAGACGTGAAGGCATGGCTTTGCAGGCCCTTCCTAGACAGCGGGCTGGGTTTAGAGCCAAAATCAGAATTTGGGATAGAAGAGGCCTTTTCCCATTAAACCACATTTGTAAAAGCCATTTCTGGGCTTTTACCCCTGTGCAATTTCTCTTTAAGGCCTTATTACTCTCCTGTCCCCGAGGTTGGGAGAGGGTCACGCTGTTGGACAGCAGTCACACCCAAGAGGCAGCAGGCTGAGCAAACAGCTTTGCTTTGTCGAGCTGGAAGCACCAAACTGAGGAAGGCAAGGGCCAGAAGCTGCTTGCAAAGCTGCTGAAAGGTTCAGGAAGCTGTGGTATCATCACTGAGCCATCAGGGCTGTGCCTCAGGATGTGCCCTCCGTGCTGCCAGGCTGCTGGTGGATTGACACACATTCCCACTGACCTACATTAGAGGGATTCATGAGTCACACATCAAAAAAAAAAATCATTTCTCTAATGAACAGACTGCTGTTACTGAGATGGGAATTTTGCATGAGACACTAAGCATGAGCCTTTGATTATTTGAATATAATGATGTACTTCTGGCATAGCATTAACAAAGAAATAACTGGCAGTAAGCCTTTATGCAGACATTCATGGCTTTCAAGACACTTTATGGGTGAATTTATTCTGTTCAGTCATCGAGCCATAGAAGAATTATTTCCTTCTCTAGCCTCAGAGTGAGTCAATAAAAAAGGGAACAGGATTTGAAAAACTCCCTTTTCCTTTTGACTGAAGAATGGAAGGGCTTTTAGAGAGGCCTGAGACTCAAGTGTACCCAGCAGTAGAAAACCAGAGGTAGAAATTTTTAGATCAGGAACAGATTGTTTCTTTTTTTTTTTTATGAGATATACTGTGATTTAATGATGACTTCATTAATCCAGGGATGTGCATAATAGAGGAGTTGAGATGGATGGAGCACAATGTTCTCCTCCAGCAGAGGGATCTAAGGTGGTGAGATCTGGACAGGGATTGTGACAGCTCCCAGAGTTAAACTGGGATCCAGCTGGAGGTGGTTCAGAGGGACAGGCCAGCAGAAGAACTGGTTTGGTGGCAGGGGATTGCTCTTTAAGACCCAAACCATTCTGTAATTTCATGAAAACAGCACCGAAGGCATGCAAAGCTTTGGCAAGTTGGAATTTCCTGGGCAAATTGCTTGAAAAAGTTTTTTTTCCCCTCTTGAAATGTACAGATTGTGTAAGAACTTGTGGGAAACAACACAGCCAAAAGACCCCTATACTGCTGATAAGAAGACACTCCCCCGAGGCTAATCTCATCTTAATTTGACAGGTGCATGTGTTTTAACTACTTAATCATGGGATAAACGACTTTATCTCCTTTACAGTCTATTCACTCCTCTTCAAGCCCTGTTTCTCCTGCTCTCACCTCCGGGAATTTCAAACCCAGAAAGCTCCCGTGCGAAGGCTCCTGGCAGGAGGAGATGCCGGCAGTTCCAGGCGGGAGCTGCAGATGGCGGGATTGAACTGCGTACACGCAGCACCGCGAGGCTGGGATGGGAATACCCTGCCCAAAGCTTGCTTTCGAGGTGCTAAACCCCTCTTGAAAAAATGTTCTTTTCCTCCACAAGCGCAGAGCCAATGCTGGTACCACAGAGGTTGCCCTGAAGGTGCTGCACCCGCCTCCTTCCACACAGAGAAGAATAAAAAAACGTACGGAGAAAGGCACTGAAGGTAACCAAACTCTTCTGGCAGCTTCTGGCTGAGGAATCATTAAATATATAAGGTTGTCTTAGTCTGGAGAAGAGCTGCTTACAATGATGGTAGAGAGCAGGTGAATAAAGAAAGACCATTCATTGTCCTGTACTAGAAGAACCAGGAGCAGCAGATAAATCACTTGCTGGTGTGTTCAAATCGGCCAGATGAGGTACTGCTTCCCATGGCCTGGAATGGCAGAGCTCATCTCTGTGAGGTGCTGGAGCTGCCAAACCTTTGCAGAGCTTTGAAAAGTGATTGGGCAGCTTCATAGAGAGGAATCAATCAGGGGGTACTCAAAGGTATCCTCTCCTGTTTGTGAGGAAATTAGTTCCAGGCATTAAACCCTTCTCAGGGTCTGCTGTTAGAGTCAGGAGACCTTCAGCTGGCCTGATCCAGCACTTTGGTGGCCCTGACCTGGGGATCCAGTTTAGGGAATGCTGTGAGCTGCTCAGCTTTCAATTTCAGAAGTCCTTTTCCAGGACAGAACTCGAGCTGTGACCCAGTCACATTGCATGAGTTCCGAGGCTAGATTTTAAAAAAAACAACAAATCTCTCTTTGACCCCGAAGTGGGTTTCAGAGGGGGGAAGGTGGGATTCCTGGGTCAGGGTTTCCCAAGGCATGGGATTGGCAGCATTGCATTGTGTCCTTAAGCCTCTTTGTGCTGAACCAGTAGGGAAAGGCAGGGTGAGTCCCTAGTGTTACGATTGCTGAGCTGTAAAGTGTCACAGAATTATAGAATCATTTATGTTGAAGAAGACCTTTAAGGTCTTTGAGTCCAGCTGTTAACCCAGCACTGCCAAGCCATGTCCCTAAGTGCCACATCTGTGTGTCTTTAAACACTCCCAGGGATGGTGACTCAGCCACCTCCCTGGGCAGCCTCTTCCAATGCTTGGCAACCCTTTTGGTAAAGAAATTTTCCCTAATATCCTTGTCCTGTGACTTGTTACTTGGGAGGAGACACCAACCCCCAGCTCACTACAAACTCCTTCCAGGTAGTTGCAGATCACAGTAAAATCCACTCTGAGCCTCCTTTTCTCCTTGTCAGCATTTGGCAGGCAGAGTTTGGGCCTGTTGCTCACCTGCAGATGGTGCACTGGCCAGGCTGCTTCTCTTCCATGGTCTGTATCCCAGAGTGCAGCCCCAGCAGCTGGGGAGCCTGGGCAGTCCTTGGCTATCCAAGTGCAGAGCAAGGCTGGAGCAAGCAAACCCTGGGTTCAGCATGACTTTCCTACCAAAAGGTTTATTTAATGGGTCTGGATCTGTGTGATGAGGAGGAGCAGGAGAAAAATAGGAATCAGACCAACAACATCTGAGTTAGTGCCTTTCTCAAAACTTATTTTCTTTTTGAGGAAAAAACAACCCTTTTCTCATTTTAGTTAGGCTCAGTTGGCAATATGGGAACAGCCCTAATTCACAGCCATTTCCTGGCAGGGTTAGATTTAGTGCAGCATGGTGGAGATGTGGCAGCAGCACCTTTAGAGCCAATAGAGGAGAGTAGCAGGATCTCAGTACTGAACCCTGCAAGTGCTGATGCCCCAGTGTTAACAGCTAGATAATAGGAAATGATGATCAACAACTGCTCAGGTCCATTGATTGGCCTCTTGGCATCAGCCAAGTGGCCTTTATGCTCTTCCTGACTAGGCTTGATATTCAGGCTCTTTAGCTTGCTGTCTGATCTGGTTGGACAAAGGGCCCAGTGTTCCTGTCTGTAGTCAGATTTCCAGTGTTGTAATGTTATGAAATCTGCTAGAGCTAGGGGAAATGGCCTCAAGTTGCACTAAGGGAGGTTTAGGTTGAATCTCAGGAAAAAATTTCCCTGGACAAGGTTTATCAAGCATTGGAACTGACTGCTGAGGGGAGTGGTGGGGTCACCATCCCTGCAAGTATTTAAAAGGCAGGTGCAGTGGTGAGAGTGACATTACAAGAGAAATGGGGCATGTGCTGAGGTGAGATCATCTGCAAGATTGTTTGGAGTTTTTTTGGTTTTGTTTTGTTGGTTTTTTGGTTTTTGTTTTTTTTTTTTGACTGGCCAATGAACACGACTATCAAGGTGGAAAAAATCTGCTGCTTGTTGGTTGATAGCTACAGGAAATGAATAGTCCATGTTTCTGATCACCTGTTCTTGGTGAAGTTATGCTGGCAGAACAAGCTCTTCCTCACCTTTTGTAGCTAAACGAAGAAAAGTCACTTGGTTACTGACAGGTCAGAAAGAAGAACAAGTCTGATCTTTGCTTATGCCCTGCCCTGGCTTGCTGCTGTGGCAGGGGACAGGGAGAAGCCACCTACCTCAATGCTGGCCTTGGCTTTCCACACTGGAAAAGGGTCAGCATCCAAGCAAACACTAGCCAGTGCAGGTAAGGATGTTGGGATTTTCCCCTCAGCAGCATGCACTGTCCTGTTTCCAGATCCTTGGTCATCTCCATGTCCAGTGCCTAATTTCCCTCTACCCTAAATTTACTTAAGGCCTGGCTGGAATCCTTTGCTGGGCTGGGGGAGCATGATCCTATTTATTGCACTACTTTTCCACAACTGCATTTGCTTGTGTTTAGCCCTCTAATCTGCCTTTTCCCAAACCTCATGCAGTCATGCTGGAATCCATTTGTGGCTGCATGTGCAGGGAGGGCCCTGAGGAGGCAGCTGGGCACACGTGTGTGTGTCCCCATGCACATGTGCCCTGGGGTGAAAGCACAGCTCTTGGCATGGCAGGTCCTGGGCAGTGGCTGCCTCCAGCCCTGGCTGGGCTGAGCTTTGCCTCCATGTGACGGTGGCTCCCATCTCAAGTAATTTTGTGGAGCTGTAGTGTGCCAGAGTTATTTGTTCTGCTTCAGAAAAAGGCTGAGCAAAGGGTTTTCTCCACTGTTTGTTCAGACCTACCTCACAGGGTGGGGTGAACCAGCAGGAGAAGAGGTAAGGCAAGGCTGGTGATGGTTGTGACCTGGGCTGTTCTGTCCTGCTCCATCACAGCAGAGCCATTGTCACACTGACAGGGTCCACCTCCAGGAGCTCGCTGCTCCAGGAGAGGATACAGCCATTTCATCACTTTCACATTCATCACTTTCAGCAGGAAGGTTTTACAGCTGTGAAGCCCAGCTGTGGCTTGGGAATTTCTGCCTCTTGCCCTGCCCTCCTGTCCAACAGCCTCCTGCCTGTGCCCCACATGCAGAGCCCAGGGATGCTCAGCTGTGTGAACTGAGAGGCTGCCCCAGGCTGGTGGGCATCCCACTCCCAGATTAGCAGTGCTTCAGGCAGGGAAGCCAACCCAGAAAAGCTCCTCAGGGGGTTCTTTTTCCTGGGAGGTCTCTCATCTATTCCTGGACTAACCCCAAAGACTTCTTGCACAAGAGAACAGCACACGGCCCTTGACCGTGCAGTTTTCCTTGGATTGTGATGGTGTGGAGCAAAGATCAGTGCAGTGCTCTGCTGGTCCCCCTGCTCTGGGCCTCCCACAGGGACTGTTTCCTCCACCCTGAAGAGACCTGCTCCTGCTCTCCCTCTCTATCTGCAGCCCCATCAGTCCAAGAGCAACACACCAGAAAGCTCACTATGAACTTGCTCTCAAGAACAATAACCTGCAGGGATGGGGCTCTGGCTGCTGGTGCACAGTGTTTGGCTTCACAGATGTTTTCGTGGGATTTTGTTTTGTTTTGTTTTTTTTTTTTTTTTCCTGGAAAACCAGAGGAACTAGATGACATGGGAGAAGGGATCTCAGCATAAATTTAGTTAGAAGCATTACAGTAAGCAGCCCTCCAGCACTTGGGCTGGATCATAAATTTTGTTTAGGGGCAAAAAATGAAGCACAGAAAAAAATCAGTCAGTGAAGAGGGTCTAACAACCTTTGCCCTGAAACACGCTGGAGTGTTTTTGAGCAGTGTAATGAAAATCTTCCAAAGAGCAAGGCAGTGGAAGAGCAACTGTTACGGATGCCCTGAGACCCAGTTAGCTTAAGTCCTTTATTGATCTTCCCTGGAAATGAAGCACTACAGCAGAGAGGTTAAGGGAAACAGATAAGAAACAGGAGAGACTTTGAACACATGAAAGCTGGGATGACAGTTTTAGGGAAGACATCCCAATGCAAGCACAGTGCCCAACTCCCCAGGGTTTTAGCCAACAGGCATCAGTAACCAAACACTGAACTCAGTTTTCTGGCACTGAATCAGGAAGTCAGAGTCCAGCTCCTTGTCTCTGCAGGAAGGGGCACGTCAGGCATCAGTTAAAGTGGGAGGGAGGAGCTGCATGTGAGTGCCAGACAGGACAGTGAGGGCTGGACTTCAGTTCTTGGGTCTTTGGGTTCTCTGCAAGGCACCACACCTTCACATGAACTCTGGTCTATGCTGGACTGGGACTTTCCTACTTGGCACCTGTTTCCAAATACAAACATTGAAATTCTAAAGGAAGCTGCCCACAGTGCTCTGCTGAGGTGCCAGACTGTGCCAGTCCCAGGTCAGAGATGTCTCCACTGCCCAAGGGAAGCAGGAAAGGAGAGAACCCAACCTGAGCACTTCCCTGCTTGTCCTCTGCCTCTGGGCCCCCAAGGCTTTGCTGAGGGAAGCAGTGGCATCCCTTTGCTCCAGAAGAAGTAACACTGAGCTGACAGTGGCATGAAAAATGTGCTGCACCTTTTTTTGAATTGCACAGCTGCAGCTTTGCATTTTTGAAGGTTTAGCACCTAGGGAATAAGAAATGTCAATATTACCATATAGTTTTCCTTGGGTGAAACAAAATCCTCCAGCTGTCAGGTTAATTTAAAGCCAAAAAGGAAATCAAGTTTAATCACAATTTTGTGATCATTTTTGCCTCTCAGGAAAAGTTCCCTTGGCTATGCTAAAAAGATGTTAGATGTTTCAAGGACATTGATTTGTTAGAGCAAAACTTGCATTCCTTGAGCTGAACATCTCCCTGAGCAAGAGAAGAGGGCATATCCCAGGATCAAGAACAAGGATCTGCTTGAAATAAATGCATTTCAAGTTTCTGTTTTAGGTCAAGAAACTGTTCTTGGCTTTCTGGTGGCCTTCAGATGAGCTGATGAGCTCCTCTGGGAAATGCACCTTCTGAGATCACCTGCAAGCCACCCCAGCTCCTACAGGCAGTGACCCAGCCTGGAGCAGCCCCTGCCCTGGGGTGCTGGAAGCCCTCCAGAGGCACCATCACCCCTCATTCCCACCACGGCTTCTCCTTTGCAGCTGGTCTGGGACCCTTGGGAAGCAGCTCCAGGAAAGGGTTTTCCATTCCCCATTCCAGTTTGAAGGAGAGGGAAGGTAGAGGAGCAGGGAGATTTGGAACAGGGAGATTGAAAAAGGGGAGGGGGAGAAGATGCTTGCCAGGGGAAGAGCCAGGAGAATTTCCAAGGAGGTGTGAGATTTAGAGGGCCAAAGGGCCTGACCACCATTAGCTAGAGGAATCCAGCACACCACTACTCAGGAGGGTGAGTCTGCAGGGTGGAGGGCAGGGGAATGGAAAGGACTGGAGAAGACATTGATTTTCTTAGAGGAAAAAGTGAGCAAGAATGACCTCAATGGAAAAATATTTTCTCTCTCTCTCCCTTTCTGTCTCACGGACAAATATAGCCCTAAACGTTATGCAAAGGCAGTGCTCAAGAACGCTTGGAATGAGCAACTTGGGAGGCAAATTGCTACCACTTGTCTTCACTCCTGTTTTTTGGCTTTTATTTCTTCTTCTTGCTTTGTCTTCTCCCCTCCAGCGTGGTCCAGCCTTGCAGCTGCCACAAAGCCACCTCAGAGCGAGCCCCTGACTCGAGAGGACAGAGGGGTGTCCAGGGGACAGCTGCCAGCAACCACAGTGACAACCACCACTGGTGTTCACAGAATGACCTGAGAGGAAAAACGGACTGAGCCAGGGCTGGGTGGGTTAAAGAAGGGAGAAAATGGTTGGGTTGAATAATGGAAAAGTCTCCAAGAGTAACGAAATGCTGGATGGTGAGCAGGTCCTTCCAACAGTAAGGAATGCCTGGAGATCTTGCCAACCCCCATCCCAGGCCATCCTCAGGACCCAGTTCAGCAATACCTGTCCAGAAAGGCACAGGCAGTCATTCCCCCTGACAGACTCACTGCTCAGCAGCAGCCCAGACCATTTCCTTACTTCCCTATTTCTGCCTAATTCCTTTCTCTTTCACTATGAACATTACAGAACATTTCTGCTGGGAGTCAAAAGGCTGCCAAGCGCCTTTAGCTGTTTCCATCACCTCCTGTTTTCCCAGCCCCAGCTGTGTTTTACCTGGAGGCTGCAGCTCCCATGGACCTGCTCTGCTTCAGTGGCTTCAGCTCTGCTGATCCTGGGTTTGTTCCTCGACAGGAGCCAACTCCAAGGGGCTGGAGGGGCCCTGTGCCCCTCTCTGCCCCCAGCCCCTGCCAGCCCCAGCTCACACCAACATTCCAAGGGGAGAGCAGCACAGGAAACACTCAGGGCCACCTCTGAACAAGGCTCCCGTCCTGTGGTTACCCCTGCTTGTGTTTCACTTGCTGAAAATCTCAGCCTTCTGGTGAAACACAGGATTGCTCAGAGAGAATCCAACTGCAGAGCTGAGTGGCTGCACACCCATGGCTGCTCCAGGGGCAAGCAGCAGGAAGATCCAGGCTTGGGTGCAAAGCAGAAATCCTGCCTTGTATTATCAGCAATAACCAAAACCTGCCCTATCCTTCTCCTCTAGGACAGATAGAAACAGCTCCTGAGCTTTGGATCCAGCTCTGCAGCCAGACCTTAGGCTGGGCAGATCAGGACATTTTTGCTGCCCTCCCCTGCCCTCCCAGGCCCAGGACAGAGATGGGTTTTGCAGCCCAGTGTCTCCCAGGACAGGCAGGCAGGGAGGGCTGGGAAGATCCAGAAGTAAGCTGCCAAGGGGCCCTACAAGAAAGCTGGAAAGGGACTTTTTTTTTTACAGGGCTGTGTAGAGACAGGACAAGGAGGAATGTCTTTCATCTGAAAGAGGGTAGGTTTAGGTTAGATGTTAGGAAGAAATTCTTCACTCTGAGGAAGGTGAGGCACTGCAACAGGCTACCCACAGAAGCTGTGATACCCCATCCCTGGAGGTGTTCAAGCAGCAATACCAATAATAAACAGCAGTAGCAATGACAGTGTCTCCCTTCCAAGTGCCAGAATAATCCCCATGTTGTATTTATGAGGAAAAAAAAAAAAAGAATTCAAATGTCTTCTACAGCCCCAAACTGTGAGATAGCTGGAGAGAGGCACAGATATCCTTAATCTCCCCAGCTCAGCCACTGTGTGAAGGAGTCAGACAACATCTGCAGGGCTGTCTCTAGGATGTGTTGCCCTTCCCAAGAGGTAAATGGGAAGAAATACAACCAAGGAGCTGTAGTCACCCCCATGGGCAATGCACAGATGGTGAGGGCTGGTGGCTTGGCAGTGCAGAGGTAAGAACAGCCTCTGCCTGCCATTATCCCAGGTTGCATTCCTTCTTTTTTTGGACAAGCTTCATGCCCAGAGCATGGAAGAAGTCTCCTCCACAAAGATAGTTGTGTCTGGTTTCCAGGAAATCAATCAAATGGGACAAAATTAAGCAAACAGATCAATCTGCAAACACAGAGACTTTTCTCAGTCTTTCATAATTAAAAAAAATAAAAGGAACAATTTTTTCTTTCCCTCAAAAACCCCCTGCAAATGTCATCTGCCAGTACTGTTATTTCCACTCCCGGGAGGGAGGCAGATTGGTGCCGATCCCAGATTTTCTGTGAATGGGCTGGGAAGCAAAGCAATTAGGCAGAAGATAATAAACCATTCACCCAAACACAACAGCCAGCAGAAGAGGGGCTGTAAACAAGTCAAGCTTTCTCACCTCCTTGCTGTTTCCAGTGGTTTTGTGATACACCCTCCAGGGCAGGTTTTATGCCTGGTAAGAATCCTGAGGATGAGGTGGTGTTTGCCCACCTAAGGAGTCATTTGTGTTTGCAGAATATTGAAAATACTGAAATTCTCCGAGCTCCATACAGAGTTTTTGTGCATGTAGCCTGCCAGAATTGGTCCAACACTGGTGGCTGGCATCAAGCCAGTTTGCAAACCAGTTTATGTTTCCATAAACCAGTTTATGTGTTCCAGTCCTTGCTGGTGCAATGCCTGCACTGCCTTGGCACTGCTAAGACAGAGGATAAGCTCTTCCTCATGGTGGCTCTGGTAAAACTGACCTTCATCCCTGCTTTTACCCAAATGTTCCCCAAACACCGTGGGTGTAGCGGCCCCAGGGTGGGAGGCAGAGGAGAAGTCAAGGGGGACTGGCAGGACCCAAACCCTTCCTGGTGGCCTCATGCTGGAGACCTGCTGGTGGCCAAGGCCGCATGGAAGCAAGGAAGGCTGCAGGGGTGGACCTCCCACTGCCAGGTGGATGCAGGTTTGGCCAGAAAGGTGCCATCCAGGCACCTCCAAGGGGTTCACAAGCATCGGTACAACTTCCCAAGGGATAACAAATCTGTCATATCCTCTACCACATTGTTTCCAGGTGTTGGAGAGCTTTGATGGAAAAGCTGCCTTTTTCACAGAAATGCTACCTCTTTGGCAACAAAGAAGTCAGTTTTCAGCCAAAAAGGTTACACTGGGGAGAAAATGCTCCCCTGTGAGCAATCCGAGTATCCCGAGCTGAGCCACAGAGCCTCGGGCCTGGGGCAGATGTGCGAGTGAAGCTGGAGGTGCTGCTCCAGGTGTATCCCTTCAAAGAAATTACTTGACCAAATGGGACAGGACAGGATGAGAAAGAAACAATAAACGCAGTGTTCTCAATATCCAAAAGGAAAAGAGAACGAACTTTAGAAAAACTCTCCAGTAACATTTATGAGTTACTGGAAAGAGAGGTGATGGGTAAGGGATAAGAGGAGGAAGAACTGTGCTATCAAGGTCTGTGACACTGAAGAGGCTTTTTAAAAGCCAGCCACAGCCTCTCCTAGGCACATGTCTTAAAAGACAACAGTAATTTTGTTTAGTTTGGCACTTCCACAGCACCTGACAAGCGGGCATCTAGAAAGGCTCTTCTGATTTTCACTCCAGAAACTCAGGCTTCACAGGAGGAAATCTCTGTCTGATGATAATCTCTGAAAAATATCAAAAAAGCAGGTTCCAGAAGGGGCTGCTTCAGGGTAAGAGTTAATTGTTTGACCACTGGGGCTGACTGCCTGTCTGGCATCAGCCCTTGGGAACTCATGTCCGAGTGACCTGGGGAAAAGCACCACCAGTTTGGTATGCTCATTTTTCAGGTTCTGTGCAATTTACTGGCAAATAAAGAAAGTCTTTGTTGAAGTAATTTTTTTTCCTTCTGTGAGCAAACAGTATAAAACATGGTTTTGAGTGAAAAGCCTGAAGCCAAACAGTGATGGATTCCTTTTTACCACCATCAATCATGTGGAAGAGCTGTTTGGAGACTGCTGTCTCTAAAAAACGCCCTGCATGTGTTTGAGAAGCGATCTATACAGCCATTCCATATGTCTTTGGGATGATTAAAGCCTTCAGCTCAATCTCCTTACAGATTTCTTCATCTGCATCTCCTGGACCTGATGATGAGAAACCTGGGAAACAAATCTCTTCTGGCTCTTCTGAAACACTTCATTGCAGAACTGGCAGTGCCATATTGATGAAACCTGACACCAATATTTTTTGTTTATTATTTATAATGCTATTTACTTACTTATTTATCATGATTGGCCCTTCTTAGATTTTGGAATTATTTGGACATGCATGGATTTCCTGGCTGAGCCAGGGGACTTTATTCCTTTATACTCCACCTCTCCCAAACCACTGAGGGCATTGTCTGCTCATGAATGATGGCATGGATGGCATAATTTGCTGAGTGCCCACTCTTCTTCTCCCACAGAGCACAAGGAGATACAAGCACCATTCTATAAGCAGGAGACCCTTATCTCCATCCTGCTCTCAGCAAGGGCGAGTGGCTGACTGAGGGGGTCCTGGCCTCCCCCAGGACTGCCCTCTCCCTCTCTGTTACCCTGGTAATGTAGATTCTGGCCCAAAAAAGGCTTGCTGCCCCTTCTCTCTTCCAGGATGTCTCTCACTGCTTCTCTCCTCGGGCCATATGGAGCATCACCAGAAGTATTTCATCATTTCCATTGGTCTGTGTAGGACAAACAAAGGGCCAAGCAGGCAGGAATGGATAATTCAGTAGATCTGGGAGGACTTGCTGAATGATGTTGATTCCCCAGCAGTAATTCAGCTTCCCCTGCTTTGTACTGTTGCTCTTTATGCCCAAATGAGATTCCAGCTGATGATCACCACAGGGGTCCACATGACTGAGAACCCATCATAACCTTAGAAGAGATGAGAGACAAAGCTCCCCGTGTCAGTCTGGAATTCTTTCTCATCCTTACCAGGACAATGGAGGAGTCTGAGGAGCTTTGCTTTTCCCACAAGGCCTGTTCTGCCTAATTTGCACGTGTGCTGACTGGAGTAGGGCCCTTGGACACTCCTCCCCAAGCACATTTCCCTGGTTGCTTTGTGCCGTGGCTCACAGCAGCTGCCTCCCCACGATCTGCAGCAGAGCAGAGCTGTCCAAAAGTCCAAGCACTTTGTGCTAATTGAATTAACATTTTCCACTAAGGCCACTGGCTGTCAAAGTGCTGATTTGCTTCCCGAGGCTGAGGACCAGATTTTCCAAAGTGAGGAGAAGACCGATGCAACATGAGCTTCTAATGAGCCACCTCTTGCATCTTACCTGGGTCCTCACTGTCGCTGAACTGAGACTCATTTAGCAGACACCTCTGGCATCTGTGGATCCTGATCTGGCCACCAGCAGAGGCTGAAGCCACACCCATCACTGTAAAGATGTTTTTCTGCTCCATCTAAAGAAACACACCCTTAAGCCAGAAGGATGTTGCAGGTTTTTGCCATTTCATGTTGTGTGCAGAGGTTTAGTGTGACTGTGAACAAAGATTTAGCCTTGCTGTACTGCAGATGACCCATGAAACAGCTGATGGGTCAGTCAGCTCTGCAGGTACCTGCTCTGCACAAAAATCAGGCCTACAGCTTTCCCTTACAGCTCTGATGTGCTGTCATGCTGTGAAAAAAAATCAGACCTGTTTACAGCTGCTTCATGCCCAAAAATACTGTGCCTTTGGCAAGACTAATGCAAAAATCAAGAGGGACAGCTTGAGACAAAATCACTTAAAGGCATCTCTGTGTCTGCTCAAGCCTGTATTACACAAAGCAGTTACAGTAAGTGCAAGATTAAGTACTCTCAAGCCTGTAAAAACAACCTGTGCACATTGGTGCCCCTGAGCAAGACAGCGCCCGGGATGAGGGCTCTCAGAGGAGATAATCCCCATCCTTTCCCCTCTGTGCACACCCAAAACAACATCCTCATCATTCTGATGTCACGGCACGTCCAGCCCATGAAAAGCCCCGGCTAAAGCCACCACAAATCTCTCAGACACATCGGAGGAGCGCAGCCAGCAGAGGAAGCCGGCACACGGCTTACATCAGCCCGCACCCGGTTGCTACGCGACCAGGAAATGTGCACGTGTTGCCATGACGATGTCACTTCATCATCATTCGGTGCACAGCTCCCAGGAGCGCAGCCAGGCCTCCCTGCGCACATTCCGGGGCAGGAAGATGTGGGATGGAGCAGGAGCTGGGCAGCGCGGCGGGCGGGGGCTGCTGCACTCAGAGCCTCTCACTCGGGCAAGGCACGCAGCGCTGCCCGGAGAGGTCTTTAACCTTTTCCTCTTCGTGCTTTGTCCTTCAGCACTTCCCTCTGGTGTTTCTCAGATGATGCCACGCCTGATATCTGTGACAGCCACGCGCAGCATACAGATGGGCAACCCACTCTGGAGGAGGTGGCAGCATCCCTCTACCCTCAGGGAATAGCAGCAGTCAGGGGAAGCTTGTAAGGGAGGATAAACACCTAAATACCCCGTCTGGGAGGGGAGGGAGCTGCTGCTGTGTCACTGACAGCACATGCTGCTTCCCAGGCTCTCACAGCAATCCTATGACTACTACTGTGCATGATGCCCATGCAGAATAGCACCAAAAATAACATGGTGACAATGTTAAAGACAACTGGAATGCCACAGGATGCCTCACTTACCCAGGATGGATGAGCAAGCAGGAGCTTGTGTAGGTAACCTCAGCTTGGTGTAACTGTCTAGATTCAGCTTGGGATCTTTAAGGACACTTCCAACCCAAACCATTCCATGATTCTATGATCCTGCAGTGTTGAGCTCCTCAGAAATGGGAAGAGAAGAAAAGGCTTTGAAGAGAAGAAAAGGAGAACAGGCACCTCATTAACCAGGCCTCAGTACTGAACCCACAGGTCAGCAAAAGCCAACACCAACAACCACATTGCAGCAAGAGGAAAGGGATGGTGCTGAACACAGTCTCTGCCCCACTACGGAAAATGACCACTGTGGCCGTCAGTCACATTTACTGCCCTGCTCCACGCTTACCTCCTGCCAGGGGAACCGCTGCTCTTTGAAAAAAACAGCATCAGCTGCCAGTGCCCCACTTATAGAAAGGTTTTAGAGAGGAAAATCTTGCCAGGCAGGTGCAACAGTCAGTTCTGGCCCCAAAAACACTGGAGGGATCAAAGCTGGTTTTTAACCATCAGGCAGATGAAATGACAGATGACTGTCAAGCTGTCAGGCGAGTTATTCACAGGTGTCATGGGACCAGCCCTGACAGATAAAACAACAGCAAAGAGGGAGAAGTCCTAGATAAAGACACAGCTGGAAAGGAGGATCTGAAACAAGTCACTCTGAGGAGCTGTTCAAAAATAAGATTGCAGCCCAGGGTGTTGGAAGAAGGGGCAGCTGGTGTTGAACACTGTGGGGAGTGCTCCTTTCACCCTGGGATACAGGGGAGAAGGTCAGCCCTGAGGTGATGGGGCTGATGGCTCTTCTCTGCAGTGTTGGTCACCTCACTAGGGGTGGTGGACTGATTTCAAAAGTGACTTTTCTGGCTTGAGCAACAAGAAGCCCTTTTCTTTCCTTTTCTCAGACAAGATCTAGGCACAGCTGAATCCGATGTATACTTGGCCAGATTAAAAACCAGAAACTGGACATGTAGGAGCTTCCTGTGAATTCAGGTGTGAAGGCTGCCTGGATGTCTCCAGAAGCCCTGGCAGCCTCCTGCCTGCCTGCCTGCTCTGGCTGCCTGTGCCTGAGACCAACTCGTCAAAATCAGCAGGCATCAATACAGGGGCTTTTCAGCCAGGTTTGGACAATGCCAGGCACATTTCCTTCTCTGAATACCGAGTATCTGCTGCAGGTTGCACTCAGGGTTGAAGAGCTGAAGTGCTGAGAGCAGAAACTGCTCTGTTCCATAAAGTCTGAATCCCAACCCTGCTCATTGCTACTCTTATCCCAGAGCAAGGTGTCCTAGCAATGAAATATCAAATCCAGCCCTTGCTCTGTCAGTATGTGTTTTGCTTGGGTACACAGCAAAATGATTGTTCTTTTCCTTTCCTTTTTTTTTTTTTTTAAATTTAAGTTTCCAATGCCAGACTATGTGGTAAACACATCCATAGGAACAATATCAAGAAAATGGAAAAATTCAGATCATTTGCCAGTCTGTTCCTGCTTGGAGTAGCATCCAGGGTTTGGGTTTGAAAATAACCTTTGTATTTCATTTAATAACTGCTATCAAAATCCTATCTGAACCCTAATGTAATTATTTTTTTCTCCTTCCCATTTTCCACATCCATCTGAGGGAGGAATGATAAAATATTGTCATTATGTGTCCTTCATGTCTCTGTACAACTCTTTGTAATTTAGCTGGTATTTGACTCAGCCATTTGAAAGAGCAGATTGTACCACCACACATTCAGGCAGCTCCTTTCTCAGCGAAGGGAAGGAAAATTGCTGGCACCACACAAAAGCATATTTTGCTTTCCATGTATGTTTTCACCTTTGTGCTCTGCAGCTTTTCAAAATGACCAGACTCACCCAACCAACATAAATCTATTTTCTTTCCATTTTCTCCTTCTTTGTCTCCTTGGGGTTTTTTCCAAAGGGAGGTTGTGTTTGTATTTCCTTTGGACACCCCCTGGGACTGATTGCAAGGGGGGGGCAAGAGTTTGTGCCTCATCTGTGCCCCAAATGTCGAGCTCTACCTTTGACCCATAGAGTCACAGTTGTGGTGACACAGGTCACAGACAGGTGACCCTGTCCTTTTCCATAGGGAAAGGAAAGGCAATGCTGTTCCTTCTTTGCAGTTACTGTAAGGAAAGACACGGGGGGAAGCCCCTTTTGTTTCAAGCCTAACAGTTCAGAGTTACCTCAGGACAACATGGGCTTTGCCCAGGGTGATCTTCAGAGGGATTTTATCTCATTTCTTTGTTCACAGTCACAACAGGGATGGAAAAATAGTCAATGGACCTGTGGGAAGGATTGTTTTGTTCCCATACCAGGCCAGGTAGAAGCTGGTCAGGGCAAAGGTTTGCACAGCCCATTACCTGAAAAGGGGCTCTTGGGAGAAGAATAAAATTAGGGCAAAACCACAAGAGTTCTTACTCACAACCCCTACAACCTCCAGCAGGATGGTGTTGAGGAGCTTGGCACTAGAGATATTTTCTGGGCCTCCAAAGGGTGTCCTTCTGACAGTGTGCCTGCTTTTCCCTTGGACCCTGCTTTTTTTCTCACCACGTGAAGGCCCAGCTGATTGTTGCTGTGGCTCCACAAGCACAGGCAGAGCAGCTCTCCTGTTGGAGGGACATGGGGACAGCCCTGCCACATGTGACTGCTGCCACTGCCCCCCTCCCATCTCCTGCCAGACCCCAGCCATGCAGAATCCCTTCCTGGCCCCAAAGCTGTGTCAGAGTGCAGTGATAACTTTCTGTTTCTCTGTCATTCAGGTCCCAAGTGCTCAAGCAGGCAATGAAATGGTGACTGTGGGATGGTGGGACTGTGGGATGGAGAGGGAGCCACAGAAATGGCTTTCAACAGCTGGCAGAGGATAAAAACAGCTCTGCTGGTGCATGGCTATAAAAAGGTTTATATGCTGAACTTTGAAGGAGAAAATTGACTCCATTACATCCAAGTGGCTCAGTGCCCTCAGCTGTGTCTGGACACTTCTGATCCTCAAGGAAGTTGTTTTGATGCCTTTGTTGAGCTCCTTTAGCAGAGCCATGCAGCCCATGTGCTCAGGCACCTGCTCTTCACACCACTGCCTTCTCTGTGCCCCCTGGACCTGTGGGAGAGAGGAACAACTGCATCCAAAGTCTTCAATCTTCCCTTGGTCCTACTAATGCTTTCCCAGGTGCTTTTGAGCCCATGGTCCCTCCTGTCACAGAATCTTCTCTGTCTCTGACAGCAAGAGTCTTTTGCACGTGCTGGGCTGGATTTCTGACTGCAGATGCCCCTGGCAGCCAGCAAAGAGCACTCCTACCAACCATTGCTGGGTTTTGGCTTCATGTCCCCATCAGACATCCTCCTCCTCCTCACCTCCTCCCCACACTGTGGCCCAAGGAATGCTATCCCCAATTCTTCTGAGGTTTGGGAGATGTGAGATTCATGACTCTTTGGGATTATGCCCATGCTCCTAGCTGGGATCAGTGGTACTGTGTGCCATTTCGCTGTGGAAACACTCACCTGGGGGTGGACCCTGGCATGAGCTGTGCTGCAGGGCAGGGAGTTCCATGCTGTTTTTCCCACAATCTTGAAGCATCTGCTTCTCTGATGACGTATGGGGACATCAGCAAGTGGCACCTTTCTCCAGTGAGCCCACATACACCAATGGCAGCCCTGAGAGGGCATTGCTGTTGCTGGATTTGGACACGTGTGAGACAGAAAAAAAGAAGATCTTTATCAGAATTTGTCACATTGGACTTGGGATAGGGGGTTCAGCTTCCAGGGACTTTGATTTGAGCTACATGGGTTAATTGCTGCCGAGAATTTAGCCAGGTGTTGAAGTCTCACATGAAAGCCCAGAGTTTAAAGGGATTTTTGGCTCTGAAATACCCTGTGTGTTGGCTGCTCCTGCCTCAGTAAATGGCTTGTTTTGTTACAGCCACATATGCTCTGGATGCACGGCCCTTTCTGGCACACCAGCATCCCCCGTGGGGAACCCATATGCTGATGTTCCCCTGCATGGGCACAGCCCATCAAGCTGCCAAGGGGGCACAGGGGGTGATGGAAAATGGAGTTTTCATCTTCATTTCGGAGCTGCAGCCCCAGCAAGCAGATGGAGCCAAGTGAGGCTGACATTTAAAGCCACTCCCGAGATTACATTACGGAGATTATATTTAATATGGATGGCCAAATCTTTCAAACAGAATCAATGTTCTTTTACTTAATAATACTCATGCCACATCTTAATGAAGGCTCCTCCAGCCCAAGGCCCCATTTTTCTGCCGTCATTTGGTTGCGTGACATCGCTGACTGCATCAGATGGTACATAATGCTATTTTCATCCCTTTCTATTGGATTTTATGCGTTCCCATCCTTGATTTGTCAATTGCCGGATCAATTAATCAAGGGGCTCTTAGGGGAGAAACATTTTTATTACTGAGAAGGGAGGGAAATTCATTTAAATTCTGCATCTTCCTGCAGCATCCAACATCTATTATTAACTCTCCCCACCGGGCACGGAGAGGAGGACAAAGGATCCACAGACAGATCTGTGGCCATCTGAGTTATTTGCACAGATAAAAACCATGCTGGGCTGATCCCTGGACTGCCCCTTGCTTTGCACACTGGGAGAGGCACCCAGGCAGTGCCCCTGAGCCAGGGAAGCCTGAGGGTCCTGCAGCAGGTCCAAACAGGCTGTGCTGGAGCCTGAGCTGCAGTTACCACATCTGTGGCTGAGAAGAGAGACACAGTTGTCACCCCAATAAATTCAATTTAATTAGTGATGCCTGAAGATGTTTAGTCGAGACAGGAGCTGCACTAAAGCTTTGTGCAATTACAGAGCCCAGCACCAGCCTTTGTGAAAGCTGGGGGGTAAAGCCCAGTTCATTTATGTGCCAGCTGGTGCCTGTCTCAGGGTGGAGTGAACCCCAGCAGGGACTCCTGAGCATCTTTGTCAAGCTGTAAATTTGCTGCAGGCCCAGCTCCAGCCTGTTCCTGGCCCTGAAGAACCACCAGTGACCACGTTTTCTCCTGTCACCTCTCTCAGGTGTGATTCCTGGTTTCCCATCACTGGAATGGGTTCATTGGAATGTTTCACATCCATTGGGGATGAAAGGGGTTCCCTCTTTGCATGATCTCTCCCAAAGTGCAACGTGGCCTTTCCCCAGGAGACACTGTGGCAAAGCTGGTGGCTGGAGAAACCAGCTGGGAGCTAATCCCACCCAAAACACAGGCTCCACACATCGAGTCCAAACACTTCTGAAAATCTGGGCATTTAAACACAAACCAGACTGAGGTTTGCCCTGGACAGAGAGCTGCATCAATATCCCTGCACGATCCATCCCTCCCTTCAGATCTTCTCTACTTGGGGGTCAGGTTGGCACCCAAATTGCCCCATGGACACCCAGCTCCTCACACTCAGCTGACCAATGGCTGGTACTCCTCCTGCTCTGGCGGCATCCTTGCTCAGGCTCTGTGCTACAGAGATTAAAAATAAATTAAGAAAAAGGATTATTTAAATTGTGTCTCGGAAGAGGAATATGAAATTGCCATAATCCAGTTTGCCACTTTTCCATCTCAATAACCCCCTCTAAAGAACCATTATTATTGTTTGCATGAATTCTGGTGGGTCTGGGATAAACTCAGTCCTTGCAGCTACCTGCCCCAGTGGAAAGGCACAAGCTCACCATCCCTTTGAGCCCCTGACAGCCCTTCTCCTCACCTCACAGGGAGGGGACACCCCATATTTTGCAGCCACAGGGAGCTGGGACCAGCTGTAGGCACACCAGGCACCTGGATCTCCCTTGCTTTTGGGGCCTGTCAGATCCACTTGAAGATCAGTGGTTATTTAATGAGGATATGTGGAGCTGCTGGGACTGCAGGCAAATGATAAAGGTAGGGCTTTTGTGTCCCGGGGTTTAAAAATAAAAAGCAATTTCAGCAGCCACTGCAGGAGAAGGTTGTGCCTTGCGAGCCTGGCCAGGAGATGTGGGGCCAGGGGAGGAGGAGCTTCTGTGGCAGCTGAGTTATCAGCAGAGAGGACTGATGGGAGTAGAAAAATGTACTCAAACATCTCTGCCAGCACCAACTCTTCCAAATAAATTACCTTGCTCAGGAAATATGCAGTGGGCAGGCCAGCCCCACAGCTATGTTTGAATCAATCCTTTTCCTTGTTTGCTGTGGGACAGAGCCTGATCCCAGGGAGGCCAGGGATGCTGGCCAGTGCATCCCTGTGGTGGTGGGCTGGATCTCTGAGCCTCAGCCAGTGACATTGCTGGGAACAGAGGGGAGGTGGCACTCAGCTGCTTGACCAAAGGAGAGCCCAGAAGGACTGATCCAGTGGCATGGGTGGACTTTGCAGCGACCACAGTGACCCCATGGACAAGAAATAAGAGTGTGATGGGAGAACATCCTCCTGTGGTTTATGTTAAACACATCAAAGTTTGACACTGAAGGTATGACTGAGACTATGCACAACACAGATGAATGCCTCACCAGTGCCCTGGGCCCACAGCACAGGTGTGACCACTGGTGTCCACCTCCTGCTCCTTCTCCAGGGGCCTGTGCTGGCCATCAGGGCTGCCAGCATCTCCAGGTGTGGGGAACAGGACCCCAGCTTGTCCTGACTGCAGAGCTCCACTGACACAGTGACTGCACCTCTGCATTCCTCCAGCCCCTGAACTCTTCCCTCTGACCTCTTCCTGTACTGCTCCAAGACACTGCTCCTGCTCAGAGCTCAGAGGATCCTCTCTCAAGGCTTGGTTTATACCACCTGGAGCAGCTGGGAAGCTGTACTGCCCCTGTAGGTAACCTCCACCCTGACTTCCATGGGGGAGAGCTGTTCTTCAGAATCACATAAAAATACCAAGGAGAAAGCCCTTTCTGACCAAGCTTTTCCAAGCCATACCAAAGCATGGAGGCTCCAGGTGGATCAGAGGGAGCCTCTGGGAGTGCAGCATTTGAATCAAGTGCCATTGCTCTGCAAACCCCACTGAGAGGGACATCAGCCCTGGATGCAATGGGTCACCAAGCCAGCAGCTTTGATAAATCTAATGATAGAAATGATACAGAGGGGTAAATCTACCCCTCTATGGTTTTAGTGTCTGCCAACTGGTAGGCAGGGCTCAGGACTTGTCTGAATCACATGAAGCCAAGGATCAAAACATTACTGGAAATGTGGCAGGAATGCACAGCCACAGGGGCCATGGCCAGTCTCAGGAGAAGGCTGAGTGTCCAGGCTCTGCTCTCTGCCCTGGGCAGGCAGGTCCACCAACCTGCCTACAGGAAGGCAGAATTTGGTCCAGGGCACAGTATTCACAGTCTTAAAAAGGTGAATGACAGTGTGGACACTGCACAAACACAGCATGGGGTAAGGGCCACTGTTTGCCTACACTGCCCTGAGTAAACCAAGGCACTGAGCTGAGCTCCCTGGCACCACAGGCAAACAAATTCACCTACAACAGCAGAAACCAAGAAAACAAAGGCTGTCTGTTATTTCTTTCCACCCTCTCCAGTTCCCTAAAAATAACTCCCACTAACCATCTCTATCCATGCAAAGCAGCAGCAACATCCCTCCAGCTGCTGGCTGACCTCGGTGTCTCCAGTGTGACCCAGGGTGACTGGGGGCCACTGCTGATGTGCTGCAGCCTCCCCACTGTGATGACAGCTGGGGGACTGTGGGGTGGCACAGCCGCTCCTGAAGGCTGGGCACTGAGCATGATGAAGAAGAGCCTGCCCCAAGTTTCCCCAGAGCTGAGGAGCAGGCACAAAGCTCGTGTCTGACCAGAACCCATAGCAGGACCCAGCACAGGCAGCACAAACCAGCCTCCATGTCTGGGACCAGCCAAGGATTACCTTGACCCTGAAGGAAATCAAGCGTTTTTAGTGGTTCTATGCCCTAAAAAGGAGGATAGATCCCATGAGTGTTGAGGTTTCAGGCTCAGAGGGAAAATGATACAAAAAGGAGGCTGACATCCCCACAATACAGTGGTCATGGTGTGGACTGGGGGTCTCCCTCCTCCCCTAGGCACAGCTCCACATCCAACACCACAGCCAGAGTTTGAAAGGAGTTAAGCACAGAGTGGATTTAGCTTTTTCTGAGGCAATGCCCGTCTGAGCACAGCATCACCATGCCAGCCAGAGCTGGAAAGGCACATCGGGGCCTGCTGACCTTGGCTCCCCCAGCCACCCCAGCATGTCCTTCTGCAGCCCAGTCATATTTTTAGGTCCTTCTCCCTGCTGATTCATTAGTGGAGCTAATGTTCTCCGAACTGCTGGGCTTCTGACCCTCGAGGTGTGTACTCCACGCTCTCCTGATAAATATAGACCACTTCAATTGCATAACCTGTCTAACAAGGGGCACCCATCCTCCCCGCGGGCAGGCGGGGACCGGGAACAGAAATGCCTCTGCCAAGGGTGTGAATGGATCCCTCGCTCCTCTTCGCTCTTCGTTTTGTTTTATTTCCATTGTCTTCTGTTTTCAATGACTTCCTGCTGCTGCATCATCTTAATGAGTGACTCAGTGAGGGTCGATGGCCCTGGAAGTACTCCAGGTTCAGGGCGACCTCTCTGCTCTGCACATCACTGCAGGAGTGTGGGGCAAGGCCCCCCTTTCTAATTCTCCCCTCTGCTCGGGGAGACGTGGTAGAGTGGGAGGGTTGGGATTTGGAGACACTGAGCTAAAAGTTGGCTTCGTTTCCTAACTGGATGTGTCAGAGCATTTGGCCGACGAGGGGTAACCAGAGGACTTTATACCGAGGGATGCAATGGTCTGTCACTGGAAAAGGCACCTGGCTTAGCTAACAGAGCAGCAAAAGCACCTGCCTGGGCTGTGTCAGGCTCGGAAAGCCCGTGTGCTTGGCAATAAAGAGGTCTTGGTATCATGGAGTGAGACATCAGTGGAGTCGGGCTGTGATCTTACAAGATCTGTGATCTTCCCTTTACTCAGGGGGATCAGATCTGCCCCCACAGCAGGAGGGCATCCTTCTTTCCTTGAGGATGCAAGCCTTGTATCATTTAGAGAGAAGGAGCTGTTCCCATCAGCTGCACCCGTGGTTTGGCATCGCTCAGCCAGGCTGCCTGTGAGCAGCGTCACGATGGCAGAGGGCTGTCAAGACAGCTTGAGTGATATTTATGACAAGGACCACTCCACCTAGATTTGTTGTTCCTGCAGTGCCAGCATCCAGCATGTCCTGTAATAACTTTAATAGCTTTTATGCAACAGCTAGGAATGATGAAGCTAATTCAAGATAAGGTGTTTAACCTCCCTGGTTTTATTCCTGTCTTTATCTGATCTCTTCCAGCTTCCCTCACTGTTGGATTCAGGCTGGAGCGGGGCAGAAGGCTCAACCCAAAGTGGTGGGATCTGCTCTGACCTTCACAAAAGCAACCGGCTCTGCCTCTCCTGAAATGCAGTGGCTGCCACTGTGCACTGCCTGAGGAGATGCCTCCAGTGCTGCTGAACCACCTGGGATGCTGGAGGTGTGTGACACATGCCACTGGGCGGTGCAGAGCCAACAGTAGAGCCCAAGGTCTTTGCCCCAAGGTCCACAGTCCCCTCGTGGGGCCACAGATCTGGAGCCTGTCCCAGCCTGCAGCAGAGGACACCAAGCCCCAGCACTCCTTGCCTGCAGTGCCTTCCTCTACCTCCCATCCTTAAATGATGCAGAAAGTCTGCTAAGGACTTTCCTGCTGGAAGGACTCAGCAGGAAGCAGCTAATGCAACCTCTCTTGTTCATCCACGGGACTGCTGTCCAACGGGTAATAAAACCACAGGCTCCTTTCTCATTAATCCCTAATTATGCTCTCACTCACAAAGCACTTTCTGTCATTAGCAGTGGAAAGCTGAGAGCCTGCCTTTAACCTTCACATGTTGTGAGGAGGCAAACCTGAACACCTTGCTGTGATCTTGCATAAAACATCTCCTTGTGCTGCCTCTCAGGGGCTCCTGGAAAAGAATATCCCTTTCCCCAGTGTAGGCAGAAAGCAAAACCTCTAGAGAAGCACAGCATCTGTAGAGAGAGGCTGGAGATGTCCACTGGGTGTGACATTTGACCATAGAGTGACCACAGGATCAGGCTTGCCCTTGCCCTGCTGCAAGAGCCCTGTGATGGACCACAGGAGCCTGAGCCAGCTGCCCTGCCCCTGGTCACAGTGCAGGAGTAGAGAAAGAGACCTGAGAGCTTCAACACCTTAATTTAAAGCCAGGCTGGGCATGAAGGCTGGGGCATCCCATGTTCTGAGACCACACAACATCCTTCACAGGGTGTAGGAGCAGGAGCTGTGAGAGAGCAGAGATCACAGCTGAACATCAGCCCCACTCCCAGCTGTGTCAGGCAAAACTCCACCAAATCAGCAGGATGAACTCCTGGGGGGTGGGTGTGCTGAGCCCATGGTAGGGACAGGCCCAGGCAGCTGCTGGGTTACTGCAGCTGGAGTATCTGTGCCAGCCCTCACTGCTGCTGGCAATGTGGCATTTGCTGCCATTATCCTGCTGCATCCTCTGCTGTCCTGCCCACAATGGGGGCGCTTACTCCCAGCCAAGGCCCTGGGGGTCAGGAATAATACCTGTCCCAGATGGACATGCAGCATCAAACCCACAGGGGAGCGTTAGAGCCTGATGCCAGACACAGCCCTGGCTTGCAGGAAGGGTGCCTGTGCTCTGCCCCTACCCTTGGCCCCCTCACATCTCTGGTAAGAGCACCAAGGTCACCTGAGGGCTCTTGGTCAGCAGGTCCTTTCCCAAGTGCTTTTCTCTGGCTTCCCAGCTGCTGGCTGAAGCTCTAGGATCCTGTGGGATGATGCTCCATGTCCCTTTGTCCTTGTATTGAGGATCTCACATTCTTTGTGCAGATGAACCAGCTGGCAGATGCCCACAACAGAGCCCAGTGTGGGTGAGGAACTGGGTTTTGTTGCCCCTCCTTGTGTGTCTCTCCAGGGACAGACAAGTGCAAGGAGCCTGCAGTGCCAAGCAGTCCTCAACTCCTGCATTGTGAACTTGGACAGCACAGCCTGATCCACCAGTGGCTCCAGGACCATTGTTCTCCTGCTTCAAGCAACAGAGGGTGTCCCAAAACCTTCTCATCTCTTGCTCCTGAGAGAGAGAGAGAAGGAAGGCATAGAGCAATAAAGGAATCAGAAAATTTTTGTTTGCTGCCAAAAGAGCATGTCTTTTAAATGCTGGTTCTTCTCCTTCAGGGATTGGTGTTAAGGTGTGTGAGGAGTAGCACAAGTTCAGATCCTGACCTGCCCATGTCCATGACTGTGCATGTTTGTCTGGCCCTCAAGTGCTGGAAGGTTTTCCTGCTGTGACCTTGAGACTGACCCACTGACTGATGATTTGTGCCCATCACAAAGCACCAAGGAAGGCCTGAGAAAGTGGGACCTTTGCTTAGGTAGTTACAAAACAGGCACTTGAGTGAAGTGAGTTCAGAGCTGAGTTTCAGAGAGCTCCTTGAACAGCACTGGCAGGGGGTGCAAAGCTGCAGGAAGCAAACCTCAGGACCCACCAGCAGGCAGAACAACTCCACTTGAGTAATTTCAGTGGATAATCGGGAAGGGAAACTAACTGTGCCAGTGGGGAGGGGGATGATGAGGCAGCTCCTTGCCAGGAAGGTGAGGAAGCACCTGGCTGCCAGGCAAAATATGGATTGCATAAGGCAGCACTGTTACAAGTGATTTTGCAAGCTTCCCTGGAAAGGTGGGTAGCTTCCCAGCCTGCTAGTGGCAATCTTACAGACAGTGAGGGATTATTCTATCCTTAAAGAACTCAGGGTCTTGCCCAACTGCCAGGAAAAGAAGCAGGAGGAGCGATTTGCATGTCTTTAAACACAGGAATGTGAGAAATGTGAGCACAGAGAGAAAACAGCACCCTGAGTAGCTACAGGGACACACTGTCGTGTTGGCAATGCCAACACTGGTGGGCAGCCTGTCAGGAAAGAACAGAGAGGGGCTCCTCCTGAGGCATTCCAGTGATCCTCCTGGGAACCACCCCATGGAGGATGTTCTTTTTCTCCTCACTTTCTCAAAAGACTTCTAAGTAAAGAAGTATTTTAACACAGACCTTTTCCTTCAGCCTCTAAGACAGGATGACACTCCCAACAGCTGCACCCAGCACTGGCAGGAGCCAAGACCTTCCCTAGCACCTCTATCCCTAACATCTCCCTCCCCTTTGGGTTCAGTGTCAATCTCCATCCATTCCCCTGGCTCACTGGACACCCAGCAGTTCAAAGAGCCGAGCAAACCTTGAAGGAAGGGGAAGAAATAGTGCAGGGGGGCAGAGGGCAGGACCCAGCAGCGATGTTAGTGCCAGGTGATGGCTCCACAGAAAGCAGTGTCTGCTGCTCCTCCCACAGCATCTCCTCGTGCTCTCACACCATGCAGCAGCTTATCCTCCTCTGCTGCCTCTCCTGGGAATGCAGAAGCAATGCCTGAGCCCCCTGAGCTCTTCTCTGGTAAGGCTGAAGGAGCTTCTGTGCTCCCTGAAGCTCCTCCTTCAGACAAGCAAGATGGAGAGAGAAATGCAGGCGAGAGGCTGCTGACCACCAAAACCATTACACCTGCACATCTGCCTCTCTCATGCAGCCCAGCATGAAGCATCTCAAATGCAGCAAACACTCTCCCCTGTTCTATGGAGAGCAGCAATGCCCACCTGAGAAAGAGTCCTCCCAGACAAACACCTCCAGAAAAGAGGATGAGAAACCACCTGGAGGCCCTACTGTAATAAAACAAAGATATCTACTTAAAATCTCAGGGCCTGATATCCACTCCTGATAAAAGTGCTTGCCCAGCAAGGGCAGAGACAAACTCTTTCCCCCTCACATGCCTCAGCCCAAACCCTCTAGAGAGAGTCACCCAACCATGTTATAAGCAGAGACCATGCTCCCAGGAGCATTTTCTGGTTGAGATTGCTTGCAATGTGATTCACAGTTCCTATTTCCTCAGGAAATAAGACCACCTTCTCACCATTGTATTGAACTGCAAAGGAGGAGTTTGAGGCAGCTGGAGGGTGAAAACTTTTGGCCTCCATTACTAATGTCTTCTCTAAGGACAGGTAAGACAGAGAAATATATTTTTTTCATTGGATATTTGTGAGGAAACCAAGAGGAAAAGACAACCACCTTTCTAGATTGACAAGCCATTCATTTTGACTTTGGGGAAATGATTTGGATGCTCTGAGCATACACAGACATGGCCAATATAATTTTCAGCTGCAGAAACTGCTGCCAGGGTCTCTGCTTCTTCTTTCTGCCACAGGATACCTGCTGGAGACGTGGATATTTCCCTAGGGCCAGCACAACAAGGCTATTCTCACTGGGTAATGAGAAGCTGAGAAAAATAGCCCTTGTGCCTCCACACACAAAAATGGACTTACCCACCTATCACTACCTAAGACAGGTTATTCTTCAGCAATCCTGGTTAAGCAGCACAGGAAGGTTAAAGCTGAGCTGCAGTTCTTGCACACTCAAAGATTTTTGTGCCTCTTTACATGAAGAAGCTGCAAGAGAGGGTAGAGCCAGACACCCCTTTCGAGCCTCCCATGGAGAGATGTGGGGTTCTGCTCCCTCAGTAGCCACAATCCACGAGTCAAGCATGGAAACAGACACCAGTCTGCCTGAGCCAGCCAGCCATATGACTGAAGACAAGGTTTGTTCCTTACAGGTGCAGTAAAAAGAAAACAGCAAAATTAAACACATGCAATGCTTCAGGTCTTTATTGTTGCTGTAGAGTAACTGGTACATGGTTAAAACATTCTAATAATATCACCAGTGAAATCTGAAAACTAAGGCTTTCTGTAGGTTTGTAGTATCCTGGTGTTTCCTCTCACACAGTGCACGTATAAAATCAAGTTATAAAAACACTGATCTTTTTTAAACAACACCGATTGATGAAATGCACAAAACTAGGAACTACATTTCCTATGATCAAGACAACACCTCACAGACCAGCTTTGGGCCTTGCAGCTTTGAAGCCAAGAGAAAAATGTCTTGGTCTGACATCCTGCTACCCAGATGAGCCTGATGACACACACAGACAGCAGGATTTCAACCTTCTGTTCTGAGCAGAGAGAAAGAAACCCCCTGATGCTGTTAAGGAAACAATTGATTGAGCAAAGGGGAGCAGCATCCTTAAAGCACAGCCTTGATCCCAAACAATGTATGTGAGACCCAGCAAGACCTGTAGGCACTGCAGACAGGACTACAAGAGAAGGTGAACTGGGACAAGCCTGCTACTGAGTGAGACAAGTCCCAGTGCCAAGCCATGGAAGAGGGCTATGTGATTCCTGGAGTACTAGCACCTTTATCCCAACAGCACTGAAAAAATTTCAAAGTGATTTACCCGTCACAGAATCACAGAATGATTTAGGTGAGAAAAGATGACTGAGTCTAACTGTAAACCCAGCACTACCAGGCCCACCACTAAACCATGTCCCTAAATGCCATCTTAGTGATCTTTGAAAAGGGAGACGGTGTAGGAACAAAGTAGTCTCCAAGAAATCTGTGTATCAGAACCTTCTGATTAAAAAGCTACATTTTCACCAGAGGGGAAAACCAGAACATTCACAGAACAATCTTGCCTCAGTTTCTTAATCACTTTTCAGACAAAGAAGTTTCTTTATCCACAAAACTTTTAGTTTTCATTCAACATTTTCCCCATCTTGCATTTCTAATTGACCTGGAAAATGAGGCATATAATCTAAATATTTACATCAGACACAAAGCCAACACCCTTCCCTGAGAGAGGAGGGTTCTTCACTCACCACTCACTCTGCATCATGGAGTTGGGGACTGCAACATGACACTGCCCATTGACAAGCAGATTATTCTTTCTCTTTGATCCAAACACATGAGAGAGGATGATGAATTACAGATCTTGCAGGATGTTTTTACTACATTACAGTAGGTTACATGTTTGGTTCCAGCTGGAAGAAAATCCCTTGTAAGGGTCAACAATTCATTGCATTGACTTAATTTTCACAGCCCAAATTTAATTACACAGAGACATAAATCCTGTACTGTGCAATGACCAAGACTCACACTGGTGTTCCTGGTACATCTGAGGACATCACAAAGTTCTCTGAATGACTGAGAAAAGCGTAGCCGGTATTTTATGTCACCAACACATGGAACCTGTCCTCTGAAGTCATTCCTGAAGATGATGTTAAGGCTATTGGAGTAGGCTGGCTATGGTTACTCCTGGTATGAAAGCACAGCCGTGGCTCAGGACAGACTGGAAGAAGCCTTTTAGGTCTCCTCTGCATTAACCACAAATGAGGTTTTTAGGTTTTCCCTTGCAGTGGATTACCTGAATGTGCAGGGTATAAGCTGAAGAAAAAACCAGGCTATGGAGGTTTAAGCTGCAACCATGCCTGTGATGTCACAGAACTGCTTTAAAAAAAGACCTCAAGGCGCAGAAATGATCTCCTTCCACTTATGACAATGCAACACCAGTCGGCAGGTACACAAATACAAACATGAAAAAATCATTAAGAAACATAACCCTAAATATAAACCTACTTTTATTTATATTTAAGAAAAAAGGGATTAAAAAATTTGGAGTAAACCAGATGGCTTCAAGTACTTTCCGCATAATAAACAATTCGTTATCATAAGCACAGATTAAAAAAGAGTTGTCACCTTGCAAGGGACAGGTGAACAGAGGCTGGTGATTTGTTCAAAAAATGGTCTTTGAAACAAACACATTAGACAACATGCTTAGTGTTGTAATTTAGAAGCACACAGGTGTGTCCACCATGCCGACCCAACACGTGGGATACGCAGCACAGTACGAGAAACATTTTGCACTCTGGACGTTCACATTTCACAGCAACGCCACTCAACGAACAGAGCCAGGCCATCTGGGTCCAGCTCAAACAAGCCCTCATGCAATAAAAAATTAATATTTAGTAAGTCAGGAAGGTTTTGCAGCAATACAATTGATGAAGATGTCCAAAATTTTGGAGGTTGCAAAACAATTTAACATGAAGACCTGAAGGGTCTCCAAAGTGCTGGCAATGTTTTTGTCTTTTCCTACGTAAGCACGAACATTACTTTAATTATCTACGACAAGGGATACACTTGAAAGTGCCTTGTCTGAGTTTAGGCCTTCAGGTTTTATGAATGTTATGAAAATAAGGGAAAGTACCGAAAGTTCTGAAGGAGGTTGAAAAAGTAATGATGTCATCAGGCCAACAAAGCCAGTATGCAAGGGAAGATGCAGCTCTTCCCTGTGCTGAGTCTAAAACCCAAACCCATCTCTTGTTCCACCAAGGAGAGAACCATTGCATTTCGACAGGTCTGTCTGACATGCATGGAACAAGTAGTCTTCCTGCTTATGCACATGGACACGTGAAATGTCAAAGGAAGCAATGTGAAAACCAAAATTAATACTAAGTAAAATTTTTAAAAAGAAAAGAAAGGTATCTCGCCTACTCTGAAAACTAAATAGAATGTTTTCGTCTACAAGGATACAAGGAAACCTTTTTGAAAAACATTTTCCAGTTACTCAGAGGCAAACAGCTATTTTTGCCTCTGTGAGAAAAAATACCAATAAACCAATAAAAAACCAGCTCCCCTATCCTGCAGCTCTGCATACTACAGTAGGAACAAGTCCCCCACAGCTAACAGGGAGACTAGAACAGTATGAAACAGTGAGAGATAAAAAGTAGCTGCACAGGCCTATTAAATAATCAGCAAACACTTAAATGGAGGCAGAGTGAGCACTGTACTGCTTTCTGTACTATGACACAAGACTGCAAGGCTTAAAAATCCTCCTGAGTGACCAAGCCAGAATAGCTGAATAGTTGGTAAGTTCAGTAGTGTTTGGAAAAGCTTATGCAATTATGCCACTTCAAAATAAGTTTGAATATTTGAAATTAAACAAAAAGAAACAGAACAACTTCTCCTTCAACTTTCACCTACCATCAAAACTTACCAGTTTTCCAAATTCAGTGTTTAGTTCATACCAACGTGACTCTAAAGAAATCATACATCTGCCTCTCTTTGCTGAACTGTTTGGGTTTCTACATGAAACTTCAGTGCATATCACATTTATTAATGTCCTTATGATTGTTCAATAATCCAGCAATTTGTTTCTTAATGACAGCAGAATGCAGTTGCTAGCTGCTTGTGAGAGCAATGTTGAAATTACATTCAGAGATTAAAAACTACCATTTTCACGTGTAGCAGTAACTAACATTTTTCTTTCTCTTTCCACAGAATCATGTGCAAATGTCTAACAATGGCGATAGTAAAAGACAAATTCTCATGCAAAAGTTGTTCCCTGTGCATAAAATTTGCAGGGCATCTCAAAACCACCCTCCCTCTACCCCCGGAACTAATTGATTTTTACTTTTGTGTCGTGAAATTTCTGTTGCTTTTTAAAATACTGATGGCAAGCGAGTTCAATGAGTTCCAGCCCACCAAATATCTTCTGCTGCACAACGAAAAAGACGATCATGGCCGCGAAGTACCACTGTGCAAAGCTGTACAGGTACAGCAGGGCGAGCATCCCCAGCGGGAACAGCGTCCAGTAGAGGAGCGAGGCGCACTTCACCGCCAGGACCCTGAGCTCGGATTTACAGGGTGGGACAAGGCTTTCCCCCGCGGCACTGAAGCATCTGCCACCTTCGTAGAAGCGTCGCAGCCTCTCCTCTTTCTCTTCCCAGCGCTGCCGGCACCAAAGCTGCAGCTCCTCCTTAGAAGTGGGCACTGTCTCTATGGGGTACCTCTGGACGTGGAAGTGAATCTCCTTTGGGAAGTTTCCTTTCAAAAGGTGCTTCTCTGTCTGAGGAATGTTTTGGGGGTACGCCACAGTTACGTCATGGATGGCATCGAGATTGTTACCTAGAAGAAAGGTTTGGGGGAAAAAAAGATCAGTACAGATCATGCAACAGTCAGAATACCAATCTGCTTCAAAACGTGATTGAAAACTGTCAAAATTATGGCAGAAATCCCAGAGACACATTAACTATGCAGACTGTGTTTCATCTGCTAAAATATCTAAAGGCTGAAAGGTCAAATTTTCCCAATCATTGCCTGTTCTGAATCTGAACAAAAAGCTTTGGGAACAAGATTATAAACAGTACAGACTAATGCAGAATTACAATAGTAAGAGAATTAAGTCAAATGTAAAGGAGAGAAGAGGCACATCTGGTCTTGGATAACGAATGCAGTATGTGAGTCTGATGTTCAGCTGTTTGGGTAAAGGAAGCACAGCTAACCATTCAGACAGCAACGGCAGATTAGAAATTCAAGGGGCTATTGATGAAAAACCCCTACTCTTCATTAGCATGCCTAATTGAGCCAGCATTTTTGAAAGGATATCAGTACTGCCAAAGCAGGGCTTGCTAGAGCATCCTTGTACTAAGTGTTTTTACATTTTGCACTTTAAAAATACCGTCTTTATCCCCTAGCCTCTGAACAGACATTCTTTTCAGATTTCATAAAATAAATTCTGCTAGTGTAAAACTCATCTAAAAATAGGCATGTGGTGCACTGGACGTTGCATAACTGTTAAGTTCTGCCAGCAGTGATTTATGTTGCTGTTTTTATTTGGCTGGCTGGCTCAGGGCAAAATAGAATTGGAGACTAAAAGCTGTCTCCAGTTGCAGCAATTGAAGACTTTTGTTCTCACAGATGATGCCACTTCTTGCAAAGATGATCAAAACCTACTCTTTAGCCCCACTCTTCATTTTCATTTCCTTTCCTTCCCTGGCATTTTGGTTTTCCTTTACAGCCCTAAAAATGACAGTGCCAGAATAGAAACTTACTTTAAAAGGCCATGTTCAAAATGATGTATTTAAAGTTCAACTCCAAATATCACAAGAGGGAGAAAAACCCTATTCAGCCTTTCAGAGTATTTTATAATTGTGCTGTCTTGAAACAATCTCTCTTGGACAGTTTTGTGGCAGGTTACTTGGGGTTTTAAAGAGATTTTTATGGCTCCTTGGACATCTATCAGAGCAAAATTCAATATTCCATCTTTTATCTAGCTCTGGGATCACTTCTGGACTGAGCAGAGAATCCCTGTGTTCTGTACAGGTAAAACCTTTCAGATCTATTTCCAAGAGATGCCAAAATTGATCATGTCTTAGAAACTCAGCCCTAACAAAAGGAAATAATTGCCAGCCTATTGCACCTTAGCACAAAACATTTTAGCTTTAAGAACAGCTTGCATTTTAACTCCCATATTTCCAATATTTCTGCCATCAGATTTACAGTCATCCTGCAGGACAGACATTCATCCCTAAGTTCCTACCCCAACCAGGAGAAGGGCTGCTACATAAATCTCCAAGAGACTTCCATCTTTTCTGATCTCCTTCCTCCTGATCCTCCATAGCTCCCCAGGTGTAGTGGAACCTAAAACCTACACACTTTACGCCAAAAGGGAGGCTAGAAAAGTCCAGCTTTCCTGATATCCTTGAATCAAAAAAGACTTTTATGAAATGAGATTTTGCTCAGATGGGTTTCTTGCACATCTTGCAGTGATTCATGTCTGGGCAGCTAAACTACCAGTGTGCCAACTACATGAACTACGTGAAAAATCAAGGCTTTACACTTAAGGGCCACTGGCATTCAGACCACAGGTAATAATCATCAGATCTGCTTAAGACACAGATTTCTGACTCTGTGCAAGCAGGACTGGCAGGACTCCCTGCACTCACATAGCTGGTTTGATCTCTTCAGCATGCAGGTATATTTCTCCCCATGAATTGGTGATCAGAAATAGGAAAGCCTCTACTCCTTGCCTATGGATCCATAGCATTTTACATAAGAAGAAAAGAAACTTCAAAGGATATTTAGCATACCTGAAAGAACAGAAATATCAGAAAGAGAGAAGACCAGAATACCAGGTTTCATACACAAGAGGGCCCTTGCTTGGGTCATCCATACTTAATAACTTCACATAAATGGCAGCCTGAAGCTTTAATTCCCTGGCAAGGCAAGCTACAAGACAATCTGCTAAAAAGAAGAAAAGTCACCACAGCAGACCAAGACAGACCATTCATGAGAAGGGACAAAATTCCCTCAAGCTAGGTTTGATCAGGCAGCTCTGAATCTGCATCCTTTGAGCATCTTTACTGTCTCTTTCCCTGTGAAGTTAGGCTGTTGTCTCTGCAATCTGGAGATGACTAACAACACGTGTTTCAGATCCAAGCAAAGTGTCAGTCAACCAGAAATTCAAGTGATCATAAGTGAAGACACGGAGCAGTCACTGACTTAAGGATGTTTTTTCCACCTGAATTTAAAGACCTGCTTCAACAACCTATTTCTGCTCTTTTTGAAAAAAAATTTACCCATGGGAAACCACATCATTCTACATCTCTAGTGGGTCAAAAAAGAAGCAAGCAAACATATCTGTTCACACCTCAGAGAAGCTGAGGACAAAACACTTCTTGCAGTATTTTCAGTGACATCTGAGGGATCATCTTTATCCTGTGAGTATCCATAACCCCTTGAGGAAGGAATGAAGGACAAAGGAAATCAAATAATGTTCAGAGATTTGCATCTGAAATCTAATTAAGCTAAGAAACTGCCATTTAGGCTAAAATGTCAGGCAGGTAGCCCAGCTCCTCAGCACAAATAGAAACACTGATTTCAGTAGCTTTACAGTCTCACAACTTTCTTCCTGCAGTAGTAGAACTATGTATCCTTCATTCCCAAGAATAATATTTTGTCCTGTGCTTTATAAGAGCATCTCAGAAAAGCAAAGCTTACTGCAGTGCTCAGAAATGAATATAAAGTTTATTTCTAATTATTGTCAAGAGGCTGTACACTGCACATCATGCAGACTATGATTAATCCATATGGCAGTCTCCATTTGGGGATGACAAAATGCCTCAAAAGCACTATTCTTTAACTTACTGAGCTTTCTGTGCCCCAATCCAAGTTATTTATATTTTGGCTCTGTTGATACACGACATTACTTCAGGCGATCACAATGCACAGCTGGTTGCTTTGGGCACTGGACTCAGAGGTGGCACAGGGAGAACTTGACCAGGCTCAGGACCAAAATATAAGCATCAGAGAAAGGCACAGTTTTTAAAAAAACACTTCCAAGGAAAAATGAGGACATTTTCTTCCACTACACCAGCTGTTCCATCAGAATTTTTATCCTGCAGCATCTAGTAGCCCTGTGAAGCTCAGTTTCTGCAAACCCCTGCCCCAGCAAACCGGAGCACACATATCCAATATGCTCACGCACAATACATGTGCACTATACATGGGCACAGCCAGCCAACACCTTTTATCTCATCACCTGTTATGAACTTTACAACCAAGAGCCTCTTACTAGGTTCAAAACAAAGATGCTAAAAACCTGAAAATTACTTTTAACTGTGTGTTCAATAATACCATGCCAGCACAGTATTTTAATTCTAGGAGAAAAACCACAGCATGAATGTAAACGGCGGGATTAAATTATTTTCAGCTTCCTTCAAACACATTCACAAAGAGAATATTGCTGTGCAGCTACAACTGGAGACAAGTGGCAGAGGTGAAGCTCAGCCCTACAGCACAATCCCAAGTAAGTGGGACAGATCCAGCCCCTGGTCCTGGATGGATGGGCCCATTCCCTGTGCTAAAGCCTCGCTTGGGAGCTCAGGCACAGCCTGTTCCTCAGTTCTGACTCACACAAACCACAAGGACACTTGCTTGCTCCTACCCAGCGATGCTGAACAAGCTCACTGTGAGACAAAGGGATCTGTACAAACACGGCCAAAATAATGACTCAGAACAGGAGCTCTGAAAGCCAAAATGACCACCACTGAGCTAAAAAAGAGGATGGCCCCAAGGCAAATCCATGCAATGAACTGCTCAGACTCTCAGCAGCCTCAAAGGTGAATTCGAGTCTCCTTGGCATTAACAAGGGAGATTACCCACTTCCATCCCTATCAAGGATCTCAGCAGCCCTAATTTGTCCTACTTTGGTTATCAATGACATTCCTTTAAACCTCACAAGGATTATACTGGCTCTTTCCCTGCTCTTATCCAGCAGAGATGCTATTCTTAACCAGGGTACACCGCAGAACAGCAGCTGATGAGCTGCTGAGCCACCACAGGGAGAAGCACATGGAGATGCTCTCACAACAGAATATTCATTCTTAAATTAAGCTGCTCTGTTAAAAGTGGGACCTGTATGTGAGGCTTTTGTCCATTTCACTTCCCAGCTCAATACAATTGGTTTCTTCTGCAAAGTGACATACCTGTCCCTTAATTGCACAGCTCCAGATATTTCATAGATTTCCAGGCTTCCATTAAACACTGGCTGTCACTCGCCCACCTATGCCTTAATATCCTCCACCCTAATCACATTTCCTTAGGAAACCCAACAGGAGGAGGCTTGGCACTTCTCTAAATAAACTGATCAGCAAGACAGTGAAAGAAAAGATGGAAGCAAGTAGAAGAAAACTTACCAGGTTATACAGTATCTGTATGTTAGCCTTAAACACTTTTGGACATTACAACAAAAGCCATCTAAAACTCCTTACTGGGAAATATTACTGTCTTGTATCATGAGATTTGAGTGATTTTTCTTTGAGAACACAGTATCAGGAGGGAGCAGCTTCAAGGATTTACAGCTCCTCCTGGGAAGTATCATGCTTGTGAGGATTTAAAACTTCAGGCAGCCCTCTTTAAAGCAGCAGTGTCAGCTGGGGTTAATCTAAATCACTTTCAACTCAGTAGTTATTGGAAATCTTTTTTAGGTAAGTGTAGCAATCAAATAAGCAAACAAAAAAAAGACAGAATGATAATGCTGCTTTGATTAACAGAGAAGAGTGATCCTGCATACCAATTCTTTCTACAGCTATCTGATTTCCCACTGGCATTGTGATAAAGGAGAGAGGGGGACCTTCCATCTGCTGACACTAAGGAGTTAAGGACACTGCACCTTTGGTCCCTGAGGGTGGGAGCTAGGGGAGAGGACAGTTCTGTCTGCTTGCTGCTGCCCAGCAGGAGGGAAATGTGCTCTGGGTGCTGCATGCAGGAGCAGAGCACTACTGGGATCCCATACCAGGTACCTCCAGCCCAAATAGTACAAAGATCAAGAGATATAAGGACACGTCTTCACAGCTATCAGCAACCATTACATGTGGTTAATTCTTTTGCTAAATACATTTAAATCACATAATTTAGCAGCCTGATGCTACATCTCATTAATATGTAAACAATACCACTAACTGAAGCTGCTGAGAGGGTGATGGTGGGGAGGGAGATCCGCTTTGACTTTGAAATCTCCATAAATACCTCATTTAATTATTTTAAGACCAGACGGAATGTTATCATCATCTAATCTGATCTCCAGAATGACACAGGAGCTTATGCAGAACGCTTTCGGTTTTGCCATGGGACGTGGTGAGACAGACATCCCGCACTGCCCTGGAGCTTTTACCATGAGATAAGCAATCCTCCTAATTAATCAGGGGGGCGTGTATGTGTCTGTGTGCATTATTTTTGTACTTCTACTTCCTGACCACGTAGCATGGTTAAATTAGAGAGCTGTCTGCTCACAGAGGTAAGTGGTGGCATGATCTGTCAGCTTCATAAGTTGCTCCTGAACAAACAAAACCTACTTAGTTTCTGAAATCTCAATATGAAACATGGCTTTTAAAGCTTAAATCCCTTTAGTAGCTCTCTGGATCTCTTCTAATATTTCAATATACTTTACAAAGCATGGAAACAGTAGAATTTTCCAAAATGGCCTCATTAAGTTCATACACAGGCATCTAGTACTAACATTACTACTTGCTTCTTGTTTTTTCTCTTTTATCTGTGGCAGAGCCTGAGATTCTCACACCCCAAGCTGGTGTCTGCTAACTGGCTCCACCAACTGCATCCTGGGCTGCATCCAAAGCAGTGTGGCCAGCAGGTCCAGGGAGGGGAATCTGTCCCTCTGCACTGCTCTAGTAAGACCCCACTTGGAGTGCTGCATCCAGCCCTGGGATCACTAGCATTAGTAGGACATGGATCTGTTGGAGTAAGGCCAGCAGAGGCCATGAAGATGCTCAGAGTGCTGGAGCATCTCTGCTACAGACAGGCTGAAAGAGTTGGGGTTGTTCAGCCTGGAGAAGAGCCCTGTGGAGGCCTCAGAGCACCTTCCAGTAGCTGAAGAGGGCTACAAGAGAGCTGGAGAGGGACTTTATACAAGGCATATAGTGATAGGACAAACAGGAATGGCTTTAAAGTAAAGGAGGGTAGGGTTAGATTAGACACTAAGAAGAAATTCCTTACTGTGAGGGTGATAAGGCATGGCACACATTGGCCCAAAGAAGCATTGGCCTCATCACTCAAAGTGTTCAAGCCCAGGCTGGATTGGGATTGGAGAAACCTGCTCTAGTGGAAGGTATCCCTGTCCATGGCAGAGGGCTTGGAACCAAATGATCTTTAAGGTCCCTTCCAATCCAAAGCATTCTATGATTTTATGATTCACATCTATTGCTTGAACACATTTCTCCCCTTGCCCCCTCCATTGGTCAATGAATAAGCAGGACTGCAGCTAAGTCTGCCAGCTCCCTTCCTCCCCTCCACACCAAATCAGATGGTTTAATATGGAGTAGTCCAGTTATGCTATGAGAAGTCAGTGCTCTGGGACACCTAAGAGCAGATCAAGAAGTATCTTATCCTGATCTGCAAGTTAAGATGTATCAAGTGCTAAACTGATCCTTAGTTTGCGGATTAAACGGAACAAAAATGCCGGGCACGGGAGTTGAAGCAAAACACAAAAGATTCATCTCAGAATTATTGGAAGCATTGTTTACACAGCTGTGCTTTACAGGATAAATACAAGTAGGGGTTGTGGTGGTGGATTCCATGCGTTTCAGGACGGCTTACAAGCTCCACTAAGGTTTCTCAGATAAAACTCAGCCTTGCCACCTCTCCAGAGTTGGGGCCTCTGACCCTGCTGCTTGTCAAAGTCACAGCCAGCTGGTCTGAAGCATCTCACACGGCTCCTGTCAACACAAACCCATTCCTGACTTCAGGAACCAAGGCTGCCTGTTTAAAAGAGGAGTCTCTGTGCAGATGAGGGAAGGATGTGCACGGGAAAGGGGGGATCCAGACACAGCAACAGGGCATGATCCAGTGGCACCATTCACAAGACTGCCCAGGAGCTGCTGCTCCTCAGTCTTCCCTCCCTGACTCTGAAGGGTTATTTTACAAATTGCAAAGGAAAAGCTGGTTGAGCTATAAATAAAACACAAAATATGTGGAGGGAAAGGAATGAAGGGATAAAAGAGTTGGAATAACAAGTTATTTTCAGTCACTAGAGATGACCAGGCAAAAGTGACTCACCACTCTTCACTCTATCATTCCCAAACTATATTTATCAAATGCAGATAACAAAAATGCCATGTTTATTCCCTTGCCTGCATATCTGCTCTCTCCCAGTCTCCCCTGCTACAAGTCTTCTCTACACACAGATATGGGATTTGGTTTTCATAGGTATGTTACAATTTAGGTAGAAGAAGACATTGCTGTTTCTAAGCTTATAGTTTTTCAAACAGAAAAATGATGTTTCATGTAACAGAGAGACACTGACACACTGGTAGGCAACTTTCAAACTCCTCTGAGTTCAAACATGCATTTCCTGGCAAACAGCCAACCAGCTCAGATTAGAATCACAATTATGCTTGAAATGAAGATAATTTGCTACACTTCAGTGAAATCTTTTCAAAAAACATCATGTGTACTCTACCTTGTCACAGTAAGATGTCTTGCTAGGCAGGCAATTGTATCTAAATTAGGAAATGGCTGAGTTATTTTTATTAAAAAAAAAAGCGCTAAACAAATCATCCAGGTATTTCTGGAAAGCTAAGTATCATTACAATTAAGCAAAAATAAGACACCATACACCTTAAAATAAATCATACACAGACATACAGAGCTTATTCTTATCTTTAAATTAACAGACCATCCACTTAATTTTTCTGTTACTTGTTAGGCGTTTCAAATCCCTGGGAAATCTGGGAGAGAAATAATCCACCCCTGTACATTTCTTTGCTGTCTACTTGAATGAACAATCTCTTTCCAATGCAGATGAAACTGAGCATCAATCTCTGCAACAGAAAACACATTCCTATTTGAGGTAATCCAGTTCTACCAGAATCCAGCTGTTGTATCTGCAATTTCCATTGCCATTTCTGACTGGTCTCACTGAGTTAACAGTAAAGCAAAACACTCTGGAACAGTTTACATACACAACTGTCATACCAATGATGTTCAACATTGCAGGATGTTACTGCTAGGTAAACAATGGAGCTGGATTAAACCCTGGAATTTTTGGAGAAGAAAAGTGGTACATTTTTAAAGATGCAAGCAGTAGCAGTATGTATGAACTGCCATGTTGTAGCACAACAGCATATATAGGCTTTCAGGATCCCAATTAAAATACAAGGGTTAAAGGGTTATACTTCCCAATCTCCCTGGTCTTCTTATTAGCTGTTATTCAATTCCCTCAATTCTTCCAAAATCCTTGCTCATACTCTTTTCAAATGCTTTTATCTCTTTTCTATACTTCTATGATTTGTCAGCATGTAAGGTAGGAATTTTCTCATCATTTTTGCATCATTTTTAATCGCTTTCACATTGCCTTAAATAAACATTTTGTCAAACCTGCAGACTGAGCATGCAACTTGAGTCTTTGGTAAAGTCACTACAAAATTAGCATGAGTCATTGTGAATAGAGGAAACTAATTCACCACAGATACTCAGAAGGAAGCAGCTGTGGCAGTTCTTGCTTGGTAATCAACAGATCAAAGTGCACCCCATCTCCTCGGAAATGCCATGGATTCTTGCTGTTCATCAGCACTCACTTCAGTCCAGTGGAAGGATGGTGCTACGAATAGCATGACACCATCCACTGCTGTATTCCACCAGCAGCAATAAGTAAATAAAATGATGACTATTAGAGAAGAGACATTTTATTCTTGGCTCCTAGCACATTACAACTATTCTTTTTTATAATTCAGATATAAAGGTCAGCTTCCTTTCCTCACCTCACTCTGTGTTTCTCCCTTTTTCCAGTTGCTACAGATGAGTACTCTCTCCTTAATTCAGTGCACTTTGCTCTCTGTTCTCACTACCCACTACAACCGCTAGAGAGAACTCTTCAGCTGCGCACTGCTCTGACACCGCCTCCAACCCTGCCCCTTCAGACTATCCAGGCATCACTCTCGGCCTTCAGCAGCCCCAGGAACAGCAATCTGGAATCAGGGGGTGACTCTGATTCCATGCAGACGACAGATTGGCTAGATGATGTATCCAGTACCATTACATTTGGGATACACAACACTGAAAACGTATTTTGAGGTATTTGATATTATGAATACGGTTCATCCCAAACCAAAACACTAGATGAAAATGTACCCTGTACCAAAAATAGAGTATGAACTGGATATTGAAAAAAACACCTGCTAGCTGCCACCTCAAATATTTGGATGGAGTGCTTCTGCAGATGTCCTGAGCCAATCTCTCGCACGCCTCACAGATTTGTGCTATTGCCATTCTTGGTCACAGTGGTTTGTTTTCATTTCTGTGTACAAAGCAGGAGGAATGCAGAACAGCACCAGCAGCCCCACAAGAAGACATAATTTCAGCACACACAAAATAGTGACGCTTATAAACTCTCTCCAATGCATATATACACTAAAGCCATATCACACTTTAGTTTAACCTTGATTTTGAAACCCAGGACAAGGATTTTGCTCTGAAAATATTTCATTCTCTGCTGTTAGAAGAACTTCAGTCAGGAGCATCTGTTTCATTATCTGAATTTTTAGCTGAAGCATATTTACATAGAAATGAGTTCATCTATACATCTCAGGGAGAGAAAACGGTTTGGGGTAGAAAAGCACTCAAGTTTCAATGCCAGCAGCAAAGCCCTAGTCATGAAAGAGTCAAGAAAACAGAGCCTCTAACATACTTTAATCTTCCCTTCTTTATTGTAACCCCTCTAGATGTAACTTAGACCTTTGAAATTCAACTCTGACACTGCTAATTCAATTTCCATGGGTTTTTTTCCACTGCTGGCTGACCACATAAACCATAGAGCCCCCTGAAACAAGAGTGTACAGCACTGTGCAAAACTGGCATTTAGACCCATGGCTGCCTGCACCAAGATAGGAACTTCTAGTTCCCAATCCCCTGGTGCTAAAACAGTTTCCACCAGACCATGATACACACAAGTGAACAAATCTTACTAAATTTAATCAGTCCAGTACTTGGGGGAGCCATCTTAATCAGAAAGGGATTTAATGAAAAGCTGCAACGCCAATGAATACTCTTTAATTACGACCGACTAATATTTATCCACAAAGAGGAATTTGTTTCAGGATTAGTCTGAGACCTGGAAGAAGCCAAAGACATCAATTTAATAATGGAATGCCTAATTAAAGTATAATGGAAACCTAATTGTGATATACTGCTTTGTAGCGCACATGATTTATTTAGAACAATTGCTTTTCACTGGGCTCATTAGGGAAAGTTAAACAAAACACGACAGTAAAAAAAGAAGAGGGAAAAACAGACACACTGGAACTTCCAAGATGATTATAATCAACTGATGAAAGACAGTGACATATTTGTCAGATAAAACACTGCCATCCCTCCGCAGGCTGTGATTAAACTTTCTAAAAAGGATAATGATTGTATAGTTTCTTTCTTCCCTAATGACACAGGATCAGACCCAAACCCTATTGCAGCTACTTAGTGGAGCTCCTCTGATGGAAATGAGCCATAACATGGAAGGGTCTGATGACCTTTGGATCCTTCTCATGCAGAGAAACCTCACATAACACAAGCATCCTCCCAGCTACTATGGAAGGAGAAGGGAAAAGCAGTGCAGACCCCTCCAGCCCTTCCTACCTGTAGGAACTGACTGGAGGACTTGAGTGTTCCTGATCAGGATGCACTTCTTTAAGGGATGGCCCTACAGGTACCCATGGCACAAAACTGAATGTCTCCTGGTTTGGTGGGGTTTTTTGTTTGTTTTTGGTTTGTTTTTTTTGTTTTTTTTTTAAAGCTGCCCAACCCAGTCTTCCTGCAAAACCAAACATCCTCCTGATGGCATCCTGGTGGCACTGCCATGGTGGTGCCCACAGAATACTGGGCTAGTTGGTTCCCCTCCTTTCACTCAAGCCAAGGTGAAGGACATGCCCTGTTTATCCTGCACCGCACTTCTAGAGTGCCAGAGCAAACAGTGTTTCTTCCCTTCACTGGTAAAATGATAGGAAAACTGAAGGAAGTGCTCCTCTACCCAGCAGTGCCCTGCAGAAGACAGACACAGGGAGGACCAAGAGCTCAGTTATGGTGATGCAAGAATGGCTGCACCAACAGCAGCTGTCATGACAAGGCCATAGAAAAGAGAAAGGGATGCTACATACCATTGGATGTGTGAAAACCATGGCCTTACAGATGCATGAGGGATTAGAGCAATTTTAAATGCACAGCAACAAAAAGATCTGTCTCCAGTGATAAAACGATTTGCTAATGTATTTTCCCAGCTACTGCTATTCATAGGGATGCTTAGAAAAATTACACTTAAGTCAATCCTTTGAATAAAAGTGAATGAAGACTGCCGGGAGTGCCTAAACAGTCATTCGAGTGCCCAGATGGAAGCTAAATTTTGGGCACCCATCTTATACTTCCACATGTGTGATGCTGTCAGTCTGTCAGCCAGAGAAGTAAAAACTGAATTCCCTTTGCAAGGACAGTGAAAGAGTCGGATACAGGCCAGTGGTTTATCTTCAGATCTGGTCTCAGTGTTGCAAGAAAAAGGCTGAGAGAGACCATTTACTCCAGTGTACAATGGCACAACACTGAGCCAATGTACTTCTCTGCTTAAGGCAAAGACCAGGTTTAGGGTCATCCTCTAGGCCTTGTACCTTCACATTAAAGATGTGTACAGCTGTGGTCTGCTGGTTTTTATACTGATCAGAAGGCAAACCCATGCTGGCAGCTGAAGTCACAGATGAGAAATGTTGTAAATCCTTCTTGTAGAGGCATCTTTGAACAGAAGTCTAAAATTGGTTTCCTGAAAACATCTGCTATAAACTTCCATTTCTCAGCTCCAGTGGAACATTTAACTCCACTGGCACTGCATGCTAGAAAGCTCTGAAAGCACTCATCACTAATGTTTTTAACATTGCTTTTTAACACAAATATGAGTATGTACATAACTAAACCACAATGAATAGAATCAACTTAGGCAGTTGAATTTATTTCATAGGAATTACAGAAACAAATGGCCTGCAATTTAAAAAGCCCATTGTTGTCAGTACACAATTGTTTTCCTTAAATATTTTAACTCAAGGAAAAATGTTGTCCTCTAAATTTCACACAGTGCATGGAGAGGACAATGCTTCATTAAGGGGAGAAACTATGTGTCACAACAGAAAATCCTTCTGAGCAATGTCTTCCACAAATACACTTTGCTATCCCTAACACGTTTGAGTTCAGAAACATTTTCTCTCAAAACTACCTCAACAATCAATCAATCTGTATGTTGCTCCCCTAAGGTTTACCACTGAAAGCACAAAAGGCATTATGAAAATCCTCATTCCACAGCTTCCTCCTCTTGGAGATCCCAAGGTGTACAGGAACAGTAAACAGATGGGAAACACCCACACTGGGAGGACATCCCAGAAAACTCCGTGTTCCTCAGCAGAGCATTGCTATTTTCCCTCAAGTGCTCCTGAACATAGCTCTGTTCACTGCAAACAACATTTAGCCTTGCTAAATTCTGCCTCAGTGCCCACGGACAAGCTACACACCATCTGCACAGCCTTCAGTGGAAGACTGCTATTCCCACTCATATTTGGCCAATGGACACAAACAGCTGTGGAGGACTTCCCTCAGGCAGCAGGGAAAGGACAAGAGACCTCCTGACCACCACTAAACACATCAACACCTCTGCCCTGGAGGAAAGAGGAAGAGACCCAGCCCAGGGCTGATGTGAAACACTCAACTGCCTGCAGGCAGGCTCTGCTGTGGTACAGCACGATGTCTTCACCAGCCAGGGGCAAATGGATGTCTCCCACGTTCCACCCCATCTTCCAGTGGGAAGGAAAAGGATCTCCTTACAAACAGGAACAAAGAAGTTGCCATTGGGTCACATGGCAGATCAACAAAGGTGGTGAGAGATGAAGTTTATCTGAAGAGCATAATCTCTCTTCAGAGGAAAAGTCAGGCTTTTCAAGAGCTGCTGAATGATGAACTACCAGTTAGTCTTTCAAAAATAAACAATGGGGTGGATGATGAAAAATCCAGTGTAGCTTGGCTGAGCAAAGACAGTTTAGCTCTAAGAGGTAATTCTGGTCGAAACTCTTCTCTCTTTGGGCAAACACAAGTCAAGGAGAACTTCAGTAGCTTTGATATACTTTTTGAAACATGGAATGCATGGAATGCTGAAACCTACAGTCCACCACCCAGTATATTTGCTGCCTAAGCAATGGTGACACAAACTACCTCCCACCAACTCTTCCATCTGCCCTGCTTCCAAGAGCACTAAAACAAATAAACACACCAAACAATAAGCAATTATAGCATGAATATCTCTGGAACTACACACACTTAGTGACTGAGACAAAAGAAATGTAAACCAAACAGTAAGACCTCTTATTTTTATTCTCCCAATGCCGTGTCAATCCACAGTCATGAGTTCATTAAGTGATGACAGCAATATTAACTGTGTTGCTCTATCATAGAAATAGCCTTTCAAATATCCAGGCTACAACAAAATTCATTTGACCATCTGATGACAACTGTCCAAGCACCTGCAGTAACTCATGTTTAAGTGGCCTGCACACCAAAGTGGTAAATTCCTTGATTAGCTTATAAGACATTTTGTAAGACAAATCAAAACACAGTGTTAGAAGAGTGAGTACACTGCTGCAATAACAGCTAGTATCTCAGGTTACAAATGGAGTATTTTTCTAGATCAGTCTGTGATCTGAGAAGTCGTCATAGTATCACTCCACTCATCAACTACGGACATGAATGAATAATTCTATCCATAGAGTAAAACCCTGGCACATTTTGGCATTTTAAATGGACTAATACACTGAGTTATGGCACTGCCTGTGATGAAATAACATTGTAGGCAAGAGACCCAAAATGGAAATGAATTGGCTACTGTCCATCTGTCTTCACTGACTTTCAAAAAAACTGCTCCCTTGACACCAAGAGTGAAAAATTAGGTACCAACATGTTTTTAGACTCACTGGTAAATTATCTTACTCAATCTGAAATAGGAAACTTATAGAAGTCTGGAACGCTAACTTTATTAACACCCTTTGAGCTATTTTGGCTACTTCTCAGTTACAACTGCAGGGCACATTTCTATATTGCTCTTTGTACTGTGCATCTTCAGAGAAGTAGCAGAGATGTCCACAGTAGCAGACTGATAAAGCTCCATCTCCACTGCTCTGCTGGCAGGCAGGAGGCCAAATTAACTACCTGTTCCTAGTTACTTATCAGGAGCACCATCCTGGGGCAAGCTGCAGGGAAATCCCACTGAGACTCTCAGAGGGAAAACTTCAGAGTGCTTAGCAAGGAAGCCCTCCTTAATTTGCTGTATTGGGACCTGGTGGTCTTTGTCCTCTCCAGCCAGGTTAACACCAGGCAGATCCTATACATTGTCCAAGGTCCTGCACAGAAGGGCCTCGGCATCACATGCCAGCAGGGCCTCAGTGGGATTTATACAGTGCCTAAAGTGACAGGATCTGCCAGAAGAGAGCAGGAGGACCATGCTGCTGAGTGTTATCACCTGCCCAGACCCAAGAGTGCCAGCAGAGCCCTTGGGCTGAGCATTGCACCCCTGAGCCAGGCAGCTCCACCAGCGATGGGTCCTGAGAAGCCCAGGCCCTGAGGTCTGGATTCACCATCTGCAACAGGAGCAAACAGCTCATCCATGTATAGATGCCACAGGCACACTGAAACACAATAACCATTTACACAGCACTTTGAAAATACCCAAGAGTGCTTGTACTGTTAAAAGAGAACTGCGTGCAATAAAAGAGGAAAAGACCAGATGAACAATCACCTTCTCTTGTTTTCATGCACTGAAGACACACTTCTACTTCCAACAGCTGGACTTAAACTATGACGTACAAATTTGAAGGACACAACCAGAAATATATCCCCTAAAGCAAGATGAAGATGACTAAAAGCTGAGGCAGTAAATATTATCAAGGAAGGATTCCAAAATTGAGAAGACCTTCATTTTGTTCTGTCATAAGCAGGACCTCAGCTGAAAATGTTGATGCTATAGCTGATCTATGTAGCTGCTTCCGATTGATCACACATTGCTTTCCCTTCATGATCCACGGTCTGAAAATGTTAGCCAGTAACAATACCTGTCTCATTTTTAACTACTGAAAAAGGGAACAGCAGAGCAAAATACCAGTAAATGCATGATGCTCTGAATTCCTGACTCTTAAGTATACATTCTCAAAGGGCTGTTTTAAGAAAATATTTACTTTTTGGTTGTTATGGTGATCATCTTTTCACAGCAGTTTATAAAAATAGGGATGGCTAAAAATAAAAAACCAAAGGAACCTAAGGCACTAAAAAGGAATATGGCATGCAGATTTGTCTGCTTCAGAAAAAAAATCTGCATATAGTGTCCTGCAGCAGCACGTTTTACAAAAGGAATTAAAACCATGAAATTAACATTTTAATGAAGTAGAGAGACCATTGACGTCAGGACTACTCACTGATTGTTGCTTCCAGGTGGCCTAATGAGATGAAAATGAAGTTTATATCTTCAGCTAGTCTAAGCCAGCCTTGTTTTGTGACTGTGATTGAATTTAAATGAGAAGATACTGCTGTGTGCAAACATGTCTAGGCTGGTAAGTAGCCTTATCAAATCTAGGCATAATAAATGCTTGATTTTAAATATTTTATGTTAAGAAAAGGGATTTCAGTCTTCCTTTCACAATTCAACACAAATGCAAAGCCCAAGTCTTATCATTAATTGTATAGCATGCCATAGCTTTTGTGCTGGTTGCTCCAGGAATTCCCATATAAAATTTTTACTGCAAGATGTGCTCGTTTATCTATCCAGGCACAGAAAACATTCTGCTTACGAAGGTGAAATGGGAAATTGTAAATCCAGCATAGCCTGTGGATAACCCACAGTGAGACGTTTTGGAACCAGAGGCATGTCAGGCATTAAGGCACACTGATGGAAATGTGAGACCACCATATATTGTGAAACACAATAAATAAGGCAGTGCAGCACATCATAAATTCCATGTTCCTAAATGCCACTGAGAGTGCTGTGTTTAATTTTCTGTCTTCACTATCCGTAGTGAATAGATGTGTGTAAATATTTTTCATTATTTTTTTATTAGAGGAATGAATTGACACTGCTTTTGCTTTAAATACCGTATTTCTACCTAGAGAACGAGACAATCATCATGCTGGGGATACACCCTCACAATTTCTGTGAAATCCTGTGGATAGTTTAGCACCGTTTCACTTTTAACCCCCTGACACCATGTCAAAAAATAAATGAAAAACCTAACCCAAAGCCAGTTCTTAAGACTACACATATTATTTAGGTCTAATTCTCATTTAATTCCTGGGTTGGCACATCTGTGAAGTAGTCTTCAACAGTTCTAATTTCTCACTTCCAAAGAAGTCCTGACATGCAATCTGCTACTGCTGTTATAATTGATCAGCAGTAGAGACTCGAGAAGGGCTAGAGAAACACAAAAAATAAATTGACTGGCTTTCCAACTCAGCTCTTCTGTGTATTCTAGAGCTAAAGAAGAACTATGAGGGGATTCATTTTAGATGGTCTATACTTTGTCCATTACAATATGCATGGGTTTAGGTTCATAGCAAGAATAAAGGCAGCCCATCAACAGCTCCTTCCTCTTTTCAAAATCTTAAAACCTCACAGGAAAGCCCCTTGTTTCTCTGTAAGATGGGACCACTAATATTTACTACTTTTAGCAGACTGCCTGTAAGCCTTTTATAGACATCAGCTTTCCAGGAAAGATGCATCTCTGGATACAATATGTATATTTACATTTCTAATTTTTTTTCCTTCTTTTTTTTTCCCCTCTTCCCCATGGGAACAAGGACTGTGGCACATGGATTACATTTAAGGACTCTGTAACTAGGTTTAAAAAATGGCCTCACTGCTAATGTAACAATCATACCATGCCTAAGCTACCTCTAACCCCTACACAGCATGGCCAAACAATCTTCTGCCTGTGAAGGTGGAAATTTCCAGAAATTTCTTCCTGTTGGAGATCTTGAGATCTCCATGAAAGCTGGTGAGGGGCTTTTTATAAGGTCATGTAGTGACACAAGGAACAATGTTTTAAATTGAAAGAGGGAAGGTTTAAGTTAGCTACTAGGAAAAAATTCTTTACAGTGAGGGTGCTGAGGTACTGGCACAGGTTGCACTGGGAAGCTGCGGATGCCTCATCCCTGGAAGTGTTCAAGGCCAGGTTGGATGGGGCTTTGAGCAACCTGGTCTAGTGGAAGGTGTCCCTGTCCCTGGCACAGGGTTGGAACAAGATGATCTTTAAGGTTCCTTCCAACCCAAACCATTCTGTGATCTTACTAGGTATGAGGCACAGAAAGATTGTTTGGAAGGACTTCATGGAGCATACTCCATGCCCTGCAATAGGAAAGGCAAAGGGAGTGCTCGGAGCAGGAGGTACAGCTGGCAGACACGTATGGGGGATGCTTGTGCATCATCAGCACAATAACCCACGTTCTCACAGGCAAATAAACACATCTGAGCTCAGCACTGCTCTCTGCCCCCTGGGAACACCTTGAATATGGATCTTCTGATCTGCTGCTTTGTGCTCCTTTAATTGTTGAGACAACTGTCCTGGACAGAGGGCTAGAGAACAACATGAATGTTCCATATGCTACCAAACCAGAAGTGTAGCCAGTTCAGTCTGACAGCAAAATCTCCTTTCCCTCCAAAAGGAGATTTTAAGCCACTTTTATTCTTGGGATGCATGTGATAACCAAGCCAGTAATATCCCATCTCTGAAAGGAACTATCTTGCAAGTCTCCTGCCCCACACTGAATGCTCCCTTTGCTTCACCAGATCCTGCACTGAGTCTTTTCAGCATGTGGAGTCAGCAGAAGCCAGACCTGCCAAAGAGTTCTATTGGGTCTGCTGAGGAATCTGAACCTCTGACAGTGGATAGAAGTGGGACACAGGTATTCCTATTGCTAGCCTGTGGAGCCAGGGAAGTTCATCAGGCTGGATGTTATAGGAACAGTATGTTTTGTTATCAGAAACCCCTTCCTTCATCCACCAAAGAGGGTAAGTGCTGTTGCCCCCACCCATCCAAGATGTGGGTCCAAGCTTGTCTTCTCACGGCAGAAGAACCAACCTGCAGCTGACATCTGTTGTGCTGGTAAGATGCAAAAACAAGATTACACAGAACACAGCGTCCTCCTGCAATTCATATGAATTCTGGGCCAAGGGTTGGGACATTTTTTCTTCATTATTCTCCCACTGCCTAGAGAAGCATTTTCCTCTATTAGTTGCTATTGCCTAGAACAGCATCTGGAACAAGTTAGGTAGCCAGAGGAGAGTAACAGACATGAGCTCAGTGTGTTCCCAAGACCTGATTTTCAGAGATACAGCACACCTGCAGCTTTCAGCAAATTCATCACAGAGCTAAAGGGCTCAAAGGTATCTGAAAAAATCAAGCCCATGCTGATTAAACCCTCTTGGGAAATATGCCACCGCTTTGTACACACAAGCTAAATGCTCGGGAGACTTAGGAACATTTGCTCCAAGTATGGATTGCAGTATTTCAGCCTGGGAGGTGACAAAGACATGAATAACCTCAGCAAGATCCTCATCTGAGAAGGATGTTCACAAATTCCTGGCTAGCAACAGATGGAAAAACAAAGGCATGGAACCACAGCTGTTCCTTTTCTGAAATGGTGAAGGGCCCAAGAGGACCTCCAAGCTACAAACTCCAGCAGAAGTGAGGGGCACACCCTCCCTCCTCCCTCCAGAGGTGTAGGCACTCACTCCATCCCTGTAAACATGCGCATCACTGCTGCTCAGAACCCAATCTCTTCACCACTGACAAAACACGAGAGAGACTGGATTACAGAACAGGTACCTGCCTCATGTGCGTTATCACAAACATCCCCAAACTAGGTGAGAGGAAAACGGCAATGATGGACTCAAGCTGTCAAGAAACTGTGGGGTTTAGCACTTTTTAATGCCTACCCCAGTATTCTTATGCATTCATTTATCTAGAACTGCAAAAGTTGTTCCATATTCCTGAAGTTAAAAACTTTCAGGGAGGAAGAAATCCATAATTAATATCCCCCTGTGCCATCAGTCAGTGCTCAGCTCTGACACATTCACACTAATAAAAAGGTTCCTGTTGTCAGTAGGAAATACTCAAAACAGCAGTGCCTCAAGAGAAGAATGGAATGAAGACTGGGATATACCACTACCTCCAGGATATTGGAATATCCTGAACTCCTGGATATTGGAATTTTACAGATTTCATCTTAAAAGCAAAATAAAAGTGCAAACAGAAAAACAAGTGGAATAATTTCTTAGGTTTGGGGTTTTTTCCCTTCTCCTCCAAGAGCAGAAAAAAGAGTCAGAACTGAATTCAATTAATAATTTTAGGTTTGGGGGTTATTTCCTTTCTTTTCCCAGCTGAGGGTCTGTGTTCTAATACAGCAATGTTTACAAGATGCTTCCTGCCTCCCATCAGTCACCCAGCTCGTGATCTTAACTGATGGGGAACTGACAAGACACATATATTCCTTATTACACTGCAAGATGCTTAAAGCTCCTTCTACAACATATTGAGCTGATATTGTCTTAGTAAACAGTGCATTTCTGCCTTTCAGTGCTTTTCAGATTCAACATAAGAATTCCTACTGAAGGCTTAATACATACACTTGTAAACTGACAGATCAAACACTGCTAAGGCTTGATGCAACATAATTACTTCTGCTACAGAAAGCACTCTTGAAAATGAGTAACTATAGTTTATTTAAAAAAAAAAAGAAAAGAAAAAAGCAACCCCTGGTTTGCCTAGTCCTTCAGTCTTGCTTCCTTGAGTTTATACTGCTTTCCAAATGGCAAAGTGCTTGACCAAAAAATTAACTGCAGAGACAGAAACAGTAACCAAATCCCACCTAGGGTTGTTTATAAGAAACCATGTGAGGCCTGAATGCACCTATACAGTAATAAAACTGAATAAACGTCTGCAAAAAACCTGGTTCAGACCAGGAAAAGAGATTTCCCAAAGAGAAAGGGATTTGCCATCAAACGGGCATTGAAAAGACAAGCCTGAACTAGACACAGGCATTCTCCACCATGACTTTTGTTACAGCTATGAAAAAGTAGCTATAAAACGATGGTTAATGCATTTTCTCAAAACCAGGTTGTAGTCTGTGCGCTTAACACTTGGCATTTACAATGCTTTAGGAGACAGGAGTATTTTTTCCACACACGATGCCTACAAGAAACATGCATGCTTAAACCTGTCTAATTTTATTTTCTGCCTTTATGAAACGCATCTAGAATTTCCATCCTCAATTACACCTAGGATTCTTTATTGCAAATGACGTGACTCACCCCTGTAGAGGTAACCTGCCAAAAACTGTATGGCAGGCACATTACTGGCACCCCTGCACATGGATTACCTCAGTCCTTGCTCTCCCACCCACCAAAAAGTGATCTCCAAAGTTCAAAGATGCTTCATGCTGCTTTTTGGGAATGCTCCCACCATGTGCAAAATGACCAAAGTTCTGCATGGAAACAATTTTGTTCCAGGGAGGATCTGTATCTTTCTGTCTGTTTATCACGTGTTCTCTGTGCTTGGCAGATATGAATCAAACCTTTGGGTCGTGGTTGGAACCTGCAGAACATTATTAAAATGCAATTCACTACAACAACTTTCAGCTTTATGGATGAATTTCAAAACAATCCTGTGGGTTCCAGCGAGGCTCTTACTAGGACAGAACACGTAATTTATCTCTAAAATTACCCAGACTGGTTGCTGAAAAGCTTGGTTCAGGTTTTAAAATGGTTTCTATGATGTTTCACTGCCTGTTTCTGAAAATTAGCTTCTAAGTGTAGTAGATTCACTTTCTCCTGTTGCTTAACTGAAGTACTCCACACTTGAGGATGCCTCACTCAAACAGAACTTGAGTTTGTACTTTTCCATTTCTCAAGTGGAAACGAGATCACACAACTAAATGCTATGTTCACTTCTTGCTTCATGCACAGAATTGCAATTAAATGTTTACCTCATACATTCAGAGAGGAGATCAACCAAGGTTTCAGAAAAGATATTTTTGTATTCCACACCAAAATAGAAAGGAGAAGGGCTATCTGGAAAAAAATACTGCAGCCATTCTGAACTGAGGATGACTGCATTGGATTTGTTGAGCTAAAAATCTGTATTCCTTAACCACATCATAGCACTGGTTATCCTGTATGTAAAAAAGACCCCAGCCCAGGTACTACACAAAAATATGGCCAATTTTGGTTTTGAGAGAAATGCAAAGACAATTGTAACCGAGTTTACCATGCTGTAAATATATTTTCATATACCAAACCCCTGCTAAATTAGCCTAAAAAGGAATGTAACTAGAGTTTTTAAAATTTACTATTAAAAACATGAACTTCTCATCTGGAAATGTATATATTTATATATGTATATATGCAGCTGTATCTGTTTATGTACATGTCTTAAAAAGTATGTTGAAGGGTTTTATTCCTGTGGTTTTAGAGTAAAAAATTATTCAAATTGGGCAGAAAGTGATTACTGACAGCATTTAACAAAATGTGCAGAATACATGTGGAGGAAAAACACAATAAAACAGAAATCAGGCCTGTTTTTTTTTTTTTAGTTGACAGGGTAACTATTAAAAATATATTGTGTTTCAACATGTTTGAAAGAAAGATGCCTGCAGAAGACGAATTACATAAGGAACGCTGTTTGGGTTTCATATAAATTGCTTTATTTTTATTTTCAGAAACCTAATGCACTAACAGTCCTGAAATCAGATGTTCATAACTTGCCCTGTGTATTTGTGCACTCCCTTGACCACAAATGAAATTGCTAGATGTGGATATAAAATGTAAAGAACCCCCTTTCACCTCTTGTACCTGTTTATTCATAGGCACGGCCACCAGTGCCTTGAACAGTTTACAACCCCTCTGTGTACGCTTATTAATTTTCCCTGTGCCAGCTCTTTCATTTCTCCTTATTTCCTGCAATCCACAAACCACATTCCGTGCAGGCGGAGGAAGCCATGAAGTGGCCAAATGCGCTTGCTTAGGCAGTGAGTAAGAGAAGCAGAGCATTATATAACATGTTACTCCCTCCTCACACACATTATTTGATTTTCTCTGACTCACAGAGGAACATGAAAACGAGGAACACAGACCCCATGTCGCTCTCTGTTTGCACACACAGCTGCTGTACCAGGACACAGGGCAGGTGAGTGCACACGCAGTCATTCTGCAAAGTACATCTGCATATCCCGACCTACAGAGTTTGCTGTAAGCCCGTCTATCTTTAGTGCTGTAATTTTTAAAACCAGCACTAAAGGTTATTTTCATAGATTTGACTTAGCTCATGATTAAAAGTATTACCTCTAACATTTACCAAAAAAGACTCCTAAATCTTTGTTTTTTAAAATCTGCCAGTGAAGCTAGGAAAACCTTGGCTTTTTTACAGTACTGAATTGAAAAGATTTAAAGAAAGATAATACCTTTCAAGTTGCATCTCACAGACCCTTAGTCCTCCCTGGAAAATGTTTATATAACATTTCGAAGTTATTCTATGTTGATATATAGACCCTGAATTTTATTAACAGAATTTAGTGTGATCAAAATCCCAGTAGGGTATGCTGACATTGCTCTCCCTCCAGCTGCTCTTCTCCATCTGAAATGTTCTCCAGTCCATAAACAGGAAAAACTACTGAGAAGCCGACAGCATCATTCGCTGCAGACACATGTGCCCCTGCAAATGTGCAGTTTACAATATCAACAGCTGTATGGAAAAAACCACCCAGAAAACAAAAAGGAACATTTCATAACAAGATTAAACAAAAAAAAAACCCTCTTAACAATTAAGCAGTTTTTCATTGAAGAGCTGAAGCTTATTACAAATATCCTGTCTAAAAGTATCAGATTGTCCAGATGCAGAAACAAAGATAATACACAAAGACAGATGTCACTCTGAAGATGGTGCTGCATGCAAAAATGTCCATTTTCACATCTTCTAAAATACAACAGAGGGTGTGCAGGAGGTGGAATCCTTCTGCCAAATGGACAGAGGAAAAAAAAGAATTTCAATATGGGATCTGTCCAGAGAAAGAGGTCAGAGAGAAGAGAAAGGAGAAGAGGTCACATTCAAGCTTTTAATAGGCAATAACATTTTCTGGAGGATATAATTCCAAAACTATTTGGCAAAACTTCAGGACATCCATCAGCACAAGCAAAATGAGGGTCAACTGGCTATTCTGTGAAATATTGTGCATTTTATGAGTCATGAATTTAATAAAATGTGGATGTGCTAAATTTACTCCACTCCCAAGTCACACCCTTTTTTGGTAACCTCTGTCCATGATATTCGTCAATGCATCAATAACTGGAACCCTCCAAAAAAAACTAAACTCAAAGGAATTAAGACTGAATAAAACCAGATAATACATGAAAACTTAAGTCCCATTTAAGGTTACAAAACAATAGGGTAAAAACTACAGACACATGCACAAAAAACCAGATATGTCATTACAGGGTTGTAATTAGTGATGGAAGAACTAACATTTCACAAGGCTCCCACAGTTGAAGGAGCAGAATCTCATGAACAGTTTTGTTAGTGTCTGGTAGATGTTTTGCACCTATTTTACTGAAAACCTCAATTTTTAAGCTAAGCCATTTCTTTAAACATCTGGCACATGACACTACAGAGCTGCCAAATATGTCTCTTCAGCCTGTCTGCCAATTTTGCCAGACACAGATATATAACACGCACAAACCCATGTTCCTCTCTGTAGTAAACCAGCAGAGATCTAGGTGGCAGACTCAGAGCATTTACATCGTTAGGTGATTCCTAGATAGACTGCTTATTACACAATTTCTTTGTTTCTTGTATCTCTTCCCAAAGCAGCTGCTGAAGGAATTTGGATACGAGTTATTTTTCTTTCCTTTAAAAGACCTTTGCCACTGCACTATGATGCCTTCTCAAACCCCATCCTCTCCACCACAACTTCAGTGGACAGGGCTCCATTTCCTGATGACTTCAAAGGGAGCATGGGAGACCTCCTGCTACGCCACCCCTTTCACAGTGTTCTGCCTGATATTCTTCTTTTGATTGTGAGTTTCTTGGTTCAGCATTTCAAATTACAGTGGAATGAAGAAAGAACTATTGCTACATTAAAAAAAAAAACCAAACAAAAACCACCAGAGCAATGTGCCCCAAACAAGCCAGACTTTTCGTGAGTTACTAAGAGGTGGAGACTCAGGCACAATTTGCAGAGGGCCTCACAGATACGCTCCGTTACAGCTTTAAATAATTCCTGGAAGAAAGTCACTAGTGGCAAAGGGACAATCCTAATACTTTTACTACCTACAAATTAGCATGAGTCATGAAGAAAATGCTGGGTGGAGTGGGAGGGCAGGGGAAGCAAGGTCTAATTCAAGAAACCACCAAATGGAAGCTTTAATTCAACCAACACTTATATCACAGAATCAGAGAATGACTGGGTTGGAAGAGACCTTCAGGATCATAGAGTGCAACCCAGCCCTAACACCTCAACTAGACCATGGCACTGAGCGCCACATCCAATCTTTCCTTAAACACATCCAGGGATGGTGACTCCACCACCTCCACAGGCGGATCATTCAAGTACTTTATTACCCTTTCTGTAAAAAACTTTTCCTAATATCCAACCTATATTTCCCTTTTCAGGAAAACAAGAGAGAGAAAAGAGGACAGGAGGCTAAACAGAACTAAAACTGGCAAAAATTCAGGTTCTCAAACAAATCTTTATGTAAGACACTATATCAAAACCACTGATAGTTAATGGACCTTTAAAGATACTCTTTTAAGGAAACCCTTTTGTGGCTGAGGCTTTGAATTTCAAATACCAGCCAAGAACAAAAAACTAGAAAATGTCTCTTATTCTTGGAAATTCAGAGGAGAAAACAGGTTATCACTGTTTTACAAGCATGACTTAGCCTGTATTTTGGCATCTTTCAAAAAACACATTTGTTTTTATATTCACTTATTACAACTGACAGCATATTTCCTTAAGAGTTTCAATTAATCAGATGTTCTCAGAGCAGCTAAAGCAGTCAGCACAAAATGAACGATTTCTTAAATTGCCAGAACAACAGTCACCACAGGTGATAGATTTTGTATTAGATACATGTAATTATTCTTCAAAACTCTAAAACAATCTTCTGAAAATATTCCTGCTTAGTTTAAACTCTTAGGATGGTTAAGAAGAGAGGCATTTGCTCCTAAGGCTGTGCCTGCAGATAAATTGTTCTCATTGTTATCCTAAAGCTGGCTAAAGTACTCACGTGTTAAATTTAAATTATGCAATCTCTTGCAAAACCACTAAAATTGCAACTGCTGGTAAGGCTACCAACTAAGCTTATTAAAGTAAAAAAAAAGTTGTTTTGTTTCTGTCTAAGGGGTTTTTTTTGTCTGGAGTGAGGAGGGTATTTGCTCATTTTAGAATGATCCTGTCTCATATGAAGTATAGCAGGACATGTCAAGATTTTATCAAAACCATTTCTTTATTATGGTCATTACAACACACAAGCCACTGCTGGCTTATAATTTCAAGTTAAGTAGCTTTAAGTACAGGATAATAGCCACATTTAGTGGAATATTTCTTTTGTTATGACTCCTGTTGTTTAAAAAGCAAAACAGGAATCACATCAAACAATACCTGCAGTATTTGTATAAGAAAGAGCATACATTAAACAAAACCAAGTGATGAGGCTCTATAAATTCCAGTAAATATCTTTTATTTTTTGGTATTTCTAACACATTCATTTTCAAAGGGAGACTAATCTGAATACAGAGACTACCAGTATTTTACTGAATCACTTTATACCAAGCACAGTGGGTTTTTTAAGCTTTAAAAAAAAAGAATTAAAATAGCAAAAGAATCCCACAACCTAAAAGACATTCTAGAAAAGAAAAATGTTTAACTGTTCCTTGTTAAATATTTGTAATGAATTTCTTTGCCAGGTTGCATGGGGCTTTGAGCAAGCTGGTCTAGTGGAAAGTGGCCCTGCCTATAGCACTGAATGGAACAAGATGATCTTTAAGGTCCCTTCCAACCCAAACCTCTCTATGTGTCTGAAATTTGCTGTTTTTTGGAACCCAACATGGAGCTGGAAGAGCTTGAGATAATTACAGATTGCCCAGAGAGTATTAGAAGGCACTTAGACTTGTTAATAGCTGTGGGTTATGTTTTTGATTCATCTGTATCAAGACACGAGCAATTTAAAAACAGCAATGTCAACACCTAATATCAAGCTGACTTCTAATGAATCCATGATTTTTCCTTAATCAACAGAAATAAAGCATTGAATTCTCAGCAACCTCTGCTCATATACAAGAGGAGACAGCAAATAATAAATTTTAGGAGATGACAGTCAATTGGAGGAAAAAAGAACAGTACCCCAGAAAATGGCCAATGTACCAGATTTACCAATTTATTCCATAGTCCAGTAAACACATGAGTATGAAGAGGAGGTTTTGCAGAGATTTGGACTCATCATGTGCCCACTCCCATGAAAGTAAACCAGTTCAGTGCCCTGTGGTCTTTTCAGATATATCAAACTGAGTCATGTGCCTATTCATACATGTAAGAATCAATGATTTTCTTTTGCCAACTGGTCTGATTGCCCTGCTGCTTCAGATGAAGCTGCAGCACTTGAGGTGGCATTTTCCACTGTCATCAAAATGAAACAGCTTCATCCACCTCCCTTGTTTTCTGGCTGTGGCATTGTAGGTTTGCTCCTTCCCTCTACAACTGGTATGACATCAGGATTTGCAGGCCAGATGGTGAATCACACAAGAAAAATTCTCCTGTTGTAAAACAATCCTTTTCCTGTATTTTTCCCCAGTGGCAGTTGCTGGTTTACGTGCACATAAAACTACACAGTTGGTTACAAAGCTTTTGGGTGGACTAATAATCCCCCCATCCCCTCCACCCCAGTTGTGTAACTTGTTGAGAACCAAAGCAACTTATGAATGTCTCCTTGTTTATCTCTACTAAAGTTCAGCTGGGAAATAAAAACCTGAGCTTCCAAGTGTGAATGCACACATTCTAGCTAAAAGAAGTGCAAATACTTGACTGGATGTACAGCAACAAATTCGTCTGTATTTCAAGAGAGCTGAACTAATTCACCCCAGACTTGCAAGAATAAGGCAGAAAAGCAGCAAGAGCTGGATTCAACTTGAAAGGCAGCAAAATAACTTTACCCATAAAGGGCAAGATGCTATTAGTAACAAAATTCTTCACATTCTTGTCACAAAAAGATGTTTCCTATTGCAAGACGATATCCTAACAAACCAGCCTTAGATGGCTGCACCGAGTCTGCACAGTGGCAATGCCAACATAGCACATGTTCTCCTGACCAAGCAAAAATTAAAGTAGGACAGATTGTCCAGTCCAGATTTGGCTATTTCATCTAAAAATAAAAGTTCCTGAACACCAATTTTATGCTAGTATGAAACAACTCAGATGACGACAGCCAATTTCTTTTACTATAAAGCAGGCTTAGTACCTCCACATTACAATTTCCCAACTCTTTCATTACAAGAACCTACTGTAATTGCTGTGTGCAACAAGTTTAAACCTCTCAGGCTGAAGTGGTTTAAATTTCCAGGCTCTTTCAGACTCAGATTCTTTTTTTTTTTTTTTTTTTTGAAGGGAAGAAGGAGCACCACAATCTCAAGTAAAGCAATTCAGCTATATCAAAGACTGAGGCTATGGAAAAAATGTTTTTGTTACTTAAAAAGTCACAAAGAATTTCAGATGGTTTTTTCTTTGGAAAGGAATAACATCCCCAAGCCTTGGAACTGGGACTTGAAGTTTGGCAGGAGATGGTATTTGTGTCAGTAATACGCCTTTTGCCAACTTTCAAGAAAACATCCCAAATTTGGCCAACAACTACGAGCCTTTGAAGAATCTTATTTTTGCACATGCTCAGCAAACATTTTGTTGAGTTTACAGCTGAAATTTAAAAAGAATCTGTCCTTACTGAGTATTTTCAACTTCTGGTCCTTAATTCATGCACCGTTCTCTCTGAGTAAAGGACCACGCTATATCCCCATCCCCTTGTGGCTCCTGCATGTGACCACCCATGCAGCTCGAGGAAGGAAACCATCTGATTCAAATGCAAAGGGGACAACTATTCAACAGCTCTTGAAGGGAATTTGGCAACCAAAGCAGACACTCAGCCTGTGGAGGGATGGTGGTAGTATCTGCTGTGTGATCAGGAGCTGATTTAGTGTTTGAAAACATCACTAGTGAGGAACATCAGGTTGTAAAGTTCACTTCTCAGATCTAGAGAAATGCCAGATCTAAGGTTGCCCCTGCCTATATAACAGATATTATCTTTATTTCTGTGATGATATACTACTTTGCCCCAGGACCTGAACCTACAGTGAATCAGGGCTGTCTAACAGCTGAACGTAGGAGCTTTGCTTCTTCTGCTGCATAAAGGTCTGCAACAAACAAAACAGAGGAAGTGGGGAGCAAACAGGACAAGTTCAGCTTTAGGCAGCGGAGTCTCAAATCAATCTTCATGCTAAACAAAACCCAAGAGAATTGCATGCTATTTCTGCCTTTTTCATAAACAGACTTGAATTTCTCTACTTCTGGCTGGACTTAGTGGACATTTCTGGGGTCAGTTTTGCAGCGCTGCTGAGCAGGCTGAGGTGCAAGGGAAAGCACCATGGCTGGAAAACAAGCACACAGGTGGCCAAAACCATGCAGCAGACCTGACCTTAATCTTGCTGCACACTTCCATTTTTCACACACATGAGAAATGCGGGCATTGTGAAAACAAATTCTTTCAAAATCAGGAAGCACTCTAGTACTAGGGCAGCAAGCAGCAGAAATGCTTATAGAGAAAATCTGTTTTCAGAGGAGAGTTTGAATAATGCAGCACATAAGCCCCAGGGCCACACACTGAAGAGGAGAGGAAAACAAAATATTTAGAAGTTGTTCCTTCAGTGAGTGCTCAATGAGGCAGCGGATGTGTGTGTGGAGAGAATGGCATGCAAGCATTTAGCTAAAGACCAAATCATCTCATATATACATGTAAGAAAGCCAAATTAAGATTCCACAAATAGCTTTATGATGTTTGTCAACTTCTGAGCATCAAATTTTCCAAACATTGTATTTTTTTTCTCTTTCTCTCTTTTTGTTTTCCTTGTTGGATTCATCCAATTAAAATTACCACTTCTGCAATGAATAGGATAAAATAATCTTGTAAGATTTAATGATAATGGATGCAGAAATGTGTTAAAGAAAAGTGGCCGCCATCCTAAAGAATACCTTAGACCTTCAAATATTCTGTTTTGCACCAGCTTTTAAATTCAAAGCCCCAAACTGATCTGTGAAGGCTCGAATTTTATAATGACAATGATCAATTCTTAGCACTTGCCATGTATAAAACCAGTGCTCATTAGCAACTATAAAGCTAATTCCCTATGATTTTCTGACTATGTTTCTCAGACATTTCTAAATAAAATTATTCATTTATTTTAGACTTTAAATCCACATGGGTTTTGTAGATGTGGAAACAAGATAAGGAAAAAAAAAGAATTTTGTCATTTTGATTTCAGCTCAATTGTTAAAGCCTCATCCACAAACTTTGCACATGTAAACTGCCTGCAATAAGAGCCTATTTTTATTTTGGCCATTATAATATGAACTCAGATAATGCTTTTAATTTTTGTTAATTTTCTCTAATAGCAACACTTGTCCTCAGCCCTTCCAAAGTTATTCAAACCTTTGTAATACACAGCACTGTATAACACAGAGGTAAAACACTGTGCCCTGCATGCCTCTGGCAGTTTATTTGCTGATGGACTCCTGTCTTACAGGGAGCTGAGCGGTGGCTCAACTAATCAAATTCAACAGTAGATTAGAAAGAAGGAATAGCACCAAATTTGCAGCTTCAAGCTGAACTCTCTGTCATGACAAACTATTTGACAGTCACTGATCTAAATGCCTTGGGATTTGTACTGCAAACTTGAATAGCCATATGCTTACCACTGAAACGTGCCAAAGGCAGCTGTTCTTTCACAGGGCTTGAAGTTTGTTTACCAGTACATATTAATGACAATACATTTAATGATGGTTTTAATACCTTCCTCTGTGACCCTCAAAGACAAACAGCTCCAAGAGAGTTTTAAAAGGTATATACATCTACATCTGAACTTTTTGTGTATCCATGGACAAGTCTGAGATGAAGTAATATGAGCAGCATAAATAAACCATGCATAGTGTCATTATAAACACTGTCATCTATCAAGCAATCTGCAGCAGAAGGCTGAAGACAAATGCACCTTCTTTTTGAACTTTTTCCTCCTCCTCAATGCTCCTCAGCTTTTATCCTTCACTCAGTCACCACAGGTGGGTTTTCTTTCTTTCAGATGACAGGCTTGAGCTGAATTTGAGCTGAATGAATGCTGGAGCTGCTCCCCAAGGACGCAGCATGGTGCAGCTGAGCCCACCCTCAAGAGCATCTTCACCTCTGCCAGATCAGTCTACACACAACACACTTCCTTTGGAAGGAGCACCCCTTTCCATCAGTTCCACAAGGTTTTGGAAATAAATTAATCCTTACACAGTCTTGGTATTAACTATGCTTTCTTATCACACTGATTGAACACGAACCCCTTTAATCATTATAAGAGAGAACATAGAGGTGAAGCCAAAGAATTAAATCAACTTTCAAAAGCCTAAATTGTCTGATTGTTTCTGAACAAGATGTTACCTATGAGGATCACGTTTTTTTACTGTGAATAAAGCAGACATTAGGATATCTACCCAGGAAAAGACAGTTTAAGAAGAAAGGCTCTATTTCAAGTGTGAATTTGCTGCTTTGTTCTATTCAAATGCAAAACAGTGTTGTTGCTTATTATATTGCCACTTTCAATGTTGCTTAATTTACATAAAAATTAACTAGACTCTTCTTTTGCATGCATCAAGTATTCATGGTTAGCTATCTATGTATATTTAATATATTTCCATGTCATCATCCATTGCTAGGTAATTAGTTCCTGGAACTCTTACTGTGTTTCAAACGGTGAAACATAAGAAGATCTTATTTAACATCAAGTTTCCATTCAACAGATGAGTAGCAATTTCCCACTCATCTTCACCTCTTCTGTGTTTTGATTTTTTTTCTGATGTTTTACACTTAAAGGAAATGTGCATTTTAGTTTCACTCCACTGAGTTCAAACACACATCTAAAGCTTTCCCCTCCTTTGTATTGTCCTTTCTCAAAGTCATTCTACCTATCCCAACATATTGAAGTACAAGATAAACAGAGAAACCTCACTGAAATTTAGAGTAAACACATCAATACCTGTTCGACACACAGGGATTTTAAAAATTGCTGTATATAGACATAAAACTTTTTTTTTTGTCACCTGCAAGAACATATGCAACCGCCTTTCTAGTATGGTCAATATGAAATTTTCTACTAACTTCACCAAAGTGAGGGAGGGATTCTGCAAAGATCTGGTGGCCAAGACTGACACCTAAAATTATCTTAATGCAATCGTGCACTAAAAGCCACTGAAATTTCTGGAAAGGAATTTCTACATTATGACTAGATAAGACAGAATTGGTATATTAAAAAAAAAGCCCCAAAACATTAAAAATGTTTGTATTTTGACATTACACTAAGACTGAGCAATACTGACGTATTGCAATAGCTGGGGCACAGGTTTGACAAAAACAACTTTGCCGTTTTCCTCCATTTTAAAATACTTCAAACAGTTTGCAGGTCTGGGATTAGGTTCCACTCACATCTGTTATTCCTGGGCTAGACAATTTGCACCAAATTTTCCCAACACTTACCAAGGTGACTACCTGCTGTTTGTTTGCTAGCAGAAGCTTAATCTCTTTTCCTTTCCAAACTTGCTGTTCCAGGCATTTATTTTCAAGTCCAGGCAAAAATTTATGGCACATCTACAGCTGGACACCTTCCCCCCGCAAAGTCTCTCCCTTCTGCCCAGAGCATCATTGAGGTTTTGGTACAGACCCTCCTGTCCCTCACTGAGCTTTAACTCACACATCCTCTGGGACATTTTCTCAACATGGATCTGCCTTCCAATCTGATAGACAAGATCATTCAAGCACATCAACCCACTAGAAGCAAATTCCTTTGAGAGTGATCAGCTGGGCTGGCTGTCATCTAAAACACAAGTTTGGCGAACTCTACTGTTCGTGACTGTTCATAAAAGAGAGCTAAATGAATTTCACTCAGAATATCATCTATGGGGGGCATTATTTACACCAAACAACAAAAAGGAACCAAATCTACCTCAGCAGTGTTGAGTCGGAAAGCTTACTATCACAAGTGTCTGCTGTGTGGCAAGAAATTCTATCCATTGCATGCTGGATTAAAACATTATTGTACTGGGAAACTTCGAGGCACCAGCACAACCAGGGCTGCCTTGGGTAGAGGTGTGCAGAGCAGAAGTCTCACAGAGGCTACAGAAGGGTCCTTCTGACAAACATCTCATCTGGAGTGACTTTCTTGAAGAAAATTAGCAAAACATTGTTTTTCATGCTTGAGAGAGGGGCCTATCCAAATTATGGCTTCTTTCAAGAGAACGAGCTGAGCATAACACATAGAAATTACCAGCAATCAATTTAATTGTAGTCAGTTCCAGAGCAAGAATACAGTGGTGGCTGCACAGAGAAGAAAGAAATGTCCAATAGCCAAAATCAGGAATGCTTGAGATTTCTTAATTCTCTTGAACTTGAGAGTTTCCTCCCTCTGCTCTGAGATGAAGACAGAATAAAACCAGGTGGTGTAAGAGAGAAGGAAGACTGAAGAATGAACTGTCTTCTGCAGAACCGTGATGCCACTTCGGACACTCTTGCAGGCCTATCTGAGGCAGGGGCATCAGGACACAGGGAGGACAGACCCACAACAACTTAGAAGTATTACATGGAAGTGTATTTGGAGTGTTTAGAGCAGGGAAGTGTAGGAAGAGAGCCTTCCTAAAAATCCTGCTAGCGTTCTAACCAAGTATGTGGAAAAGACTGAGAATTTGCATGACCCTGAGCTAGTGTGTAATAGCACACATTGGAATTCACCCTAAAGGTCTTACCAGCTGATAAAGAGGTAGCTGGCCATCAGGCTAAAATCTAAGCATGCTGCTGTTCAGGATGGGCTACAATGGAAAAGGCACCAAATTCCAAAGCTGCTGTAGGCTGCCAGAAGGTCAGCTCCGTTTTAGCAGAATTGCACACTATGCAATTTGACTTAATTTGACCATTGTGACAAACACAAGTGCCCTGTGGTGACAACAACTAGAAAAAGGCACTCTGCTTCCTCTTCACCCCTCCTTGTCAGAAACTTGCATCAGATGGCTTCTAATTAATCTATTTCAGCATCAAATTCTGTTGATAAGAATCTGCTCCTCTGGACTGGATTGCTTCAATCTCATTTTACCTTGGTTGATAAATCAGAATGTTTGTTATCTTCATGTAAATTTGAACCAGAAATGTGCAGATATATTAGTTACTGCTCTTTAGTTTTGACCAAAGTAGAGTATTATGGAAAAACAACAGAAAGAATAATTTATCTTATCTATGTCAGCATTTTGTTTCTCTTGTAACTTTAAGTAACTCCTTTGGTTTATTCCTAGTTAACCAGGCTCCCTAGTGTATTTATCTGGCTCTAAACATTCTTTTGTATAATAAACACTGCTGAAAATAATATCTTATGAATTACAATAATAGCCTGAGAAAAACACTTTATCCTTCCACTGTTCTAAAACCATTTTCTGATAATAGTCACATTTAGATATGCTCCCAAATTCATCCAACATTTTCAAACACAAAATTTGTTTCCTCAATCCTTATTTCCTGTGAGTAAGAATACCTGGTTCTCAGAGTTCATTGTAATGCTAATGAAAACCTTTTTTCATACTGACTTAGTTGAAGGATATCCTGTCCTTCTGCTGCATTATTAATACTGCCAAACCACTGGAAAACTAATTGCAAATGCCAATTCACTTAGTGCTATCATTCGACTCTACAGAATTTTCCATTTTAGCTACAGTGTGTGCAAAGTAGCAGACAAAATATATTTTACATGCAGGTCTCAACAGTCTTTGTTTATTTTGTGACAAAAGCCTGACCAGCATACTGTTCACATTCCTGTTCATTTATAATTGGTTTCTTAGTGTGTTTAATATTTTTCAGAGAACTATTATTGTGAACTGTCATACTTCTGGGATTAAAACTATGCTGGTGCTCCTTTTCAAGATAGCTCTTCATTTTTTTCCACATCAGGTATACATAGCAAATTCCAGGGAAGAAAAAGCAACGTGACATTTCTGCTCCATAAAGCAGAAGTAACATTTTGTAATAAAAGTTAACAAAGAAATATATTACTTGAAAATTAGAAAAAACTTTTGTGTCTTTTATTTGTTTGGTTTTTTTCTGAGGAGTTTTGTCCTTATTTCAAGAGAACAAAATCTGAGAGCTAGATGCCGATTATGTAACCATGTGCAAGCATCTCTTTGATAGACTGTTTCCTGCAGTGTAGTCTGGATTACTCATGGACATAAACTCCACTATTGTATTTACAAGATGTGGATGTATGTGCTGCTGTGAGTATCAATCTTCAAGCCTCTAATTTCTTTAATCTATCTCCACTACCTCCACCCTTTTGTATTTGCCACAGTTCTTCTACTAAAATAAGGAAAATATCTTAAGAATGTGCTTCTAGATAGCAAAATATTTTGAGAAAACAATGCTGGAATAACAGCTGCAAAAGAGTTACTATAGCATATTTGAAAATGAAGGCAACATTTCTGGAGTTACAACCAGATACTCCCAGATTTCACCTTTCTCCTAGGAAGAGATTGCATTTCCTCAGATTCACAGCTCTTGGGCTCTTCCAGAGAACATTACAGATTATGGAATTTGCTTTATTCTTCCAGCCTCTCACACAGCAGATCAACTTCGAAGCCCTGCCAGCAAAAGCTCTCCATTCTGACTTTTTTTTTTACTGTCGTTTGAAATGAAAAAGCATGAAATACATTGTTAGAAGCCTGTCATTCTAAGCAAAGAAAATACCAAACTGGCAAAACACGTTTGTTCTCTTGTTCCAAAGCGAACACCACAAGAGGGCTGCATTCAATCTCCCTTTCTGAAATTCCCATTTCTCAGTTTTTAGTTACGCAATTGGAACGCTCGACACTTTCCTCCTGTGTTACTTTGAAAAGAAGCAGCGCCCTATGAGGCCGCTTCACTTGTAGATCAGGCAGGACAGGGCAGCCTGATAACAGATGCTTGAACAGTTTCCAAGCAATGTGTACCTACAACCGAGTTCCTCCCCTCACCTAGCTCAGAGGCAACAATGGGCCCCCAGCAAGAGGTCAGTGAAACTCACTCTGAAAAACAATCTCTTCTGTTTGGGTGTAAAGCAGCCCTGGTCTACCCACGGTGGTTTCAGTCAGCTGAGAGGGAGTGGCAAAGTAAAACCATTTTGCTTGCAAAAAATCATGGGGCAAATATCCCTATGCATAAATTCACAAAGACTAAGTAAGAATTGTTTTCTGTAATTGTGTTAATGGGGTTTTTACAATATGATCCTCGTCCTAGACAGTTTGCCAAGCAAGATGGAAATCAGCCACCAAAACTCCTCTATATACCTACACACAGTTCTGTATGTACACAATGTACCACACCTTATGGGGAAAACCCCACCATTTAAGTCACAGGCACATTATATTCTATCAGCATTTTGGATGTTCAGTTTTAATGAATTCTGTGCTGTCCACTACTGTTCAAACAAGAAGACATGAAGAAGAATATGCTGCTGGTTGACTCCATGTGCCAGAATACAGAAAGGCAGGAGACTGAAAGTCAAGAGAACTTATCCCTTCAAGGAGGAGAATAATCCTTTGAAAATGTTCTATCCTAATGTACAACACCGCTCTTATAAATCAGAAATTATGTATATATTTGAACATTGAGTGCATGCTTACGTGTGTGACTCAGTGTGTAATGTCAACTGAATCTGCCAGCACCACAGGTAGCATAAATCCTGATGAATCTCCACAGCCTCTATGGTTTGGAATGTATCATTAACAGGTTTATTAAATATTTGCAATGCTGTGGGCATGCAGAGTGCACTGTTTGAGACAGCTGTGGCTTAACTGCTACCTGCTTCAACAAAGCTCATACACCAGTGAGATGGGTGTTGCAGACACACCACGACAAAACACCTGCCTTAAAAAGACACAAGGCCCCACAGACAGGGTGTGAGCTATGGGGAGGAAAGAAGGAGCCACAGAACTGCTGAGCATGTTTCATTTCATTCTCCGATACAAGCTACAAGAGCAGGCATGCAAAGGGCTGATAAAGGATGGCAGGGAGCTTTCAGGTCTGTTGGTAGGAATGCTTTTCGGATAAGTGAAGGCAGAAGTCGACTGGTTAAATCACAGTGGTGCTGCTGACAGGATGAACCTCCAGAGCACTTAGACAAAGAATCCTTTTGAGGGATGATTTTTCAAAAGCATCCAAGCAAGTTTAAAAGAACACTAATTCTTATAGGATCTTAAATGGGACTTAGGTCCCTAAGGTCTACACTCTGTGTTTGGCTTTTATGGGTACACCAGTACCCATAGCAACTTCCAAGCAACGCAAACATGCCATTGCTCACAAATTCCAAAGTCTCTGAAGCATTTTGAAAATGCCTCTCTTCTTTTTAGTTATTGTGCATGCTCTTCTTTTCTCCTAATAGATGTCCTCACTGTCTGACAGAATCCATCGGGTCAGGCTGGCTCCTTTCAGAGCAGTGCACTGAAGGACTGCTGATCAGGAGAAGCCCTGCTCAGGTCCCTGCTTCTGGAATTATTTTATAATCATCAAGAGCATTTATTTTTTATTGTTAGACTGCAAAGGCAACAATGACTATTATGCAAACAAAATGACAGTTTTGCATAAGTCTAAATATAGATGATAGGCATTTCAGAGATGCTTTAAGATATTATTTGTTTTTAACAGTATGAAATAGAGAGAGGCACTACTGACTTCAATGTATATTAAAAGAGTTCTCCAGCTGTTAACTGGTTGTTATAATTTGTTATTCTACAAATAAATGAATTTATGAGAAAATATATTCAAACCCTATAGGTGTAATATACTTCATTACAACACTTAATGCATGTTGCACTTCAAATTACTGACATGGCACACAGGCAGTAAAGGGAAACCCTTCCTATATCCCACCAGCGTTTACTGAGAACACAGAGAGACAAGACCTTATTTCCTGCCCTTCAAAATCCTGCAGTTCAGGAAAAGGTTGACAAAATAAGTCCCAAAGACAGGAATATTTCAGATTACATATAAAGTGATGAATGAGGTGTAGAGTTGAATCTATGCTGAAGTTTATGTTTTGATAAAAATCTATTTTAAAAAGCATTTATGCTCTACTACAACTTTTCCCAAGCTCCTCTGCCCTCTGATGTTTTTCGTTTTTCAGCATCAGTCCCATAGCAACATCCAGGATTCATGGCTGTGGCACTGCTCACAACATCTCCGGAGCAGAGCCTTGCAAATGATTGCTAAACTCAGGGATCTGAGTCAGCTCGGGAAAGTCTGATGCTGGGCTCATTTTTTATATCCTGGAAATAGTGGCAGGGGACTGGGAGGAGGGCAAAGGGAAGGAGAGCTGAAGCTGCAACAGCAGAAAGGAATGAAAGAAACAAACTACTTAAGGTTTAATGACACATAAGCAGCATATTTTGCAAGTAGATGAGAGTGAAAGTTCTGTTACTTTCTTACAGATTTGGAGGCTATATCTGAACAGTCTGAGGATTCCAACATTTCCAGTAACTGAAATGATACTCCACGGACCTTCTCCCCTGCCAGTAATTACTCATACAGAAAAGTGGTTATCAGGAATACACAAAACACATTTGCAGCAACCTTAATGCAGCTGGAAATAAAAACAGCTAGCATCTGCAAAAAGTGGAAGAGTGGAGAATCCAAAAAATATGCCTGAGAATCTCCTGTACAATAGGAGTCTTGATTTGGGATTAGTCTATTCAGCCTGTAGATGCTGCTATTTTTCTAATAAAACACATCAGGAAACATCATCTCCTAACGGAAACTAAAGCAGTTAAGAAAAAAAAAAAAAGAAAAAAAAGAGTATGGAAAAAGTATGTTTAGGTCCCTTCTCTACTCAAGACTGCTTGAAGCAATTATCTGCCTCACTAATAAACAGAGCTGAGAAATGGGTAAGCTGTGTAAAGCATCTGGTAATAGCATGTGAAACAAATTGATGCCAATACTATTCCTGTGTTTATGGGAATTAATTTCCACTTCAGCAATAACTAAATATGCTTCCAACCCAACCAACATCACCTGCAAATTCTTGGATCATTGGCTGACAAGAATGAGCAGTAATTAATGAACTTGTACTTTACCTCAGGCTCACCTATTGTCTGCAGTAAGTCTTTAAAAACAACCATAAAGCTCAGTATTTAAAAAACTCAAATTGATGAGCGACTTTCCAAAACACACACCCAGAGAGATGCTGACCCAGGCTAGACCAGCAGATACACCTTGTTACTCCTGGTGCACCACCTAGTCCGAGCATATTAACTACCACAAAAACCTGTCTTAAAAATATCTTCAAGAGGAGAAAAACATTAGATTAAAATCAAAGGGCAGGAACATTTTCATCATTTTGAAAAAAATAATTCTAGTTTTTTCCTGAAAAATCATTTTTCCTGCACTCCTCTGTGGCCACACTTTGTTTTTACATATGCAATCTGATGAGCTAACATCGTTCCAGGCCTCCAGTTGAAGCAATTAAAAAAGTCCACACTGGCCAAACATTACCACATCGTTACCACAGATACTGTGTATTCTGAGTCAAGGGAAAACAGTGGAAAGCTCTAATACCACTGTGGGGTAACTGCTGGCAAATGATAACTTTTAGTATGGTTACCACTGCAACTATTAATAACCTGTGAGGAGGTGAATGGAAAATGATCCACTGCATGGTGTATCTGCTTGTCACAAGCCATGACTCACACGTGAGAGACTGCAAGGGAATTACTGCAGTAGGTGGACATTGATAGGCTCGAGAATGTAAAACCTGAAATATTTCCGATGAGTATCACAGATGTGTGGTGACACAAACAGCTACATGTCACCATGCAAACATTAAATGGGCAGTGATTCTTACACCATAAACCCTCCAGTGAAAGGCTGTGCTCCCTTCTCAGTAGCAGTGGGGGGTGGAAAGAGGAAAGGATGGGAACTGACAGAAAAGAGTGGTTAGAAAAAAAACAAATCCTTCCCAGGAGGACTGAAACAATGGACTGTTTTCCACAGAGGTGGGGTGAGCAGTGTAGAATGTTGCTCCAGTAAGACATGAAACAAGAGAAACAGAAACTTCAACGTGTACCAAAGGCCAGAAAATATCTAACAGAAAGCTGGTGCTCATTCTGAGAAGTGCATCACAGCCAACACACGCAGATGTCTGCAAGACATGGTAATCATCAGCGGTTAACATGATTCTGGAAAAAGTCGAGCTGCCCTTTCCCATGTTCCAGAGTACAGAGACAACTGTCAGCGTTTGCAATAAAGCACAACAGCCTGCATCCGATTTTCTGCTTTGCTGAATTTCACAGACATGCCCAGTGATAAAAGCGTGCTTTTGAACAAGGTCTCTGCTTTTCTTTTTTTTTT
>VZSR01001479.1:3299558-3397106 GCA_013398615.1 Brachypodius melanocephalos | reverse complement strand
TTTTTTTTTTTTTAAATAACTAATGTTATGAATTTTTTACTGACACACAAAAGGCATAAAAAGCATGCAAGCTTCAATTTACATACTGATACTTCTGTATCAAAGGCTATGCTATTTAATGCACAGGATCCAATTCTCATAAAAGCAGAAGATCAATTACAGCAGTCAGTGAAGCTCTAATACTGCGTTTTCAGCTAAAAACTTGCCCAAAGCTCTTTCACAATAGCTCAGTAATTTCAGAGTATCAGTCTACTTAGTAACATGACTCTGCGAGGAACACAAGCACAGAGGAAAAAGAAATCGTGAAGAAAGAACTTCCTCGCATTAAGGAATGATGGTTTAGAGCTGCTGTTTAATCTCTGAAAATCTGATGGACATACGGGTGAAATTAGTTGATTGAGGACCCAAAGCTAAGGCTGATGTAGACACTTATATGTTCCTATTTCAAAACCAGACTGGTTTTAGTTTACACAACCGAGCAACCAGCACAAACAGGCAAAAGCTGCTCTGAGAGATGGCAGTGCTGGTCAGTGTGCAAGCTCTGGCCTCGCCAAAACCCACAGAAATTTTGGCAGTGGCCCAACATATAATTCTAGGAGTCAGAAAGCTGTTCAGTCACAAAGAGGGAGGCTAAGTTTTGTTGAAACAACAAATCTAACCTTTTCTGTCATTTGATGTGGGGCCTTTCTATGTCTTGTACCTTTGTTACACACAAGACAAATTATGCACAAACCTGGAAACTGCTGCAGTCCTGCTATAGCTCTGTTTGAGCACATAAAACCTCTGCAGGTAATTCAGCAGACACTTCTGTGACTGAGATCCACATGCCTTATCCAATATATATGTGAAGAGGAAAGAAACCATGTAATCAAAATAAAAGGCAGTTTATTTAATGTGTACATTTATTCATTCATACACTGCACTTACCATATCCTGAACATTTCAGTCAATGAATAGACCTGATTTTCACACTTGCATCAATTTTCGCTTTAAAAAATGTAACACACTTAGAAATTCGTATTACTCTGATTTGTGTTTGAAAGAACGATGGCACCTGTCTTGCAAGTTGTAGGTGCTTTGGACATAAGTGTCATCAACACCAGAAGACAAGCCCTTGGCAGTCTCCTGGTAGCATTTCTCACTGACATTTCATCAACTCATACAAGCAACCTCCTGCCTCTCTGTCAAAGTCAGAGTAAGAAAAAAGCTCTGGGAGCTCATCAACTCTACTTCAATCCGAAGGGTTTCATTAATAAATGTTCCTGGTGCACAGCAAGGATGTCCAGGCACTGCTCACAAAGACCTGCTGCCTAACCCTGGCTACTTCACACCTCAGCAAAGGGGAGCCAAATCTTGTGTCAGCTTTCAGGAACTGTTAATCATCATCTCCTACTGACTACCTTCTACATCTGAAAATCACAAACTGTCTCCCTACACTAGTAGCTCAAAAGTGCCGTGTAAGCACATTGCACCAGAACCCAAATAAATGCCATGAAGAGTTCAGTAGATAAATATACATACCTGGATACTCCAACTCCCAGAAAAGCTGAATCTACACTACTACTGAATCTACATAATAGTCACTAAGCATCCCAGGATTAAAACATTTACACAGTTTTATATAGAGATAGCCAGGACTAAACACCTAAAAAAACCTTTCCTGCCCTAGCAATGAATCAGGCTGGTATACCTGCATGTAATTACTGAAGCAACTGTAAAACCCAGGTATGAACATTAGAAGATACAGACTAGTTTCAACTCTGTATGTATAAACATTAATTTTAGGGCAAAACCATCAATTCTGAACCAATCATGGAAAAAGGATAAGAACCATAGTTTCTTTCCATCAGTAAGGATGTGCAATGAAGGCAAGCATGTTAAATTTGTATGTTTGTTTATTTTGGGATGCTGCAGTTGGCAGATGTTATCTGCAATATTTTTTTCAGTTGGCTAATTATGAACCAGAAATAAATTCAAAGCTGAAATACTATAAAATATAGTAAGACAATTAATTCTGACTAGTCATTATACTGTACAACCAGTAAAATATAAACTCCCTAATGGGAACATCCAGTCCAATGTATCCAGCTACTAAAGACTGTTGATGGCTGTAGAGGAAATGTCAAAAAGAGGTCAGTTTAAATTTATGTTGGGAAAAATTATTATCTACAAAAGCATGAATAATCTTCTAATGATGCTTTAAAGCATTAGCTCTATCTTAACACTTACTGTTTATTTAGTCCTGAGAAAATGCTTAAAAGTCATGAAGCAATTTTAAGGAAACATTCGTAAACAGCTATTTTCTCTTGACAGACTATTTGGCTACAATTACAGATATTATGCCAAGATAATATATGTAATTCACTGAATCCAGACAATATTGAATCAAATCAAACCAAAATTATTTTCCATCTCTTTGAAACTGAGCATTCCAGTCAGTTGAACTTTCAATGTCATTTGGCACTTCAGAAGAAAACTTTATAAAATACAAACAGGTCTGAAAACCTATACGTTATTTCTGAGTAACCTCCTGACCTCTTATAGAAGGATCTCACAAACTGGATCTTCAAGAACATTACATAAACCACAAATGTTTTCAATTAACATTGTTAAAGGCATGATTTTATAAAAGTCTTATTTAAATTCCTTCACATTTCATCCCTTTTCCAAGTTCCACATTTTGTAAAACGAGATGAGCTACCTTGCCCAAGTTCTGCCAAAAATTACTCCATACATAACATCTACTCAAAATTTCAGGCTTAAACCAAAAAGGATTAAGTATGATTTTAGGAGATGGTTAAAGAGAGGGATGAATTTAAAAAATAATGACCAATCCTCATTTTAGAGCCTGAAGTTCACTTTCTGTTGCTTACTCACATGTTCTTACTGTGTCTTTCAAAAAATGCCCACCTTTGTTCCCCAAAGAAATACAGCAAAATGCTCTAGTAGTTTTTTACCACGTGCTAATTGAAATCAAGATTCCTTACAGTCCAGACAAGACAGATGATTCACTTGATCAAGTGAACAGAATTAGAAAGAAGCAAATCACCTATTTTATTTCCCTTAGTTTTCCATCAATAGTCAACGAACCAGGTAAGTCTTGCTTGAAAACTAGCAACAGCTGCAGTCTGTATTCTCCTGAGTATATATATTATTAATTATATATTTAAAGCATGTTCATAGTCTGTATCTACTCTTGGGTGATTTTATGGTTTCTATCAACGAGAAAACAATAATGTGATCCTTTAAAAATAAAATAATATTTTCACTGTTTCGGCACCTGAGCATAATGAAAGGAAAAACCAGTCAGCTTCTACATGGGTTTCTGTTTAGATGTGGCAGCTTAGGGGGGAAGAGCTATCACTTAGAAGAACCAGAATGAGCAAGGAAAAGGTATGACTCAAAAGCCAAGGAGATGTATTACCTAAACAACTTTTACTGCTTTTTGGTGCATGTCATATAGATCTTTTTTTCTTAGCTCCCACAATCTCAGAAGTGAGCTACAAACCATCACAGCAGCATCTATGGGGCGAAGAGACCAAATAGCTCAAACAATGACCATATAAGAGGGAGAAGCCAGCCAGGGGAGTTTGAGTGCTTTTTGCAAAGAAAAGAACAGATAACTGCTCGGTTTATGCTGGCAGGGTGCAGACAGTGATTCCTCCAGGAATAAACTCCTTTGTGCAGATACAGGCAAAATTTTACTGAAGATTATTTTTACCTGATTCTTCACTTCCTATTCAAAAGGGTCACCAATAGTTATTTTTATATAGTAACAGGTAATTCTTTCATGCTACAGCTTGTGATGCATATTAATCAGGCTCCTTGCCAAATTAAATTAGTTTCTTCAACGTTTGAAACGCAGTTAAACTTCTAATGACATTTTCCCCCTTTTTTCAGCAACCTATTTTTGGAGCAAAATAATGTACTCAGGTCTGAAGAAAAGACACTTGAGCCTCAGGAATGGAAAACAGCCACGAGCCAAAATGTATTCACAGGAGAGCTATAGGGCAATAAGGTTGTCATCTATGCACAAAAATACTTTCAAAGATGTAAACATGACGTTAAAATCTCCACCACTCCCTCCTGCATTTTAAAGTCTCAAACACACTGCTTTGTGTCTGCAGTTATGAGGAGCAAAAAAAAGAAAATAAATCTGTTTTTATGATTATTACTATGACTGTAGCATTAAGACAGTTCAGAAATAGGGACTCGGGTTAACACTATATCCCTTGACAGTCCTGGTTTTTATTTATTACTGCTAGTATCAGAAATCAGGATTGTAGAAAAGGCATTCTAACAGTTTAAGTTATAACTGAAACCAGAGCCGCACAGTAACACCAGGTACCAACTGGGCCATCTGCATCTGAATATCAACCCTGATATCTATATTGTACAGATGAAAATACGGAGATAGATATAGACTTGCACATCTATATAATATACTTTGGTATTTTGAAGTCCAGCAACTACAGTTGGGTTGTATATATATATATATATATATATATATATATAAAAAACCCCAAAACTTTTCAACACAAACGGTCCCCATTTCACACACTGGGAAGCAGCTGAAAACCAATTCTTAAATTAACAAGTAATAACCAAGTACTTTAAAATGCTACTTGAACCACCTTCTCACACATAATTTACTACATAATAGCATACAGTTATAATATATATATATAGCTTATGATGCCTGTCAAAGTACCCAATATCTAGTAAATTCAACACAAAAGGGACATTAATATTTCACACACTATTTGCCTGCCTTAAACAAAAAGGAGACGTAAAACCACTTCAAAAGCTGGACTGTTACTGTTTTTCCCCCAGCTTTCTACTGCATAAAATCAGTTAATCAGCCTCAAATATTTTCCTCTTTATAACCCAACAGCCTAATTTGCAAAGATTGCTCATAGAGCAATGAAAGAGAAAAGCATTTTTATAAAATTAGAACATTACTGTAAACCACAAAGCTTGTTCCTACAGCAAATACAGGGTTTTTTTAAGTTATTAATATTCTGAGTGGAAAACATTTCTTTAACCAAAAATTTATTCCAGGTTTGAAATACTGTTATGCACTAGGTTAACTTAAAGCTGTGAAGTTTAAGTAAAGCAAGCTTTTGAAATTGTGTATGTGGCAAATTTTTTACTACAGCTAATTGAGCAATAAACATTCAAGAGGGATGAAAATCTAAGGTGTCCAGCTCTGACAGTGCAATACTAACAGGGTCAAATAGACACACAGGATTGTCCACAGCTGAACAAAATTCTGAAGTGCTTGCAGTGGTTTTAGAGTATCTGCTTAGTAGGAAGCAGCTAAAATGCAAGCCAGGTCTGCTTTGAAAATCCAAGCAAAGATTCCAACTAGCAAAAAAACCTACCAGCAGGCCCCTTTTCTTTTTAATAATCTCAAACTTCTTCTTTTGGCAGTCAAAACAACCAGCATGTGTTAAAAATCTAGAATTGCTTTTCCCTGAAGAACCAGCCTATAAAAAAGTCACTTCGTATCTACTGTACATGTTTATTTTCTTCAACCATATATCCTGCAAATATTCACTCATCTGTACCTGAATCCCTGCCACATCTGTACCATTTAAAGTTACATCCTGATGGCCTCAAACCTCATCAAAACTCCCATTCCCAAAACAACTCCTAGACATCTCAATTTAACAATCACATCTTCATACTCTGTTCTCCTGATAAAAAGCACTCAACCCTGACCTCTAAATTAATACTGGCACGGAAGACCACTTCTGGGTAAAAAGCAAGTATCACCCATTCTCTTGCCCACCACCCTGCCAAGAAGCACAATTTGTATTTCACACAGCTTCTCCGAGTCACCATCACCCAAAACATCTGGAAGACTGGGCAGCTGACTTGCGGCATTTCCATGCTGCTGGGCGTTCCCCTTGTCCATTTAACATAACGATTAGTTTACCCAGCTCTCAGACTTAAACCCAGAAGCCTTTCCAGAGAGGGCACTGACATACATGCCTCTGTGTTCAGTGTCTACCACCCACTTGGGGTTGAGGACGGTACAGGCTGAACTTCCTTGGGATTTTTTCCACTAGTTTTCTGAGGTAAGAGTGCTAGACAAGTTAAAATATTTAAAACAAAACAACACAAAAGTGGCTTTCATTCACCGCATACCTCCTGATGAAAGCAGTGTCTGTTATCAACTCTCTCAAATCTCTCCATGTTACAATCATTCTAAAGGAAAAACAAGGACAGGGCAGGATTACCTTCCCTTAGACGCTCAACCACAAAGGTGAATCCGGTCGTTCGCGGGTGTAAGACGTACTCATATTTTTTAAGTCCGTTCTTCTCAGCAAATTCATTACTGCGGGCTTTGGTATTGGCTGAGGAGAGAAGGAGAAGCAGCACCTTGTGTTACTGTGCAAGCAGACCACGGGTGAAATGGAATGATTACACGACAGGAACGGTACGACAGCAGCTCACACAGTACGGATGCGGAGGCAGACACAAGTGTGCTTTCAGTTGGCCATACCATGGTATGAGGCAGAGCCACGTGGATTGCAAGAAAAGCCTTTTTACCCTCTCACTTAATTTTAGCAAATCATCAGCAAATCTTTCATACTTATCAAGTGCAATCTGAAATTTATAAATTAATAGTCTTTTAATAGTTCTCTGCACACGTCAATACCCATTCTACAGTAAAATATATTAATTGCCTCAATTGTGTTTTGAGGTTTTTTTCAACTCAAAAGGCACAACATACAGTAATGCAGCTTTGATATTATGAACAGAAATACCTTGAAGTCAGAGTTTAATCACATTTAAACTTATTTCAGAAAGAAAACATTAATAAGAGGAAAGCAGTTAATCTAATACCTTAAAATGGTATTTTACATCTTCATTCTGAACTCGCCACATTTTATTCATCAACCTGTGCTGCACATACCTCCCCCATTTTAACTTTTTGACCAAACCCTTCAGTGCCATAACATATGCCTGCCACTGTACACAGAATACACACAAGGCAGCTGGAAAGCACCGTGGCTAAACCTCATGACAAATGTGTTTTCAAACCTCTGGTAATCAAAAGCCTCCATGAGAAAACCAAAGGCTTTCCAGGGCTGCTGTTAAGAGAGGCCACTAAGCAAGGAAGACATGGACACCAAATCAAAAACTTCTGCAGACGGGTGGAGAGGAGGCAGTTTGTTCTCCTGTGATGTGCACAAGGCTCTTCCAAGCACCTTCAGTGAACAGTCAAATGGACTTTGCCGGCTACACTCAGTTCTTTACTGTGGGTTCTGCTGTGCCTCCCCTGGGGCCAAAAGGCAATGGCCATATGCAGTGTTCCCTTGGCAACATGGCAAAAATCAATTTGATCAAATAACTTATTTAATAACTCATATTTATGAAGTTTTACAGGTGCTTAAAAGACAAAATCCCAGCAACAGATGTATGGAAAAAAATCACTGCTTAAGCAATCTATTTTTTTAAAGCAGAAAAAACCCTTTTTTAAGGGTCCACAGTTAAGCTTAACAGAGATGGGAGATAAAGTAGTGGAAAACATATCGCTGTTTAATCATTCAACAGAAGTGATACTTAGAGATAAATCCTTCTTTTTATAATCCTCACAATTTTTCCTGTAAAGGCACAATAGCACAAGTGAACAAATCAACAGCAGTGAGAGATTTTCTTTTTACTGTAATGCAACATTCCCCCATCTTTCTTTTTTCCCTAAATTATGACCTCTTTATTTATCAAAAATGCTGGTGCCCCTCCTAAAGGTTTGTCTACCAATTAATAAATGCTATAACAAATCATCACACTAAACATTTTTTCCCTGTGATCTACTGTTTCCATGCCTAAGGGTGCTGCTTTTCATATGTGCAAGCCTTAAGATTCACTGCACAGATTTCCTGATCATGTGATTTGCTGGAAAGGAAAGCTGTTGCACAGTAGCCAAGCAAGTGATTCAGCAAAGAGGATCCAAAGATTTAATTCTTGCCAAATTGCCAAAATGTACAAATACTTGAAAAATATTACAACTTCAAAAAGCATTGCTAAAATTACAGAATGTGTGAAATACTAAAATTACACTTGGCTATGTAACTTAAATTTATCTTCCCTTAGACATATACATTATGTCTTTAACCACATGGCCAAAATATCTGTTTTTGTCTGCTCAACTACTACTCCATTCAATACTGCAAATGACTATTCTGAATCAGCTAAGGGGGACTTGCCTTGCAGACTCCCACTGCAATGGCAAAACTCACAAAGTGAGCCACGAGCCAGCCTTGGAATGGCTGAAGAGGCACAGTAATCTGGTAATTATTAAATGTTCCTCCAAAAAAAACATGTTCTACCTCTTAGGTGCACCAGTATTAGCTCAAAAACTAAAATTATTTTCTAAGAAATTTACACTGATGACCAGGCGTGTTCCTGTGAAAAATACCCAAATCAAGAGTTTCTTTCAAGATTCTGGGATGATGCAAGTAAAATGTTTTAAACTAATCTATTGCAAAAGTTCTTAAGGTAATGTATTGTTGTTTCCAAAGGACAGAAGTACCATCTTCTTCATTTTCTGCATATCCAAGTTTGGGTTTCACTTCAGAAAATTTGCAATCTGCAAATCAAGTCAATCAGAGCTTTGAGACACAAGTGCCATATAAATATACATGTTAAGCAGTCGGAAAAAAATTCTAAGTTTTAAGCATCTCAAACTGCACACAATTAATGAGCACTCAGAAAAACTATCTCTGTGTGTCTGCTCACTGGCACTTTACTTCAGAGGGAGCATGAAAATTAACCCCTTGGTGTTTGCAAAACACTCCTACTTGCACCAAAGGATAACCAGGAGTGAAAGGGCACTTACGTTCTCTGAGTAAAACCTAATTGATGCTGCAAGAAAAATCTGGGACCTCCAGTGCCCATTGCCTTGAAGTAATCATCTTCAAACTTCCTCTTAGTACTTGGAAAGAAGTCAACATGTAAACATCTGCAAAACATCTTCCAAATTTCCCTTTACTACACTGCCTTTCTGAAATGTGTGAACAGCTGGACATCGGCACACTGGCCAACACTGCTCAGCTATTCCTGACATTTGTATGCCTGTCTTGCCTCTGGACTGTAAGTTTTATATAACAGAGACTGTTCTCCTCCCCTTTTGCATGACCCTAGTGTAATGGGATTTTACAACTAGAATAATGCTCCCAGCTAATACAACGATCATTGTCATCTGGAAAAATCATCTCCCTCTCCCCCTTCCTAACAACTCTAAAGCCACAGGTCTTTGTGCATTAAACATTATTTATTACAGCAAGTCAGGAAGGTCAATGTGCTTTGATGATATACTGAAAGCAAGGGCAGGACAACCCTCCACTCTACCAAAAATGTAGGAATGATGCTCTTCCTCCCCCTCCTGTAATCTTGGCATTGGAAAGAAAACAGTTTCTTACTCTTTTATTACTTATGAATAAATGCTCTGACTGCCATCTCATTCAACGTAAGGACCTTGGTGCCCACTGCTGTTTGTGCCAAACACCAGTGCCCAAACTTCTGGGGGGAGAGTCAGATCATACTCTGCTGTGCTCAGAACCAGAGCCAACAAAAGGCAGAACATGCAACGCTCCCCATTCTATGAAACCTAGAGGTTAGAAAACTGATCCAGGAAATTAGAAACCCATTTTTATACCCTCTGCAACTTGAGGGAATTCACACAACAAACGCCTCTTTAAAATCCCTTAATCAATAGACCAGGCTACAGTGTCGGTGCTGCAAAACTTATGCAGATGTCTTACTGTTCCACAGGCTAGTTTATAACACTCTTAGGTGGAATAATAAAAAAAGTGAAAGATACCTAACAACTTCCATAAAAAGAGGAAACATATGTCCTTTTCTTCCAAACTACCAACACAAATAGCATCAAGCAGCTCTTGAAAAAGGGCCTGGAAATGTGCTTGGTTTGCCTCAGTCTCAAAAGGCCACTCACATCATTTGGTTGGCTACAGGTAATGTCCCCTATCACCAAATCCTCTGAAATGCTGAGCATGTGTTGCTTTCTAGGAACAATTATTTTTTTTCTTACACTGAATTTAAGTAAATTTACACCTCAAGTTTTTGCTCATCATTCCTATTAGGAATATTTTAATTCACTGGTTCTATTTGCTGTTAAAGAATAAGGAGAAAAAGTTATTTTTATGGAAAGCTGCCAGTTTATCAATTGAGGGAGACGTGGGACATTTCCAGAGTTGCTTCATGCAGTCTCCTCAGGTCTCACACCAACTTGCCTCTCCTCCCCCATCTCCTTCAGCTAATGCATGCAGCCTCTCAGAGCATGTTCTCGGGGGTGATGACAGGTACAAGCATCCAGTTTATTTGAGTCTTTAGACACTTCTGTAGAGCAACTATCAAACTAAACAAAAATACAAGAATTTAAGGATTCTGGCCAAAACGTCTTAATTTTTTTGTTGTCCTGTGCCACGCCTGGTAAATAATTTGATTACATTTTTTCCCATTTTTCTCAAAATCCCATTTACCTCACTCTTAAAATTACTGGAAAAGCTCAAAGTCAGCACTTTCTAGAAGCACCATACTTCAAAATTTCATTTGAAGTAGCTGAAGGAAGAAATTATGCTAATCCTTGACTTTTGAGTTACAGATTTTAAAGAAGTTAAATTGCTTTTGCTCCTAAAAAACTATGCATAAAATAAATGAATTTAATTTCTTTTGGAAAAGAATATTTTTAGTTTGTGAACTGGAATTTGATATTAAGTACTTCCTTTTCCTTTAATTTCACTTGTGATAAAAGCATGCTGATAAAAACATGCATGTTCTTCTATGACTTCAAGTACTCTCAAATTATATTAGTGCCAGACAGTGAAAGAATAAATGAGTATTTCAAAAGTCTCTCATATTAAATAAATAAATAATAATTAAAAATACTCATTTATCTATCAGAGATTTAGAGATTTTAATAAAGCTTTATTAGCTCACATTTAATATTTTGAGAAATAATGAAGCAATTTTTCTTACTTGTGCTACTTTCCATGTTACAGCAACCCCTACCAGTGCTTCTGATCAGTATTTTCTTTGTACTTCCAAAGCACATCACACTTACTAGAAAAGTTAAAAATCCAACTGCAGTTCATTGTTACCTTCTGTCATCCACATCACATCATTCCTGCCAAAATCTGAACTTCAGCAAGCTCTCCTACTTGATTTTCAGTTGTTCCTCAAGTAAAAAAGCTCTGTGCAATCACACTGTCCACCTGTTTGTTCCCCTTAACTTTTGAAGCTCTTGTCCCCCGCGAACAAAGTTTATCAGGGACAAGATATTCAAAGATAATCCAGCCCAGCAGAAGCTTTAGAAAAAACTGGATAAAGGGAAGCTTCTGAGAGTAGAGATGTGAACAAGGGAGAATCCAGGGCAGGGTCCATGGTGGTTTGTGTGCCAGGGCTCTCAGCACAGCATGCAGAGCCCGTCGGGTGACACAGGCACTGGCCGGGGCAGCCACAGCAGCGACGCCTCTTGCCAAGGCAGCGGCAAGAGCTTTGGGGAGGAAACGTCACATGGAAGGGAACACACGGAAAAGGGAGCAGCTGGTGTGGAAAAAGGACCACGGACAGGGATGCACACACAAATCCAGAGCAAACAAGGCTTTACCAGGCACAGAGCAACACAGCAACTTTTTTTTTTTTTCTGTCATTGCTTCCTGAAGAATTACTACAAACAGGCTTGTAAGGAACACCAAGAGAAAAAAAGAACAAGCAATATGGTGGGTTGTATTCCAGCTTTCTGGAAGCATGAGACTCATTCATGGCTGTTTTGTTTTCTTCAGGGCTTCAGAAAGTCTGGCCACATGTTTACCTGCTGAGGGCTTCTTTTTAAGCAATTACAATAAAATACCTTTGAGCTTTAACCTTCAAGTACTCCAGAGTGAAAAGATGGCCAACCTATCAGAAATAAGTATACAATTATATAATTATTACCTCAGCCCCTATACAATCCAGTCTGCAAATACAATGTTCAGGGTTCATGACATTACTATTTCTAAAATTTATTTATGTAGCATCTTCCACAGCGAAGTATTTCACCACCTTACAATCAGGCAGTAGCTCATATATAAATACAGTCTTATTTTACATTTCTTTGAAATCTCATTCTCGAATATCTGAAAATATGATAAAGAGGAGTAAATCTGTCATTGTCACAGGACCACTGGGAGGATAAAAAATGACAGGAGCACAGAGCTGTGCAGCAATTCTGCTATTCAGTGATATAGAATGCTACTCTTCGTTTTATGCACCAGAGGAATTTTGTTTTCAGAAGTCATTAGTAGTTTTGCCATTTGGTCAGAAAACAAGAGTCACTGCCCCTATTTTCACAAAAGGTTCTCTAGAATTTTGAGCAACTATTCAGAAAAAAACACATTTTATTCCTTATTCTAACGGATGGACCATAAAGTTGCAACAGGTCCTAATATGTCAATAATGCATCAGTTTTCTGAAAATCATTTCTTCAAAATGGTACATATATTATGTTCTAGCATTCTCATATGGCATAAATTTACTGCTGGGTCAGGATTAGGTAGTCAAGGGATTTTTTCCTGTCTCCTACAGTATTATAAAATGTATACTAAGCTATATTTCCTGTGAAGACAATCAAAGAGGGAGAGCTGTTTATTTCCAGAGAAAAACCCCAGGGTTCTGTCCATCTCCATTCATCCTTTTATGCACAAATGTAAATGTCCAAGTGGCATTCAATACTTGATGGCAATTTAAGAGTGGTAAACACAGGACAGTTTAACATGTCACAAGCCAGCACAGCAGTGCCCTGTTGTGTTCCCTACCCATCACTCCATCCTTCCCACCATTCTGCTTCCTCCTGGGCCCCTCACACCCACCTGTGGTGGCCTCAGCAGAACAGCACAAGTAGTGCATCTCCACTGGGCATTGTGAAGTTAAAGAGAACATGTTAAACAGGTATAAAGATGGGAAATCAGAACAGCAGAATTATCTTACCAAAGGAAAAAAAATCTGTCAACAACCTGCGTTCAAAAATTCAATTAGATTTTTTTTTTTATTAAATAAAGAAACTTATTCCCATAAGTTTCTCAGTGGACGGTATCAACAGCATGTACCAAAATTTAGCCTAAGTCATTTACATCAGTAACTACAGCACAGAGAAAACTCTGTGTTTCCTTAAGCTGCTTTACATTCAGGTGGGAGCATCCTCACCACTGTCTTTTGAACTCTGCAGCACAAATGTTAACACACTGTGACTGTCTCGGCCCTCAGCCAAATCTTTTTTAAAGCTCCAGTACAAAGCTTCCTCAATTCTTTAAAAATCTGTTGTCTCTCAGGAATATTAAACTCCTCTAGAGATTAGAAGGCATTCATAATTTATGGAATAAATTCTAAACAATCCAATTCTTTCAGGTGTCTTGAGATGGAAACACCTGTTCAGAGAGTGTGAGTGCTCTAAGGAGGTGCTTCCTGACTCCATGAGTAAGATAAAGATTGTATCTCATAATTTAGAGCTAGGAGGAGACAGTCCCTCATGAATTCAAAGAAAAAAAGTTGAAATGAGATAACTTCATAGAATCATAAAATGGTTTGGGTTGGAAGGGACTTTAAAGATCATCTCGTTCCAACTCCTTGCTATGGGCAGGGACACCTTCCACTAGACCAGGTTGCTCAGAGTCCCATCCAGCCTGGCCTTGAACACTTCCAGGGAAGGGGCATCCACAGCTTCTCTGGGCACCCTGTTCCAGTGTCTCACCACTCTATTAATGAAGAAAATTCCATCCTTCTTCCCAACTTCAGATACAAGAAGACCAATTCAACAAGTAGTATCATGTGAAGCAGTCCAAGAATGTTCAATGCATTTATCCTCTTTAAGGAAGGCTGATCAAGTGATGACACTTCCCTACAATGTGATAGCATCTGAATACTACATACATACCCATTTTAAGGCTGTTTGGAATACAGAAGAAGAAACAGCACCATATGCTAGTTATTTTTATACCATGTCTAGTACTTACTGACGTGGCTTTGCAATAAAATATGATTTGAGAGTATCTGCAATGGAAAGTACAGCAAAAATCTTTTAAATAAGCTAAAAGTTAGAAGCTTAATTGCAATTGATTTTCTATTTAAAGAAAATGCTTATCAAATCAAGCATCATGCTGGAGGCACGAACCACCACAGAACATTCATACAATATTTTCTTTTATAGGCACTTGAGTAGTCTTCAACATTGATTAACAGCTTCCTAATGATGCCATAAGATACCTGTATTAAGGTAGATATTTGATTAAAAATTAATACTACAGTGTCAAATTCATCACATTTACTCCTATGATAATCTCAGCATTGGCTTTACAGAGATATTCCCCTTATAGAAGCAGATACAGACTGTTCACAGTGCTTACATGGCCTAAGGAACAAATATCTCCATGCTGCCCTCTTAAAATATTAGGCAAGAAATCAAACAGAATCATTAGTTCTTTTCAATCACTCTTTCATAGGTATGAAATGATTTTGTCACAGCAATTCAGGGTCTTGACACCTGCTTTTGCTAATGCAGTGTATGTACAGTACTGACCAATAAAAAGCAGGGTCAATCACCTGATGCTTTGCAACATAAGTTATTTCAGGAACACTGGCAAAGTCTCCCAGTGGAACTACCTTTGTGCCTCTCACATGAACCAGGACATCATTTGATCATTTACTATCATTTCTACTACCCATGAGAACCAAGTCTTGCTCCTGCCTCAGATTTTCTTAAACTCTTTCCATAAACAACAAAGAATTTCCATGTTGAACATTCCCTGAGATGACAAATGCAGCCTACCTGTGAGATCAGTTCCTTCGGGAAAGATGAGGAGTTGTAGTGGTTCACGAATGTCACAGAAATAATCCAGCATTTTTTCAAAGTGATTCTTGTCATCTTCCCACTTTCTCTGAATAAAAACAAAGGCTGCAACCTGCATCGCCCAGCCTAAAGTTAAAAAAAAATACACCTTTAGCAACATTTCACTCTGATATTTCCACAGTGTCTGTTATTCCAAAGAATTTTATAAATCATGTGAGACTCAATCTGCTGCCCACCTGTCCTCAACTCTGAGAGCACTTGGTTACTTTGTAAAAAGAGTTTTGGATTGGTAAAAAAAGAAGGCATAAATGCATTCAAAACTCAAAACTCAAGTTACCAGGCCAAGAATAGGGTCAATGTTGTCCTGAAACGAGGTTATAGCGAGGTGGGGGTTGATCTCTTCTCCCAGGTAACATGCACAAGAGGAAATGGCTTGAAGTTGCACCAGGTTTAGATTGAATATTAGGAAAAATTTCTTCACGAAGGGAGTTGTCATGCTAGCTCTGGGAACAAGCTACCCAGAGAAGTTTTGGAGTCACCCTCCCTGTGAGTATTTAAAAGCTGTGTACATGTGCTGCTTAGGGATGCAGTGCTTAGGGATACGCTCAGACTTGATAATCTTAAAGGTCTTTTTCAACATAAACAATGCCATGATTCTCTGAGGTGAAGCATTTAAAACCAGAAAGTATCTGTTTTTTGGAGGCCTTTATTACATATACCTCCTCATAATTTTCATTACTCATAGAAGAAAATACTCATAGAAGAAGCTTTTCGTTACACTTGATTATAGAATAAAAAACCCAAACTATATATATCTATTTGTTTGTATTAACAGACACAAAGGTTTGAAGCCTGGCATCAAACTGACAGTGTAATGCAGTGAAGTAAGTGCAACTGCTGCTGAGCCTGCAGTTTAGGGGTCACACCCCATTATCTTCAGTAAGTATTCTTGGCTCTTTTTGGCACAAGTATATAGTGCACAGCACATCACATAATATTACACATTCTGCCCATTAGCTCAGACAGCAGGATGAAAAACCAGGGCTTCAGCTCCACCACATGCCTGAGATGCTCCCTTCATAAGCAGGGCTCAGAAGAGCATGACATTGCCTTGGCACCGTACTTGGTGAGCTTGTACCTCATCAGAAAACCTGCAGAGAGATCCTGCACATCAAAGAGAAAACATCACAGCTGCCCATTCTCCTCTTTGCTCACCACCATTCTCAAAGTCTGTTTTTCCTCTGCTGCTGACTTACAGCATGTTATTCTTGCCCTTCATTTCAGCTCCTATTTAGAGGATTCCTTTATATTCTGTTCATAGAAGTACCTCATAAGAACCATATGCTAGAAAACTATTAAAGTCACTCATTTTCCAATTAACTTCATAAGTCAGTTAGCCTGGTAACCTGCTGCTTTATCTCTTCTGTATTGGTTAGAAACATTAATTGTATTGTTAAAGATTTGTGACCTGTATCATGGGGTAAATACATCTAATTTTTAAATCAGTTAAACAGATGGAATATGAATAACTAACATGCTGTCTGCAATGTGGACCTAGTGCATCTCAGATATCCAGATAACCAATGATATTCAGATTAACTGAATACCAGAAGCAGTTATACGACTTAAGAAAAGAAATGCCCAGAATGCAGTCTCACCAAATCTTTTCATATCTGCATACTTTATTTGTGAAAAACCCTTTGTAAAGGAAACTCAATTTTGACCACAACATTTTATGTGCATTTATGCACCTATCACATTCCCACATCTGCAATATTAAGAAGTGTCAGTACAGCTTTATTAAAAGAGGGTATCCATGTTTAAACAAATTGTTTGCAGGAAAAAAAAATAAAAGGTACATTTTACAGTAACTTTAAAATAACTGATGTAATTTAACTATGCTATCTTTTTGCATGTAATAATCTCCTACTGTTACAATACATGGCAGAAAAATGGTGCCACACTAGTATTTGAAATTGAACTAATCAGGGCTTCATTGCTACACTAGTGTTATATAAAGAGGACATCTTTCCATACCAAATGGTGCCCAAGCATTCGGTTCCTCTAGAAGATAGGTGGAGACTGCACAAAGCTGCATCAGGGGAGGTTCAGATTGGATATCAGGAGAAGGGTCTCCACTGAAAGGGTGGTCAGTCACCACAGCATCTCACCTGGCAGAGTTCAAAGAGCACCTGGCTGATGCTCCAGATCATGATTTGGCTTTAGGCAATCCTGTTAGGAGCAGGGAGTTGGACTTGGTGGTCCTTATGGGCCCCTCCCAACTTCAGATATTCTGTGATACTTCATTTGGCACCAAATTCATAAAAATGGACAATGCAAAGGACAAAATCTCTCTGAGCAGAAACAGAGATGCCTTGAACCATACTATTTACAGATGCTCCACAGGACAGAGTGGAAAAATACAGAAATTAGGAAAGTTCTGCTGTGGTTTCAGCGTTTTCCAATAGTTCTTAGCCCTCAGCCCAGACCTTTTGTATATTTTACATACACAGGACACTACACCTAAGTTAGTATACGGAAACCTGTATTGTGCTGAGCCATTTTACTGTGTGGTATCACACATCAGGCCTAAATTATCCAGTTCTTGTGTTCTCATTGCATCATAGTCTGTAGGCTGAAAGAATGGAAGCAAAAAGCAAAATAAACACTCACTTAAGGAAGCCTGCTGATACTTTCCCAGGTCAGCAGCTCCATAGGAGTGATTCTGGTCCATAACAAAGGGAATATGGGAAAAAGCTGCCAGATCCCATCCTCTCTGCTACCCTTCTTCATGCAGCACAAGGCTTTAAATTATATCAAAACTTGCACACAAACTCACTCTAGTTATCATTCTTCAACAGCACTGTAAGCATCATATTATAAACTCCTTTAGTGACTAACAAAAGATGCTGCTTGGGTGACTTGTACTTTGCCTGACTTAACTGCACAAAGCAGAGGATGGAGTGCAATAGTTTCCCATTCCTGCTCTACATGATGGTGTTATATATGGGCTATGAATAATTAAAAAGAAGCAGTAATGTAATGACAGTACGATATCAAGGAGAAGAAGTGTGGGAAAGGAGTTGGGAGGCATTCAGTTTTTAAGATAAACAACAGGTTTGATTTTCTAACCTTTTCAATAAATAACATCCAGTGTTCTGGAAGAATGTGTCTATCTTTAAGTGTATATCTAATTAGATAAAACAGTCCTGACTGTTCAAATAAGAACAGATTATCTAACAGATAGATGAGTAAGAGTAAAGGTCCCAGGTTTCCTCCTGACTAACCCCAGCACAGCATACTGGGCCAAGCTATTTTACCATCTATGCCAGTGGAAAGATTTCCACATGTGCTCCTGTTTCAAGGCCTCCAGACAAAAAACCCTGTGAATTCCTGATTTCTATAAAGCCCTGGTTCATGCACCAGTGGGGACAGTGACTGCTGTTCACATCTCACCACCCCACCAGTGTCAAGTGGGAAAGCAAATCCCACTTTTGCCTGCCTTTGAGCAAAGCAAAAGCAGCTCTTGCTTTGATTTCCATTCCAGTGTGTCTGCATTGTGCTGCTGCAGAAACAACACGTTACAAGTCCAAGACATGATGTGGGAGCCAAATGGGAATGCGTGGGAAAATGGGAGGAATTCAGTAAATCAATGGGCAGAATGAAAGGTTTTGCTAATCAGCAATATTTATGGAAAAGCAGCAGAAGGCAGTCCCTTCTAATGCACAGCCTGCAGTAAGACTTGCTATTCAGTTCAGGTCAACACGCTGTTCAACAAAATGAAATATATTTTGCTCTCTTTGCATTTCTAGTTGTCTAAAAGCTCCTGGACAACAGAAATTTTCCTAGCAAAGACAGCATTTACTTGACTGGGGAAGAATGGTTGCCTTTGGATTTGCAGATTCTTAAGAAATCATTGATGAGAAGAACACAGCAGAGAAACAGCAAAGCTGTTTCAAAGAAACCATAACAATGCACATCCATTTCTTTACTAAAATAATCTTATCGGAGCCGACATTTTGGATGACGAACATTGCTTGGAAAGGCATACAAAAAGCATCACACTGCGCAGCTCTTGTTCCAAATTGCCAAACAAATTGCAGTGCAGAAAACTACCAGAGAGAACAGCTAGCCACACTGACCTTTACATCAACTTTTCGAGCTGAAAAAACAAACAAGCAGCTTAAAATCTCTAGGAACACAGACACAGTAATGATATGTATCCTATTAGGATGTAATTCTGAGCAGAAAAAAAAAGCGCTTGCACAAAAAGAAAAGCCTGCTATTGAAATAGAGATGTGCTGTACATCAGAATTTCCTTACTGCCTTGGGGATAAAGCAAACTACAGCTTATGCAGGTTGAGAATTTGCAGCATTGTATTAAAAATGCTAGCTCCAAGTCTAAAGCTTTTTAAATTCTAAGACCCTGCACTTCTATTTTCCACACCCCAAAATCCTTTAGAAGAAAACAACACTCAAAGCTGAAATTTCTTTAGTGTGTTTTCATTGCAAAGTTAATTTGGAAGTAATCAGACACCAATGATGGATGTGACAATAAACAAAAGAGAGAGAGCTGAGTTGTGCCAAAAAACCTGTCTTTCTTTGTATCACAATTTTATGTACATAACCCCAGAAATTAGATATCTCCCAAAATGTCACATCTCAAAGAGGGATATTATGGCTGATACTGAAAGCAAACATACACATAACCCTCCAGAAAATGGTATCTATGTATGTTACCTGTGGCAATGTAACAGAATAATCAACAACACTAAACCCCTGAAACAATTCAACAAATGATTCAAAATTACAGAAACAAGTAGGAAGGTATAAGGCCTAACTATGAGGTTTGCTATTATATTCATTCATCCTCTCTCTTTTCTACAACTGGATTATTGACAGTTTTTCCCCAGCACTATCTTGGTCAAAAATAAAAGCCTTATTCAGTGTGCCTGTATTCAACAGAAGTCTGGTCCTGATCAGGGCTTTTGAGGCATCAAGGAACCAGATATCCAGGCTCAATAAGGGAAATCACTCAGAAGCTCATGATCCCACCGTACACAAATAATTGGGGCCATTAACAGTCTGTTACTCCAAAACACTTGCAATGTTTTGCTGGATAAAATTACCAGGAGGCAACAAGTATGCAGTTCTGAATGTCCCCTATTTCAAAGATCTGTGGGTACTGAAAAGGTGCTGGCACATAGAAAATCACATAGGAAGCCAGGGTGTAAAGTTACTGTGCATATACACTGCTGAGTTTTAAACAGTATAGACTCACAAGCACATTTCTGCAAATTCAATTAGAATTGGGCATTTTGCTGTTGTTCCTATTTCTTAGATAGTTTTACGTCTAAAAGCCCAAAGCAAATTAATTTTTTTTTTGTGTTTAATGTAATGGTTTGAGAGCAGAAATTAGGAAAATAAAGAAAAAAATGCTTCTTGAAACAATATTGTAAAGCATAATCTCTGCTCCTGGCAAGTTTTCTTTAACCATGCTTGTTTCCAACAATTTAGTTAATAGGAGTATAATGAATTGAATGATTACTATCTGATTGGGTGAATTCTTTAAGCAAATTATAAGACAAACTAAGAGATAAAATTCACAAATACAAATTCACAGTAGTGCTCCTGGTTTTATAATGCATCATCTGATTCAGTCTATTTGTTAATTTGATTCAATCTGTGAAGTGTCCATTTAAAAACTACCATGCTTTTGCTATTTTCTTGCCCTAACACACTCTGAACATTAATCTACATCTGTTTTAAAGTTATTTTTATGGTCATGCCCAGTTTATGTTCAGATTATATATTTCATATCTGTATCTATATCTATACATATATCTATATCTATATCTATATCTATATATCTCTCCCTATATAGCCTACCATGCATTCTACAGAATATAATCTCTTTCAATGTATGTAGAGCCTAACCAATGCTTTTTTCCCTTACTAAAACAATTAAAAAACAGCAATGTTAGAAACACAGATTTTCAAGGTAAATAAAAAAACCAAAAATATTCTGGTCATGCTTCAATTACTTAGTTTTATCTTTGGCTTCCCCATAGTTCTCATGCATTTATTTCAGTACCAAATTATTGTGAATTTTATGCTCATTTAAGTCAGATTAAAGTATCAATGCTTTCTGCATTTCCTTTGCTCTGCTTCATTCTCTTGTGGAAGAATATAGGATGTGCCAGTACAAACCCCTGCTTTAGCTGTTTACTTAGAACACTATTAGAAGCTTCTTCAAAGAAGGTTTGCAGTACAAGATTTCCTTATCAGGGCAAGAACAATGTTGTCAACAAGCTAGTCAGATACACTGGCCTATGTCTCACCTGTGAGACTATAACAGTGGAACCTTCAAGAAAGAATATTCCATTGAAGAATTGGTACCTCTCAGCCAAGGAACACACATAGAGCATGTGAAAGCACATGGGAAAAACCCACTACAGTAGTAGCAAGATATGCGTGTGTATAAGGCACCCAGAGATATACCATCTTCTTGGAAAATATTCTTTCAATATTCACTGCCTTAGTCGTGGTTCAGAAAGATGTTATTTGGACACTTCACACTCAAAAATTCATTTCATTTCCTAAATTAAGCCATTTTTATAGAATATGGACAATTAGATTATTAACTCTACCATTATATTAGTGCTACTTACAAAATGCTATAAATGTCATTATGGACTATTAAACCTCTTTGGTTACAGTATGCATCTTAAATTTTATTTTGAATTTTATTTGATTTGATGTAAAACCAGAATAACATAACAGAACGTAACATCACCCAAAAGTAAAGCAAACTAAAGCAAAGGCTCTGGGATGGCTGGAAAGTAGCTTTTTCTGATGCATTTTAAAAATACATCAGTACAGTGAAACAGCACATGAAAACCTAAATATTAAAAAAGGTGAGTCTTGCCCAATACGTATCTGGAGAAAAGCTCCATGTCACTCCAAAATCTCCAAAGACATGAAGAAAAAACCTCCAGTTGTGAGAATGTGAGGAAGAACAAGCAGGCTCTACCAAATAGTGTGAGACTCTCCTACAGATGTGTCATCTGAGCTGTCAGTCAGGAACAGAGAGAGATTCCACAACGAAATACCTCTTCCAAAGGCCTGCATCCTCTTCAGATACTTCATCTCCTCCATGGAGGACCATGAAAGGAACCCAGCCTGAAGAGCTGAGCTGTACAGATGCTGCATAACCCACAGATAACAGCAAAGGAATGCAAGTTGGGAAAACACACCAACCCAATCCTGCTCTTATTTGTTCTGTGAACTTGGACAAAACAGCCTCTCCCTCCATCACTTATTCTCTGTATAATGGGGAGAATGAAAGAAGTTAGCATCTGATCTCACACTTTTGATGTGCATTTTGGAGAGGGAAAGGGGTAGAGAACAAATGGAGTCATTATATAGAAAGGATAAGGCAAGTTTAATGGAACACAGGCTTGTTGGCTTCGGTTGTGGGGTTTTTTTTCCCTGAGAGGGGTGGGAGAAACCTATTATGCCTTTCCTGGATGAAACAAGCTGGGAAACAGGCCCCTAAGCTTTTCTTCCCTACAAAAGAAAAAAAAAAAAAAAAGAAAGGCATGTATGTTACAGCCAACTTAAGCTGCATTTCTGCTGCAAAGTAATAATCCTTCATTCACACTTAAAACTTCAAGAGAGTCTTCACCAGGAATAACTGGTAGAATAACAATTGTACTTGCCATTGGAGAGCATGTTTTTCCATTTTCAAAATCACGTAGGATAACAACTCCATTGTAATTAAGTCTAGCAGCTCATAATTGAATTGCTAGAAGACAAAACTCTCAGCCTATTTTAATGTAAGATACTTGACACAGGAATTATGCTAGAAAGTTCAGTAGGCTACAGTTTTAATTTTTTAAACTAATATGCTGTATTGGTAGGAATTTTAATATAAATCCAGCTATAGATTTGCTTTTGCTTGAGCAAAGAAGCTTTATGCTGAAGCATTTCCATCCCTACCTATGGAAGTAGCTGTGGCAGCAGGAGCAGTTCCATGCCAATATAAATGTGTACAGCTCCTCCACAGAGTGCTGCTTTAGCTATACTCCAATCGAGTTAAGTGTTAAAATTTTCTAGGCTTAGTGACAACAATATTTTACTTCATGGTAGCTGATCCATCATAGCTGTCGGTGTGCATGCTCTTAGCCTGTGGCAAAGACAGGATAATTTGAGTTGTTTTGCCCTGCTTCATTGAAAACCAAGATGACTCAAATTACTTTGAGCTTGCTTCAGGCAAGGCTCGCACACTTGGACAGCTATAATGGATCAACTGATGTGTAGTAGAAGATTGGTGGGGCTAAGCCCAGTGCTGAAATAGAGCAAACGTCCTTTTTTTTCTCCCCCTGGCATTTAACTTGAGCCTTTGAGAGCTACAACATGTGAGTGAACAGATGAGTGAAAAACAACAACTAAAAAGCTCCTGCATCTTGCAATCGTCTCTGAGAGCAATGTTAGCCACAGAATAACTTGAATCCAGAGATGAAGATCTGGACAGAGTTACTCAGTTATCTCTGCTCCTAACTACTCCAGGCTTGTCAGCTTTGCTTATTCTCCTCTTTCTTCTTTGTCATCTTGTCCTTTCCTCACCTGTTCCTGTCGCAGTCTGCTCCAACTGTAATCCCCTCCTTTAGCAGCCTTAGTGAGCCTTTTCAAAACAGGGAAGTCTTCAAGATATGTCCTGCAAAGGCCTGCAACACCTGCATACTTTACATTTGTACACTGAATTATGATGGTATTTATCTTTTCCATCTGCACTAAGCAAAGCTAGAATTAATATTAACACATATGGCAGCCATGCAGTGACATTAGTCCCTCTGGTTACCCTCACTCACTTTTCCCTAAATTTATCTGATAGCACTCAAATTAATCCCAAATTTCTATTTATTTTTCACATACATGTTGAGGCACTTTAACCACTAAAATTCAAATATTACTGTAAGCTCATTCAACACATTCAAATTGTCTATCATTAAAACACATACCTATTCCCAGTGAAGTCTTACTGGCTATCATAAGAAGAGTTTCACAAATGAAACTATTAAGAAAAAAAATTAAAACCACCTCCTAGTCATTATCTGATCATCTGACACTGCCTTGTATGTTCCTTGGTACCTATGTGTTCCATAGCACATTCTGAACATGACTGCACCATAATCTGTACCACTTCCCAAACTACTCCTAATTAATTGAGAATAGATGAGAATATTAATTGCTCCGATCTATTACAAGTACTGTAGAGAAGTCCTATCATGTCAGACCATGCAGGAAACTGTCAATGCCATCAGAAATTCTCCTTGAAAACTGATACTGCAGAATGTGTCAGGAGCTTCTGATGATGTCAGATGAGAAACTGCAGCAACAGCCAAGAGCAGAGTAGTGCTCCCTGGAGACGCCAGCTTTGGCAAGATGTACTGAAATGCTGCAAGAATGTTTCTGAAATTGAGATTACTGAAATGTAATATCTCTTTTTGAAAACTTTACTGCACACAATTCATCAAGCCAAAGCTACAGTTCCAGGAAGAAAGGACCATCTGTTTTTCTTTGGACTTCTTTTTTTAAAGCTCACCTTTAACCAATTTAAAGTCTTTTTTTTCATACACTGGAATGCAAAGAATCAATAACTTAAGAACTAGATGAATGACTCAATGTTTCTCCCTGAAAAAGTGAATCCTCTGATTTTAATTATAATTAACTAGAAAATAGCTGCCTACTTGTAATACAGAATCATTAAATCTGATACCTTTAGACTTTTAACCTACAAAGGGGCCACAAGAACTCTGGATCTATTTCCATTCCCAGCTTTTCCCTTCACCTATCATATATACCACTGGAAGGAGCATAATCTCTCACAGACCTATTTTTACACCCAAATGGGAAATTACTTATGACAACCAAAGTGCTACACTGAATACAGCAAGGCTTTCAGAAACATGGATATGGAAGGTTTGCATTACAAACCTTATCTTAAACATAATTTTAAATTTAATGCTTTTTAAAAAAAGAGAAAAGCTTTTGAAAGATCACCAACTAAATGCAGTGAAAGAAATATGGTATATTCACTCAAATATTTCTGAAATTCAAAGCATGATTACCACTAGGTTAAGATTTATTAAAGTTGCATCTAGTCAGTGTATCAAACTTCCCTAATCTTATACATCTGACTATGTACAACTAAACAACATAAATATATGAAAAGATAAAACTGAAAGACACGATGAAAATAGCGCATTAAATTATCACAAATACTGTATTTTAAATGATCAACATCTAAAGTATCAATTACAGACGCAGTGCACTGAAATTGTCTGGTTGATTTCCAAGTGATCTTCTGGCTTTTACAAGCTCATAAAAGAAAACATTTAGTTAAAAACCACAGGACAACTTAAAAATCAAACCCAAAACGTGGATAAACATTTATTAAGGGTCTATCGGCTGAGAGCAATAATTGGAAGAAATTCTACTGTCATTGATGAGATTTTGTGCTCTTTAGGCATCATTCTCTGCAGTGACCCTGCCCCAACAAACTTCATACAGATTCATTATTTTCCATCACTCTTCATTTAATCCAAGAGTTTCACTTTTCAACAATTCCCTAATTACACAGATACACAGAATATTTTTGCCAGAAAACACAGCCTGACTGAACACAGAGACATGCATTTCTAAGGCTTCTTTTTAGATACACTATGTTAAAACAGAAAGTTATCTTTCAGAATTTAGGACATCAAATGATGGCTTCAGTGAAGAATGCAGTTTAGCTGAGCCCCCCTTCCGTGATTAATAACACAACATTAACAATTTACCGAAAAATAAGCTATAATTCACAAAATTGCAACCAAAGTCCTCAAAGCCCATGTATTGTGGAGAATTCTCGGAGATCTGGCATAAAAATTGTGGTTTATAATGCTACAGACCCAGGTGTCACCTCTACCACTAGAAATTGTCATCCTGTAATGGAAAGAACAAGAGCAAATGTCTGCATGTGTCACCTGTACCTCAGAAAGTGGAGGACGAGCCCAGAATTTTGTTAGTGGCTTAAGCTGCTACATCAGAACAAAGATGGCATCATGCTCTGCTAATACTGATCTGACAGGGATCCATCTACCTGAGCCCACTGACCAGATCTATTAGATTTGCTCGGTTTATGCAGAAAACTGAGAATTTAATTTTTAATTTTTTTTTTAATCAATCTCTAAAGGACTCCTAATACCCTTTCCGGAAGCAAATTTTGCCAAGCATAGCTTAGCATCCAGGCTCCTGGAGCTGAACTTCCAATTTTATTAATGGCATTAATAAGCACACATACAAATTTTTTTTAATAGTAAGACATACATTACTTTTGAAGACAGAAATCTATGAATCTTCCCCACAATACTCTTGACTTCATCTTCTATCATTGCTATAAAAAGCTGCATATGCAGCTGATTCTGAGATTTCAAAACATCTCTGCTGTATAATGAAGATACCTAATATGCATTTTCTCATTTCCTGTCACATTAAAAGAGATTTGTCTTTCGTCAAGTAAAATTGACCTTAATATGTGGATATTAGGGGGAAAAAAAGCACATTACCCTGTTGCTGCTGTTACTTAAAGTGCACTGAATGCAACACAATGCAACAGTGAATGCAATCCAGTGCAACAGCAAGAGAGCTCCTCAGGATGGAATCCTGCCAAAATTATCTGTTCAGATAAATGGCCTGACAAAAGGCAACCACAAATAAGGTTACTCTTTCGACATCATAAAGCTGACGCATATCCTGCTCAAGCTAGTTTTGTATAAAACAGCAAATAAATCTAAGAGATAAATAAAATGCAGGGATGCTTTTATTTCAGATAAGTCTGCCTATTTATTCAGAAACCATTTGTGCAATGATTTTTGGACTACCTGAAACAATTCCTCTGAATGCGTGCAACTCAGATCTCTTTCCAGCCTAAATCACTATAAATCCTGATGATTTCATATCCTGCACAGAATATTTTGCATAGCCAAGTTCAATTTAAAATTAGTTATTAAAAAGAATCATTAACTTTGCAATTGCCTACAGAGCTTATTTGTTTTTAATCTTCACAACAGTATACATTGGATAATGAAGAAAGAAGCTTGATGAGAGCATTTGCAATGTGGGGTGAAATAGCACCCAAATGCTGAAAGAGACTTTGAAAAAACGGAAAATAATTTTTCATCGTCCTGAAAAACGCTTTGGGTATGTAAAGCAGAAATATATTTACCTATAAGCAACAGCAGCATATGTAGTATCTTAAAAAAGAAATGCTTAGGCATGTAGTTCAGGTGTCCTCTGGAGATTTACAGTTTAATTGCTCCACATGCCGCATATTTTACACAAGTGGTTTTTTTTAAATACTGAAACAGAATTTAAACCTATGTCATTTAACAGGTTAGGAATTGTGCTGGACATAATTTAAACATACTTTCCCCTCAAATTAAGGGTTTAGTAACATACCAAATCCTGGAATGCTTTTGAGACTGGATTTGAGACAGATTTTCTCAAGTCTGAGGTAGCTGTATCGCAGCAGGCAGTTCCAGAGGAACATCCAGTCCATTCGTGTGCGATGGTTCATAATAATGACACTCCTTTCTCCAGGAACAAATCCATCTCCAGTGACAACCACCTTGGCACCACACACCATTTCCAGCAAGGCCTAGAAATAGTATCTCAGTATTATGGCTTTACTCCCAGAAGAAAAGCATCACCTCATTAGCAATAAAAATTAATTTGAATTATATCATTTCACTTATTTGCTCCCATTACAACTGGTAAACAAACTTCTGTTTTCTAATGAAGCAGCCAGCTTTTCTGCAGTAATAGCTGCTTAATGGAAGAGGAAACAACAATTAAGCAGCACTTCTTAAAAAGCACTTTATTCCCATCACTGCATTAAACTTTCCCTGGTTCTCGAAGAATATTATCATGTAGGAATATGAGTGAGTCAGTATGGATTATAACTTGATAGGTAATCTAAGGAGAGACTGGCAGCACAAATATCTATTGACCCTAAGGTCAGGATCACTGGCAGCACATTGTTCAACCCAGTCAGCACAGAAAAAGAAACCAGTAAAATACCCTAGGACCTCTACAAACCTTAATATAAAAAAGCCTTCGAATTACCTCCTTACCCTCTCTTCCCCATTCTTCCTCAAAAAAAACCAAAACAAAACCAAAAACAACCCCAAAAAACCCAACCAAACAAACAAAAACCCCAATCAAACAACAACAAAAACCCCAAAACAAACAAAAAACCATAAAAAAACAAACCCTGGGGAATAACCCTGGGAAATTAAACAGAGCTCTAGAAAGTAAATCAACTTTAGTTCATATTTCTGCCAACTCTGTGTGTGCCTAGTATGAGCCAAACTAAACTGAAACAGTTAAGACCCACCTCACTGTCCCATCCTGACGCTCCTAGAAAGGAAGCAAAATGTGGTAACAGAATGAGGAAGGTGAAAATTTCTTACATCACAAAGGTCTGACGGTCAGAGTTTCCCTGCTGGAGTCCAACTGGCACAAGAGCACTTTATTGTTTGGAGACACAACCCAAGAACCTGCTTCTCCTGACTAAGAATGCACTGAGTGTAAGGATAGAAAACTAAGGCAGACAAGGTCTGAGCCTCGAAATGGTTGGATGCAAAAATCTTTTTGAGACTCCGTTCTTGAATCTAAATTCCCAAGATTCTCAAAAGACAGAATCCTCTTCACAAAGATATTGAAATTATTTTGGTCTAGCTCTAGTGTGGGCTAAAAATCAAATTTCTAGACTGCAAAAGTTATCATAAATCAGTTGTAGTAACCCAGAATTATAAAGCCCAGGCAAGTAATTGAAGAAAAGACCCATATTAGATATTGGGGAGTTTGAAGTTATGGAAAAATTTAAAGATAAGCAGAGAAAGAATTATTTTGTGACAGTATCAGTACTCATCTGAATTTCATCACAGCAAGAAATAATCTATTTCCTTTACTGGTGATTACCTTGGCCTTCCTAATTTCACTACATTTAGTAACTATAAAAACAACGAAAGTTTTAGAATAAGAAACAGCTGAGGCCCGTTTAAAACACCCAAGGCAGAAACAGCAAAAGCAGAAACTATTTGATATACAATAAGGATAAAACCTCCTTTATGCCACAAGATACCTACTGGTGCACAACAATATGGCATTTTACTTCAGAAAAAGTTAAACAAATCTCTAATGGCCTGGAGGAACAAAGTCCCCCGGCTTTTAGAGAACGGAAGAAGAGACAGATCCCATTCACACTGCCTTTCCTTTGGAACAATTCAGGGAAGAGCTTTGTTATTGATTTCCAGACTCATAGAGTTGTAAAGTTGATGCACTCTAAGTGAGGAATATCTCCTTCCTAGGGGAAGCTCTTCTTATTCACCTGAAAACATTTATCTCTAGTTCAACTACAAGGGCAAAATTCTAAAAGGATTAAGTAACAGAAGCATGAAGGCTGGAAACAGCGTACCAGACAGTGGAAAATTTTCCTAATACAATACTTTGAGCACAGTCCAAAGAAAGAGTTTACAAGACAACTCATTTCAGAAGTTTACAGTTTAAAAAAAATTCCTTCTGTTTATTAGAGTTTCACCTATTCTTCTCTGCTCTGACTGACACTGGATGAAGATGTCACAAAGAGGCCTTTTCAAGCATAAAACACAGCATAAAATGAACACACAGCATGAGCTGATATATAAATTAAACTGTGAAAGAAGAGAGGGACTGTAAATAGGCACACAGTTTACAACACTGAGCTAAACATTAAGTCTCCACAGACAGTAAGTGCGTTAGGGCCTGTTTAGACAGAAGCATAAATAGCTTTAAAAACCCTAAAAGAAAATCCAAAGTGTTAGTGAGCAAACTGAATTGTGGGATTACAGACAGTTGCCCAGACCTGGATTATGTGCCACTTACCACAGGGAGTGTGAGCCAAGTGGCCACAATGCAGTCGGTGATCCAGCGATACCAGGCTGGCGAGATAAACATCAAAGGCAGGAAAGGGCCCAGCATGAATATACTTCCAAAGAAACTTCCCAAGAATAGTGCAAGTGCAAAGTACATCCCCTTCCATGACACCATGGCTCTGAAAAACAGGGTTGGCATTACGTTAGAGAGACAAACTGAAAGTAATTACATAATTTTTCAAGTCCGCAGGCCCGGTCTGAGGTAATAGTCTTCCTTTTTTCCATGTTTCCTTTTCTTTTTTCACAGCTAAAAACACAGGACAACAGTAAACACAATCAAAATGTTCTTCTTCCCCAGCAGCAGTAAGAGAAGGACTTTATAAACACAGTGATTTGTAAGGTGAATTGGGATATTAAAAGGGCCATAAAAGTATCAGCTACATCATAACTTCCTCCCATTACTACAATATGTAGTTCCACCCAAAAACCTTCAGCAAGTTATTTTTATTATCCAAGGGTACAAAAAGGCTATATAAGAGAACAGCAGCTATATTAAACTTTTTGGCCATTATCTTTGTCTGTGATGAAATACTAATGTCACCATTTTCTAAAGACAGGAAACTTTGCTCTTCTATTTCTCCATCCCATTTCTTCTTGCTAAACAGTGTTGCAGAAACTCATCCTCCCCATCTAACAAGGTTCTGTGTGTGAACTCCCTTCACAAACCACTCAAACCTGCCAAGACTGACCAGCCCTTTCAAACACCAGCCCCCTTTTCACCCCAACAAGGCAGGCAAGCAGTGGCTGAACCCTCCAGACCCACCCTGGCTTAGAGGACTCATCACTTTTTGAAGTCTGCTGTACTTCAACTGCCCTTATCAGTTATTTTCCAACTTGCTGCACCAAAATGCCAACAGCCTGTGTTTTTAGGGCATAGTCTAGACTTGAAATATTTTAGTGTCTGTGCTATCAGCTACATTTTCTTATTATAAACTGAAAAGTACAGTACACTGAGCTTCTTAGTGCATTATGGCAGAACACTCAGCAATCCTCCAAGCATTTGTAATAGCTATAAGCTTTCACAATTTAGCAACTACTACCAGCTATGACAAAGCAAATGTGGAAATATCAATTCTCTAAATTAGGGCCTAAAAATACATTGTTTTCATCTATTTAGAACTCAGCCAATTGTTTATAAAATCAAAGGTTAAGCAGAAGTCACTTTTTAGTCACTTTACTGAATTCTTTTTTTTGACAGGCTATTTTAGAAATTATAAGAGCTCAGATAGACGGGACTTCAAGATAAGAAAAACAGGAAGCTGGTGGGTTTAATTTTAAAATAAGCAATGGAAAAGCAATCCATTAAGCCTTGTGTATTGTAACATACACGATTTATTTCAAGCACGTTTTGTACAATGATGTTTGCACAGCAAAGTATTTGACAGTCAAGAAATGGCAACGCTAGGGGTGGTAGCAGATGAAATTTGCTTCTGCTACTTCATGTTGAAAAGTAACAAGAAAGTAGCTCTACTCTGAGATAACTCTAGGTTTAAACAATTTCCTAAACTGTATGGTATTTGGAGAAAGGCTGAGACAAGAGGCCATGCAAATTTTTAATGCGAGAAGGATATAGGAAGCTGTATTTAGCTCTAATTCTGCAGCACAGTAAAAGAAGCAATACTAAATAAAAATGTTTGCTGATAGCTGTATCTGAAAGACTTTGATACAATGAAATTTGAATTCAAACAAATACATATTATTTATATCCTGGAGTACAGAGCTTTCCCTTTTCTGCCAAAAGCAGGAACTAAATAACCACGTCTGCACATGTGCACACGCTAAGCAGCATCAATTCTGACACATTAAGGGATCCTTGAAGAGTAAGGCCCTGAAGGAAATGTGCCACCTGAGTTTTTCTATTTCTTACTGTAAATCTCTGTGGAGAAAGTCCAAGATAAAGGCAGAAGAGGAGAAAACCCTCCAAAACAAACAAACAAAAAAAACCAGAAAAAAACAGGAACCAACAGAAAGAGGGGTAGGGGGGAATTATTAGTTGCAACAAGACCAGAAGAAAAAGGCTTCTCCTGACATGAAGATTTGAGACCTATTGCAAAAGACACCAGACAGAATTAAAATTCTATGTGCTTGATCTAAACAGGCATTTTTTGAGGAACAAATGTATCTAAACAACTGAAAACAGCTTTAAGACAGGTAAAACCCACTAGCAAACACAGAGCAGGAGTTTATTAGGCTTTAGCCAGATGCTCTGGTCCTCTGAGGCTCTCAGAGTCAGTCAGACACAGTGACATTTTCCAGACAGACATTGTGGCTCCAAAAGGCTGCCAGACAAGAGGGATGAGGACACGCTCAGTTCCAAAAACCTGACTGCTGCACACAGGTACCCCCAGAGATAATGAGAGGAGACATTGCTCTGTCATCCTTTTAGACTCTTAGAAAAGCAGTGCAGGTCAATTTAGGGGCTGTCCTTTTCACAGTTTACACTGGTCCTTCCCTCAAATTATGACACACAACCAAAGATTTACAGAAAAAAAATCTTCCTGTATTTTCAGTGAAAGACTGTCTCACAGACACTTTTTGTTTGTTTGTTTTAGATGAAAGTATCTGAGCTATGGAAAACACCTGAGGAAGTTCTGAATTTTCTCTTCTTCAACCAGCACCAAGCAATACTTTCTTCTACATTCCAGTGTAGAAGTTATAGTGTATTCCAGTGCGTTAAACACTGTGGTGTTTATTTCTAGACAGAAAAGATACAGTGGGTGTTTTCAATCTGTGTCATTTATTATTCTTAAAGCCACATTTTTAGTGTGATAAATACAGCATTTTGCTTATTGCTTCTATATAACACATTATATACCTTTACACATGCATTTATCTAGAGTAATAGATTGACTTTGTCTCTGAATTACCTTCACCACAATGAAGGAAAGAAAGGGAGAAAGTTTCAGCAGATCTAACTGGGAGTGCACTGCACAAGTTTGTAAGGGTTGAGGATGTAGGGCTGGCACACAGCTTGGCCAGGCCAGGTTCTGCATACCCAGGCTGTTGTACCCAGTTTACCATTCCACACACCTACCACCAAAGACAGGAGGGAACTGACTATTTTCATCCTTTTGCAGTCCTCAGCCTTTGAATATATCTACCTTAGAAACAAACTGTCTCTAAGATATGTCAGCCATCCCAAATATAACACCCGCATTCAACAAGTAACAGCCACAAATCAATGCAAAATGCATGCCTGCAACCTCAAAACATGATTAAAAACCAGCCAAAGGAGGACTACTTAATGAGGACTTGGAAAATGACCTAAAACAAATGCAAAAAATCTCAAAACAAAGAAAATTGGAGCTGACTTATGTCAGAGATTAGACACCCAAGAAATGAATTACAGGATTGGACAGGAAGCCTGAATAGGATGCATTTTCAAAGTGCAGAAGTATTCTCTTACTGCTGCTGACAACTCTATTTCTAATGCAGCAACCTCTCTCAACACTGAATTTAACATGTAGGATGGTCTTTATGTATCTTAAAGCCACTTTCCATTAGCTGTATGAGTTAGAGCTGGGGGGAGACAGTCAAAATTATTTTACAGTTCAGATGGAAAGTGCAAACAGTGATAAAGACAGCATCCTTATACTGGGCTTGTAATTCTTCATCTATTTCATGGCAGAACTCCAAGTTATTGGGGTACTGTACTTCACATGTTCTTGTTGCCATAGCAGAAGGAAAACATGCTCTGTCTCCAGGTAACTGGAAATAATAATTCTTTAAATATAATTTTTGCTTTCTATTTCAGTTAATTTGAAAAATTCTTGGCTACAAGGGGAGAAAATTCTTTCCCAAACAGTTTTTATAAACCTCATTTTTATTAGAATATGTACTTGAAATTATTTTGATATTCTACGCAAACAAAATGTTTGCATAGTAACATAAAACAAAGGTACCACCCTGTGATCAGATTTTGGCTTGTTTTGTTTAACATTTAAATGCTTTTATTGAAGGTACAGCTGAAATGACAGACAAACAACAGTTTATTGAGATGATGATTTCAAAAGGTTTTAAACACCCTGTTTTCTACAACAAAACTTTTCTTCACAACTGCTTCTGTGGCCCATAAGTGGGCAAAGGATGCAAAGTAAGTTTATCTCATCAGAAACAAAAAAGTTCTAAACTTTAAGGTCTAGAAGCCTCAGCACAGTCAAGATTCACCACGTGATTCTTGTTTCCTTAACAGCTTCCAGCTAATTTCAAAGTGCTTGTACAAACAGGTTAATTCATCTTCCAGGTTCAGTGTAAAACAAAATTTTGGCCTCAGCATAAGCATTGAGCAATACTATCTGACAAACAGAACCAGCTGCCTGATAACGAGAGAAATTTTCACGCACTTAGTACTATGAAGTGAGCAAATCAGGTTTTATTACACCATTGAAAAAAATAAAGGAACGCTCTTCAGTGCCAATAAAACAACTGTGTATGATTCCTGGTCAGCACGTTTCCATTCAATCAGCATGGGCAACAGAACTCTTCGAAAGCCTTCAAATCTGAATGGGAAATACTAAGAACTGGATTTAATGCTTCTTCCAATCAATTACCAGCAGAAAAGGTAAACATCTTCAATTAAAATTAAGCAGAAACTCACACAGCCAGCCAGTGATGCCTCTTCTCTGATAGCTCTGCAAAGAAAGACAGCACTTAACCACAAACTGACTTAACTTCTGCATTTCCTCCAAGCACAGCAAGTGAAACAGGTGCACTGGAAATCCCAGCTCCCATGCTCAATTTTGCATTTGGAAACATAATCTCCAAAACAGAAGATATCATTTTCACAACAATTTTAAAAACCTTTGATCTGTGAATTGAAGTTCCAGGAGGTGGGCAAGAGGGGATCAAAGTTTGCCAACTACGAGGTGTCCATTAAACAAACCAGCAAATGAATGACCCAGACCTTCACTTGTTTATTGTTTTTTTAGGTCACAAAACAAAATCATCTAGACCAGAGGGCAGGCAGATTGACAACCCTTCCCAGCTTTAGTGATGCAAATAAGAGGTCTGAGCAGGTGCCCAATTGACAAAACATCAGCCACGAAAACAAAGTTTCAGTGGAAATAACACATCCTAGCAGAACCTTTCAAGTCCAACAAAATCACCACGCTTTTCTATTTGAGCATTTTATGGTTTTCTTCCGTAACAGCATTTCAAAGGAAAATTTTATCAATTCTTGCACCCAGAGCAAGAAACTAGTTTCTTCTACATAGCACTGTATTTAAAAAGAAACTTGCTCACAGCAAGTTTGTGCAGACTGACTCAGTTGTATTTCCCAATCTACAACTCAACCCATCTCTTTGATCACACAACTTCTCACTTGTGCCTCAGTTAAAAGAACTGCAGAAATAGAAGAGGTTCTAGGGGGAGCAGTGGCAGGAGGAAGCTGAATTATTGATTGCAGAGATAAGGACTTGTCCTAGGGTGACTGCTCTAATCAGAAGTCCATACAAAACAGGCAGGAAGCTCCATCAGTCTCCACAAAACTCTTTATGAACTACATTTGATTTCTGATCCTTCTCTTGGGCACTTCAGTATTTTAAGCAACATACAAGTATGACACAGATGACTACCACTGGAAAAATATGTGAAGAAACAGGCACTTGACCACTAAAACTACTTCCTTTTTATACAATTTTTGAATTTAAAAAGCTTAAGATATATATACATCATAAAACAATACAGGATTGTGCAATAAAGGTAGTTATCACCACAAGCCACACCCTTGACAGTACAGCAGATAACAGCTTACACATGCACAAAAATAAAAAGTACAAAACTTAATGAGCAATTTCTGTAAGTATTACAAATAAAATATGATTATTACTGCATCTTACAATTTATTATCTCTTTTATTTGCCAAGACTTAATCTGACTATTATAATTCAATTAAAAATTTATGAGAATATTGAATTTGCTCTTCCAAGTAATCGTGTCTTCCCAAATGCAAAAATGCTGGCTGAGATTCTTCACAGTACAGCTTTTAGACACTGTAAGCAGGTAATTCAGTCAGGGTACAGATATCAAATCAGTCTGATGCATCTTCACTCTCGTTTACCTGTTCTTTTTCCACTGTTGCTGCAGACAACCATTAGACCAATAAAGCTTGAATGAAAGCATGAGCTAAGGTATTTGAAATAATTTGTAAGAGGATATAATGCAATAGCTACAGCTGCTTCCAGAAAAAAAAAAGAAAAAGGAAACAATGACTTATGGAAAAGTAGCTTGCTTTTATTCCTTACTATAATCAGAAAATCTAGATGAATTGACAAATTTGCTGTAGGAAGAACTGCACAAGAGCTTTTACTCCCAAAAGCTACCTCATTTTTTTTGTTATGTATATTGCACAGACACAAATAATTCTGAATTACTTCTTCATGGCTTTCCATGCATAGAGTTTTTCTCTGCACAATCCATCAAGCTGCTCGGGCCCCACAAGCCTGTATTAAACAACAACCAATATAAATAAAGTGCCCTGGCTGACAAGTCATCAAGAATAGGTTTGGCAGATGAAAAACAGCTGCTGTATTCCTCCCATCCCATCTTTAAATAAAAGAAACAAAGAAAAAGCCAACATAACCTTGCAATAAACAGGGAGCAGTGTCAGTTTTAGGGGTTTATTAAGTATTTTATATAAAACCTGCAGGTCAGCTCGAGGCCCAGTCTATTTTTCAAAAAAAGCTCCTTGTGGTCAACAGCTGGCAAATCTGATTCCTTTGGTTTTCAAAGTCTACAGCAGACCAAAAAGCTGACCAACACTGATGGATAACAAATCCAAGTGAAAATTAGGAAAAACAGATAAAATATTCCACTTTGTAACTGGAGATGTGACAAACAAACCAATAAATCAATTTATTTTCCCCTGCATAAGAGCACCCCAGCACTTTAGTTCAGTGCTATTCTTAGTGGGAAGGGGTGACATTTATAATTTCAGAAGTATCTATTTCACAATAAAATCCTCAGTGGAGAAACAGAAATAAAGGACTTTATGCTTAAGAACAGTTACTCAAATAGAAAACTAGTAATTTTCCAAGGAGTACCTTTAAATCTCTGCCACTGGTACTGAACTAAAAATCACTCTCAGAAAAGGAGACATCCATGAAACTTCTAATGGCTTTTTTGCCCTTATCAAGATGGAATTTTCTCATCAAGTTAACACTCAGAATACAGGAAAGGCACATGAACAAAATTTATGCAGCCTAGGAAAACCAGTGACTATCATCACAACACTAACAGCATCACAGCTTATGATAACTCATATTATTCAGAGAGTGCAATTATGAAAATAAAGAGGGGGGATGTAAAAGCAGACTTTCAGAGGCCTTAAGCAAGGTACCCAACTTGGAAAAAGTTTCATTGAGAGCTCTGTATTTGTGACCATCCCCTACAAAAACCCCTCTGTTTTAAAACAGAATATATTAACTGAAATAATTTCTCCTTTTCCAGCTATAATGTATGCTGCAAATGAATTTGATTCTGGATGGGTAATACTGCAGTGTGGTTTGTTTTTCTTACCCAATGCAGCTTTTTTCCTTTTTAGCATCTTTTATACTGTGACAGTTACCACCTATAGTGAAACAACAATTGCTAAACTACTTTATTCCTTTTCTCAGTACCACATTATATGCTGCAAAAGTTCAGCAGGCTGCATGCTAAAAAACCCAACAGCAAACTTACTGAAGCCAGTGAGTTTCCACCTAAAATCAGTTGCAAAATCAGATTATGGATTTTATCTACTCTCAGAATTATTAAATGACTGAAGAGAAAGACTAGACACTTATCTTCATTTGCCCGCCATGTAAGTGATTCTGGCTTAACAGTACTTAGATGAGAGATGGAGAAGAGCACCTACAGACAAATTTATGTCACTATTTTTTTTAGTAATAATAAAGATAAATTGCTATTATCAATGGAATATAACTCTGCCAAGTTTCTGAGTCTCTGCAACAGCCTCAGGCTTTTAAAAATGTATTTCCAAGACAAATATCAAAGAAAACCATTTGCAAGTAACGTTAAAAATGTCCTAGCCGTTTAATTGGAAAATTCCATTTGAGAACTTGAAATTTTGCAGGGCTGCCTTTATGTCAGGAGTACAAAGCACTCTGAGGCATATGTACACATCAGCAAGTATCACAAGTTTATAACAACTTTAAAAGTCACATAAATTGTAGTTTTCTAGTGCGCTGTGCTTACAGGCTGGCTGCTTTCCAAGGTAAGCATAGAACAAACAATAGATGGGTTACCTGGCAGGCTCCGAAGCAAAAGAAGGAAAATGCAGCAGTTCTGCAGAAAATTTAAAAACATTTGATTTCCACTAGAAACAGCAGAGAAGAGTTTATTTGCATTTGCTCCATTTCTGGATGTGAAATCCTGTTTTCCATCTATTATGTTTTGGTGTAGATCAACATCCAAAGCATAGGCAAAACCCACGTGTTGCCAAACTACTGCCCCACATTTAACTAACAATATTTCTGCTTCGGCACCTTACAGTCAGAGATGAAGATCTGCTGTGCTTTTCAGTCTTCTAGACAACAGCATTCACATCTCATTCGCACAGTTCATCAGTAGGATCAGTCAACAGCGTATCTGGCTATTTCTAAGATTACATTACAAACCACTGCTAAGAAGGGTAGCTTCAACCCAATCTTCAGCTCTTTAATTTCCTCTTTCCATCAGCTACAACAGGAAGCTTTTCTCTTCTGACAGGACTCTGAAGGGACGTCCCCAGGGCTTCAGGTGGATTGAGGTCTTCAAAGCCATTTCCAGCAGAGCATTTCAGGGTGTAAACCATCGGCACTGGATGCAGGCTGCGCCTGGAAGATGCACAACTGAGTTGGTCCATCTGTACTTGTGCTAATGAAGCTGCGTGGCTCAGCAGGGCTTCTCACAGCATCAGCCTGATGCACACATGTTGCCTCTGCTTCCAGAGCTACTGAATCTGATTCTATCAAACATTTTTCTTCAGACTTAAATACTCTCAAAGCCAGAAAATGTCTCATCAGTACAGTACAATAAAACAACTCATGTTTCTTGTTAAAGCTGAATGGCTTTGGTCCCTCAAACACCTACAAAGAGTAGTGAGTGACCAGTTGATTCTTACTTGTAAATTTTTGGGCATCTAGATGCAAGGGATCCAGGGCTATTGACAAATGAGTAACAAAATGTTTTGCATGACCATTTATCAAGGTCATTTTAGCCTAAAACAAATTACCAGCTACACAAAGTAATTCAGTACTGAGCAACTGGGAAAGTTTATCTGCCAGTGCTTATGCAGTACTTTACTAGGCTGCCAGAAGACAAACAGGAAAAAAAAGCAACCTCTAAGACTACAATTATTAGCATTTTATCATTTTATTATGTAAAAGAGTAGCTCATTTGAAACAGAAACTCAGGTCCTAATAAAGTTTGCCAGAACTGAAAGGAGCTTATAAAAATAATTAGAAGTGGTTTAATAGGTGCTGCATTTCCCCTCCCAAAGACCAAGCCAATGTACAGTAAGAATGAGCTTCAAGTCAGCTGCAAACACGCTTGGCAGTTGCCGATGCTTTCGACAAACACGCTGTGGCAGACACAGAGGGTAGTCAATCCAAGAACAAAGTATCCATGAAATAATTACGGAACAGCAAGTGACCTAGTCAAGGAAATAACCTATTACAGCTACTCAGGGACTACTAGATTTTACACATGTGAGCAATGCTCTGGCTTAACAAGAGCTATTAGGAAAAAAGGGGGGAAGAAGGACAGCCTGCGAGAGCTCCAGATAAAGAGTCTCCCAGCAACATCCGGGGCATTGCTACAGACCAAGTGACCTCCCTTCCAGTCTCTGACTCAGTACCACTGATGCTGCAACAAAAGTGCCTTAAAAGCTGAAAAGTGATAGGGGAAAGAAACAAAAAGAACTTTTAAAAGGCCACTGAAGCAAAAAACCAAAAATTGTTTGGATCATTCAGAAAACTACACTGCTCATACCTAGAAAATGAGAGGCCAAAATATAAATAATACCCTGACCTACACCAAAGCTATCATGTGGAAGATAAAGGAAATAGGTGACAAGGTAGAAATAATTTAGAGAAGGTTATTTATTGGTATCCCCTCTCCCCCTTAAAATAAATAACAACAAAAAAGGAATCAAAGAGGAAACACAAGGAGTCAATCTTTGCACTAGATGAACATTATCCAAAAAAGGGAGATACTGTCCCAATCTGGCTGTGCAGGTCATGCTACCAGAAATACCTAAATCAAGAATCTTCTCACAGCAGTTTTGATAGTCATGGAACACATTTAACATTAGCTATAGCCAGAGTTTTCTTTAGGGCCAGAAAGATTTAATGACCTACCAATTCACTTTAAGGATTTTTTTCCTTTTGTTTCCCCTTTTCTCTTCTGCTACCAGAATCTCTTCCAAGAAGACCTAGCATTATCTCAGTTATTTCCAAGTGGGAACACACCCTGGTGTGTGCTTCCCTTTTTACCAAGGGCCCTGACCTTTCAGGAAAAAGATTATACAAAAACACAGAATTCCTGGAAAGAAATTGCTCTTTCTGATTAGCACAGTAGTATCACAGAAACAGAAGCAAGAACTTACCTTTGAGGTATAAAACACGCTCATTAATAAGTAACTGGGCAACTAACTAAGGATATGTGTGAGAAAGCACGCACATCTTCTAGTTGTCTTTGTAGTAAGATTCTCAAATGTAATCGCAGCTCTTAAAATGCTTTTAATGAGTTCTTTGCAATGGACATTGAGGAAGGGATATTTTTATTGGGGAAACTATAAACTGTGGACTTCTCAAAAATAGTTGCTTATGACATTCCACTTCCCTCTCTTCCTCATCAGGTCGAGGCTTCTCTCCCTGTGTTGTCTGAAAGTAAACATGATGCCGAAACTCTCAGAGTAGTTTTTAATAATCAAAGGACAGTATTCTTTTATATACTGGGAGACTTTGCATTCAAATACTACAGCCTCAAGAAAATTGCTCCACTTTAGGTATGGTTGCAAGGCATGCTCAAGAAGAAAAAACATCAGAAACACAGGTACAAAGTTAAACACAGAAATGCCAGCATTAGAAATAAGAGTACTGACTGTGAAATACTCCTATGTTCCAGAGTTAAGTAATATTTTTCATCTGGGCAAGGAAGAGATGACTATATTCTCCTATACTGAGATGTGCAGCTCTGAAATATTTTTATTGCCAGCAAGACGATCAAAATCAGTTTGATAAACAAGGGCAGGAGTAGTGACAGCAAATGATGCAACACAGAGATCAAAGACCTGAAATTACACAGGATCACTTGGAGTCTATGAAAGCTATTCATTTATGCTAACCTAAGTAAATACAAGGAAACTATTTAGAGAAACTGTAGTTACATAATCTCCATCAAACAAGGCACAGCAAAATTGTTCCAATCATTTACTAAAATGTTATGAATTAATTAACTGGCAGCTGGGTCAACTTGCTGTCTTTCCCAGAGGCATAAACCCGAGACAACACGCAGGGATGCCACTTTCCAAGCTCATGGGCAGAGTGAATAGTATGGGAATTTCTGTTCTAGTGGAGGCACCAAATGGAGATAACTCACTTCTGTGTCTTAACTCCTACTAAGCAGGGTTTTACACCTAATTCTCCACAATGGCACTGAAATTAGAGCCCCAGTGACAAGCAAGGTCTTGCCCCTCATAGTTCTGACTTCTCCCCTCAGCAGGCCCTCAGCGGCTGAGACAGCAGCATTTATGAAAAAATTTGCTGTGATTGTTAAGCTAAAAAATACAACTTCCACAGGAGAACATATGTGGACACTTCTGAGTGCTTCCACTCCTAACACTAAATATGAGTTCTTGTAAATACTTTGACCTGAGTTTATACAGGAACACAGGCTTCCATGAGGGTAGCTCTTAATATGTAGATGGCCTTAAAGCTCTGTTAGAAATACACAAAGCATTGCGTTGTTTTATTTAAAGATACATAATGCAGTTTAAATAGAAGATAAAGTTTGCAACTTCTACTGGTCTCTACAAGTACGCTGTGAGGAAAATCCCTGGCAGTTACAGTATCAGTTATATATTGGGACTGACACAAATAACTTAGAAGAAAGAAGACCGTAATTTCTCAAGGCTAAAATATATCAATATTAATTTTATGTGAAGTTGCTTAACATTCAAAACTTTCTTCTCACACAAATCATTTTCACCTGCTCCTGCTGTTGCTGCAGATGAACAGCCGAGGAGAGAGGACAGAAAGAACCAAAACAACACAGCACTGGGAATAAAGGAACACACTGTGTCAAAGAGGAAGCCCAGAGCTATTGGAAAGCCCTGTACTCCAGTTAAGCAAGGCAATACAACATGACTTCTAACAAAGACAATTTGAAACCAATTACAACCCAGAAGATTAATGTATTGACTCTGGCGTAGATGAGCCTGAGTTTTCCACCGCCCATATTTCCCAAGAATCCTTGTCTAACTCATGGAAAGAGGGGTAGAGCTGCTAGAATTTTGGAAATGCAGTAATGAGAAAGTTTGAAAACAACTTGAGGAAACACAGATTCCTGCTGAGCACAGAGTTTTCAACAACAGCTAAGATTTATTATATTGAAATTTTTTTCCGACATAGATACAAGCTACAACAGAGTGTGTTTCCTTTCCAATTCAGCCACAGCTGAACAGTTCATTGAACCATTGCAGTAAGAAAAGAAGCTTTCACAACAACTTTAAGAAGCTCTCTTCTTTTGGGATCAAACAGATACATTATTAAAGCAATGCCTGTAAGAGGAATCAACCATTGGACTAAGTGATGGCAAGGATTGCTGGGCAATTAAATCCAATTATTAATTTCGACATATTGATGAGAACTTCAGAACAGAGTATTGAGGAAAATAAATTGAAGACAAATGCTCATGAAATTATCCTTTGAGTCATTACTTTCCCTCTGCCCTGGATCTGAATATTAAGAAATGCAAACAGCCCTCTTCATCAATATTTAGAAAAGTTTTATGGGCAATGCATACAGTAAATTCAGTTTTAAATAATGATATTATTAGCACACTTACTAAGCAATCCCAGTTTTGCTTTGTTTGGGGGTTTTTGCTATAGAGAAATGGGAACAGACAAAAGAAGTGACACCTCTGAGAATTTCTGCTGCAGAAAGTAAGCTAGCAATAGTCATCAAACCCAGCATTTTTAGATCTTTCCCTCACCTTCACTAGTTTAATGATATGAAAATTTAACACCCTTTTCAAAGAGAAATATATAACCAATGTGACACAAACCCAGTGAAATAATACAGCCACATGAACTCTGTTTGGAAGCAGCTGACTGGTCAAACAGCACATGGGTAGCCTTCATTAGTCCCAGTATATGCTGCTCTTTGATTTGCTCCCATCAAGTAAAGGATGTCAAGGTAAAGGTACAGCTGGTTCTTTGAAAGGAAGATCATTAAGGAATAAAAATTTAAAACCTTCAAAGTATCAAGGTTTTACCATCAACCCATCTTCTAACAATATCGGATGAACATTCTCCGTTTTTTCCTCACAGAAGGGAAAACACTTTTTGTAGAATTTACAGTACAGTATTTACAATCAAATAATCTTTATTATTTACATAAGTCACTTTCAAAACCTCTCTCGTAAATCACATCTAATTCTATTATTTGGTTTTATTTTATCCTTTTTTCTTTCCTTTTTAATTTTTTTTTTTTTAAATTTAACTTTGCTCCACAGAAATATCAGCAATTATGCTTGGTAGAACGGGGTAAGAAGTTCACACAAAGCTCTCTCACTGCACGGGCAGTGATGACAGGTTCTGTTAAATATGCATTTTCTCACCTTAAAGATATTTCACTGGAAGAGCCTGAGCAGCAGAAGAAACAGCAATGATCTCTTGGCAAGCACATATAAGCTGCCATTATTGTGATGAAACATTAAACCACGAGCGGCTTCCACAGCCAAACCTGCTTATGCAAAGGAGCACATTTCTTCAAGTGTTTTACTTTAAATAGATATTAAAGTACTTTTAAGAATTGTCTTCTAACTCAGCTTTTACCTCTTTGTACGTATAATACAATACATCATTGTGTTTTCTGAGTAAGGGTTTGGTTGTTTTTATTTTTTAAAAATCTTTGAGAAAAGATTAAATTGAAAAGAAATTAGCTGCCTTCTGCTTCCTACCAGCAAAGAAGCACAGACTTTTTAAAATCCTGGATCAAAACTACCTTATGCAATTTCGAATTTGCCAAGCCTAGTACCAATCCATCAAAGAAGGATTTCCTTCATTTCATTTTGGGCATTTACATAAGTACCTTAAGTTGGGTCACTGGAATTATTCTCCCTCATTCCCCATCCCATCCCACTCCATTCAGAAGGCTGATCCTATAATCTAATTTCACAAAAGAAAACTGCACTTTCTCCCCCTGTGAAGAAGCAAATATACATACAGCTTATTTTCATGGAGGCTTGATCTACAGGGGGTTAATATTTTAGAACTCCTAGGTAAAATTTGCAATCACAGGAGGAAAAGCTAAAGAGACACTTAACCTCAGGAACGCCTCACGTCTTTGTGACATTAGGACCCTCCAAATGTAAATTACTGCACAGGCAATGTTTTTTCAAGTTTTTTTCCTCTGAGAAGAGGAGATGAAGGAAAAAAGTATGAGATGCCCTGGAAGAGCTTCCTGTTAGGAATAAAAGAGTTTTTTACAAGAACATGCTTATCACTGTAGACCCACATCTTGGATTTCTAAACTGGATTTCAGAATGTAATGAAATTTACCCTTTGCAAGCTGTTTTGGAGATCAGTTCAAGAGCCAAGTCACCAGACTCACTGAGATATGTAAAGGATAAAAAGTGACAATAAAATTGCCATTTTTCTCTTTACATATAAGAAATTACTAAATGTGCAGAATCATAACAAACTTCAGTAACAACAACAACAACAAAAAAAACCTGCTTGCAAAATTAATTGCTTCTGCAAAATAGCTCCCTCTTCAGTTTTCTTTCAGGTTGATCCTCCTGATTTGAACATACAAAAGATCCTTCAATCAATGTCACCAAATGGAAAAACTGTGTTAGATTGAGGTGGTATTTTAATTTCATGGACTTGTCCTCCTCAAAGTTAAAAGCCAGAAGATACCATTAAATCCCTTAATCAAATGTTTATGGAATACTATTCCACAGTATTCAACAATAGTTGGTCTGCAAATAGGTTTCCCCATATTTTGATATAGTAATTTTGATCTATAAAGAAAATTGCAAGCTAACCACAGAACTTCAGTCCTCATTTAGACAAACTGGACAAAAGTAATAATATACAGCAAACAGCCAGTGTCCAGTCAAATTGTTTGTAATCCAAAAGAATGAACAGTGACCAAGCTCAGAAATTTAGTTTTCCTAGTTTAACAAGTGATTTTCTGAGCATGTATACAATTTTGAAGAACTTGGCCTTTCAACAACTACTCCTTACATTTATTTGTATGTTCAGAGGCAAGAGCATAAAAATGAGACTGCAAAGCTTTTGTTCAGGGTTCTTATCTGGTTGAACAAACAGTTAGAGAGCATCTATGAATATTTTGATATATTGATAGCCCAAAACAAGCTAAGAATTCTCACCTTACACATGGAAATGCAGAACTGAAAGTGAGCTGCAACACAGCTATTTATTCCTGGATGGAAAACTTACTTCATTTTAGAAAGGGGAACTAAGACAGCATTGCCACAGCTGAGGAAAATGCCACTTTCTCTCAGTATTTGCAAGATCCTAGCAGGTAACAGCTGTAAGTCAATGCAGGGGATATTCTTCTAGTTATATTGGGATAGGAAGGTGTGTGGGGGTAGTTTTTTTTTTAAATTAACTTACTTTAACCTTATTTTAGATTTCAGTTTCCATTTTCCTCTTGAGGCCTCTTTTCGAGTACCCTGAACTTGTTTCAGATGTAGCAATTTGTCCAACTAGAAGAAATTATGCTATTAATGATGTAGAAAGGGCCTAGATAAGAAGTCACTAAATTTCTCTACAAGATAAGCTCTTTTTTCATAAAGGATGAGGATGCTAAACCATGAAATTTTCAACATTTAGGACTGTACTGCTTAAGAGTAGAGCAGGCATTTCTAATTAAAGAGTAAGTGACATTCTTCTTTCAAAGTTCTCCATTTGGTTGCTTATGTTTTTAAAAAGGGAACTGTTAGTTATAGAAGCAGTATATGTTTATGTAAATCAAAGATATCTCTGTAGAGTAGACGTAGAAATCAATATCTAATTAACCTCTGCAGGCAGTTTTACTTCTAGCATTTATGCTTTATTTTCCAGTATATTAATGATTGGGAATTTAAATAATTTTGGTTCACTAGAGGGATCACATGATTTTTTTAAATACTCAGACTGATCTAGCTGAGCCCTGGATGAGGACAGGGAGAGGAGCAGCCTGAATTCACTGTGAGGAGCACTCAGTTTGGTGATCTGATCACACAAGCTTCTACGGAATCACATATTCCAAGAAACACTGCCAAGGTCCTCAAGAGTTTACAATTCTTCAGATGCACTGAATTGCTTTACTAAACACTAATTGCACAAGAAGAACATATTTTTGTGTATATTTCCACAAAAGAAGTAAGTGTTATCTTAGCAGTACAACAAGAACCCTGAGAGTACTCTTTTTTTTCCCCTTGCAAGAGAAGTCAGATTGTAAAGCTTTAAGCATATACAAGAGTTGGGTCAGACTAGATGGATTTACAGTAAATGCAAGTATTTTTGGGTTCCATTTCTGAGTAGCAATGATATGTCTTGGCAAAAGACTGGCATTCTGTCACGCTTTTGCATCTCCCATATCGGTCAAGGAACAGGAGTTAATGATATAAGTTTTCAATCCAGAAAAGAGCTGCCTTTATTACTTAGAAGATGGCAGGTCACATTTCAGGGAATGAGTTCTAGAAAATTCTGTATCCAGCAGGGAGTGTACATCAGCATGAATGGAAAACTGCAAGTCAGAAGCTATGAAACCATTACAAATTCCCTCAATGACCTTCTTTCAGCACAGGACTTTTGCAAGCATCAATCCACATCTGCTGAAATAAAACCTACTTCCCACCACCTCTTGCCTCACACAATATGAGTGATTAATATTTGTTTTCTGTGGAAGTGTATTCCTTGCTCCCTGGGTATTCCTTGCTTTCTGTCTTTGTTGTGCAGTGAAATTAGAGACAAGAGGACAACTGCCCATATGGAAAATACACTGCAATGTCCATATGCAAAATATACACCATTGCAAAATCAACACCACACTGGGCTGGAAAAAGCTGCCAACCTGTCTTTGAAAAGAAAAAAAAAAATTAAAAAGCCCAAACTACAAACTTAAAAAGGAATAAAAAAGGAAATGAGTCATGGGGAAAATTTCAGGGAAATTTCACATGAAAAGGAAACCCATAAGCAATTTCATAAAGTTTTCCATGCTGTTGTCCTCCCCCTCTGTCCCCTGCCCTTTCTTTTTTCTTTCCCAGAAGTTTGATGGAAGAGGACAGGCCTCAAAATACTTTTATTTATCCTGCTATTAGAGGGAGAACAAAACAGAGAACAGGCCACAGTGTGCTCTGACACTCTGAAGATTTGTCTGCTGCATCTTTTTATTCATGGAATAAAAAAATGCATTGCATCAAGAACTGGCAACTACAAGCATTCAAAAACTATGAATCAGATTGCCAAAACCCAAACACATTAAATAACCATTCCATCTCCAGTTTTCAGACATGCTGTCAGGAAATGAATGGTTTCTTTCTTCTCCTACGTCAAATGGGCAGGTGGAAAATTCCCAAGCACGTTCTTCTCATGGCTATGTTCTCAATCAGCTGGAAAGCAAATGTGTCAAAGTCCCAATAAGGTCATTTGGATTTATATCTTCAGTCCCTCCCTGACACTCAGAGGCAGCCTTCTGTCTTTGCTCCTGCACTAGAGAAACCAGAAACTTGGGAACGTCCAGGATGTAGAAGGAGATAAAAGATTCCAAGAGATAAAGATGGGTCTTCAACATCCCTATTATAAATTGGCTTTACTTAAGCAAATTATCTTAAGTCATCACCTAATTAAATAAAGAAAAGCAAGCCGCTTTGCTGTTCCAGGCCAACATACTTTTCTCATGGAGAGCACAATAGTTTGGAGAGCAGATGGAAACACCTGCTGGAAGCTCTGAAGAACACTGATCTTCCCAGCTGCTCACAAGACTGAAGCATACTGCTCTGCTTGATACATTTACCTGCTCACAAGCTTACAACCTTTGCAGCTTCTACACATTATTCAGAGTCAGTCTTGACTCTGAACGTGGCCCAAGAAAAGGCTTTCTCAAAAACATTTACCACAAATACAGTCTGCAGGGTAATTTGTTTGAATTAATTCAGAACAAGGAAAATTGAGTCCTCATGCAAAACATTTGTTTCCAGGAGGCTCACAAAGGGATTCTGCTACTGAAATGACATCATGTTTTTCTTGAACAAGTGCGGTTTTACAGGAGTCTTCCAATGAGACATTGCCTGGACTCAGTGAATCAAATTTTCTAGCTTTAGCACTTTCCAAAATAAATAAAAAAGAAACTATATTAGCAATCAAAATAGAAGCAAAAGCACAGGAATTGAGAAGCTCTTTTCCTACACAGACACGGTATCCAGATTCCAGGCTATGTCTCCATTTGGATGGCTGTTCCTTTTGATTTGGAATTCTACTTTGACAGTCATTGACCTGGAAATACTTCATAGATACTCAACCCTTGGGGAATAGTCACAATTAGAATCCTGAAAAAAATCAAAACATTTTAGGGAGGCCACAAGTACCACCATGACTCACACACATAAAAATGATTTCAAGGAATCAATTATTAGCTGTTTGAATGTGTCATGGCACAGTTCACACACAGGCATTTCATTATACAGATCAATTGTGCAGATCTGACACACCAAAAGGCAGCAATCTCAATAGTTTGAATGTATAAATTCAAACAGAATTTCTTCTAGTATAGCCACTGATGAAAAAATTATTCTTTCTTATCACACATGAACATGTTTAAGTTCAATGGTTTGTTGATAAAAAAAGACCTCTGGGGAAAAAAAATCTCTTAAAACTCTCATAATAATGAATTCACTGTAGCTACAAGAATTTCAATCAAAATAAGAACAACCTGTAGAAAAAGCAGCAGCACATGTGACTCAAGACAAAAGTGGCAGCCAGCCACCAGCCTAACACGAGCCAAAGGACTGACCTTGTCAGCCCCATCAATGGAAGTTGCCACACACTCCTGGTACAGAAGAAACCCAAACAGGGTTTATTCTGTAGCTACAGATAACATCTTGATTATTGCTCTAAGAACCTGCTTCATGTCCCTCTTGCTGCCCTTTGGTCTTAGGTTCTGATCCAGCAGTGCTCTTTGGCCCCTCAGTCGTATCAACTCAGTCTGCCAGCACAGCCTTGGTTTCTAATCTCACCTCTGGTCTGCTTAACACTAACTCCTGGATCTCACTGCCTACCATGCACCCTTCCCTTCCCTACTATTTCTAAACATTTCAATGACATTGGAGGAGGAACAAGCAAGCAGGAGAGAACCCCTAGCCTAGAATCACTCTCTGGAGCTTGTACCCCCATGGTTTTCCACTTTGTTAACAGTATTTCACTCTTGCCTGCCCTAAACCACTGATCTATGCACTCATGCCCCAGTTAGGATTCCTTGAAACCAAGTAAAAGAAAAGCAACTGGCACCAACCCAATCGATACCCTAGAAAGAATAACACCTGAGCATCATCAAGGGCTTACCAGTTACCCGAGAGTTTTCTGCAACCTTAACTGATGAGGAATAAAATCTTAACAGTCAGATAAATCATACACCCTTTACAGTACTTGTTCTCTAGCATTTTCCTTATGGCATCTATTCTGAATTAGAGCAGAGGTTGAAAAAGAATCTGTTTTATTTTGTGGGTTTTTTGGGGGAAGTTTTGCTATTATGCTGGGACAAGGGAAGGAGAGAAACACAAAAAAACTTGGCAAGAAGTTGCAACACCCACTTTTCTTTTGTTATTTTGGCCCCCATTGCCAATATTTTTGGATTTTCATTCTGGAAAAAGGAGAAAGATGAGGAATTGTCTGAAGGAGCATTTGCTGGGCTGCTTGCCCTCAGAAAACTGGAAAATTGCCGAGGCTGAAGAAAGAAAGTATTCTATAAACTCAGATCTGACTTGTGTTGAACAGAACAACATTAATGGAGAATTAATATTTCCAGTGTCTTGACCTAGGAAACTTTGTTATCTCGTATGATGTTCAAAGAAATGACCAGTGGAAAAAACCACAGAAATTGCCAAACAATCAGCAGTAGTGCAGGCAGTTGCCCTGTCTGACAGTGTCTTGTCAGACACCTTGATAAGAAGGTGCAGGAAGAAAGCCTGAAAGAGAAAGAGATGCTGAGTTTATTCTTAGCCTCTGTTAACATTTATCTTATGCCATAAAATACTCAGCCTTACATTCCTCTCACTATTACTCATTCATTAGCAGACTGATCTTGTCTTCTATATAAAAAGACCTAATCCTTTTGTTCTACAAGCAATCCTTAAAGGACTGACAGCAGCCAGACAACCTGCCCAGTCAAACAACAAAGGTACAAATCACACCTTCGGGTTCACTCAGCTCCCAGTAGCAAGTAATTAGTCAGAAGCCCCACACTTAAAATCCTGTGACTTTATTTTCACATCTAAATGCTGTATCTTGCTCTAAGGAAAAGTTTCTATTTTATGGAATATTTTACTAAGAGACATTGTTAACTGTGAATGGTGGCTCAGAGGGTGTAAAACAGCTTCAAGACTTCAGGGAGCATAGCAATAAAGAAGAAGAAATTAGTAAGGAGAAGATTAAATCTTACACCCGGGACTTGTTCAGTTATTACAGAGCAAGGGATGCTCTTGAGAAGCTGCCTCTCCAAGCCAGGGAGGTCTGGTTGGGCTGGCCAACTGTCCAAGGTGCCAACTACTAAGATTTAATCAACCTTTAACTGTAGGAGGAAGTTCTTACTCTCCTGCAGCAACCCCAGGAGAGGAACTGAGGAAAGGAAGGACACAACCTTACTAAAAGGCACCCCTGGCATACCCTTTAAAGAACAGCTGGGAGCCACCAGCTCAGACAGCAGAACCAGCACGGTCATGTAAAAAGACTCAGTCTGCAGTGACTCCTTGTAAAACAAGTATCTGTTCTCTTATCCAGCCTATGTGGCTAAAACCACAGGGGGTAAAGAGAAGGAAAGGTGCCAGCTGGAAAAGTCTAGTCTAAGAAAACAAAAATATTAATTCCTGTTGCCTGCCTTATTTAAAGTATAATTTATTCATCACCACCCCAGACTGAAATGTCTGAGCAACTTCCAGAGCACTGAGAAGTTATTTTTGCCCTCCAAAATATAAGGAGTAATAGAAGCACAACCAACAATCACTGTTTAATACAATAATAATGCAATACTATGATTCACATGCATTAAGTCTGACTAAATATGTCATTATCTTTAAATAGAAATGGCAACTAATAATTTTAACACTAAAAATAGAAAGACATGTGATGTGAATCCTATGTGATTTACTCCTGAAGTGAATATATCATGCTGTCTTTCAAATGTTTTCCTAGGTGCTTTCAGCCTTGGTAATTTTTTTTGTTTTTCGCTCAATTTTGCTTTATATTTCTTTTGTGTACCAAGATATCATCTAGTCACAGAAATGCATTTCTAGAATTTTGTACAAAAAAGGACTACATCACTCCACTGCTACAGAAACCACGCTGATATGAAATGTAGACGGCATTGTAACTAAAGAAAACCAAATGGCAAAGAAGATGACAATGAAATATGTGGGAGCAAATACACAAATAAACCCTTTATAATGAAAGGAATACTGAAAGTCTTCTAAAAATGTCAGCTAGGGGAACTCAATAAAGGTCAAGACACTTTGAAGAGGAGAAGTTAATCAAAGACTTTCTGTATTTACTGTCTTTTGTTCCATAACATAGTACAATGTACTCTAGGTTACTTAAAAGCTGTGACCTTTCTTGCCAGCATTCACTGTTCACTTACACAAAAGTCCCAAGTTTTGAAGAAGCCAAACCTGTTCATGGGTAAACTGTGAGTCTCCAAAAGCACTACTTAAATGACAGAGCTTCACCAACATGATTACTTTTCACTGTTCTTGCATAAACTAAAATAAACAACAGGTGGGGAATGACCCCAGAAACCCCTGCATATATTTGAAATAGCCTTTAATGTTACCATTCCCACCACTAGCAAATGAAAATAGGTGCGGCAAATATCTTTGTGCCAATAAAAATGTTTCATTTAACAACAAAGCTTGTGTTAAGAAGGCCAATTAAAATGTACAGGCACGTTTTGAAGTCACTGAATTTAGAGTTGTGAAAATAAACCAGTATTTTCACAATGGAAGCATTACAAAAACGACAAGCAGACCTCTAACACCTTAAAGAAAACCATGGTTTTCAAATAATTTTCTTTAAACTGTCACTATCAAAATGAAAAATCAAGAATGAGAGGGATTGTGAATAGTATCAAAACTACTCTTGAAACTTAGTTTTTTGTGGCTCAACAACCACATTTTCCTGTGTTTTAAAGTGCTTCTTTCCTTTTTTACAGGACAAGACCATTAACACGAGAGGAGAAACAGCCCATAGCAAGACTACACATCAAGTGCTTCTGTCCTTCTCCACCTCAGGAAAGAGTATTATTTTCCTAGGCTGGCTTAGTTACAATAAGCAACACTTAGGTTGCTCTAACAGCAGCTAAAACTACAGCTTCTGTTTTCAATTCCCATGATTCCCAAGACTTACAAGTGGAAAGGAAATTTGTTTCCCAAATAACACCCCTCATTCTGCAGCTTACGTAAAGCTAAGTAGTTATTTCCTATGAGAATGTTACAGGAGTTAGTAAGACATCTTTTTCTTTTAAAGAGAGTCATCTGTGAGTCACCTCAAACCAATACAGACACAATACCACTACAGACAACAGATCCACACAGAATGGCTGGGGTTGGAAGGGACCTCTGGAGGTCTTCTGGTCCTGTCCTGCTCAAGCAGGACCAGCTGCAGCCAGCGAGCTTATGAACATCTGAGGGAGACTCCATAATCACATCAGGGAACCTGTGCTGCTGCTCACTGAGCCTCCCAATAAAAAAAAAAGGTGTTTTCTGATGTGTCTCAGTTTGTGTCCATTGCCTCTGGTCCTGTCACTGGGCACCACTGAGAAGAGCCTTGTTCTGCCCCCTTTGCACCATGCTTTTAAATACTTACACACACTGCTAGCATGTTCCTCCCCAAACCTTTTCTCCTCCAGGATGGACAGTCCCAGCTCCCACCCTCCCTCACATGTCAGAGATGCTCCAGTCTCCTCACCATCTCTGTGGCCCTTCATTGAACTCTCTCCAGTATATCCAGTATGGGTTTGTGCAGGGACTCAATCCTAAAAATTTCTGGAATAATCTAGAGTATCCTGACTAGCTGGGAAGTTAAGCCTGAAGGGTTAAAAGCTTCACCTAAGCTGCTGCACAGGGTTTTACAAGAAGCTGAAGAGAGCTCATTGCCCTCCAAATTCACAGTAAGGGGGTTTCCCTCTTTAGCCACTACAATAACAGCTTTGGTCCTGGTCCTAACTCAGAGCAGAACAATTAAGGCCAACTTTCAGGAAACTGAATTCTGCCTGAAAATATCTTCCTGCTAGCTGAAAAATTAAGGAGACTATAAAGTCACTTAAAAATTCACCAGTCCTCAGCTTCATTTCAAACAGTTTAAGCTTCATGAGGCAAATAATAAAGATGATAATGTTGTTGTGAAATACTGCCAGGCTGAGAGAAAAAAACAGCAGCTCTGTGTCACAGCATGACCTATCAAAATTGTTCAAATTACTTTAGAAAACAATAAATATATTTAAAATAAAAAAAAAGTTCACTCATCTTCTAACTTTTCTCCCTCTACATTTTGCTAAGAGGACCAAATACCTAGAGAGACTACAAGACATGAGCAACAACTGCAAGCTCCTTTACACTTATTTATATTAAGTCATTATTCTTTCATAGTGCTTCCAGAGCAATTTACAGTAATCTGCAGTATGAAAAAGGGATATAACAGACAAAGAAAATGTGAAGTTATGTGATTAGCATTTCTTAGGATGTCAGAATTTTTAATAACTAATATTGTAGCAAAGAAGAAAGAGATTAATGGCAACAGAGCAAGCAAGAAATGGGATTTTAGGTATATTATAGAATATAAAAAATTGAAAGTGATCTAAAACCTCTAACAACATATTTATAAGTCTTTTTTACTGGTAACAGATTCCAAGCTTCAAATCAGGTTTGACTGCATTAGTTAGGAGGGAAAAATGTAATAATTTCCTGATACTTCACTGAAATTCTTAGACCAAACTACAACAAAAATAAATAATAATTCCTTTTAGAAGGAATATTAGAAAAGGATTCTCCTCCAGTTGTTCAGAAACTTTAGGGATTTAAAGTATTTCAAAATGTCTGGCTGCAGTTCAACACAACATGGCTAATGGGACTCTGTATGAACTCTCCCATAACACTTTATCTAGTCAAATAATTTCTGTTTATAACTTTCTGTCTCTAGCTTCCATACTGACAGACAGAGATATCAAGCATATAAATGGGAAACTACATTAAGAGATATCATAACTGACTCTTTGAAGCTGAAAGTAGGTTTTTCTATACATTCTATACAAGAACCACCTCAAGTCAGCTGCAAGACATCCTATAAAATAACATCTAGAACCTGCAATTTCTGTAAAGCTGTTACACATTTTGATAGCATAATTTAGTCACTTTCTATTATGCAGACCACGTAACAGAAATATACTTTGAAATGGTAACACTTTCGCCCATCAAAGTTTATTTGGTGCATAAAGGAATGTTTTCTTTTTACTACTAGCAGGGAATTGAAGGCATTAATTGTAATTTGTTATCAGATGTACCAATAAAGGTGGTCACTGTGTCCTCCATCAAAAGCTGAAAAAGACTTAACTGATCACCAAATAAGGTAAACTATGATAAATCTAAAGCTTCAAGCTTCACATCTCATTTAAAATGCATCTCTCCAAGTTATCAACTGCAAAGACATCTGCCAGTTCATCAAGTCAGCTTTGTCTCATTCTAAATATCATAAAAGACTAAGGTACATTTACATCAAGTAACTTCAAATACATTTTTAGGAGTCTGAAATTCACTGTGAAAGCCAACAAAGATTAGGGAAAGCTGTCTATCCCCAGTTAAACAGTGCAAGTCAAAGCACAGAGGTTCAGTACAAATTCCTTGGGAGAAAGGCATCCCAATCAATCAGCCTGAAACTGGAAGAAGTGGTCCCGGATGGCCAACACAATTTTCACAAGTTACTGTGAGGAAAATTTCAGAATGTGAGTTGAGAATTTAGAACAGGATCTTTTCCTCTTACCTCTTGGAACAATAGCCATGTGCTCAATCATGCATATGTAAATAGACAAGGAACTATTTCACTCTGGACCAAAGCAAGATTTAAGTGAGAGGCATAAAGCACAGTTCAGTCAAACTGCAGAACCATTTGTGATTGTAAATGGCTTTGTAGAAATAACTTGGAATACTGACAGATTTCTTTCCCTGGTGCTCTTGATCCTATACTCAGGAACTCAATCCAGTGACCTCTCTTTGGAGTCAGCATTGATCTTGGGTATCTATCATTCACCTACAATAAAAGAGCTGCCAGGAAAACAGTCTCAGACTACAGATGAAGTGATTCTGTGGAAATCTAACACATAATGATTAGTTTCAGCCTGAAAAGTGTTTTGGTCAGATACAGCAACATCGGAATTTAAAGGGGGGGGGAACATCACGTTTAGCTAGGGGTCATCCTCAGCCTGAGTACAGTTTGCTATGTTCACAGCGGAGATCAGGGCATTCAGCACCACTCAAAAAAATTTGGGACACTGAAACACAGTGAAAGATGGAGAAATTACAAAGCACCAGATTTAAGGTTTTTGTTCCCTGGCTGGTTTATTTTTTCACCCAGGAACCCCATCCTATCTAATGCACAGGCCTTGACAGCAGGGTGAAGAAGGAGAAATAACTTTGTATTTCTTGTTCCCCTTCCCATAGCAGAGTGCTCAGATATTAAAATTCTAGGACAAAACCCTCTTTCCCCCCCTTTTCGCTCCATCATAAGTTTATTATACTGCTATCTGAAAGTGTTGCATTTCAGTAATTTATTTTCACAAAAGATTCCATTTGTATTTTTATAACTCAAGGCCTACAGCACACAGCATATGAATTGTGTCTGCTTAATCTGGAATGTTTCCAGACTAATTTCTTTTTCAGAATATTTGTCACTGTGCAGTACATCACAAGCACAATTCACAGTTGTTACCAGCTTCAGTTGCAGCTGTGAAAGCTTTGCATTCTTTATTTTATAGATGTCCAATTTGGAACCTTACTATTCAAATACAAGGATCACAAGTAGTTACTGTTAATAATGTTACATATCTTGCTCTTTAAGCAAAAAGTAAAATCCAGGTCTTCAGTGGAATTTAACTACAGAAACTTTCAGATCATCATCTCCAATCCTTTATTCAGTTCAGGATACAACATCAAGTACATGAAACAAGTAAAATGGGTTCTAGAGATTACATTCTTTAAATCTTTAAGGCATTCCTAAAATACAAGCCACGGTAAACTGCAAGTTTTTTACGGGGAGGGGTGCAAAAGAGAATGCATTAATGGAAATACATCTGGTCAATTCAAACATGGAGATGTGAGTGACATTAAAACACTTAGCCCATATATCACTTGTCACTTTTGTTTCCGTTGGTATTTTAATGAAGTCTAAGATCATGAGCCTGCTGTGAGGAGAATCTGAAAAAATAACAGTTGCTCATCTCTAATAGCAATCATGTAACTTAAGAAATGTCATTTTAATGTTTCCAAGGAACAAAGGAAAGAAAAACACTCCAATGACAATGTAGGATATCTTAAATAGAGGAAGACCCAACATTCCCAGGTAAAATATGCATGCTTTCCTAAAAAGCAAAATGTCAGCATTTAAGTTGGTCAAAACTTGTAACTTCCAAGCACCCCTTCAAATACTTCAGCTAAATTAAAAAAAACAAGCAAACAAAAAAACCCCCACAATTGGAACATTATCTAGAAAGGGATCAGACATAACTGTTTCTGCATTTGCTACATTTCAGGGTAGGTCTGATAGCACTAACAAGTTAATGGATGAAAGGGCAAAGTGCTAATTAAAGCAAAAGCTTTTATTTCAAGCCATTAGAGTAAATCTGTATAGTCAGTGTAAAATTCCTTAAACCAGCAGGCTCAACTGAGTTAAAGAAAGAGCAAATCCTATCATATTTAATGTTTCTCATGCCTGATCTAGGTACCTTTTTATGAGTATGTCACTATTTTCCTCTGTAGAAGCAAAATAATGTCTTCTAGTGCTACTAAATGCTCATAAAAGAACGGATTTTCAAATAAAAACATTAATATGAAAGTCCTAAAATGTAACTAATTTTCCTTTTGAAATAAATTCCATCCATTAAAAAAAATCAATGAAAGCAGGCTTACAGAATTTGAAGGTAATAAAGTAATGATTGCAAGTATTTTCTATTATTTTTCTTTTTTCCTACTAGTTACATTGTAGTCACAAAATTTCTTTAGTCTACATTAAGGAACAACTTATCCAAGTTAACTTCCTTCTGAAAAAATTAATTGAGCTTTTATTATGATTGCATTTAGAATGCTTATATAGAAATTTCCTAAGCTTTTTCCAGACCGAAAACAGTTAAAATGTTTTAATTAAACCACTTTTCCTTGAGAAGTATTTCCTTTACAATGTTTTTAATATAACTCAACATTGGCTGCATCTTTCTTGACAGATGGTATTTCCTTAACAGAGAATGTCTCAAATGGTTTATGTATAACATTCTTTCTAAAATTCATTTCCTTTCTGTGTAAGAAGTTAATACACCAAGAAAAAAAAAAAAGAAAACCAGGAATGCTTCATGCCATGTGGGATATAACAGTTCTAGAATTTTGCTTTAAATTAGCCGAGTAATATTTTGTAGAAATATTATTAACGTGATTGAAGCTTAAGATTTGGAAAACGGAAAAATACTTGCCCGCTACACTGCTTCTCTCCAGATCCCACTCCAACATTAACTTCTCTTTTATGTTCTACTCCTCAGCCCCATGTCTGGTGGAAATCTGGCAGATCTTAGTACAGTTCAGCTTAGGAAAGAGATGTTAACTGGGTGACTGTTTTCAAGAACAACAGACTGGTAGTTCTGTAACAAATAGCTCTCAAACCAGAGAGGAAAGTTCCTATAACTTAATTCTAAAATCATTCAAAACACTGAAATCAGCAGAAAAGCATACCATAATCTTTCTCAGGAGGAGGACAGACACTGAGGTCTCACAGAAGTAGATGCAGCTCCTAAGGGTGAGCCACTCCTCCATGTTACATCAAAACACAAGTTCTTAAGAACTTGTTGTTCTTAAGTTGTAGCAGCTGGCTGTGGAAGAACCAAGGTTCCACAAGCAAAAAATCTGGGGGAAATGGAACCTTTGTAGGATATTAAGGCCAAAGGTACTGGGTTTGCAGGTTGTAATATACACTCCCTATAAAGGTTGTAAACCTTTGGCTGGAGAGCAACAGCAGTAAGAACAGTCTTTAGGTGATAAAGAAATACCTGTTGATAATCTCTTTTTCCTCTTGTTATGCTATAAGCACTCATTCAAATATTACTTTTCTAACAGATCAAATAATGTTCTATAAAGCCGAAAATTTTTATTCTAAAATATTCTGCCGCCTGTGGAACTATATTTACAACATTTTGCAATTACTGCTTTCCATTTCTGGGCATCTCTTAGCTAATATGCCATTCTGCAATACTTCTAGTAAACATTATCATCTGTGTTAATATTGTGTACATGAAGAATATCTTTCACTGAAATCCAAAGCTACCAGAGAGTTTCCTTACATTTTAAGGTATGCCTTAAATTATGTATTTCTAAGCGTCAGCAAAAGCTTGTCCTAAATATGCCTTTTTCCAGCTACTTTTGTACTTCAAGACACAGTGAGAGATCATGGAGACTGGGAATATAATCTTTCTTTCTAGTATGCAGACTCATTTTAGCTTTCTGCTCACAGCAATGCTAGCTTCAGATCTGATGGCAAGCTGAATGCCCAGAGCTCATGATAACAAAGCTTTCAGCAATATGTGCAGTGCCAGTCTGCCTAAAAGATTTTTATGGAAGCCTTACATAAAGTTTAAAAACAGCTGTATTTAGCATCTCTATTTGCCACTGATGACCTTTAAAATGAACAAGGACCTGAAGGAACTGGGGGTCACAGACAACATGGGAATAACTTACAGCTTCCCTTTGAAAAGGGGAAGGATTTCCTACAGCCACTTCAGAGGGCTGGTGCTGTTGCAGGAGGGTGAAGGTCTGCCAAGCTGCAATGGCACTGAGAGAAGACAGACCATCAGAAAATCCAGCCAAAACGTGACTGAAAGAACAAAAGTTTATCAAATCCACTAAATTTTTCATCAGGGTCTTTCTTCAATTAAAAAAATAATTGCTATTAATATGTTTCCAAAGAGAACAACTGCACAGGGATGCTGTGTAACATATCGTATTTGTTCTTCAGTAGACCAGCCTACCATAACAAAACCCACATAATTTCAGCTATTTTTCCCTTTAGACAGAAGATAATATGTATTCCTGTACTATCATCAACCATTTTACTACTATCCCTGTTGTGACCACTCCAGACACATTTGCTTCTTCCTAAACTTAATTTCCATACTTCCATAACTACAGAGCCATTGGCTCAATTTTGCAGGTGTCATCTCTCAAGGTCCTTTGATGGCCTGCTGTAATTATAACCCACACCAAAAAACAGCTGTTTGACAACTTTGTAGGCATTTGTCTTTCAAAAACTATTAAGGTGGCAGACAAGATAAACATGCAGCTTTTTTACCCACTCTCATAACCTAAATGGGACATGCTGTTCTATTCAAGCATTGTTTTAAAGTGTTTTTTATTGCTTAATGGAATTGACACTGTTCAACATCTAATACAGTATCCAAGACAGATGCAAAACTAAATGCTTCTCAGTATTTATCAAAAAGACCAAGATTCTTTCTTCATAGTAGGACTGAGATACAATACATACAATGCCTGTCTTCATTGCAACACAAGTAAAAATACCCTGTGAGACACATTTTTATAGAAATCATTATTTCAAGTAAATTTTGGAAATTGGCATCTCAAGATAGACTAATTTATGACAAAATAATGAAGTATTCATTCTGTGATGAATGGTAGACCCATGCAAGCACTCAAAATAGTGGATAACTGTAAGGATTTCATTTAAAACTTGGTATTCAAAAGAAAATTTAAACCTGATGTTCCTAATAAAAGAAGACACTTCTCTGAGCAAAGCCATAATTTTGGGAGAGACACACCCTTTGTCACTTCCAATGGTTAGAAATAGATGAGTCTGCAAAACATTTATTGTAAACTATATTGAGACACAAGTATTTTTTTAAGGAAACTCTAGTGCAAAATCTATGCATCTCATAGAGGCAGCACAAAACACAGCAAGACCAATCCTTTCCTCAAACAGTCCACCACCAAAGTTTAGAAAGATCAAACATAACCAGAACACTACATTCCATCTTCCTAGACAGTCTGTAATTATTTAAGAGAGATTCAAACAAACCAAACACCCCCTTTCCAAATGTGAAATGCATGCCAATTCCCAGGACATTAACTGGGAATTCCACTATCTGATGATGAATTACACATAAATAGCTCACTGGCAGCCCATCGTTTTTACTTGTCCCGAGGACAAATCTACTGACCAGGGCAAGAGATCCTAAAAGAAATTGCTGTAACTGTTTTCTTTTTAAAGGAATTCACTAGGTAAATTGACAGATTAGTGGTGTTCTCACACTGAAGAGGGAGGACCAGAAGAAAGCTACTGTCTGTTCAGGAGGCTGAAAGGATACGATCAGCCTTACCCTATCAGACTACAGGTTGTCTCAATAGCCTTGGCATGAGTGTATTACCTCACACTTTCAGAAATGTTGGAGTCAAGAAAAAAGGATTTCCATGAGGAAGAGTTTAAAAGGAAAAAAATGTACTGGTTCCCAACAGAGACTTAACAGGTATTTCTTTTACTTGTTTTGCCCTTTGACAAATCTTTTGCAGTTTTCCTCGGCTTTGTTAAAGAACCAAGCAATGACTTCCCTGGAGCACATGGTCTCCAGCTCCAGCTGATATACAATCTCAAAAATATACCCAGCAGAACCAGAATCAAGCTCCAAGTTCTGACCATAGCCTGAAAGCCCATTTGTAGGTTGGCTCACTTTGAAAAGCTGTATCTTCCATGGATCAGCATGTGGCCACCACTGTCTCCTGACTTATCATACCAGAAGAGTTAAAAGTTGTTTTTCAATGAGGACAAAACATGTAACTGCTATTCAGTGAGCAGAATGCTCAAGAAATTCCCACTGTACCACGAGAATTCTGGGGAAGAGTTAGTCGAGTTTATGAGAAAAAACCATTGAGTGAAATTAAAAGTGCACCACGTAAGTTTCTTAAAAGTAATAGCACAAGCCGAAGCAATTAGAAGAAAAAAAGAAAGCTTTACCAGTCGTCATTAAATATATTATTATTTATTCTTGCTAAAGTACTATCAGCTTTTTCAAAACCAATGCTCTTTACACTCAAGCAGATCACAAACATCTTAAAACATCACAAAGATCTTAATAATAGCAAATGGAATTGATCAAATGCATGATTACTGTAGGTATTAAAAACCAGAAGGATCTAGTCCTTCTAGCACCTGAATAATAAAATAAAGCATCTTAAAAACTGAATGAGTCTTCTCACAATTCCATGTCCAAACTAGGACAGAATTTTTCTGACATTATTTTCACTAGAGAAGTAATTTATCCAAGCTAACCAGCACATCTCATATAAAAACACATAATGGAAATCCACAGAATTCATAATTTTCTTACATTTGTCCTCACATTTAGGGAAAGGAGTTCACTCTACCTGTGATCAGAAGAAATGCTCTATCTGAAGGAAGTCTGCTGACAGACTCCCTTGATCTCTGAACACGCTGCCAACTGGAAAACTTTCTCAGTATAGCCAAGACCTTTTTTTTTTTTTTTTTTTTCATTTGGGTAAAAAACAGCCATATAAGAGCAGTAACAGTTTTGGGGTCTTTTCACTTGAGGGTTTTTCTAGTATTTTTCTAGAAACTTAAACTACCAAATGTTTAACAGTAACTCTGAGGGCTGTAATTGTCACCTGACAGATGCAATTCAGATTGCTTCCCACTTCTAGGTGGAAATATATAAAATGCTGAATATCCTCTACCCAGAGCTTTCCACTTGCTGTACATCTGTTTACAGCTTTAACTCACAAACTCAACATGGTAACTGTATCCTGCCCAAGGACATACAAGACAACCAATGAAAACTTCAGTCATCTCCAAAACTTCACACTCTGCTTGCAGAGAAGTCTGGAAAAACAGAGGCATTTTACTTTGTTTTGATGTTGTAATTTAGCTGCTTGATGAGTGGAATTTGCAGTTTCTTTATAAACAGCTACCTTTCAAATTTCAGAAATACAGCATGAAGTGCTTTCAGTGGTATTTATTACAAAGAGATTACTAATATCCCATTTGAGGCTGTCTATAAGCAAATTATAAAAACACTTCAAAAGCACTGATCAACTTAAAAACATTAATTTCTGCATACATTTTTCTATGTAAGTTAAATCATATTAGGAGGACATACTTTTTAAAATATGGCTTGAGCTAATTTTAAAGATGGTTGGAAAAGTTTGGTCTACACTGATTAAAATCTATACTTAAATGAAAGGAAAATTTAACCACACAAACTGTGCTCATTTTAGAAAAACAAGCATATCACTGCCAAAGTGCTGTCCTAAGTTTAGATTGCTGTCTGACTAAAACATTATAATTATGAGAAACCGAAATGGATTTCTAAATGTTTCAAGATGAAACAGCCATTGGGTAATTTGCAAGATATGCAATTATCTTCTGTATTCAAACACATAATACTAATACTCAATCTGAACAAATGCAGGCTGTTTGTGTGAAGACTGAGGAAATCAATGTTAAACATCAATACCAACACTAGATAGGAATAACCATAATGAAATCTAAGAGCAGAATTACCAAGTGATGTGGAATTAATTACTTCACGAATTTTCTTCAAGGAGAAAAAAAAAAAGGCCTGGAGTCTCTCTTTGTTGCTTCTGTCTCTCCAAGATCTGCTCAAGCTGAACAGAGTATCCTCAGCCCTTCCATCCCTGTTAAAAATGCATCAGGAGGCAAGCTCTCATGTGTAGCAAGACAGCCACACTTTTAACTTCAAACACCAGAGAGGTTCTTCCAATAGATTCAAAGGGTCGTAGAACATATGTTCTGCTACTTCACAATTAACATTCATATCTGCGTTGGATCATTATCATACTGACCATGCAAAAGTTAAAAGGAAACAAAAATTAAAAATAACCACACACTCACCCCAGATCTGTTTGTCCATTTCACATACAACCATTGTAAATTCCAGTTACTTTGAAAAGTAAGTTAAATCTTGATCAGCAACAATCATTACCAGCTTGATGCAATTAGCAGGACTGCAAGAAATGCAAAATAACTCCATTCTTGTTTCAAAATCATGATTGCATGTACTTGTCAGTACCTGCACTGCCTTTGTCTTTGATTTAGGAAGAAAAATTATTGATTGTGTTCTACTTCTCAGTCTCTTTTGAAAGCCTGAGTGTAAAGCTGTCTTTTGACTCTTCTGACTACAGCCCAGTCTGTCGTTTCACTGATTTAGTGAAAGGAGTACAAAACAATCTGTCCTTTATATATGAAAACACACAGGAACTGTGAGCATGTCTGGGGGCACAACAGTTCCCAGGACCACCATTGTTCAAACGGTAATTTCATAAAGGACAAAAAAAACTTTTCAGAAAAAAATTAATTCTCCTTCTACCAGCAGTGTGAGGTGATCCACATAACTGTTTCATACAAACTCATGAGGCAGTCTTCATTTGGCCTTCAGAGCACCTCTGGAGCTGCCATCAAAGGAGAAGAGCAAATAGAGATCAATTTCTCTCAATGGTAAGAGATGCTGGATGCCTTAAAAATAATAAAACCATCGTAAGCTCAATGAAAAAGCACCTGAGATTAAGAAATATCTTTCAAAAACACTGGAATGAAAGCAGTATCTGCTCCTTTGATACCTAAAGTAACATCAACAGCAGGTTTTATAGCAAAGGATGCCTGAAACAAGCTCCTCAAGAGTCAGGGGAGCTTTGGTAACAACACACAAAATTTTGGAAAAGCAAGGTGAAAAAAAGCAGTTCTGTTCTCAAAGGGAAATCACCTTAAGCCTATTATCAGATTACAGGCAAATTAATTTTCTCAAACTCATGAAAGGATAGTGTGTGAGCCCAGTGAAGCTACTAATTTTGCACTGGCAAGTAAAGACTCTCACAGTTTTTAACTGCATAGCATACAAGAACTCTAATACAAACAAATGTAATTAGGTAAATTAAATTTATTGTATCAAAACGAGGTCAAGTTCACAAGTAAACTAGCTCAGCTAAGAGGAAAAAAAATAGGAAAATGAAGAGACATTTTGTGTATGTTTGAAGAATTCTGCTAACATAGCTCTATCACATCTCACTGTGCCCTGCTACAGCAAAAATCTGGACAATTCACAGTTGTCTTTCAGGAGCAGTTTACTCGTTAGGCCAAGGCAACAAATAGCAAAATCAAACTGTGAACCTTTGCCCACAGTCTGCAGGGACCTGCTCCAAAAATTCAACTCTCCAGAGGTTCCATCTCCCCCTCTCTTAGCCCTAAGTGCTGACCAAGCACCACACACACAACACAAATAAATCAGCTCTCCTCAGGCCAATGCCAACAAAACACTGAACCAGACTATGGAGCTCAGTGTCTCTCATGTCTGTGTGTTCCCAGCATCATGACCTGAAGAAACAAGGGAACAAAGAAGGGACAGCCTTGAACAAGACTGTAAGTGGAGGAGAATGAAATAAGTTAACAAGGACAGAGGAAAACAGATTATTTGTAAATAATGATGAGGTAGAGGAATGCATAAATTGAGACAAAGACTCTGCACATCCCAAGAAGCTGGAAGAAGCAGTGAACAGAAGTGGGGGGGAAAAAAAAAAAAAAAGGTGCTTTGGCAAAACAGAATTGGGAGGGGTAAGGGGTAGCAGCACATTGAAGGATAGGAGAAGTGGCAGTAAAGAAAAGACATACATGAGACTGTCCAAACAAAAATTAAGAGAAGGAAACTCTATGGGGAAAAGTCTTGGTCAGAATCAGGTATAAATCCAGCAGAAGGAAAAGAGGATTTGCACTTATGGCAGTTCAGATTAGGAATCTAAGAATTAAAAATCTGGCTTTACTAAAAATAGCTGCTGAAGGAGTAGAGACTCTGCAGGAACAGATGAAGCACGTGACAGCCTCCCACATGAGCAACCGGAGAAAGAGTTATCTGATCCAGCAAATCCTAACACTGCTAAAACCCCAGGTGGGTGTGATGACGACACCTCATTCCACTTCCTATCTTTTTTCCAGATTGCTTTTGTGGGGAGGGCAGGCAACCTCATGAAAGCAAAACTGATTGACACTGAGGAGCTGGACCATACCAGAATCAAGGTTTCCCTGCAGAATCTCAGTCTGGCTTTCACAGTAGTGTACAAAACTATCTTTCCTTCAAGATTCTGCCTCTTTGAGTACACATGGTGGACCAGCCCCTGAGGTCTAAATAAAGGTTTGTAAGTGACTTCCCTCTTTCTGCACAGAAACACTTTGGCAAGCAGTGAATGGAGAAAAAATACTGGAAAGATGAAAAAGCTCCTTCACAGGCTTATACTCTCTTCACTCTTACCATGTATTCCCCACACATGGCTAACTTCTCTTTTCTTTAAATCAAAACTTTTCAGAAGTTTGAGGTGTAGTTCTGATTTTCTGAATGACCAATTTGAGAATAGGTTTCTCGAGGTACAGTTTCACATCATGGTTGACCCACAGCTGGGTTACATTAGCGCAGAAGGAGAAACAGCTTTCATTCATATCAGAGCAAGCACTCACTGGAATAACTTCCATCCCCATAAAACTGTTAGATCAACTGTCCCTGAAATCATCCAACCACTAAATCCACTACACAGAGAGTAACAAGAACCCATGGCCAGCAATGGGAAGAAGTGAGACCACACTCTTCAGCTGCAGCCTACACAGTGACCAAGCTACGAATTCACACTGGTAAAGGGTACCTTCATTTGCTGAGGTACAGCTTCCACTGCAGCTTTGCATTCAGGCTATTAAATCATACTGTAAAACATGATTGCAAAGTCAACCAACTCATTTTAGATTTCTGTGTTCAATTTAAGATATATTTTGGGGTTTTTTTTCAAATTCTAGTTTCTCCATTTGTTAAGTAAAAAGCAGGACGGTGGGGGACCCATCTATTAACCTCTCTTTTACAGTGGAATAAACTCATGCTTGAGAAACATTAAAATGTTACCATGCTATCTACAATTAAAAAGTCCAATGGTCCAACAGCAGAGGCTGGGTGGTGTCTTGAAGAGAACACACAGCTGCTATGAAATAAGCAAAATACGGTGATGCTTTCAATCAATAAACAAAACACGCTACTCATTGCAGTCCACTCCACACACTAACAAAAGTAGAGATTAAAGAAATCCAGTGACCAAGAACTGTATTACAGCGAATAAACACAAGCACCATCGTGAAGCTGCACACCCAGTTTAATTCCAGCATTCATTTTTAGTGTACAGCTTCCTGCAGCCACAGCTGTGTGCTGGACAGCCTGGTTGTGCAAAGCCACCAGCCTTGTTGCAGCACTCACCCTGCATTTACTGCACAAGAGACCATTCAGGTCAAAGATTAGCTTCGCCAGAGGGCACATCCAGCCCAGACAGCAGCACACACGCCAATACTGACGGGAAAAGAGACAACAGACACAATAACCAAGGAAAACCACCCAGTTACAGCTGGAAAAAACCTGACTGGCTTCTGTGCACGTACAAGTCAAAACAAGACACTCTGGGGGTTTTTTTCCCAAAATGAAAGATACTAAGGATGAGATTTTAACAACAGGCCTCCAGTTATTTATTCCTCCACGTGCAACAAAAGCAGCAGCACTGAAACCGAGGTTTCGGGTACCGTACACGTCTCACACACACACGGAACGCCTCCGCAGACAAGCTCAAGCGCTCTCCTCCATCGCCGCGGCTCCCGGCCCTCCTACAGCGCGGCGCCCATGCCTGCGGAGAAACGGGAGGCGGGTGAGCGCCCGGCGGGCGAGAACGAACCGGCGAGGCCAGGGGAACTGCGGAGCCCCGGCATCGCTTCCACCACCAGCACCGCGGCCCGGCCGCCCCTCCGTGCGCCTCTCCCTCACCTGGGACGGGGCAGAGCCGCGGCGGGAGGAGCTCAGGGAGCCACCGCGCCGCCGCCACCGCCCGTAGGCGCCGGGGCCGCCGCCATGTTCCCGCGGCCTCTGACCTCCCTCACTTCCGGTCACGGCCGTCACGCCATTGCCATGGCAGCGGCGCAGGCCGGGCCCCTTAAAGGGCCCGCGCGGGAGAGGGGCTCGGAGGAGCCTGAGGGCGGCTCCTGAGGGGAACAGCGGGGACGGGCTGGGGAAACCAGGGAGGCAAAGCAGGCGGCTTAATTCGGGAATTAGCCGAAAAGGGACCGTGATTCATCCGCCCCACAGCGCTGCACGAAGGGGAACACCGAATCAGTGTTTAGCTGCGGAATTTGTCATAAAATAGCCTGTGGGGTGGGAGAGTAGGGGAAAACGACCGTGGCACGATTTCCACGGCTGTGAGGAGATGGTTTCTCGTAACTTTCCCCGAAACGGGCTGTATTTTCAGTTTTTATTGCACCGCCTTTGCCATCGCTCACTGTTGATGGATACTCTTTCCCCATGTATGTTTTAATAAGGTAAACCTGGCGAAACCCCCAGCCCAAGAAGGGAAACTCCAGGAGGTTTTAAATAAAGTTGTATGTTTGTGCGAAAAACAAAGCGAGTCCATGGCCGGCTGACAAGAGCTGCTGGATGAGGACCAAAGCAGCCTGGGCTCTTTGTGATTCTGCATCAATTCCATGTGCATAGATGAACACCTTCCTGTGCTAAACTCCTGCAAAGTACAAACGAAGGGTAAAACCTGGTCCCATACCCACTTAGGAATATATCCCCCCATAGCCATTCCCCCTCTGGGACCCTTCTTTCCCACTGCAGCTAGTTTTGAAGACAACATTGTCTCTTCTGATCCACCTACAATGATCCAGTGAGAATTTCTTGCCTTAGAGACTACCTTTGCAGACTTGGGAGTCAGTCGTCAATTTGGTCAATAGTTGCAATAAAAAAGGAATAATAAAATAGGGAATGAGCCTGTGGGGAATTTCATCCTAAAAGTCATAGAAACGTTGGAAATTCCACTGCCACCACTTTTTGAGGGCTCTCATTGGTTCATTCAGCCTGGAGAAATAGGAGCTAAGGGGGAGACTTAGCTGTTGTCTACAACTGGTGGAAGGTAATTGGGAAAGTGGAGCCAGACTCTTCTCCGAGGGGCACAGCAAGCAGATGAGAATCATTGGTCTCATGTCGCAGCAGATGAAATTCCAATTCATTAACAGGAAGAAATTCTTCAAAATTAGAGCAGTCAAGCGCTTGGAATGGGCTTCTGAAAGACCTTCTGCAATTTCAAACCCGGAATGGACTGGATCTTATGTAAAAGTATCAGTAGTATCCTAAAGCCTTCAAAATGCCTTAGCTGAAGAGATAAAGGCAACTCCGTGTTGGAGCGCTCTGCCTCTTGTGTAGGGAGGCTCTTTGTTGTGGGATTCCCCTCGGCTGACTTGTGCTAACCAGGAAACAGGCATTTAGTCAGACTTAGTCGCCAAGATTCCCTCCTCTAGGCACTCCAAAAAGTGACCCATTCCATCCCAAAATGGATGTCAAAACCAGCCCAGCACATGGGGAGCTGAAATGGCTCACCTTGAGATGTCTAGCTCATGACATGGTTAAAACTAGGTGAAATGAATCCTCACTGATGCCTCCTGAAAATAAGGACAAGAGCAAGGCAAACTGCTGAATTTTAAATAGCAATAACTTAGCATGAAAGACACAGCATCAGTAGAATGTCCCCAGGGGTAACATGTGCTATAGCTATCAGCTATAGACTTGTGGCCAGGCTCCTGGGCAGCCTCAAAACTTTGAATAGAAACAGGGCAGTGATGGCATCTGCAATATCTGCAAAATTCCTGGTGCAACCCAACAATGCTAAATTGAAAGCTGTCCCCAAAATATTATATTGCTGTTGTCTAGGAAGGCCAGAGGGGTAAAACTGCAGTCATGTCTATGTGTGTCTTTTGGTATTTGTACTGTAGGGCAGTCATGGCTCTTCCATTAGATTGATATACTGGGCAAAAATGCATATGGCCACTTGCCTTTTGGGCTGAAGCTCTCTGCATGGACGAAATACATGCTAAAGTGGGCTAATAAAATACTGAGAAAGATTTTGGAAGTAGCTGAGTAAGGAGCTTTGGCACTTTGTGCACCAACACGTAGGCCAGAATCTTACTGCAGCGCATTCTCTGCCACTTCCAGGGTGACCCTGGATAAATCATCCTGCTTTCCTATCAGCATAGTAAGAATGATGGCACTTTCTTCCTGCTGAGAGTGCTGCCAGGAGATGATAATCGAAGTTTGTAATTTGATTAGGAAGTGTGAAACATTATACAGCACGCCTTACAATGCCGACACCTCCCTATATAAACTTTCAGTTAAGATATTTTACTTAAAACTGTGGAGAAAACAAATTGGTAAGACAAACAATAATGAGTAATTGTGTTCCTATTTTCCTTAAGAACCCCAGAGCAATTTGGTACCGTTTGGAGATAAATCTCTTTGTCTATCACATGGGGATGCAGGCAGCTGAAGAAGGACATGACATCTTTTCAAGCATTCACCATAGCACTCTAGTAGAAAATACAAAGGCAAATTTAATTTTCAGTTGCCACTGCACAGGCAAAGTAGACAAGCACCTTGTGCTTTACACACATACACTGAAAGCTGAACTTGTGTGAAGTGAGTTAGTGTAGGCATTTTGTTAGAAAGCAAAGAGCCTGCTCAAGAAAAATACAGGCATTCATAATGCCCCTGCAGTTTTTGTGAAAGTGGAAAGTACAATTTCTATAGCCAAAGACAACAGTGAGGGGAAGAAAAGAATGTTCAGTATTCAGCAAAAAGGAAGAATCCGGCTGACTGGAAATGTATGTGCATTTCAGAAGGCTTTGTTAAAATAATATCAAGGTACTGGCTTTACGTCCACAAAAATAATGCCATTTGATGCGGAAGTCAAACCTGCCCCGTGTTTGAAATAAAACAATATAGATTTATTTTAGCCACAAAACAATTCCTGTGGGGAGAGCTGGAAGCAGCAAGGGCTGATTCCCAACAGACTTGCTCCCTGTGCCCTTCAGCCCGTCTCCATCCCCACTGCATTATTTTGGTCTCCTTCCCACTCCATGGACAGCATCCCTGCAAAGCAAGAAGCAGTAGATGCAGGTGAGCCAGCGAGTACCAGCTGCCAAGAGAAACAATAATGTTTGCTCAGTCAGGGCATGAATTTAGTTCTCACTCCTCTATCATAATGTGTGTATTAACAGATCTTGTAAGAGCATGATTGTTTGTGAGAATTCTGCCTTTCTGCCCTTCCATCAAATCTGAGCAAAATTCATCAAGAAGGTTCAAAAGCTCTTGGGGAGGGACTTGCAGCCAGAGTGAAAAGCAGCATAGCCACATAAGCAAAGTTCATGTGATAAAAACAGATTGAAAAACAAAAAAGTTGCCCACAGTCGGGGAAAAAAGCTCACAACAATTAAAATCATTTTGCAAGGGGATGAAATTGAAAATGATTGAGTCTTTCAAGCTGTGTTAGTACCTGAGAAATAAAAAGTGAAAACAGAAAATGGTACTAGCTACTATCCATCCACTGACAGGATGTGAAAACATGGCGTGAAGAATCTAAGATCTTTATAGGAACACAAGAGAAAGGAATTTTTTTTTTATTATAGCTGGGGTTAGCTTTCCAAAACTTTTTTGGCTATATGACTTGTAGTGGGACCCCTCCATTCATCTCGTGTTGGTATAGCTCAGCTGGATGACAAGTGGCATCATGGAGCTTGTAACAAGTCTCCAAGAGGGGCACAGAGAGGAGGGAAATCATTTGAAACCAGTGTTACTAACAACAGCAGTATGCCTAAAATAATTTGGGTTTTAATCACTCTTGCTTAGCTCTGTGTTTTATTTGTAGACTAAGTCCCCTTGGGGCCTATATCTGAGCTGAGGGAATGATAGACCATGTGGCACTCAAAGGGAAGAAAAGATAAACAATATGGAAAATATCATTACGCAGCCAGTCACGCCTCCCTATAACTGCCAAAGAACAGCAGAAAGATAACTGATGTTCTCCTGTTCCTTGGAAAAGCCTCAGTCACTTGAATAAAGAGACTTTTAGGAGCTCTTGTTGAGAAATGGCCTCAGCTGTGCTTGCATCAAATGGTTTTCAAATTGAGACGCACAAGCTACTTATGGATCTGCTGTTTACATGGCTATTTCCACTTCCTAAATCTCATCAGAATGTGTTAATTCTTTTCCTAATGCTCCTATACCATTTAAACAGTTGCAAATTTAGCCCCAGAGATGGTATTAAATGGTAATGGAGAAAAGGAAGAAGAAAGGATTGCGTGACAGAAAGGGAAAGATGAGAAGGGGTCATTAAATGCCCGAGGTGGGAGGACATGAGGTGCATTCCCCAAAGCCCTCTGCCCCAGAGAGCTGTGTGGATGTGATCCTCAGGGCCCCTACTGCCTTCCCTCCAGGAACACTTTGGGATAGTTCTGCCCTCTTGCCCGCTCTCTCCCTTAAAGCCCTCGTGTGGCTCATTTGCTGAAACTGTCATACTCCACATCCACCTGGGGTCCTCCTCTCTCCTGAGTTTTCTAAGCAAATTTCACTGCCTGTGAGAAGAGCTAAGTTACTTGATGTCTGGATAATTCACCGTCTCACCTCCATTTGCCTACTTTTCTGGAGGGTTTGAGATAAAGATATGACAAGCCCACAAAAGGATTTTCACCTCTCCATCTGCTTGCAAAGAAAATCAGATATCTGAGCCCACATACTCTCCTAGGTGTGGAAATTTGCTAACTGTTCATAACATGCCTGAGCTGCACTTGTTAATTTTTCTTCCAGAAACAGCAGAAGTAGAGAAGGGGCCTTGACTTGAGGGGCATCAGCACAGCAGTGAATAGAGATTACCGTCACCAAATCAAAACAGAGGAGACAGTGACAGCATGGAAAGCCTTCAATGATTTAAGCTGGTATAATATTTCTGGTGCCTGCAAGGTAGGTGTATATCTCTGGAGGCAGACTAAGCTCGTTCTTATGCACAGCCCCATGAACAGCAAACAATAAAGGCCACTGTTTACTGCCCTACAAATACAGTAACTGGCACAGGTGATATAATGGATTTAGCTGATTTGGGAAACATTATGGGTTTAAATATTTTTACTATCAAATTCAAAAGACATCTGTAGGTACAACCATAAAAGGTGATTTGATAAATTACAGGGTTTTTTAAACTCTCCAAAGCTGAAGAGAAGATGGAGTTGATTCAGAAATGTTTATTTGATTTAGTTGCTGTTTGGTTCACAGGAGACTCCCCACAGGGGCAATAAAAACCAAGGCTGCCTTTTTTATAGTGCAAAGATTTTACACTGCAGTTCTCTCCAGTCTGTTTCTTTCTTCAAATACTAAGAAATTCCATTCATCACAACTCAGAAATTTCAGAGATGGAAACAATCTATTAAGCCCTATGATCCATCTCCTGAAAAATGCAGGATTTTTCCCCATAGTGCATTTTTATTTTTAATGTTTTGTCCACCGAGTTTATAAGGTCACATTAGTGAAGTGTACATTTCATTACATTTCATGTTTATGTCAACAAATAATGTGTGGTTGCTTAATTTCAGTGTAATTGGTCTTATGGATGTACCAGGGAAAGGAAGCAAGCAGTAGCCAGCATAAATGGCAGATGCCAGAACCAGGAGGGGTTGTTTTGTTGCTAAATGTGATCAGTGCTGTGCACAGTGGGCTTTCAACTATTCCTCTTTGGAGAATGGTCATTCTAGTGTCAGTCATTAGCAATTTGCTGCTGGTCACTTGGGAACAGCATGTTTCCTACAAATTGCTTCTATTAGTCACCAGTTCTTGTCCAAATAATTGACTAGGAGAGAGAGACAGCCTGTGTGAGATGGGCGTTAGCAGGGTGGCAGTGTGTATGGGCACATTGTTATAGGACACACACTTTACGTTTTTTGAATGCCAAAAATTAGTGGAATGGGCTCAGATCTCTTATGCTGGGGTCAGGCTGGAGCTGCACCACCAAAGTCCAATGGAGGCCTTTGAAAAGCCAAGGCTAACACACATGAGGTCAGTATCTGGCATTAATACAGCAGCACATTTGCTTGTCTCTGAAATGCAGTCACCTCTGGCATGAAACTTGGCAGCTGTTTCACATAAAATGGTCATGATATGGACCAGTATCCTTCAGGAAAGGAGGAAGAGAAAGAGGAAGAAGAGCATGGAGGAGACTCACTAGTTTGCACCCTTCACATTCCTGTCATCTGCCCCTTTAGTGAAAGCTCTTCTACACAGTCTTGTTAATTCAAGTACCTGCTCTTTTGACAGCCTTTTATCTCACTGAAAATAGATGTTTTGGCATGACAGAAAATACAAGGAACAAAAAAATTTAACTTATCTACTAAAAAGAAAAATGCCGTGGAAAAAAAAGCAGGTCACAGTAGCACATCAGGAGTCAGCTATGTCATTCTCATCAGGAGCTCCATTCCTCTCACCACACCATCTGGATACATTCTGCTTTTATTATTCCAGGTTATTGCTGGACTGCTCCTCTGGTCCTGCTGTCACGGTTTGTGAAGGCTGAACCTGAGAGAGCACAGGGCTAAGAGGTTGCAAATGCCCTCCCAATAAAACTCGTGTTATAGTTGTAAGGAAGTGTCAAAGATTGTTGTTGATAGGGTACTTCTGAGATGCCAGAAAAAGGGGCTTTGAGTTTTGGAGCCTCTGAAAATATATCTTGTGATCCTAATGCAGGAGTGGAGAGAAGCAGCAGAACCTTTGAATCCAAAACTGCCAGTCTCTGGACTGATGCAAAGGGAACTGGATGCTAACTCCCCAAAATCTGGGTAGGAACCAAGGAGGGTACTGGGAAACCAGAGCTTAATTATTGCTGTCATGGGAGGAGGCATCAGCAGCAGGAGGACAATGGATGGGGGTCAGAGAGGGGATAGAGGAGCCAGCCTTACGTAAGCCATTTCTCAAAGTTACACAACGGAGTAAAGTAATAACACTAATGCACTTTTATAATGCATTCCTACAGAGATTTAAAATGCTTTGAAAAGATAAGTAAATATTATATCATAAGGTGGCAGATGGAGAAACCAAAGCAATGAGGAAGCAAGTGGCTTCCTTGTAACTGTAGGGAAAGTCAGAGTTGTGGTGGGGAGCAAGAAAAAGGTCTCTGGAGGCCTCTGAGCACTTGGGCACAGCCTTCCAAATGCCCAGGTGTGCTGAACAGGAGGAAAACTGGCAGGTTAGGAAGAAATTTTCCCTAAATCAGGAAACAAAACAGAAACAAGAAATGCATTTTTCAAGCTGGAAAAAGATATTTAGTGAAAACAACAGAGAAAATTTTGGATTCCCAGGATTTTATTACCTTTTCTAGTGTGAGCCAAAGGATTTGATCCAAGTTTCCAGAGATTATTCCTCACAGGAAAAGCAAAGCTGTTATAAAGGACATAGCAATGGCACAGTAAAAACAACAACAATAATGAAAAGATGTCTTTTGTTTAATCACCTGGACAGATCCTGCATGATGGAAATAAAATGTGGAATAACAAGCTCCAAGAAACAAGTCACAGGTACAAGGGCTTATCAGGCCAAAGCAGCAGAGTGAGACAGTGAGGTACAGGTGAGGGGTGAGGAAGGGCAGTGCTCCCAGGAGCATGGATCTGCCTGGGCTCTTTATGCCAAAGCTTCTCTTTTTCATCAGTGCCAGTGACCCTTAAGATTTGTCTGCTCTCCTAAAAAACTTGCTCAAACCACTTACTGATTTCACACTAACAACAGACTCTCCACCCCTCCTTACTATCTCCCTGGGCTGGACTAGTCCCTTTGGGGTTACTGTGGGGAGAGTAACAACCTCAGGAGCAATCACTGGATGCAGAGGGACCTCCATCCTGCAGAGAATGTGTTCTGTGCCTTTGAGCATGTCTGTCCCTTGCAATAAGGAGTCCTGAGGTCACCCTGCTCGTCCCTGGCCATTAATAGCTGTGTGCTGAGGACATCCCCTGACTGCTGCTTTGCTGGTCTTACAGCTGTCAGTCCATTCCTGCTGCTCTGCCTCCACTCATGGGTGCAGCTGCACTCTTTCTCCCAGGACAGGCAGCTCCTGTGCTGTGTGTCCCCTCTCCTGCCTGGTGGTACTGCTGTGGGCAGGACAGATCTTCCAGGAGACATTTTAGCTGGGGAGGTCAGATGATGTGGCTCAGGACTTTTCTTGCAAGTGAGAAATTAAGCCTCCACCAAAATACTCGGCTCTTGCCCACCCTGGACTGAGAGGAGGGCTCAGCCCTGCAGCCAGAGGTAATGCTGTACAGATCTGTAGGACCAGCCCTGTGTTTTCTGTGTTAGTTCAGGTTTCGGGGACTTATGGGAAAATAAATGTCCTGTCATATGAAATGCAGTAACTAATAAATAATGATCTGCATTTCTGCACCATTTAGCAACTGCTCGTGACTGCAGTGTTGTAACAGGTCAGTGAGCAGCCAGGTGTTGCCCCCATTTTTGGTTGAGGAGACGTGGAGCGCAGAACTATGGCTGAAGATCGTTTTCTTTTCCAGAAAGGGTGGTGCATGGCCTCCTTCCCTGTTATAATCTCTCCATGGGCAATTCTGCTGCCAGGAAGAGCTGTAATCTCCCCTGGGTTGGGAAATGGCACAACAGGCACGTGTCCAGGTCACACTCACTGGCTCACTCATCCAGCAGGTTTATCTGAGGGTCCAGAGGGGAGCAAGTTAGTGAAGTGCCAGCCCTCTCTGCTGGAAAGTCTGTACCTGTGGCTGCCAGGAAGATTTTGGCCATGGTTACGTGAACTCCAGTGCCGTTTGGTCAGTCTGAAGCTGACACTCTCCTCTGCTCTGGCTCATCTGGACAGGATCCGACATTCTGGGCGAAAGCGAACGCAGCAGCTGAAGCTGGCACACAGGGGACTGAGCCGGCTTCAGAAAAAGCATGTGGCTTTCCAAACATCTTGCAGTCCAAAGCAAAACCAGCCGTTCTGACATGCTGTGAGCAATAAACAATGAGCTTTGTCAGCATGTCTAGAGGAAATGATAATTCCCGGAGTGTGAATGATGAAATGTTAACCAAGATGGAGGCTTGGGATAGCGTAGTGGTTAGGAAAGCATATGTGCATCAGCGTGGGAGAGCTGACACTAGCGCAAACTGCCCTAAGTGAGACATAAAGACCTTCCAGGTCTCTCAACTTACTGCCCAGTGGTATTTTCTCCTGTTGCCTGTGCGAAGTGTAAAGCGTTGCTTGTGCTTGAAAGGGAGATTTGCAGTGCTGTAACCAGCACCTGAATCTGCCCCTCTGGCTGCACAGCCCTGGCTCTTCATCACCCCCAGCTCAGCACTGCTGTCAGCCCTCTGGGACAAATGGGGCTTGGTGCAGGGTAATTTACTGTTGTACCTGCATTATGAGATTGGCTGTCCCTCTTTTCTCCTCTTTGAATTAAGAGGCAGCTCTGGTCACTTCAGTGTAATCAAAAACCTAATGAATCAGGGGGGGTGTTTTTAAGGTTACAGTGACCTTGACAGAGACCTGCTAGCCCTGTGCTTAAATATTTTACAAACCTGTTGCACAGTTTTGAGGCCAAAAAGAGTCAAAGTGCATTTTTCCCCTTTGCTTGGAAAATGTTAAAACTGTTCTCTGCAAACCATGTGAAATGTTTCCAGTCACTCCTGCACAAGTCACTCCAGCAATGAACAGCATTGACATGCATGTATTAGCAGAAAACAAGAATAACTAAAGTCAGAGAAAATGATGCAATTATTCATAGTAATAATGTTAATTTCACAATGTCATTGCTTTAGGGGCCTGTTGCAATAAATAACCTTGAGAGTTATCTTAGTGTGTGTGACAGAGGATGTATGTGCAGTTGAGATCAGATTGCACAATAACTTTTTCCCGATGTGCCCTATGAAATGTGGAACCTTGATCTCACTCACCAGTCACCCATGCTGGGGTTGTTTTAAGAAAAATGACATTCAGGACCATTAATCAATGCTGGAGGAAAAAAAGAAAAGACTCAGCGTTCCGCTATGGCTAGTGTTACCCTCAGGCATTTCTGGCATGTTTCCGTTGTAAATTCATTTTACATGTGGCCAGGAAGTACAACATCTTGTTGCATCTTGAAAAAAAACCTACCATATTTCTTCCCTGTTGCTCATTTCCAATCTACAGAAGCATCTGGTGGGAGCATGTCAGTAGATCTGTCACTAAATGTAAGAAGTTCAGCCCCCAGTGCACTTTAATGCCTGAGTCTCATTTAAAAAAACAAGGTCAAATTATGTTTTACTCCTCTACTTTTTAAATTGTGACTTTTTCTTTTTTTGTACTCTCTCTTTTGAGTAGGACAATGTTTTTCTACTAAATACTGTTTTCACCTCTGTCACTTCTGAGCAATTTGGTTTTGGATGGAGATAAAAATTAACACCGTTGCTTTCCAAGAAAATCCTAGAACCATAAGTTTCCACCAAAGCCTGGCCCATGTATCCAAGTTTTGAGACACCCTTAGCAAAAATACTAAACAGGGAGAAGTGATAAAAGGCCCAACGCTTCAGTTTGCATGAGTGGTACTGCAGGGCTTGAGATGATGGCTGGCCATGCTGTGGCATTTGCCAGAGAGACACAGATTTGCTGGAGAGTATGAAGGCTCCTCTTTAGTGTCATAAACATGACCTCTCTCCCCCCACCTCTCCTTCCTTTCTATTCCTGCCTCTCTGGACCAAGCCATCATCTACATCGCCATTCCCACCATTCTTACAATGGCAACCCCCAAAAATGTCTGTTGATTGTTAGGAGGAAGGTAAAGCTTTATTTGCACAGCATAGAAATTGCTTTCACTGCTCCAAGTTCCAAATGCCAAAGTCTTGTGCACTTTCTACTGGCACAGTGCCTGTCCATTCCCTGCCAGTGAGTATGAACCTGGAGCTCTGTGGTGACAGAATTGGATCATTTCTGCCGTGCTCTTCTCCTATGACCTGCCTGTTTCTGTCCCCATACCTTACCTCCCACGAGGGTCCCTCTCTCCTGGTTAATCTGGGAACTGAGTTGTGAATAAGACAGGTTGCATTTCCCAGTGGTCAGACTGGTTCCCCTGTCTCACACTTATAATAGAAGCAGGAAAATTTGAGAAAACACATCTGATGTAATTAGTGTAACCTTTCTGCCAGGTGGTTAACAGCAGAGAAAAATGTTTGGATTTAATATACCCATGGCCCCTCTTGATAAAGGACTAAATTCCAATCTCCACTTAGAAACCTGAGTAAACTAAACATACCCTCCCCGGGAGCTCTTAAAAAGATGGATTTCCACCACTCACTTGCATTCCCAGATCTTTATTAGGCAAGAGGGAGCACAGTCATAAAGCCAGGCAAAGCCAGCAATGGCAATATATATCCAGATAATGAGCAAAAGAACCCACTTTTTCAAATCTGTTGGCAGAGGTCCACCTCCCTTCCCCCTGTCTAGTGAAAAGGTGCCCCAAAGAGAGCTCCGTGGCTCCAGCACCTCCGCCAGGGTCAGGAGCAGGGAGAAGTCCTATCCAAAGAGCAATGGAGGACCCCAGCTGCCGGTGCTGTGGACAGAAGATTTCTCAGCTGCCTGCACAACCACCCAAGGACCTGGTGAGAACACACACTGATACAGCTCGGAGTGAATCAGGCCACAGAGTGGCACAGAGTTGCAAGGCAGGAGTTCAGGCAGCAGAGTGCCATCAACGCATGTCCTCCAGTTATCAACAAACTGAGTGCAGTGTACTTGTACATCCTTGTGGAGCCTACAGGCAGAGGTGGAGAAAGAAACACTATTCCAGCACTTTTTATGGCATGTCATGAAAGAAATCCAGGTGTGTAAAGGACAGACCACTTCCTCATGCAACAGTGACGCTGCTTACCCCAAGGCAGTATCATAAAATTCGGGTTTTCATTTCAGCGTGTCCTAAGCACAAGGGTCCTTAAGGCTTCTGGGCCTCAGATAGCTGGAAAGGAACCACTGTGGTCTCCAGAACTGTTTTATCTTCTCAGCTGTGCTTTACTGGGAGGTTGCATCATGACAGTTTGGAGGTGGGAACCTCACCTCTCATGTCTCTTGGGTTGCTGTAACCTGCTTTGCCCAGAACTTTTAATTTCAAACTGTTTGGAGGCTGCTGCTTCATGCTGTGTTGTACCCAGGGCAGCATTTACCACTAGAGGGATTTCTACATGGGTGCCATCATTTACAACTGCTTATGAATGATTTGGGGCTGAAGTTGTAAATGCTGATCTTCAGTCTGAATGCCCTAGAGGATTTGAGGAGTTTAATCTGTGTTAGGAGACTGACAGCTTTCTAATTGCAGTCTATTACTCTCCTCTTCCACTCTGTTTCACTGGGTCTATTTGGAGTTTACTGAAATACCCATGGGCTGGCTACCAATTCAGTGAGGTGTAGGATGGATTCTTCACCACATTTAGCTAAAGCTAAGATCAAAACTAAGCATTATTCTCAGAGCTGGAGCTGTGAAGTTAGAAATTATTGGGAAGGTGTATGTGGAAAGTCCTAAGTGTGGGGGATTTGGATGTTTTCCAGGTTTTGCGTATTTCAACCTTTTGTCTGGTTAATTTATACGTTACATCCATTCTAAACCTAGAAGCATAATCAGAAGACCTAAAATAATCCCCCTGAGACCCTTTAAACCTACTTTTCCTGGAAGAAAAAGAAGGTGCTTTTTCCTTTCATGAAATCCCCCATTGCAAAAACACATAGCTTTGAATGCAGAGCAAGAAACAGCAGGAATCAGGAGTAAAGGAGGAGACTTACATGGAAAAGATAGAGATAGTCCGGGAAGAAGCAAAGAGGCAACATGAATTGTCCATGGGTGTTTATCCAAGAAGGTTTGCTCATCTCTGGCTCCATCAAAAAGGGATGGTGCCCAGGGGAAAGCCATGTTAGTATCCCAGTGGAGCAGTGAAGATCATTATTTGGTGTTTGGATAACATATCTGTTCTCTTGGATAGCCAAACATATCGTGTGACATGGACACATGGTAAGAGAATCTGCCTGAGCAGCTTCAGCAAGGAACAGAACTCATTTTCCCACCCATATCCATGCATTTCATTTTGGTTCTCTTCTTTCCTCCTTTTTTCCACTCCTTTCCCTCCCCTCCCCTCCTGTTTTTAGTTCCAGAAGGCACCCATCCAAGTGGCCCCACGAGCTGCCTGTGTTGTAGAGCTGTTTTCCTGCAGAGCAGCCATCAGCTGGCAGCAGCTGGTGGGGGAGCTTGGCAGTGGGAGCTGTGGTGACCTCGCTGCTGTGGGGCTTGCACAATGCCATGGGAACTCCTGGAACGGATGGGAATGATGTACACAGGAGATATTCCTGGGGCCATTACACAGTGCTGGAAGAGGCTGGATTGCAGCGGTCCTATTAATGTCTTTCATTCATCTCCAGTGAAGTCAACAGTTGAAAGCAATTTTAAGCACTTGGATCATACAGAATATATAAATACCTGCGTTCTGTCTAGCTGTAACAATTCAATGATAAGTATGACTCCCTGGTGAACGAACAGGATATCACAGGCTTATTTTGCCTTCCAAATGGGTCAGAGTTGAATCTTCTACTGGATTTCCATATTCATTTTCTCTTAACAGGTTAGATTTTCACTTGGAGAAGGCATTGTTATAGTTCTCAGGCTCATGATCACAGCAGAAACACCTCCAGATCTTCTGAAGATAATTAAAACAATTTTTTATGACCTGCAATTTGGTTCTACATCCTAAGGAACACCTTCATTTTTACATATATCAATATAGTTCAGGTTTATATATTCTGTATATATAGATTTAGTAACCTTGAATCAGTATGTATTCCTTCTTGACTACTTTAAGAGGTATTAAATTCATTAACATTTATAGGCAATAATGACCTTTCCTGTGGTATCCTTGTTTTACATCATTATCTGAAATAATGAAGTTATGCCCATAACTTCAGATATATGCTTTTCAAAATCACTATTGGCTTTGTTAGAAATGATAAAAACCATTTATAATATCTTTATAAAAGAAGAACCATTTAGCATTTCTTTAAAATGGTGCAGTTAGAGCATTTCTAAAAATTTCAACAGCCGTTTACAATTGCTGAAAATTTCACCTGGCAGCTGGTTGAAAATCGTGGAAAATACTGAAGCGAGCTCAAGAATCAGATTGTTTTGGCTAGTGTGGGTGTTTCTCTAGGCTTTGAAAACAAGGCAGTGGGATAAAACAAATTCTGATCTTAGCATTATACTTTCAGGCAAACTGTAATAGGTGTGCTGTGCTTTCCAGTGTCTTTTGGCACTTGTACTTCATGTGCAATGCATATATCTATGGATACACATGTGTGCCCGGTTTTCTTCTCTTGCATGTTCAGTTGAGCTGTTTTTGGGCTTCAAAGGACATGCATGCAAATACACATTCATGTGCCTGCACACAGAGATAAATCCAGTTCTGAACATGCACACGCAATAAATGCAGAATTTGTGCTTATATCGCACCTGCTGCCTTGCAGTCCAAGATCTCAAAGTATTTTGAAGTCACTTAAATACCTTGTCACTTCTTCACACATTTCACTCAGTTCTGTGCTTCTCTCTGTCCATACTAGATAGGTAACAACTAAGCCTCTGGCCACTGTTGCAAAGTGGATATATTTATAAATTTCCTAGTGAAGTGAGCTGATTCCCCCAGGTCCTGGAAGGTTAGCAGTGCTAGGAGCAGCACCCATGTTATCACCCTAAACCATGTACTCAGCATCAGAGCTGGTGATCTCTCCAACATCTCTTTTTCACCACACACTCCTCTTTTAGATTTTCATATCCTGCTCCTCATCCTGAAACAGAAGGAGAGACATCTGAAGCATCCTCAGCTCTGAAAATGGTTTGTTCAGAACCTCCCAAGATTCAGCCTGATTTTGTCAGGGGGAACACAAACGTGGTGATTGTCAGCTGTGTGAATCCCAGGGGAGGACCACAGGATTCCTGTTAGACATTTGATGAGCCAGGCACAAAGCTATCAGCATCCCAGGTCTGCTCTGAACATCACAGAAAGACTAAAAAAGTTCTAAACTAAAAAAAGAAATTCCATCAAGGTTAATCTTTCAAAAGCCGCAGTCCATCTGGGTGCCTTCTTCCTTGGTATTAATTACAAAGACTGTAATCCATAAGCAAAATATGAGTGAGATGTAAGCTCGCTGCCGTTGTCTTTAATATTTTGCTTGCTAACAGGGCATCTAATCCACCACGAGCAGGAATTCGTCAGACCTCAGGGGCTACCTAAAGCACACAATCCCTCTAAATGAGCAGTAATCTCCTCCATGGAATCTTCCATCTCATGAACTAATAAGTGATGTTAAAGGCTCATTTGCTGTGGGATCTCCTGGCAGTGGAGGGGATGACACTGTACCCAGCTCCAGGCACAGCAGAGAGCAGAGCCCTGGCACAAATGTGGGCAATGAGGCAGATTCCTGGCACTTTCAACTTTGTGGTAAAGAGCACTTCTTCCTTGGCACACGAGTGCTCTGCCAAAATTTGTGAGCACGGACACTGGACTGAAAAGATCTCACTAGTGGTTTCAAGCAGTGAGATCAATAATAATTTCCACACTCGGCTCTTTTCCATAACGCTTCCCTCCCTGCTCCTTGTGGGATAAACAGTAGGACTCAAGGCTGACATTTTGCAGATGCTGGGAGCGCGGGCAGTTCCGGCAGTGGCGGCAGAAGGAGAAGGAGGCAGCACGGGGGAGAGGCACAGGCAACTGAAATTCATTACTTGGAGAGGTTGCGAGGGTCAGTGACAGTGGCGCTGAATGGATTTTTCCAGCCGTTTTGGGATGAGATTTGCACTCTGTAATCTGAATGCTTTTATCTATTTCTGAAAATAGACAGGAATTTTTTCCACAGGCTGCTCCAATCTGGCCATGGAGATGCAGAAGGATTACAGGGATAAATTCAGGTTTTGTTAAGCAAGCATAGCTTTTCCAAACCAAACATAGACAGCATTCTCGCAGCACAAACATGTGTACAAGAGCTCTCTTGTCGGAAGGACACGTCCCCTTGTGCAAGAGATGAAAGTGCGAGGTGCTGCACAGCCCTGGAGCCCTTCACTCCTGTTTTGTATTCTGTTTGCCACTCCAAGCCAGCTGTGCAAGAGCCAGCGAGGTCTCTCCAAAGCTGCAGAGAATGATCTAGATTTGTTTCCCCTGCTGAACCGACAAGTACTAGTTTACCCAGTGATTATTTTCTGTTTCGCTCACATTTTGCTACAGTTGAGTTTCCTCTGTTGCTTAGTCATGTCCTCTTCTGGCAGCGGTTTCTCTGAAAAGAGAGCTGATTCTAGAAATTAGCTAGGACAGAAACTGTTGAGTGGACTATTACAGCACTTTCAGGGATGAGGAATTGATAAGAAGCCAGCTTTATTTACTAACTTTTTCTATTCAGAATAGAAAATATGATCCGAGGGCTTGGTTTTAGTGTCACTCAAATGTTTTCACCTAGAATCTGAAGGATATGCTTAGGTGTAGATATACTGTTGTCTTGGGGAAAATAATGTGGGATGGCACGACCTGCAGTGGCACTGCCTCCACTGTGTTCACAAGGGTCTACCGCTTTCCTGGTGTCCCTCAGTGCCACCAGCCCTGTCTGCAAGCAGTGCACCTGCCCAGACTTGAGTCACACCATCACTTTCCTGCCCAACTCCTTCCAAGAGCCAGTAATTTTCTCTTACCTGCAGTTTAGCACCCCCACCTTAAATACAAAACAGGTGCTACGAAGCACAGATATACCATTTATGGGTGAGAAGAGCTGGGTACTGGGCTGTAACCCTGCTCCTTCAGGCTGCAGGCTGGGGACATGCCATTGACAGTGGCCAAATGTTTGTGCAGTGGTAAGTGCTGCGCCAGCAGATCGCGAGCTTTCCTTACTGTCCTGCCAGGAGGTGGCTCTGCCTAGCCATGCCCAGGTGGCCCATAGAGCTGCAAAGTAAACACTCAGGAGCAATAACTCTTGGGAAAAGTGAGGGAAAGGAAAAGGTAATTCTATTCAGCACCGCAGTCATTGGTGGTAGCAAAGCCATGGATCTGCATGGAAAACAGTACACGTGGCCAGGGCCACAGCAGAGCATGCAAGGGCTGGAAAACCATGCCAAGAGCTGAGCTGCTGAAGCATCTTGACAGCTCTGAAAGATGATGATGGTGAGTGACCATTCCTTGGAAGCCTCCTGGAGATTCAGAGCAGGGGAAAGGTCTCTTAGGAGGCAGACAGATCCACTGAGCTTCAGCTGTTTGAGAGAGGTTTAGATCAGCTCTTCTCAGTGCAATGCAGCACATCCATCAAAACAAAAAAAAAACACAAACAAGCAAGTTAGCAAGTGCAAAAACTCATTGGCATTCACCCTTAACATTTACCAGCAGCCTCTCACCACCCTCCTGTCTGTGCATCCTGCCATTTGCCTGAGCTCAGAGCACAGTTTTATTTCAAGCCAACAGCAAGCACTGCCTGGGGGGGCAGACACCTTCAGATGCAGCCGTTCAGTGCCACAGAAGATGAGACATCAACCATTTCCCCTTGGCGAGCTGATACTGACAGCAAAATTAGTTTAATCCATAATTTGGAAGTTGTTTCTATGATTTAGCAACCCAGTCAGACTACGGCTCTAAAAAACACCTTCTGGACAAATGGAGATACTAAAAACATACCCTAAGGAAACGTTCTGAGGAATTTTCTTGTGGGGCAGGATGTTTGTGCAGATGGCAACCTAATTCCAAGGGTTTAAGATGGTGCTTGGACTCAGCAGACTCTCCACATTTGCTCCTAATGGTCCCACCAGGTGTAGTTCCCCACATACCAGCCTTCCCACACTGGTGCTAGATGGGCTCTGTGCTGTCAGACCTTCAGCTGGCTCTTCTGCCTCTCTCCCTGCCTCCCCCAGTAAACAAATAATGGCAGACTCCTGTTCAGCCTTGTCTATTTTGGGATCTCTAGCAGTCCTACTGATAATCACTGTTATAAATGTTTACACTGATAGGAGACTGGCCCATATTGTACAGAGATAATAACAGTACAATTTGATATTCATGAGGTGCTGATGATCTCTAAATATAGAAACAGTAATTATTGCTGGCATTACAGGCTGGATTTCAAAAAGCAGATAAATGGAGAAATGGATATGCTATTTATTGCAGCTTCAACAGTAACAACAGGAAAGCTGTCTCCCTTGATTAGGCAAGGGCCAGACTGCAGAAGGCAGAGCTCATGGCAGAGGGTGAAGGGATGTGATAGCTACCAGTGGAAAGGAAAAGTACAGCTACAGGAAAGAAATCTGCCACGCACCCAAGGCCAGGCTCAAAGCAATGAACGTGACTAGGCAAGATGGCAGTGGAACAGCTTGGGTGTCCCAGGAAAACCCATTGTGACTGGACAAAAACATCACAGACTTTTCTACCAAAACCTCTTAAGGAAAGGCAAATCCTTTGGCCACCCCAATCAATACCTGTCTGCAGCTGGAGCAGGCTGCATGCTGGAATGAGATCCCAGCCATTTGCACCCACAGGCAGGGAGCTCTGGCCTCACTCTGCACAAGCTGCAGGGACACTCAAGGCTTGCACACGAGGCTGAGCAGGGGAATGGCAGGGAATGGCAGGGAATGGCATCCCTGCATGCTGGACACTGAAGCAAGTGCAAGCTCCTGCACCTGGCTCAGGGCTATGCCCCATATTAATACAGGCTGGGGGATGAAGGGACTGAAGGCAGCCCTGTCAAGAAGGACTTGTGAGTTCTGATGGATGAAAAATTGGATTTCTACCAGCAATGGTGCAGGCCCAGCCCTGAAAACCAACTGCATCCTGGGCTGCATCCAAAGCAGCATGACCAGCAGCTCAAGGAAGGTGATTCTGATTCTCCCCATCTTCTCCACTCTGGTAAAACCCCACCTTGGAGGGGTGCATCCAGCTCCTGGGCCCCAGTGTAACAGGACATGGACATGCTGGAATCAGTCCAGAGAATGCCACAAAGGTAATCAGAGGGTTGGAGAACCTCTCCTATGAAGACAGGCTGAGAGAGCTGGGGTTGTTCAGCCTTGAGAAGAGAAGGCTCTGGGGAGACCTTGGAGTGACTTCTGGTACCTAATGGGGGCTTACAAGAAAGATGGGCACAGGCTTTTTAGCAGGTCCTGTTTCAAAAGAATGCAGGGTAATGGTTTTAAACTAAAAGAGGATCATTCTGTTTAGATATAAGGAAGAAGAATTTTGCCATGACAGTGGTGAACCATGGTAGCAGGTTGTCCAGGGGGGTGGTAAAGGCCCCACCACTGAGAACATTCAAGCACAGGTTGGATGGAGCTCTGAGGAATCTGGCCTAGTTGAAGATATTCCTGTTTATTGCAGGGGAGTCAGAAGTGATCTTTAAAGATCTCTTCCAACTCCAAGTCTGTGATTCTATGGATGTGTGCATTACATCATTCCCTTTTTCTGACTTCCTTTACTTCATTTTAGGAATTTAGATCTTATGAAGACAATAAAGATAATGGGCACTCAGTGTTTCTGATGAACAGGCTGCTGGTTGACTACAGAGTCCTTCAATACAGGTGCAGGCACTTAGCTTCGGGCATGCAACTTGGAATTGCTGAGGAAATTCCTGACAGCATCCCTGTTCTGTCAAATGCTGCATATCTTGGGGTATGTGTTTGGGGCCATGTCCTCCTCCCAATCTCTAAAGGATGCCAGCAAGGTTATTTACTCAGTGACTGGGCAGACTCCCATCTGTCTGGCACAGCCTTTGCAGTTTCCACAGCAGTAGTACCCACAGTGCTGATCACTGTGCTGGCTGAACTGCCAGAGTCATCCAGGATCTGTTTTGTGCAGCCTTTCCCACCCACCTTTGTGAGCAACCTCACTCTTGGCTGGCGTTTCCACAACAGACAAAGCCAGATTTGCTTCGACTTTGCCCTTTACCATCACTGTGCTGAACAAAGTGCTCACCAGTTTCTGTTGGTGAAGAGAAAAACATGTGGACTGTAGCCAGGCTGCTTCCCCAGAGAGATCAAAAGAAGTGAAACCTCCAAACAGAACAGGGCAGGAACTGTAGAATCACTTGGGTTTGGTTGTTGGTAGTGACTCTTAACAACAATTTATTGAAGTGAGATGAGGAAGGGATAATATTTACCCACCAGTAGCAGACTTTGGTCTAAAGTTAATTGCAAAGAGGATGTTTCTAAGACTATTCCTGAACCAGTCTCCTTATTAGGTGATTCTGCACTCAGAATTTCTCCAAGGTTTAGGGAACTCGTGTTTGTGTGTGAATTTCACATAGATCACCACAGTAGATGAAGAGCTAAAATTGTTCACAGGTTCTGCTGCTACTCTGCTGCTCTTCCTACACCTTCTCTGTGTTTACTACTCTACAAAAGAGGAGAGGAGAGGAGAGGAGAGGAGAGGAGAGGAGAGGAGAGAAAAAGAAAAGAAAAAAGAAAAGAAAAAAGAAAAGAAAAGAAAAGAAAAGAAAAGAAAAGAAAAGAAAAGAAAAGAAAAGAAAAGAAAAGAAAAGAAAAGAAAAGAAAAGAAAAGAAAAGAAAAGAAAAGAAAAGAAAAGAAAAGAAAAGAAAGAAAAGAAAAGAAAAGGAGAAAAGAGGAAAAAATCTAAAGAATCATGAGTACAAAAAAAGTGTTGGTAAAACTTCATAGCATGCACACAGTTTAATATGTTCCTATAGGTATACAAATATTGACTAAACCTTAAAATGTAGTATCGTTAACTACAGTGGGTTATTCTGTGTTGGAGCAGAGGGAGTCAAAGTTCCCTAGACTTTTACAGCTCTTTGTCAGACAACACCTCAAAGGTTTTATTCAAGTTTTACAGTTGGGGAAACCAAATTGCTGGGAAGTTACATCACTCAGCCAAGAACTGCAGCAGGTCGCTGGCTTTATTTCCATGGGAGCCCAGTCTAGTTATCAGTCACCAGCACTCTCAGACAAGAAGGGTCCTGGTTAGACTGGACATGGTTTCAAACTAGTTGCTCCCAGCAGCAAGAGCTACCTGGCTTTGGGGAAACTCTCCTGTGCTGTGCTTGGCTCTGTGTCAGGATGGTGCAGAGAAATGAGTGGCTGGGACCAAGCCAGTGTCACAGTGACTCCACAAATGGACCCTGAGCTCTCAGATGAGCTCCAGGCTTGTCTGCACCAAGTCAGCTCCCACATAGACAGATTCACTAGGCATTTTGCTTAAATAACTGGCAGGGGATGTTCTTGTTGTTGAACATGTGTTTCAGTTGGATAGAATCTGCTCAGCCTGTGGGGGATCTGTGCTGTGGCAAAGGCAGAGCAGAACAGTATTTTAAAATTATTATTATTATTATTATTAATAATAATAATACATTTCAAGCCTAGTTTGTACTCTGCTTGGGGAGGAGCTCTCTGCCTCTGGGAAGTGTTCAGGATGCTGAGCCATGACAGCAGTTGCTGCTTCCCTACTTGCCGCTCTTAAGCAATATATTGCTCTCCTGGGCAGGTGATGATGGAGGCAGAGCACCACCTTCTCTAACATAATCCAAAGTTCCATTCAGTCAGTGCAGGTTACAAAAGAACCCTCAAACTGCAATGCTGCTTCAGAGCTGGAGGACAGAGCCATTCAGCCTGTCATTTGTAGGCCCCCAAGGGTCTTGGAGGAGCTCCAGGGGTCCAGCACAAGACACAGAAAACTGGGTGTGCTGGCAGGAGGATTGGATTAACTATGAGAGCAATGCTGCTGGGAAATGTGTAGGCTTCACAAATCAAAATGCTCAAGAATGCAGTGCTGAGGTCTGCTGCTGTAAGCTTTGTGAAGTATAGACAAATCACTAGTCTCTAAGGACAGCACTAAATTTTGTATAAGGGAAAAATGTGACATTCATTTGTAACTTCCAGGTTTTTCCAATTCCCATTTGGTCATGGTTCAAGCTTGTGCTTTCCAATTGCAACTCTTTACTGTTGGGTTTTTCTTCCCCCCACAAAATATGAATTTTGTACTGATGAGGTCAATGATTGGAATTTTCTATTCAAGAAGCTTTTCTTCTCAGTCTCAGATGGCTACAGGCTGAGCAGCTACACAAGTGTGAAGGTCACCAGCATCCTGTGCTGACAATCAGGGTTTCTTACCAAAATCATTTCTCTGTGCCTGAGACCTGGTCCTCCCCTGCATTAATCTGGTTTTGTGAAACCAAGGGGTAAAGTGGAAATGGAATAGGAATGGCATTATTATGACAGGTTCTCGGAGCTACTCTGGCAGCACTTTATTTGGTGCCACAGTTGAAAAAGCCATTTGCTTTTATAGTTGTAGCTAAGAGGTGGTACCTTCTGGGGGTTAGAATAACTCACTGTTTTGTAAACAGCTCCTTTGAAGCACAGAGCAGTGGAGAGGAGAGCCCAGAGAAGAGGGTTACAGCAGAGAGAAGGGAATCACAAATCTTCCCTTCTCACATGACTTATCCTATGCACATTACAGAGAAGCATGTCAAAAGCGTGTCTTCACAGGCAGCCACAGATTAGTCTGCTGAGGGTGGGAACAATGAGAGTGGGACAGGGAGGGTGGGAAGTGGAAATAATCATTGTTTTTAGCTCAGATCAACATGTCCAAATCAAACCTTCACAGCTATCTTTCCTCATAACTTTTTCCACTTCCACTACCTGCAATTCTCCCTTTGGAATGAGTGGTGGAAACAGTCCTTGTGGGTCGTGAGAAAGGATCAGGCCTCTAAACATGTTGTTATTCCTGTTTTCCAGCTCTTGGCACTCACAAAAACAGACAGTTAAATAGAGCAGGTAGCAGTCAACTGATCCAGCAGTCCCAGCAGGTACAGGGTGTTCTCTGTGAGGAACAAAACTGCTGGAGTAGACATTTTCCCTATTGCATAGTCACTTGTTATGCTTTACAACCAAAGCAATGCAGATGCTGCAAAGAGACATCACCTTACTAGAACACCCTTTCCTGCATTTTCAGAGTTATTGCTGGATACCTTGTCTGCATTGCCCTCTAACAAACAAACTGAGGAGCAAATAAGCGTCTCATATACTTTAACAAGACAGCCTGGGGTTTGTTTTACCACTGTAATTATACAGGAGATAAGAGAATGGGCTTTGACTTTGATCGAGGTTGCTTGTCATGAATAACAAAAAATAAACATCAATAACAATGTAACACCCATACACCCCTTATCTAGTATGGACAATTTTGAATTTATGATAGCCTTACACCTTAAAAGAAAAAAAAGGTTTCTGTATTTCTGCAGCCCGCAGAGCTATGGGGTCTATTAGACATAGACACTAAAGTTCACTCACTGCTTATGCACTATCACCCCTCTCAGTGAGCTGACTGGAATTCTCCTCAAGCATTTAGAGCCACGATGCCAGAATTAGTTTCAAAGTGCAAAGAGGTATTTTCTGGAAAAGCATATGAAACAGGCCACACTCACTGGAAGCTGTGGGAATAACTTGCTCTGACCTTGCTGTTCCCTGTGCGTGCTCCAGGAAGAGTTCTGTGCACGTGCCGGGTGAGAGCAGGGGAATAGGAGAAGGTGAATGGCAGAAAGGAGCCCACATGGCCTGCCCTGGGGGTCTCTCAGGTGGTTCCAGGAGCCAGAACATGGGAGGAAATTAGGTGAGAAGGGGAAGTACAGCAGGGAATTATTGCAGAAGGGGCTTTTTGCTGTCCCTGAATGGATCTTGGCTTGTGGGAAGAATGAGGCCCCTTTGTTAGCTTTTCCCACTGCTCCTCATGACTTCTGCAGTTGAGGAAGCTGCTTGGTTTCTGCTGGGAGAAGAGCTTCAGGAACTTGTGAGGCCAGGCCAGGGAGAGGACTTGTAAGTCTCTCTTGGATTAACCTTCCATGGAGGAGTCTGTCAGACATAGAGATAAGAAAATTTCAGAGCAAATCAATATGCAACATAAAAAGTGCAGAAGACCTCCAGAAGTTACATTCCATGACAGCCTTGGTCAATGAGTCTGGAGTAGGATGGGGGCCAGCAGAGGCTACACTGCGGCCAAACAGCAGCAGAAGTCCAGGACAAGCACACAGAACACCAATCTCACACTCTAGCAACAGCCCCCAGCTGACAACACCATGGGAAACAAGTTACACCAGCCACCCAAGAGACAAAGGCTGCAGGAAAGATTACAGGCTTCCAAGCAGAAGCAGTACAGTCCAATGTCTTCAATCCCACATCACTGTGGGGACACTCTGTACCCCAACTCTGCTACCCATTGAGACAAAAAAAACCCAACATCCTGGCCTGTCCAGAACAGCTGGTGGTGAAAGTCAGCCTTTGGGAAATGTATGGCCATCCCAAGGTTTTGCTTCTGAATGCCACCACTATTCTCAGAGAAGCCAAAGCCACCACAGTCTGCTGTATACATGGGGTCACTGGTTTGCACTGCAGCAGCATTGGGGCTCCTTGGCCAGCTGGCCCAGGAGAGGTGACCCTGCTCAGACCCCTACAGGTGCTTTCATGCAGTCACTGCTTTGCACTGCCTGAGTAGAAATTCAAGGTCTGGCAGCCTTGGGAGCTGAAAATCAGGGTCACTCACTAGTCCTCAGACAACACTACAGATACAACACCTGGGTTAGGCACCTCTGGCAGCCCTGGGGACAGTGAGGGGAACATAAAGCTGCCTGCAAAACCAGGGGTGGTGCTGCTCACATGCGTGTGCAAGTGGGAATGGTCGTGCTATAAAGGGAGAGTTTAAAAACAGCCAGACATTCTTCCTTTGTTCTTTATTTGTTTCTGCCATGACACGAGGCAAAGAGCAATGCTCTACAGATGGTCAACAATGAAGCTGTGCAACAAAAGAGAAAAGCGGTTGTCCTAAAACGTCTGACTGGGATCCATCACAATTAATCAAGGGCCAGAAATAAAAGTGACCCCCACTGCACTGGTAGGGGGAGCTGGGAGCCGATTCCTGAGCACGTCTAATATACCATATCAAAATGCTACCTGAAAATCCCTCACTGGAGTCAGCTGAATTATTCAGGGACCTCAGCCAACTCAAGTATCTTCTGCTTTATGAGCCTTGAGGACCCTAAGGCATGTGCACTCTTGCTATTCACTGCAGTGGATTCAGACTGGCTCTCTGCTATCTATATTTATCACGATCCCCTCAGGAAGTGTTTTGGCAGGATTTTGTAATGAAAACCCTGCCCAGAGCACTCTTTGGCATGCAGCGAGCAGCCTTAAAATAGTGCAGTGACATACTGCAATAATTACTCATATTAACACTCTTCATTGTGCTGTGTGACGCTTTGTCCCCGTCGCCTGGCTCATCCCGGCCCTTGGCGCGTGGTGGGACGGCAGGAAGGAGCTGACCTTTCCTAAAAGGCAAAGTTCAGCGCCAGGCACGGCCCCGAGACCCTGGAAGCGCGGCAGCCGCGGCTGCGGTCCCATCCATCCCGCCAGCAGAGAGCTGGCACCAACCCTGCCCGCTCGCTTCCACGTCCAAACTGTGCAGGTGTTCAGGCAGGATATTTTGGCTCCTCTCGAGCCCGTTGGTGTTGTTTGAGGAGAATGTTTGAAAAAAAAAAAAAAAGTAAGCATGAAAGGCCAACCACACCGGGTAACTTTGAGCCCACACTGTAGGAGCAGGCTGCTTGCTTGCCAGTTACATGCTGGCTTCCAGTCTAACCCGTACATTCAGGTTTTTATCCCTTTTGGAGTAACTCTTCGTGAACTGTGCTAACAGAATATCTCATTTCACCTTAAATAGTAACCAAAAAAGTAGTTTACAGTCAGAAGAGAGATGGGGAAGTGGGGACAGCTTTGCTTAGAGTTAATAGAACCCTCAAAGACTCAGTATTCTTTAGAAAAAGTTCTCTGTTTAAAAGAAAAAAAAACAACTACTTTAATTGCCTTAATTGTGCATCTTGAGCATCTGCAGTGTGTTTTTTCTGTTGATGACAAAATGAGCTTTGGAAAAACATTTGGTTACTTACGCCTATTTGCCTGAACTTGCTGGATTTCAAGAGCTCAATCTAAAACCCATCCAAGTCACTATAAAGCGTCCCAAATACTTCAGAGTGCTTTGATTGAAACCTCACGTCCTCTAGGACTGCTCAGCATTCCCCACAGTCATGGCCATGTGTTTCAAGATGACACAGTCCTGTGATTTCAGAGGCCACGATCTCAGAACAAATATTGATATAACTGCTTAGTTATGGCTTCACGAGGAGAGAGAATAGTGCAGTCCTTCCAATATACTCTGATTCAGAGAAAGTTATGGCACAAAGCCTCCCTTTGGTCTTTATTTCCAGTGAGTGCACTGTCACTTTGGGGGAAATTAGCACCTGATAACATCACTTCCTTTGCTGGGACATGAATTGGTGGGTGCATAAAGACACCCCAAACAGGTTATACCCTCTTCGTGTACGGCAGTCCTTTGTACTTCCATAGTATTAGCTCAGAAGATCCAAGCCCTTCCTGAAGTTTAGCCATGCCTGCTTAAGAAGTTACATCCACGCTGATATTTCCCCCGTATGTAGGCTCGATGAATTCAAGGACAAAGAGAGTTTCAGAGCTTTCACAAACAACAAACTGTGACTGAAGGAACAACAGCAACTGGAATCAACACATAAGGCTATTTTTTTCATTAGGAAAACTCATTTAGGCCACATGAGCTAGTGAATGTGTTCACAACCACTTCTGTAACTATGATGCCATGGAAAAATGCTATTCCAAGAAAGCATCTGGCTAAATACAACAGACTCCTATTAAGTGAGCCTACACTTTTGTCAAACTGCAAGACATCTTTCAGAATGTAACAAAGAACATTTTTAAAAGCTGCCTTTCTCTAGCTTGTCATCAAATCTACCCTGGAAGCACAGTGAAGCAATGGACTCAGTATCTGACTTTGTAATGGGATAGGTATCTGCCAAACGTATCCTCACCAGCCAACAATGCACTAGTCATATAGAATTTTTGTTTCCATGCACCAGCCTTTATTAAAACTTTCTCAATTAATTCTGTGGTCTCCAGGACCTCCTGCCAAGGTCACCATTCATTGCTGAAAGGGCTGCTCACTGAGTAATGAGCAGTAACTTCTCTGGAGACTTCCTTGTAAGCCATAATCAAACACAATCTTCTGTTAATTGCCTACACGTATTTGGTGCATTAACAAGAGGAGCTTTAAATACATACATACATATATATTTATATATAATCAAACACAACTGCAGAAGGAAAAACTAGCACCCTATGAGGATCTTGTTGATGACTTTTCTGTCAAAGCCAGATCTGATTACTGACGTGAGGGAAATGTTTTATTTGGAATAAAGCCTTTGTTTCAGAGGACTGTGTCTAAAATGCAGTGCTGGATGGCTGCTCCTGTTCTTACATAAATTCTTGCCTGGGAGAAGAGGTCAATAATAGGCTCTTGACCTAATTACTGCTTTAGATCTAGCTGTCTGCTGAAAATTCACTCCTAGAAAATTCACTCCTAGACGTCTGATTTTGAACCAGACTGGGTTGGTTAGTCACAAAGACTACTCCTTTGATGTGCAACTCTCTAGGGCAAAGCCTGTCTCACCACACTCAAAAGACTAAGAGGTCTAAGGAACTGCTGTCAGGAGCAAGCAAGACCTCACCAAATCAAAGCAACCCACTCACATAGCATCAAATAACGTTATTATGTTATTTGAACTTGTGGAAGTGCTGACATTTAAAACTGATCAGTTGGCTTGGCAGTTATCAGGATGGCTCTCAGCCCTATCTTGTCATGGCTGGGCAGATGCTGATTGGTACTGCTGGCTAGTCTGTCACTAAGCTAAGCCTCAAGTGGCCTCCCCTCCCCAAAACTTCCTCAGTTTGCTTTGCAATCCCAAGGAATTGATACCTTCTGCTGAAACACGGCACAGAGGAGGAGATAGCACTGAGAGCTCCAGGTATCGGCAGAGCTCAGCAGGAAACCAGGAGAGGTGAGGGGGACACATATCCTGGTCTCTTGAATGAGGACACCTGCACAGCTGGGCCTTCTGCTGCTGCTATCAGTCCTCTGCTCTTCGGGCCACTCATAAAAGAAGAGCATCTGGAGACAGCATATTTGGGGTTTCAGATGCCTCAGGTGAGGCTACAGGCCACCCTTCCTATACCAAGCAGACAAGACCAGGCATCTTTACATGTCTTGGAACATTGCTTCTTATCAAGTGTGCAGTAGGGCAACTTCTAATCAATCCCCTGGAGGAAAACCAGAGGGTGCAGTGATGGAGAACTATCAGAGCCTACCAAGGACTTGCACATTTTCGTCCTCTTCACTTTTTCCCCTTTGAGACTTTTTCCCTGGGAGTCCTTTAGGCTCCTGGACTGCCCAGAGAGTAATTTCAGTGGATACTACAGTTTCCAAAGAAGGTTAGATCAAGGTCCTGGAGAAGAATAAAAGAGATTCCTAGATCTTTTCTCCTTGCTTATCCTTTATGGTCCTTCTGTAGGGTAAGTTAACAGGTTTTTCTAGGTATGCCACAATCCATATTACATTATTTTTCCATTGCTAGTTTCCAATTATACTGCTTCTCCCTCTAAGCTCATAAAGTTCTTTTTAAAAGCTCATAAAATTTCACCTGTGTACATTTATGGCTCTCAGGATATGAACTAAACTCAATTGATTTAGTTATATTTACCACTGCTGAACTTCACACTGTATTTTACCACACTACCTTTTCAGGAGGAATAAGTCACTTCCTCCTCCCTTCCTCTTTCTGAATTTTTCTAGTGCAGCCACTGAATCCAGAAGACTAATCCATTTTCCCCCCTTTTGCTAGTAAGCCACCAATACAATTCTGGCTTAAAATATAAATAAGTGTGTCTACACTGCCAACTTTAGCTCTGTACCTCTCTCCAAGGCCCTAAGTCTGTGGTCATCCATAGCACATATTCATAGAATAGTATGGGTTGGAAGGGCCCTTTTAGAGATCATCTGCTCCAACCCTCCTGCAATGAGCACAGCTGACAGGACTGTTTCTCTGCATTTCCCATGGAAGGCTCCAGTTTTGGTGCCTCCTCCAGGACCACCTTCCAGGCTGACTTCTTCTGAGTCCTCACACACGATAACCCAGAGAATGCAGCACATACCATCAGCACCACATAATGAAAGCACCAGCCTGCCTGCCTACAGCACCCCCACAGACATTTGTGCAAGCTTTGTTTGGGGGGCAGGGAAAGAAAGAAAAAAATTAAACCCACAGAAGATTAATAATGATGTGTCAAGGTCGTGGCTTGTGTCCCAGGAGAGATCTAAACCAAGAGCTTTGCAGCATGGAACACAGCCTCCAGCAGAACTGACACCAGCCACTGCACACCCCTGTGGTCTGGGGACACCCTGTGGGGTGGCTGCCTCCAGAAACAGACACAGGTACAGAAGCAGGTACTCCCAATGAGAGAGTTCGAGACTCTAAAAGCACCCAAAGCACCCAAATCCATGACAGCACCTTGCAGACCTCAGCTCCAATTCACAGAATCTGCCGAGTTGGGAGGGACTCACAGGGATCATTGAGTCCAGCCCCCAGCCCCACACAGCATCATCCTCAAAAGTCACACCATGTGCCTGAGAACGTTGTGCAAACATTTCCTGAACTCTGTCACAGCTTGGGGCTGTGACCACTGCCCTGGGGAGCCTGTTCCAGTGCCCAGTGGTCAGTGCTTCCGTGGTCCAGCAAACTTAGGGCAGATCTCTCTTGGTCTTGTCAAGGTTGGACAAAGAGGCCAGCAGAAGACCAACAGTAACCATGCATCTAATCCTGACAGAAATTAACACTTGTAAAATAACGTGGTAGCCAGGCATAAACTCACAACTGGAGGCAAAGTTTATCTAAAAACATTTGGGTTGCCATGATTCCTTTTCCCATTTTAGACAAGACTGTGAAAACAGTTTTGATCTCTAGCCCTTTATTTCCTTTATGGCCGGAACATTAAGTGAATCAACATTTCAGAACCTCCAAAATATTTTTATTTGCTCTCAGTATTTGCTTATAAAAATGATTGGAGTTTGTCAGAGGGAGCGGAAGAGCTGCGTTATTTTTCGCTGCTTGGGGAAGGAATGAATTTGCAAGGGGCACAACAGGAACTGGCTCCAACCTTT
>VZSR01001479.1:3229068-3299458 GCA_013398615.1 Brachypodius melanocephalos | reverse complement strand
ATGCCTTGTCAGTGGTCACCTCTGCACAGTGCTGACCTCCACAGAAGGAACATGACCCCTCCCACATACACTTTTGGGGTGCACAGCTGCCACAGGAGGAGGGCAGTGGTAGTGGCCGTGCAGAAGCACCCTACATGTTGGACAAGGAACCACCAGACACCTGCTCCTGAAAGGGAGGCAGCAGGTCCTGGTTGCCACTGAAAGCAAAAAGCTGATTTACTTCATTTAAGTATGTTGTACAGAACAAAGTCTGATGGAGGGGAAGAAAAAAAGTCTCACCAACATGGAACTTCTGCTTTTTCTTTTCCCAAGAGACAATAAAAATCCCACACTTGTCCTGTCCAAAGAGATCTTAAACAAGGGTTGGGCTGAAATCAAGACTCCAGCTATGAACATCCTTGAAGCTTAGGAAAGGACCTCTTCTCTTATCATGGGCCATCTTAAAAACCTCTCTGTAATAGCCAAACTCAAGCCTTAGATTCCAAGATGAAATGAATTTAAGAAGATTACATCCAGATGCAGATTTTAATTTAGTAGGTTTTGACTGTGGGAAATTACTGACACGACACACCAGACCTCAAAACTCCCTGCTTTTCTTCTGTATCACATGTCCTGAAACACCTTGATGTGGGGACTCTGAGCCAGGAGCGGCTCCCAGAGCTGGGTGGGTCTCCCTAGAAGAGCTCTATCCTATCTGTGTGCCACCCAAAGGCTGCAAGGTGCTACCTGCAGTCCTTGTGCTCTCTCTGTACACCAGGCCAGCTGCAGGGGAACCAAGCCAGCTGTGGCCAAGTGGCTTTCTGCCCGAGCTGGCTCGTGTCCTCCCAGTTCAGGACACTGACAGTGCATGTACAGCTGCCTGCAAGACGCTGCAGGCAGAGAAGGCAAGAGGCAGGCACAGAGTGCTGCAGCAGTGTTAGTCTGGTAGAAAGCACCTGGAAATCCCTGGAAAGAACTTCTTTGAAAAGTTAGATTCTTCACCCTGTTCTCCTTGTGATCCCGATATGTCCTTCTTTGCTGCTAGCTGTTTTCAGGCTGGAGACAGGTAAACAAATAACCATGTACTCTCTGAAGCTTTGATAAGCAATGTTGCTTACATTAAAAAAATAAAAAATTACAAATTTGTCTCTTTCTCCATTTTTAAAACGGCCCGAATTAAAAATAAATAAATTTTCTCCTTTCGGTGGAAACTTACTTGACACATTTAGGTTAAAAAGTCCAATTGATAGATGACTTTTCACTCATGCTCCCATTTCCTAATCACATCCTTGTCTCACATCCACCCTGACTGAAGACTGATGAGAGCCTCTAATAGCCACTGCAGCTGCCTTGCCCCTGCCCACTGCTGGCACAGCACTGGGTGCTGCAGTCACTGGGGTGGGGGCTCTGTGTATTCCCCCTGTGGGGCAGCCACGGCTCAAAACCCACCCAAAAGCAGCACCTGCTGAACGTTTTCCCCCAGCAATAGCCTTGTTTTCTTAGAGCAGTGGAGGGAAATCTACAGCGATGCTTTGCTAAGAGCGGTGGGTTTGGAGCAGCACCTCCTGTGGAGCGTGGTCTCCATGGAATGGGTGAAGAGCACTGCAGAACCACTGCTGGCCTTGAGCTGGAAACCAGCCCCAAGGCTGGCTGACTCTGGAGGGTGCAGGGCAGCCTGGGGAAGGGGGAAGGTGGGCAGGTTGTCCTCGGTTTCTCTGCCTCAGTTAGGGAGCACCTGTGGGTGAAACGTGGGTGGTCACAGAGCCTTCATGTCAGGAGTGCCAGAAAGCCATGACCCAACTTGCAGCCACTGCCTCGATGAGCAGCTCAAAGAGCAGCCAAGGCTGTGCCTGGTAAACACTCTCCCATCGTGGCTGCTGTGATGGATGATCTCTGAAGGCAGGGTGGGCTTTTGGTGCCTGGAAACCTCTGCAGGCGCTCCGCTTGCTCCACCACCCTTCCTGTAGGTGCCTGTTAGGGCAGCACAGCTCCTTGCCTGCCCAGTCCGGTGCCCTGGGCACAATTTCACACATGGTTCTCATCCCATCAGGCCCTTGTTATCCGAGGGAAGAAGCTGGTATCACTGGGAAAAATCTGGGTTTTGTGGGAACTGAGCTGTGCCTTGTTGAGGCCATCCAGCAGTGCAAAACATGAGTGAGAAAGGGAGGTGCCACCGTTCCAGGGCAATGCCAGCCACGATTTGGTCACTGAAAGATGTGGACAAAGATGGAAAACTGGACTGAGCTGCTGGCTCTGGTCATGGGCTGAGAGACACCAGCATTTCCCAGGACAGGACAAGTGTGAGCTCCTCTAGCCAAGGGGAACTGCACCTCCATGAGCTCTCCTCTCAAGGTCTATGTGCAGAAACACCCTCACACAGCAGCTTGAGAGTCAGAGCTGCAGGAGACCCATCTGAATCCTGCAGGTGTCTGGTTCTTGCGGAAATTTTTCTTCTTGCAGGGCTCTTTGCATCAGAAGCAGAAGCTTTTCGTTTCAAGCAAGTCATTATTTCATCCACTTTGTTAAATCTGTTCTAGCATCAGAATGGGAGTTAAGGGTTGCCCACTCCCAGAAGCAGTGCTGGTGACTGCACTTCTTAAATATATTTCATTTGGTTGCTTTTATTTCACTTCCCCTTCCATGCTTCCTGCTCAGTCTCAAACAGGGAATTGGGACACCTGCCCAAGAGCACACTCCGAGAAAGGGGATGTCCCTCTCTCAGAGGCAGGGCTGTCCTGCAGGCATTTGATAAGCAGTGTTGTGAAAGATAAACATTTGTTTAGCTTTCCCATAAAAGAACTTGACAAAATAAAGCAACGACTTTTCTTCAGCCTTACTGACAAAGAGGCCTGCCTAAAAGAAAATTCAGTGGAGCCAAACTCAGATATGCAAATAAAATTTAAACCCAAAGCTGGATTGTATTTTTTCTGAATGGTTTCTATCTATTCACTCAGCTGAACCAAGCTCACCAGCCTCAAAACTCAGTTTCCAGCTGATGCCTTGGACCCAGCTCCATTAGGAGAGCAGCCCTCTGTGCAGGAGGAGACACAGTGCTGAGCACAAGCAAGGGTGGAGATAGAGAATTCTTGAAACACGGCTATGCTTCAGTTCCTCTCCTGCACCAATTTGAGCCTCTACCCCTTGCCATTTCAATTTTCCTACACCACTTCCCTTCCTCAAATGAGTGGAGTCTCATTTAAAGCCTGAATACCTGAGTCTGGGGCTTGGGGTTGTCTCGTTTTGGGCACCCACAGGGAGGTTTCAAAGGGGCCTGAGCTGCCTTAGTGCCAGGCCCAATACAAATCAGAACATCTAATGTATTTGGGGCTGAGATTACGGAAAACCTCAAGCTCCTGAAAAAAAAATTAAAAAAAAAAAAAATTAATCATAAGCACCTCCTGAAAACTGAGACAGGTTATGTCACATATGAAAATAAGGTCCAGAATATCCAGTCTGTTTCCTCATGTGAAAACAGAGTAGAAAACAAAGATGCATCCAACAACTTTCTGCAAGCAAGTGCTGAATGTTTTTAAGGCCATTTGAAGTGAAGAACAATTTTAAACCCTTACATTTCCACCCTTTGCAGAAAAAATATTTGCAAAAATACCTGAATCGTTTATCTCAGTTCAGTTCCCGTCTCCTTTTCCTCTCAGTGAAGGGAAAAGTGTCACTTTACCCATCAGACTGCAGAGACCGTGTGACAACATGACAAACAGCAGAGCTGCAACGTGCTAAGACAGCCACTGGTGAGGAGCTGCAGATGGACCTTTGCCCTCTTTGCTTTGGACAGCGTTTACAACACTTCCAGTTCCATCTCCTAGTGAAACCAGTCTACTTAAATTGCCCTCCAGCAAGAACCCACAGCACCATGGCTAACAGGCAGCATAGAGCTAAGCTAAAACCAAGCTGAACAGAAAAAGCTCACAAAAAAAAAGAAGTACAGGCACTCTCAGTGACACAACTACAAATCTCTCTACTGCATTTTTCCTGTATCACCTTTACTGGTAATTCCTAGTTATCCTTATCTTTGCCATCTAAATGCAAATGAAACGAGGCATATTTTCCTTATTTTAGTGCATCCTTCACAAGTCTCTTTTCTGCCAGAGCTGATGGCTGCAGGCTGGGGAAGGGGGCTGTGGGAGGGAACAATGGCCAACCTTGCTGCTTCCCATTTCTCCAAGGTCATCCCGCGCACCAGTGGAGCAGCACCATGCTGCTGCTGCTGTCCTGCTGCTCACATTTGAGAGCTGTTGCCATGGCACCAGGGGACAAATCGCTTCTTGACTGTGCCCTGCAAATCTCTCCCAGCAGAGCTGGGGCCTGGACCTGCAACCTTGGCTATTTTTAGCCACGTGCTGTATAATGCAGAAGTTGATGACCATCTGCACATCTCCATTAGTCAGCTGTTTCCAGGTGCTCGGTGAAAGGAACAGATAGCCACAGACAGGGGGGAGGCTGGGATCAAACGCTGAGTAAGGGCAGCTGCTCGCTGTGCCTTTTGGTGGAGAACTCTGTCTCAGTTTCACTTGAAATTCATCACAGTGGAACTTGACGGAAGGAGACCTTTGTTCCCTGCAAGCTGGAGGGACACAGGCTCCTCACCCTCCTTCCCTGAGGTGCCCACACTGCCCAAAGGCACCCAGGTACCTTGTCAGGATGATGGCTTCTCCCCTACACTCTCCCATCCCATGAGCTGCTCCCCAAGCCCTCCTGGTCCTCACAGCCCTGGCAGGGGTGAACCAGGGCAGAAGGTCCTGAGGGCCGATTGATGTCCTCAAACAGGGACTGTGAGAGATGTTCCCAGCCTCTCCAGTTTTCCCTCCCTACACACCCCTCAAGCTAGCAGCACCCCTGGGGCAATTCATGTTGATCCAGCCAGCAATCAGGTGACAACATAAACCCCTACAGGTGTCCAAAGCTGCAGGGAAGGTAATACTCCAGTGGCACTCCAGATGCCATTAGAACGGTGTCACAAGTAGGTCTTTAGGTCTTTCGGAAGAATCAAAATGCACTGTAGATTTCCAGGTGAGGACTGCAGTGTGAGGAAGGCCAGGCTGCACTGGAGGGGTCAGAGAACTCCTGCCCAGCAGCCCAGCCCCACCTGACATGTGGTGCCAGCCTATTGAAGCTTATTTAAAGTATTTCAGAACAGCAGGTTCTTTTTTTCACATAACAGAATTAAAACAACGTTACAGACTCACAACTATGCAAGGATACACTTGGGTTTTCTTTAGGCTTATTGAGGGCTAAGGGCAAATCTCCCAAAACCTGGATGCTCCTGCTCAAGCACAATGGGATACATCGGCAGCCCACCAGGCACCCTGCATCCTGGATCCACTGGTTTAACCCAAGCTCAAGAGCAGATTCTTCAGCAGCAGAGCCACGGTCTGGGCTGGCAAACCCATGAGGCTTGGGGGTGCTCTGATTGTGAAGTGCACAGCAATGCACCAGGAAACAAAACACTGACCAAACTCCAGCTCCAGGCTCAGAGCAGAGGGGCTGAGGTCTCAGGTCTGAGGTTGTTGCACAGATATATTTTTCCACATCACCCTGAAAAAGCAATCACACTGGCTTTATATCCCCATGTGGCAAGCAACTACCAGAGAAGAGAAACTGGGGCTGGAGCTGCTGAGGCAGCCTCTTCCCTCCAGTGCCTCCCAGCCGAAATACAGCCAAGTGCACAGGGCAGCCCAGAGACAGATGTGCTGTTCCTGCTCATCCTGTTCCTGCCCTGCTGAGCATGGCCAGCTTGCACACATACAAAACAGCAGCTGGGCACGGTGCTTGCAAAATTCAGTATTGCTGTCCAGGTTCCTGTGCAGGGTCTGACACTGAGGCAGGTTTGGGAGGAGCCCTCACATGTGGGGAGTTGCACCACCCCTGGTGTGTAGGGGTGCAATTCCACAGAAACCCAAGGAGCTGGGTTGATTCACACCAGCTGCAGAGCTGGTGACTGAGAAGCAGTGCTGCCTCACTCCATGTTTTTCTTATTTTGTGTAATGTCAGGGGGCAAATCAAGGCCATGTGAGGCTCAGCACTAAATCACCCACTGTGATTTAGGAAATGTGTACAAATGCAGGCGTTTGCAACCACATGAGGGGCCAGAACCCCCTCTGAATGGAACGAATAAAACACACCACCAAACCTGAAATGAGCTGTCACAGATCAACCTGCTGCTAAAATGAGCAAAGATTCCTGGTATCCTGGTGCCCAGACCTTCATGCCACCTGCAATATGCTTTGGTTTGGTTTTTTTTCCAGCCTAATGAGTGCTGTGCTTTCTCCCTGTGCTCTGACCAAACTAGAGGTGACAGGGTTACACTGCTGAGCAAGGTGACAGCCATGCTGGGAGATGGGAAGAAAGGAGTGACTCTGTTTGAGCCAGGCAAGAATATCCTGGTTGGGCTCAGCAAGAACTTTTCACATAAATAACCCATCGGACCTTACCAATGGCACTGGGGAACTTCTGGGTGCTGCAGCAGGATCACATCCAGAGCAGCGACATCCACCAGTGGGTTTCCCATCTGTGGCAGCTTCCCAGCAGGTGACACATGCCAGGGTCACAGTGCATCCTTTTCCCAGCCCTGCTAACCCACAGCTGAGTCAGTGACATGGGGAGGAGCAGCACCATGACTCGAGGGCCCCAGTGTCTCCCTACATGCAGTATCTCAGCCTGGCATTCAACAGGAATATCCTCAGCCATCTCTCCTGTTTTCCTGCTCAGAAAGGGAGCTGGAGAGGGGAAGCCTGATAGCAAAGAAAGATCTAGGAGTCAGGTTCAGGAAGCTGAAAAAAATTGGACAACAGCCTTCACCCTCACATACTGGAATTGTTTGTTTATCTTCTTGCTTCCTCTATAAAACAACTCATCCCAGCTGGGTCTTAAGGAAAGGAACAATAGCCATGTATTTTTAGGATCTATCTGTGAATAAGTGATGGCCAGTTTTTCCATTTTGTCACCCAGGCCATTTTGTTTCAGCAAAAGACCCCACAAAGCAGTGCAAACCTTGAGTGTGCAGGGAAGAGGCCGTGGTGGCAGCCAGGGATTGCCACCTGCCCCCAGCACCTGACAGCCCAGCCCTGCCTGGTGGCATCACACTTGTGCCACCTCCAAAAAGGGAGGCAGCACAGGAACCTCAGAGTGAGTTAGAGCCACAGACTTTACCCATAACCTGCCAAAGGCTTTGGACATAGCAGCATCTCAGACCTGCCTGTGACAAAAAAAGGTGTGTTTTTTCATTTTCTCTCCCTTACTGCAACATCCTTGACCACACAACAGAGATTATCCCACATCAGAGTGCCACAGCCCGTAAGAGGCAAGTGCTTGATGCCACAGGCAAGTGCCTGCTCATTAAGACACTCAAGTTAACAATGCAAATCCACAGCCTAAATATAGCATGTGACAGAAAGTCCCAGTCCAAATTCAGCAGCACGGCACCTCGGGGGACAGTCAGAGGCAGGAACAGCCCAGCCACAAAGGTATGGGAGAGGAAACACAGCAGCTTTTGGCCCCATGGCTCCCCTGGGGCACAGGGCTTGCATGCACCACCAGGTAACCTCAGTGCTACCACGAAGTCTCTGGCAAAGCACAAAGAAAGCAAAGATGGCACAAAACCCAAACCTCCTCCTTTGCCTCCATCGCCTCAACCAGTGGCAGCATCAGGGAAGAAATTAGGGGTGGGTTTCAAAAACCCTTGGTGAGTCAGGAGCACAAGTTCTGCTGCCTGTGAAACATTTAACACTGGATGGGACTAATTTCTCCTTAAGAAAGACAGGAAAAAGATTGCTGGGTTACAGATTCTTCTCGACCTAATCTGCTCCACTAAGCCTCCTGTGAAGCAGTATCTCCCAGTAAAGCACAGAGATAGCACACAAAGCTTCTTTTTGGCAGCAGTCTCTTCTCATGCTCCTGGGTGAGGTAGCGTAGGTGCAGAGGGGTGAAGAGATTTGTTTTTACTTGCATGGAGTATCACAGGAAATTCTGCTGCTGGTCCTTAATCATAACTCTATCAGCAATCACACAGGCTCCTCGTGTGGCTTTCTCCTTAGCTCTAGGGACTCTCCATCCTGTGGTTTTCCCAAGTCTGTCTCACACTCCCTGCTACTTCCTGACAAGGTCTTTAATAAAGGTGTTTTATCTTTTCCATGCTTCGGGGCAGGTCTCGGGTGCTCATTTCGCCTCAGCCCTCTCCTACTTTTCATAGCACTGATTCATAGGAAACACAGGCACATCCTGGATTTCACATGAATCATTCCCTTTTCAGCTCATGTTCCCAACGATAATATTTTTGTGGAGTAGTTTTATTCTGTTAGCTCACAAAAAGCTCCATTACTTAAGCCTTTCCCAGATTATCCAGCGGGTTTCTCTAAGGAAGTTTTTTCCACAGTGCTGCCTCATAATAAATCCCTTTCCTCTCTAAAATGCAGGGGTGGAAGGATGCAGAGGAAATGAGTCTACCAGCAAATGGATGGACTTGTGCAGCTGTTTCCCAACAATTTACACTCAGCAATTAGTATTTCTGAGGACATGCATTGGTAAGAGAGAAAATAAAGCCTATAAAAATGTGTTTCTTTATGCCTATGTGTATATGGGTGCAGTGCAGGGAAGAGCACTCATCTTCACAGTCCTATACGCATATATACATACAGGTGGTATCTACCACAGCCCTGCCCAGCCTCCCTGCTGCTCCCAGGCTCGCCTGTTCCAGGGTGTGCACAGACAGAATTACACAGGTTATCATCCCCCACAGGTTTCTTTCATAGCCCCCAAGTCAAGCATGGGGGAAACCAAGGAGAATCACATGAGCTTGTACCTCCCAAAACAGGGGCATCCTGCTGCAGCTGTGCGAGGAGCTGGGAGAAAGGGCAGACACCCTCCACAACTTAAAAGAAACCCCAACCCCCCAAACAAACAAACAAAAGAATATGCAAAGTCATCCCCCCCCTCCCTCCCCCCCTCCATGCTCAGAAATATTTACTACTCTTGAATTTTCCATCCTGGACCTTGGCCAGGAAGTAAATATCTTGTTTTGGAAAAACTGAGCGCATTTCTGCACGTGTAGGGGAAGTATCACACTTTCCCCATTTCCAAAGTGCAAATTGTGAAAGAGCCACTCTTACACATCTCTAAACCGATTATGAGTTTAATAGAAAACAAAGAGAGGAATAGCAAAAGCAAGAGATATTGCTGTGTGTACACTTCAGTGCTTGGTAAAGTTATGGAGAAGATTATCCTGGGAGGTACTGAAAAACACCTGAGGGACAACACAGTCATCAATCACAGCCAGGACAGCTTCAGGAGGGAAGCCCTTGGCCCTGTGCTCTTCAACATCTTCATAAATGACTTGGATGAAGGACTGGAAGGGATACTGAGCAAGTTCACAGGTGATGTAAAACTGGAGGAGCTGTTGACTCCTTTGAAGGCAGGAGAGACCTCAGCAAATCAGAGATTTGCACAATCACCAACCATATGATGTTCAGTGTGGGAAAAGTGCTGGATTCTGCACCTGGACTGGGACAAACCTGGATGTACAGGCAGACTGGGAATGAGAGGCTGGAAAACAGGCCATGGAAAGGGACCTGGGGGTCCTGCTTGATGGCAAGTGAGCCAGCAGTGCCCTGGCAGCCAGGAGGGCCAACCCTTTCCTGGGGGCATCAGGCACAGCATGGCCAGCAGGGCAAGGGAGGGGATTGTCCCACTCTGCTCTGGGCTGGGGTGGCCTCACCTCCAGTGCTGGGGGCAGTTTTGGGAGCCACAATATGAGAAAGACTTTAAAGACTATGAGAGAGGAGGGCAATGAGGATGATGAAGGGCCTTGAGAGGAAGCCATATGGGTAGTGGCTGAGGTCACTTGGTGTGTTCCTCAAGAGGAGACTGAGGTGATGCCTTGACTTTTAACTTTCCTATTTTCAGATTCTCTGCCTAGGGGTGCAGTTCTGAGCCTCATATTAAGTGCTGGTCAGCTCTCTTCACAGAGCAGGGAGACAAAACAAATCCTTTTCCTGCTGAGCACCAAGGACAACCTTCAGCCCAACAGCATAAAGAACAGTGGACTGAAGGGAGAAAAGAAGGATGAGACCTCACAACCTGAAACTGTAATTGGGCAATTAAACCCCAATATACAAATGAACCCAAAACTTATAAAAGTATAAGACCTTGTGACTGGCCAGCCATTTTGTGACCATTCTGAGTCCACCTTGGGTGTAGCCTTGGTCAGGCTCTTGTCCTGCCCAAGGTGGATCCTAGAGGCCTTTCAGGTACCTGAATCTCTACTAAATATCTACTGATCTCTATCTAAATATCTACTTTATTCTCTAGCTCTGTCCAGTCTCTGTTCCAGGTCAGCCTTTCTAAGGCATCAGAGGGAAGACCTCACTGCAGTTAGAACTTCCTCATGAGGGGAAGCAGAGGGGCAGGCACTGATCTCTTCTCTGTGGTGACAGTGACAGGACCCGAGGAAATGGCCTGAAGCTGTGCCAGGGGAGGTTTAGGTTGGATATCAGGAAAAGTTTTTCACCCAGATGGTGGGTGGGCACTGGAACAGGCTCCCCAGGGCAGTGGTCACAGCACCAAGCCTGGCAGAGCTCAAAAAGTGTTTGGACAACAATCTCAGGCACATGGAGTGATTCTTGGGGTGTTCTGTGCAGGGCCAGGAGCTGGACTTGATCTTTGTGTGTCCCTTCCAACTTGACTTATTCTGTGATGCCAGGAGTGAGTCCTTAGTGCCTGTTTAGGTACAGCATCTTTTCATGGCCTTTAAAGAGCAGCTCTGGAGAGGGGTGGGCACTGCTGCCACGGCTTGCAGGCCACCTCTCCTGCTGCTGGCTGTAGGGGACAGCTGCCTGTTCACCCAGAGCTCCCAGACACACCACAGACCTACTCTTAGCTCGTAAAGGAAGCAGATCCGAGCTCGCAGCACAGCCCCATAGCAAGAGGGGTGAATGAGCTCCTAGTGAGTTAGTGGTTGAGGTACAGAGGGAAAGCAGGGCTGGCTCTCACCCAGCCCACACCGAGGGCACTGGGTGCTGAGGTCTACTCTAGTCATGTATATTTAAAGGATGGAGCTGCAGCCTGGCCCAATAAGCCTGTCCTGTGGAAAAGCCTCTTGGGAATTCTCAGGCAGGGCAGTCAGCTCCCACATCCACGCACTCCACGTGGCTAACCAGCCAGGAGAGGAGAAGGCCCTGACCCAGGTCATTTCCAGGAGCCAAAGGGAAACCCTAGAGAGCTGGTTCTCTGCTTGTCCCTGCTGAAGTACAGGGTCCAGCAGCCAATGACCTCGAGGTGTGGGGGCAGGGCAAAGGGCAGGTAAGGGCAGTGTCCCACAGCAGGGACAGGGCCAGGCACTGGGTCCCACAGTCAATGGAGACACACGAGGAGGGGAGAAACCAGGGGCATTAAGGGTGAGGAACTGGGGCAAACTATCTGTACAGAGCACGTTGGATGTTCCCTCTCTCAGGCTGGACAGGTCACTAAGGTCTGTCCTGCCAAGGCCAGACTCTGGGTATTATATTGAGGGGCTGCAGGGATTCCACAACTCCCCTGTTTTTTCTTACTAAGCAGACGCTCCCAATGGATTTCTGTAGGCACTTAACTAAGCAGGCAAACATGAGCAAAACAATAAAAACCATTATTATAACCAAAATGATTCCTTTAACAAGGGATGAAACCTATCCTGTCACTCCCTATTGTCCGAAAAGTTTGTTGATCCCGTCCGAGTTCTCAGCCTTTAATTCCTTCACCTGCTCTCTCAGCTTCTGGATGTTGGCATGGATGGATTCTGAGTGTGTAGAGAGGTTGAAGCAGCACATCCCAACAGTCTTGGCAGCAAGCAGCAAATAGTCTGTCACAGTCTGGTTTTGTAGGGTTGCATGCCTGGTAACCTCAGTGTCACTAAGCAGGTCACTGAGTGCAGAGGAGGTGGTGTCTGCCTGCTTACTAAGCAACATTCCAGGTGAGAAATGGCACCAAGGGCCTTGGCTGCAGCCACCCAAGGTAAAAACAGTGAGACCACGACTCTCTTTCCCTTATTCCAGTTATAAACTTGGCTATCACACTTTTCATCAAATTCAGTACATGACCTCTTTTGGTGTGCCAATTTCCCTTTCTGCTTCCAGTTCTGAAGTAGGGTTATGTTTGGAGTGAGGGTAGTAAGCTGGCCAAGGCTACAGGGACCCTCTGAAGGCGTGAGGGGATCCCGGCCCATACTCGGTCTTCACAGATAAGAAACACTCCCCAAGGCAGCACTTTGGGATGGAGTGAGGACAAGGAAAGTTTGGGACTGGTGTAGTTACACCAATTTAGCGGGGTATAATTTTTGTTAAATGAGGTTACATCCTTCCTATGGGCAGACCTAATAAGTTCAAGGCAGGTCAAGACTTCATTGGAAGGTTGATATTGGAATTGAATGCAGTAATGAGCTTTAGAGGACCCTAACAGCTCTAATTCTTGGGGTTCCTCTGGTGCCTGTGCTGAGGACCATGTCCACTCATCCCAAGTGTCTACCAGGTTGGGATTTTTATCTGCATATGGGTATTTATTTGCTGTTAGAGGAACTCCTACTAGGCACAGTGGGTTATCCACGCTGCCCATGGACAGGCAGAGATTGTCCTGTTGTAAGAACTTGGCTAGTGTCACCCAGATGTTCTGGCTGGGCTGAGGGACAATCCACACACGAGCTGATGGAAGGGTGAGGAGCAATCCAAATTCCTACACGGAGTAGTTGGGGATTCCCTGCTGCAGGAGACATGGCAGAATACTTGAGGATGATGAGATGATCTGTGAGTTTGAAAAAATGGAATTTTAGACTTATTTAAATCTAAAAGCCCCTTGTATCTTCCCACCTAACCCCTCAGCCTAGGATTTGGAAAGGGCGCTGAAAAGGTGGGAATGGTCTGGAGAAGGAAGAACCCCAAAGGGCACAGATAATCCTGGGAAGTGGTTTAATTACAGCCCATCTGCCTTCATGGAGACACCAACAGGACTCTAATCTAGCACAGAAGTGTGTAGACTAAACACAAGAAAACCAGTCACTGTGGCTAAAGGGCAGAGCATGGGACTGATGTTCCTTGCTGGCTTTAAAGCGTGTGGAAGGAGCACTGAATTTATCCAGGCAGTAGACACCTGCAGCTTTGGTGTTTGAGTTCCCTGGATCATAGGCAGCCCAGCTGTGTGGCCAGGCTGCACTCGGGACACCAGACCCAGCAAAGGCTCTCCTGCAGGGCCAAGGCTGCTCCTCTCCAGCAGCACTGAAGGGGAAGGTGCTCAGAGGCTGCTGAAGCAGAACATGTGAAATACAGCACAGCCTTTGGGGAGCACGAGGAACAAAAGGCAAATGAAAGAGAGAAACCCCCGAATCTCCCTCACACAGAAACTGACACTGCTGAATACTAGATTTTCAGCATTTCTGTGTTTTTGCTGTGTACTGCCCTGTCATTTGTAGCCATCTCTGCCATGTGCAGGCAGCAGAAAGCTTGTCCCCACCTGCCAGGGGTCCTCCTGCTGGGCACCACTCCACCTTTGTGAACCCTCTCCAGCCCCAGGTCAAACTGAACACATTTCCTGAATCCCTGCAGAAATGAGAGGCTCTGAGCAATTTGCGCCTGCCTCCCCCTCCCCACAACAGCATCCTGCAGACCCACGCCTCCTCCAGCCGAGTCGCTCCCTCTCCTAGCAGGGCAATCCCCCTGCAGACCCCTCGGATGAGGAAGGATTTTGCCAGAGGATGAAGCAAAGCCCGCTGTGTCCTCCCTGCTTCCCTGTGCAGGAAGCTGCTGTGCTGGGAGCAGCTCACCACCACAGCCCAGCCTCCCAACCCAGTGGCACTGAGGAGAGCCCGAGTCAAAGGAATCCCATAAAACACCCTCTCCTGCTGAGCTAGCCCAGCTCCTTCTATGGAACTCTTGCCTTAGGAAACTTCCCTCCGTGTTATCAGTTGAGACTTGCCGGTGCCTCTTTTATACTCCCTTTTTTTTTTTTTCTTTTCCTCACCCTTTCCAAATATTTGGTTTTATGAGCTTCTTGTTGAGATCATAAAATACTGGGTTGGAGGACTATAAATACATAAGGAGGTACTCTTTAAAGGGAGCATTTTTTTTCTTACTATTAAAATGATAATGATAATAATTTAAAATAAAAATATCCCCATCCCTCCCTCTGTTGCAAACACCCGCCTGTTTTGCAGCACAACATCTAAGTAAGGATTTGGGCCCTTACACATCATCTTGCCTCTTAGATTTAACCAGAGCAGGTTTTTGCAGCCTGAGACAGAGGTGAGCAGCAGCCAGCCCTGACATTGGAACCTTGGGTCCAAGGAAAACAATTTCTTTTGGAGGTTTGCAGAGATAAGAGTTACCTGTTCATGCTGGGTCCAGCTTCTTCCACAGTCATGGCAGGAAGCATAGGCAGTCAGCAGGAGCTGAGGATGCCTTCCGTCACCTTTTCATCAGGAAGCCTAGAACACTTCATGGAGACATCACCACCAGGCTGCTAGAAGATGTTGAAAAGCCCAGCTCCTTTCCCTCCTCACACATGGCAATAACATCATGTGTCCCCCCAGAGACACATCTGTGATTTGACAAAATGCTGCAACTACCCCACATCCACTGCAGGACAGCCTGGGGTGCCCTGCACCTTTCAGGAGCACCACTGGTTTTGCAGGTGGGGAAACTGAGGCTGGGAGACCTGTTCTGCTCCCCTCAGTGCCCTGCTCCAGGCTCACTCTGCCACTCACCAATTGAATCATGTCCTGCCCGTGGCAAAGGGAGAGTTGAGGGGGCACAACTCTTTAAATGAGGAACACTCTGCTGGGATTTAGGGCACAGAATATTGCAGCCTTTATTCAATCAAGCCTTCAGCTGAGAGGCATTCCCACCGTGCAGCCTTAATTGGCATGTTTAAGGTCAGCTAGGCCAGCTGAGTCAGTGAGGGAGTGTAGGGGGCTTTCTCCTATCACTGTTAAGGGACAGAGTCCCATCCACTCCTGGGGCTCTGCAAACCTTGACTTGGCTCCAGATTAACCCCAAACTCCACCGATAGCATGGGAGTTGTGGTTGCTTCCATAAGCTGCCTGGTGGCTGCTGTAGGCTTTGGCTCACACCGAGAGCAGGGCATGGGGTGCCTGGCTGCCAGCCCCCTACCCTTGGACACCTTCCTGGCCTCTCCCTATCCACAAGTTAAAGAAGCAGGACTGAGGGCAAGATCTCTGCAAGGCAGATTCCCTTGTCCCCCATTATCGCTGCTTCTTTTAAAAGCAACAATTGTGCACAAAGAGGAGGAGGAGGAGGAGGAGGAGGAGGTCACATGAAGGATGCCTGAAATTCTTTCCAAACCACAGCCATTTCTGACCCATCAGAAATTTCCCCACTTACTCTGGCCTGTGAACTCTGGAAAATGCAATTAAAAGAGAAAAAGCAGAGGCCTGAAACCTCTGATTCAGGCAAGCTCTCTGACATTCATTAATGAGGCCAGCTTTACACGCTGCTGATTCAATAGGAGCGACTGTCTGCTTCCAGCCCTGGTTCATCAAAAGTTCATCACTTCTCCCTTCCAACAGAAACCTGCCTGAAGTTTGTCCTGCCTTCACAGCCGTCAAGGGAGCACCTCTTTTAATGGGTTAATGTGACTGAAATCGGCATTTTCTGGGTTCACAGTGGAGAGGAGCAGCCCTTTATATGTATGTACTTATACATATCCACCATAACTTCTCCCGTATGGCATCTTCTTTCCATCCCTGGATGCACCACCCAAAGCCTGGTGAGGTGACAGCAGGCAGCTGTGGCTCTCACCCCAGCAGGAGCCAGCTTTTCAGGGAGGGCACAGGACAAGCTTTTCAGGGAGGGCACAGAGCCAAGCCAGCAGCTTCTGGGCACGTTGTCCGCCTGCCCTCCGCCCACGTGCCAGCGAGTAGATCCGACACCACCTCGCTGATCTGTTATTTGATATTTGGTTCCTACCCCGGACTCACACAGCTGCAGACACATGGCCACCTCTGAAACAGTTGGTTTTAACTGTGGAGCTCACGTCCAGCAGTAGCAGTGGTGGAAACCAGTGGCAAAAGGAGATGGAGAGGGATGAATGGTTTCAGCATGTTTGGAGGTAGACCTGGGCTGATGATGGGTCTTGGCAAGAGGAGGTAGAGGAGGATAAATGGCTTTGGCATGTTTGGAGATAATCCCAGAATAATAGTTAAAATTTTATACAATTAAACTAAGCTCTTGCCCTCAAACAGAGGGGCTATGCTCTTGGGAATAGGTGGGTTTTATTGAGAGCAGTCCACTCATTCCAGGTGGACTTAACCAGCTTCTTTCCCCAGTAAATCTGCCCCTACCTGCTGGCTCCCTGTGCCATCCCAGGCCTCTCCGTGGCAGGAGAGGCTCCCAGTGCTGCCGCAGGTCACGCTGTACAAAGCTCACCACTTGATCCCTGCGGTAACACTATCCCCCTCTGTTTGATACCATTAAGCAAAACTACCTGCGTGGGGCCACCTGTGTAACCAGAGAACTTCCCGTGGCCGTGTGCCAGAGTGTCTCCTTCCAGCCTGGACCCACGGCCGGGGCGGGAGGGGGACAGTGTCAGGAATGAGCTGGGGCAGTGGGGTGTGACAGGAATCCCACCTGCTCCGGGTCTGCAAAGGGATGGGCGATGCAGGGGGTGGTGCACCTCTCCCCGAATCCATGGAATGACCCCCTGACCTGCCTAGCACTGTGGGCATGGCAGGGATGACTTTTCCAGCGCAGTCAGCCGGGCTTGATTTCTGCGGGCAGAGTCCACATGGAAGAGGCAGGTGATTCCTCCCCACGTGTCGGCGCCCGGCCGTGCCTCCGTGTGCCTCCTCCCTGAGCAGCATGAAATGGATCCCTTCAGACGAGAGGCATTTCACTGCTTCCAATCGGGAATAACAGAGATGAGAAAGCAGAGGATGGCTGGGACGAGGCGCCGTGCCTCAGCCCTGCTGCTTGGTTTCCACAACACGGGAACGCCGAAGCCCGACAATTATAATCAACAGCAATATTGCTTCCTTCAAGATTTGGTCCAGTGCAAGGCTAAAATCTTGTGGGAAGAATTTATTTTTAACTCTCCCACCATACCAAAATTACAGAGCTTTTAAAAACCGCACCCCCCCACAAAAAAAAAAAAAAAAAAAAAAAGAGTTGAACATTTCCGTACTTTTCTCTATTTCAAAGCACAGAATTAAAACTGTTATGGGTTTGAAAAATGGAAACTCACTCAACTTGGAGCCCACTGGCTGGTTACTACTCCAAGTTCTCAGAGAAGATTTTTAAGGGAATTGAGCAACAAGCTCTGTTTTGCAGATGGGGTAACAAATCATTTTTTGGATAAGCATCTAAAAGCAATTCAAGCAAAGATGGTAGCAATATTGGAAAAGCCATCTATGTCTCCTGACTACTTCACAGGTTTGCTGCCCAGTGACTAAACAAGCAAAATAGATCTCAAACCAATCATGAGATTTCATGAGAGAATGCAGTAAACACAGGTGAGATGCCAATTAAAAAGATACTGAATTGTACCCACCACAGTGTGCAGTTAAAGCAATTAATTCCTTCCATGGAGAGAAAAAAAATGATTTTGAAGTCTGTGGCTTTGCAGGCAGACTCCTCCCCATGAGAAAAGGTGGGATGAAGGGCTTTTGCCCTGCCTGGTAGTATGGTCTGGGGAGCAGGAGATGGCAACAGTGCTACCCAGGGTTGTGTGGAGGAGGCTGAGTGGGCTAAAGCACAGTGTCAAGGGTAGGGCTGAAGTTCGGGGAACTTTTATTCTTAATTTGCCTGGGTTTATTTGGAAAAGTGTTGTGTTCAGATTCCAGCTGCAGCTTTTTAGCTGCAAGAAATTATTTTGACTCCCAGCCAAACAGAGAGCATATCACCTGTGGGGATAGGGAATTATAAAAATAGAGGGGGAAAGCTTGTGGTGACTATTTGGGATGGACATCCATCTGTAACCAGGGTTTTCAAATTCAGTTTGTGCCTTCCTCACCTCACAGCATTTCTTTGCGTAGCTCAGGTGTCTTTAAAAAAGGTCCCCTGAATTGCAAGGAACGCTAGTGTGTATTTAAAAGTGATTTCTCACAAGCCACTGGAGGGCTGTTGGGGCAGGACTGGCTGGAAGGAAAGCTAAAGACTCCCAGCTATCATGTCCAGGAGCCCAGGTTTTGGTTATTCGGGTCCTTTACATGGAAAGTGACTTTCCAGAAGTATTTCATTCTTTAAATGTTTGGCACTGGCTGACTGTCCCATAATTCAGGGCAGGTGTAGTTTACCACGGCTTCACAGGAAACATCACTCAACACACATCCCACAAGTTTGTAGTCAGTAAGCTGTTGGGACTGTGAAAAACAAAGAGCGAGCCCAAACAATTCTACAGCACACAGTTATATTTTCATTTCCACCAGCTTGGCTTTTTTTTCTTTAAACACATTTCTGCCTACAGCCATAATTGGATTTACTGGGCCCAGCAGCTCAGTGCCAATCATGTTTCCATGGAGAAAACAGTAGGTCCAGCTCATTCTCTCATGTACTCTTATCTCCAGCTCCCTTGGAGTCGCTGCCTTTGTCACTGCTCAAGAAGCATCCTTGCACTGAGGACAGGAGTCCCAGAAAAACAATCATGAACACAGAAAAATAATCAGGAACATGGAGACACAGTGTGCTCACAGCATCCCAACAGCCTCAGATGTGGGTTTGAGGTGTCTCCTTTGCCTGTCCTGCCAGGAGCAGACAGACAGAGCTCCAGGAAGCAGGGCATCCTACAGAGCCCAGGCCTCCCTAGCTCTGCTTGACCCTCTCCTCAGCACCAGAAGGTACCCTCTGCCAGCAGCCAGGGGTTCAAGGGCTTTACAGGAGCTGATGTCTGGGAGTTTACACTCCTTTCTCCTTGGTCTGGGCACTCTGTCTCTCCCTGCTGTGGAGGGAAATGGAACTAGTGGGAAATGCTCGCTGCAACCTCCACACAAGCATCAAATCACTTCAGGCCCTTCTTGGTGCTCACTTTCATGTGCAGCATCATATGAGCAAAGTTGCCCTGCATCCTGGAGGTAGAGCTGCCAGAAAACTATGGCTGGGCCCACTCCCATCTTTCATACCTCATTGCTGATGAAACTGGGCTTTGGGAATCTCAGTGGATCAGCGGGCACCCTCAGCCTGGTCTGCTCTGCACTGCCTCAGGAAGCTGCCCTTCTCTGACCTGTGCCACCCTGTGCTCCTGAGTGGTACCCACAGATGGAATGGGGCTGGCAAGAGCAAGGCAACCTTCTTAGGGGAAAGGCTGGCTCCCAGCTGTGCAGTGGCTGTTGCCAGTGGCCTCCCTCCTCTCTCACCTCCCAGCTTCCCCAGGTTATCCTGGCAAAATTTCTTGAGGTGCACCAATCTATAACCTATGGCTAGCCTAGGTATCTATTGAGAACTGCTTATACCCCACTGCTGCCCACGTTAGGCAGACCCCAAAAAGCTTACAGGGAAGCTTCAGTGACTGTGGCATGGTGGGATGAAAAGGCAGCCTCCTGCCTGTGTGACAGGGAGAGCACACAATCTGCTGAGAGATTTGTCCAAAGCCACAGCACAGCCGTGGTCCCAAAGTTTTGGGCATCCTGCACCCCACAGCCTCTCCTTTTGCTGGCAGTCACCGCTTCCCAAGCCACCTTTGCTGCCTGGCTGTGCAGCCACTGCTCCCCGTGCCAGGCACAGGGTGCAATCAATGGTAAGCAGGCTGCATTTTAATTACCCTTTATATAATGCAAACGTGACTGCATTAATAATCCTTGCAAGCCATGCGACCGTCTTACACAATCTTTAATTACTCAGGGAGCTCAGCATTTTCCATTGTCGTACAATTTGCTTTATCTTCTATTATCTCACCGGGCTGCCAGGCCCTGCAATACAAAGGGAAACACTTTCTGCAACTTCTTCCAAGCCAGGCATCTCAAAGCTTTGTACCTGCTCCAAGACAATCATGTTTCCTCCCCTTTATTTCCTCGGAGCAGAGAGCCAGAACTTCACCCATACCTGTGGTTATTAGTAAGTGCATATGCACAGGGTGGCCTCTCCTCCAAAAAAATCCCCACCTTTGTGGTGAGAGGGTTATTCCCACACATCTATCTGCATTAAAACAATAAAAGATAAGGGTAATGAGTGCTTGACACGTTGCATGAGGCCAGACTCAGCAGAGTGCTTAAGAAAGGGAATAAAGCTCTTAAGCACATTTTCCCATTGACTGGAGCTTACCTTTTATTAAGCACTGAACACGGGCGTAGGGGTGTTCGCAGAAACGGGAATTAGGTGCTGACGTGACATCCTGGATCAACCAGATTTTTCCAGTGGCTTCAGCAGCAGTAGGAAAAATATTGCTCATCAGCCTGTACCAGAAGATGTCCTCATTCATGGCAACTGGCATGCTGTAAAGCCCTTTGGGGCACAAGAACCAGAGCTCTCATGCCCTCTTGCATTTCACACCACCAAATAGCACCCAGGTGCCTCTCGAGTTTATTTTTTCTCCAGGCCCCTGAGGGTGAGACTTGCTCCATTTCATTCCCCCATCCCCAATGCAAAGTCGTGATGGGCCACTCCATGTCATCCTTTGCCAGCTGTGTCAACACACCAGAGTTCCCTGGAGTCTGCTGTAGAGCTGACAGGTCTGCTGAGATATTGGATATAATAAACCAATAAAGAATAGAAAAAAAATAACATAATAATAAAATAAGGCATCACATTATGCCAAGCGTTCGAGTGGTCATCAAACCCCAATGGATTGTATTTATTTTGCAAATTCAGTGTTGAGAAGAATAAACAGGAAAAAACAATAAAGAGATGTTCTTTTCTCACAAGGGGGTTCCTCTCAGTGCTGCCCAAGCCTTTGCTCAGGCTCCTGCTGCTGTGGATGTAGACTGAGATCCATAAGGAAACCTCAAGCAAAACTGCCTGGAAGAGTGTCCAGATCTTGGATGCACTGATAAAGCGACTTCACTTGAATTTCATCCCTTAGAAGTCTCCTGCAACTTCTTTCTCACACATCTGCCATTGTCATTAAAAAAGGTCCCAGCTGGCAAAATGGTTCTAGAGCAATTAAAATACTACTTCTCTGGGCCTGAGTTTGCACTGGCACCAGATTTAAACAACATCATGCTGAAGTGTATCTGCAGAACTGCAACCAGAATAGAGTCTATAAATTAATAAATTTAAGAGATGGAAAAAATTGGTATTTAAAGCATTTGTGGATGTTTCCTACCACCCCAGCCCTGAAGCTTTTATGTACAATTAGTTCTCCTAAGCTCCCTATTGGGGATCATTTCATTAAATAATAGCTCAATGCTGAGTTACAGAGTGGAGTCTATAAAATATTATAAGGCATGTTAAATTATGTGTGAAGCTCAGCTAGGTTGGTTGGGGAATAGGGATTTCTGTTGTCTGGAAGGTCACACATCTGTCTCCAAGGGACATGACAACAAGCACAGATATGCATGAGCTACCCCTCTGGCTCAGGCTGTCAGTCCTTTTCCTGCTCTACCTGCTCCTGTTCTCATTCAAGGATGCAGAGAAGGAAACTCACTGCACAGCCTTCATGCCTAGCATGAGCAAGAAAGTCCAGATCCAGTGAGCTCTGCCTTCTCCTTGAATTAGTTTTAGGCATGAAAATGGTTTCCTGCTACCATTAGCTTTTCCTGATGCAGTAATTAATGTGCCTTCCTGCAGAAGGAATACCAATTGAAGGATAAAGCCATTGCCTGGAGAGAGATGGGCTTCCAAGGAAGTGCTAATTAGTCCTTATTTTGAGAAACCTGGTTAAAGCAGGTGAGCAGGTGTTGCTAGAAATTGGAAATAATCTGTACAAACATGTCCTTTCCTATGTGACAGCAGAGCTAATTGCACCTCCTTGGGTCACCACTCCATTTTACCTGTTATCTCTTTGTCAAAAGTGTATTCCTGCTGCCTGGCACTGGCTGCCAGAACAAACACTTTAGCACTTGGTGTCAGGGGTGAATTAACTCCTTCTCTCATCATGGCTTGAGAGGAAGGATGTTGCTACCAACCCCACCTGCTCCAAGGACAGGGAAAACCTCTCCCATCTCCTTTCAGGCACACAAGGCACAGTGAAGTGCTCCCTGCCCTGTGCCTCGCTGTCCCATTGCCAGCCAGGTCATCTTGCTCAGGGTCAGCGTAGGAAGGGCTTAGGGATGGTTATGTGCTCCATCCCACTGCCATGGCATGTGATCAAAGCTCCACAGCCTCCTGGGAAACTGGAATGTTCCCGTGGGGAGAGGTGGCGATTGACATGCTGAGGAGGGATGATGATGCCGTGGCAGCAGCAGAGGTAATCATGAAGCCATTACTGTTTATGTAAGATGTTTTGTGTGAGACACAATGGGCTCGCTGCATCGTTTGTCTCAGGCTGGGGGAAAGTGTCCATGCACATCTGCAAAGCTGGATCCAAGGAAAATGGGAAGAGATCAGTCAGCACAAGCCAGCACAGCAGGAAAGCAGCCAGCTGTGGGTTGATTCCATCAAAAATTTCCTGAGCACCCTCCCAAACCAGAGGTGTCTCTGCTTTGTTTAGCAAGTGTCACTCAACCTTAACTCCTGGTTTGCACCCCTTCCATAGGAAGAGATAGGACACAGAGACACCTGTGAGTCACTGGGTGATCTGAGAGACCCTCACAGCCCCCTGGGCCTTGGTTTGCTTGGATGCATGGATGTGTTGGTAATGCCTGGGAAGTGAGAACTGTTGGAGGGAAGGAACACAAACACCACAGCTATGTTTGGGAGCAAAATCCTGCCTGTAGGGCACCTGCTGGGGCAGTGAGGTGTGTGCTCGTCCTGCAAGCAGAGGATGCTGGTACCCCCAGCAGAGGCTCTGCCATGGCCACAGGCATCCAGCTGCAGGATGAGGATGCCTCTGCAGCCCAGGATTCCCTCCTGCCATGAGATGCCTTGGCCATTCCGCCTGGTAGATCTAGGATAATAAATGAGGACAGATGCAATACTGAGGTTGTGATAAATGAGCTGAGTGCAGACAGAATATGCTCCTGACAGCTGGCCATGGGACGTTTCAGCTCAAAGGTGAAACACAAGCCCAGGCAGACCTGGTACCCAAGAGGTCCAAGGAATGGGGGCTAATTCTCACTATATTGCAGGATAATGTGAGTTTTGCCTCTGTTGCAGCTGCAGCTGCAGTGCAGGCTGAGCAGGGCAGAGCCCTCAGTAAAACACCACACACACACATCAGGCAGCTCAGACAGCTTTTACAGAAAGCCCTTTCCCTACAGGCAGAACCTGTTCAGCATCCACAGCTGAGCCACCTTTTCAGCAGCAGCAGCATTTTCCCAGCCCTGGGCACTTAGAGCCAGGCTTGCAGCCGGTCTGACGAATGGGAGCTGAGCCTGAGGGATGGCAGCACAGGCGTGGTGGGACCAGGGGCGGGATAGCCCCTTTCCAATTGGAGCAGAAGGGGTGTGGGGCTCCTCAGCAGTGCAGCTGCCCCTGCAGTTGCTCCCAGCACTCCTTATCCCAGCAGCTGAGCACGGCCCAGCTGGACACAGAGGGGAAGGCAGGGACAGACCCCCTTTGTAAAGTTGATTCCAGACATAGTGCCCTACACGTGCACCCTGAACAGAGGACCTGTTAGGGCTCAACTCATTAGAGCTGGGATCACACTGGGAATGAAGTGGCAAAATCATGATGGGAGCTGGCATTTAGGACAAGAGCGAATTGCATTCCTATGGAAATGTTTGGGTCCTGTTTTCTTCCCCTGCCTACTGTTAACTTCTTCAGAGGTCCAAGAGGAATGTGCATTATTGCTTGCAGAAGAAGACACCCAGGACTGATCAGGGCAGTCCTTCCTTAGCCACAGGAGAACCCACTTTGATGCTCATTTTTTCCTAAAGCCACTGCTGACTCTTGACTCTGCACCCACTTGGAGCTATAAATTTGCTTATCAGAAGGACTGACATGGCCCTGAAATGATAGGGTCTGATTATTTGTTCTGTTAACATGCATAAGGCAGAACGATGGTGATGATCCCATCCCTGAGATGAGGAGAAGAGATACAGAAGTAAAGTATTTCCCCACTGAAGTCTTAGTCAGAGCAGGAGCTAATGCTTCACTGCTCCATTGTCTCTCTTTTCAATCAGAGATGTCCCATTGCTTGATTCCACAGAGGTGGGATGCAAGTGTCCTAGCAGAAACATGTTTCCCTTTCTCAGCTGGCTTGTTGTGCCCTGGAGAATTGTCCTTCCCTCAGTCTCAGCAGGTCGAGTTAGTTTGATCTTTTCTTGTGGAACACACTTCCTTAGTCCAATGTTTGCCTTTCCCATAACATCACTGCAATGCTGACTCATGTCAAATTAAAGTTCAACTATTATGCAGGAGGCTTAGAAATGTCCTCCCTGAGACCTGGGAGCTGGCTCCAGTCTGAGGATGGCTGCAGTTCAGGCCTCTTCCAGCCATGATGCCGACTTTAAAAATAAACCCTGTTGGTTCAAATAAGAGCATACCTTGCATGTGTCATCGGGCTTCTGAGCCACCTAGGTCAAAGCTGCTAAAGCCAGATGTGGGATCATTTTGTTTGGGTGAAAGCTGAGATTCGTCATTCAGACAACATCTGATGAGGGATTTTAAGCAAGTACACAGATTTCCTAAGGCTTCTAATAAGCTGCCCCCACTGGCAAGTAATTTAAAGGCCAGCACGGGGAGTGGTCACCATGTATGACTCACTCTAGCCCCAAAGCCCTGCTTTATCCACAGGTGACGTACCAGCTCTTGCAGAGATGCAGAAATGCTGTTGCCCAAGGTGACTCTCTGAGCACCCTGCCTTTGTAGTGTGGGACAGGGATGGGGAATATAAAACTGAATTAGCTCAGCTTAAGAGATGATGGGCACAGTGTGGGCTCAGCAAAGATGAAGAGAAGTGTAGTTCCATGCAAATCCATGGCTGTAGCTGCTGGTGGTGTGCGTGTGTATGATTCTGTGGGAAGCCTTCCACTTAGAGCTTCCCTGCCCCTTAATCCTGCAGCATCTCCTGCTTACTGCATACAATGGCTATGGGATTTGTTGGCCCTCAGAGAAGAGTTGGGGTCCAGACTGGACTGGTTTTGGGATTGACAAAGGAGAAGATCAAGGAGCAAATCCATTAACTGTTGTGACTTCAGAGGCAGATAATATAAAAGCACAACCCCCCTTGCTCCAACAAGGAGCCAGCTGAGAATTGTGCTTTTCTCCCGCAAACAAAACCTCTTTCCTCTGCCATCTGACGCTGCTTCAGTTTGCAAAGAAAGGCTGCTAATGTGCTCACCCGTTGACAGAGCAGACTTGAAGAATAGTTTATGGCACCTACTGTACTCTCAGCTCAGAGATGTAAAACAATTTTCACTGTAGCTGCTGTGCAGGGCTTGGCTAGTACAGCCATGTCCAGAAATATCCATCAAGGAAAAAAAAAAGAAGCTATTAAAAACACTCACACACAAGCCAGGAAACATCTTATTATAGATCTTGGTTTGAAGAAGGGAAATTAAAAACCCATACCCACACTCAGCATATGCCCAGCTATATTTGTCTGATCCATTTATTATCTTAGCCAATGCAATTTCAGTGTTGCGCTACTCCAGCCTTTCGCGCTAAATAAAACAACAACAGCCCAACGCACAAGATGCCATCCCTGGTTTACAGCTGTGGCCTATCCTGTTTCCCTGAACATTTGCTGATTTGGCATCAGCACAACACGGAGGGAAGAGGACGGTGGGGGCTGAGATCTGCCTGGAAGATGTGGATCACAGCAAAGCAGCTCTTCCTATCTTTATGGAAGCGCTCCGTCGGAAGTGCAGCAGTTTGTTTGTGCGCTGATCTTTAAAATTGTGGTGGAGAGGACATCACTTTGATTGGGATCCTTCACTAAAGATGTACCTCGTGCATGCATTTCCCAGGCCTTGGAACTGCAAATCCAATCTCTGGCAAGGGCACGCTGTGCATACAGAGTTAAATATGCAATGGAAAACATTACAGCTCGGTTAGTTATTGCTCCCATAGTGCAGAGACTGGAAATCAATGCTGCAAGTGCTTTATGAGGCCGTAGGAAGCTCCTGGCGCTGGATTAAAGCAGTGTGCATGTTCATGGGTGAGAGGGGCAGAAACACAGCCATGCTGGAGGCTGAGGTTCTTCAAAGCCACCTGCGGGTGTAGCCATGCCAAAATCACTGGTGAGCCCTCTGCCTCCACGGGAGAGGTGCCACGGGATGCTCCACAGCATTCCAGGGCAATGGTGCTGTACCCGTGCCCCTCAGGCAGGTTTGCACCAACACCTCCCGCACAGAACAAATATCACCACAATATCACAAATCCAACATGAGCTCAAGTGCTCTGTTGGCTGAAAGAGCCAAAGTAGTTTGGGTAGCAAATTCTGTGTCCTTGATGCAGCAAACTTATACTGGGATCTGCAACACTTGCTTTTATTAATAGCCTGGATGTCCTGAGCGTTTTTCTTTTTCAGTTCTCACGAGTTATTTTCACTATACAGCCTCCCATGATCACCCAACTTTGGGAGCTGATTGGACCAACTCGTGGGATAAATCCCCACAAATGAAAAAAACCCAAACCAACGCACCCAGAGAAACAAGAGGAAACAAGAGGAAACAAGAGGTTTCTATAAAAAGCTAGGAACATGTGCGTGGTATTGTGGGTACAAACAAGACACGACACGTGTCTCTCTGCCTTTCCTCTGCTGAAAAGGGCTCATTTGGGTTCGTGGGGCTTTATGTAAAGGAGATGCTGGTCATGCATCATGTGCCACTTTTGGTGGTACCTGTCCCCTGAGCAGCCTGCAAGCGCTCGAGGTACTACTCAACAAGGGCAAGGGAATTACATTTCCGTCCTACTTGTCCCACTTGTGAAGCAGTGCTAGGGATCAGATCTGCCTGTGACTTGCTTTTGCATGAAAACCTGCCCTCTTTTAATACTTTGAACATCCTAGGGAAGACTATTGTGCAGGGACAGAAAGTCCTCACCGACACAATGAGTGCCGGATGGGTGGGGAAAAGCCTTTGGGGCAAATGCTTCACTTAATTCCCACAGCCTGTCTAGGCAGAGATGTCAGGTTGTTCAGCTACAGCAGTGATGTGAAACACCTACAGCAACACCTTGGTCCTGTAAAAATCTACAGCAAAACCCTCCTGAACCCTGGACTGATGCCAGGCCATGAGAACAGTGAATTGCACAGAAAAAGACAGAGCTAAAGAAAAGCTACCAGGAGAAAAGGAATCAGTGCTCAGCAGGAGCTTTCAAAGGCCTTTAGGGTTTGTTTCTTCCAACAATGAGGTATCAAAAAAGCTTGCAGAATGGATTTAAGCCACTACGGTGGGACTCGAACAAATCAAGATCTCCGTGAAGATCCAACACAGACCACTGAGGGTACAGCAAAACGTCCACTGAGGTCTCTGGGGATTTTAACTCTTTATCCCACTGTGCAGGTAGTACTGCACAACCACCAAATGCATGGCTGCAGACCATTTCCCCCTCCCACATTCAGGTCCTGTTCTGGATCGTGATCACTCGCTGAATGAGAATTCTGGATTTTGTTTTATGCCCCTCTATGCGCCTTTTTATTGTGCCATACTCAGGCTCTGCTCTGAGGACACTTCTGCTCATATTCTCAGGGGTTTTGTTTGATCTTTGTCTGTATATTAACAGGATGAGCACAAACAGCACAGAAAGACATTCTTCTTGCCTCCAACTCAGGTATTTGGACACAGCCGTGCCAGCTGCCAAAGTCTTACTCAGTGCGTGGCTTGGACTTGCTTAAAGCATCTAAAATCTTCTGGGAATTTCTCTGTAAAATCCATATGAGCACATGCAAACTACTTTCCTGTCCTCCAAAGTTTGACACAGCATAACCCAGAGGTACTGGGCTGGCAAATAGACCAGGTCCCAATATACTTCATAATTCCCAGCAGCATAAGTATTAGAGCTACTCAAGAAAAAGCTAGCCAAATCTGTAACTGGTGGGAAACACTGCATTTTCACTCCCTATGTTTTTGGAAATGTCTGAATACCTCTCAATAAAAGAATAAAAAAATTAGCTGGAGGTAGAATCTGCCAAGGTGAGATATGTCAGGCTGAGGCTGAAGCAAATGGGAAGCACGTGATGGTCCCTGCATGGATCACAGCTCAGCCCTGCTGTAGGAGAGATAAGGAGCCCTTGCCAGCACCTCCAAAGCTGCAGTGGATCCTGCTGTCACAGCTGGGACACGGGGAAGGGCCACCCATATTTCAGTGCCAGCACTGAGCCTATGGGCAAGCAGTACACCTAGTGTGATGTTGTCAAGAAAAGTAGTGCAGAAAGCAGATCTGTGTGCTGCCCAAGCTGCCAGACTGTGCTTTTCCCCCAAAATACACTCACAGACCCTCCCTGCATCCTACATGTGATGTGTGAACGTGCCCCTGAGAGAATGACAGAGGGACCTGGCCTACAACAGCACCCAAAGCTGATGCTGATGAAAAGACAGGGAGGTGGAAGATATTTTCTTCACGGCCACTAACAATATGGATATTTTAGCACCACCCCTCCACATAGCTGAGATAAAAATAAGATTTCTATAAATGCACCACTGTATTCTGACGTTGCACAAAAGTCCCCATAAAATCACTCCAAGGCATTAGAAAACAACTTACTGTTTATCTCAATACAGCAAGCTTGCCTCTCGTTTTTGCTTGTCTCTCCCCAGTAAGGCCCTAAAGCCCCTGGAGGATGACTGTTTTGATAAATTGTGTAACAAATTACGTTTCAGGGCTGTACATCTCCATCAGAGTATGGATGCAGTGTAAGGCCACCTGTTTACATGAGCTATTTTGGGACACAGTGGACAGCCCTAGCTTTCTCAGAATCCCTCAGCAGTCAGTGTTTGTTCCCAAGCATGCACACATACACCCACCCCTGCACGTCTCTCATTGACCCAGTGTTCCCACATATTCCCCCCAAACATTTCCCTTCACACCAGCGGATAACCAGGAAGATGTTCCACTTGAGAAGGTCTGATAGCAAAAGGAAAGAATTCATCTCCTCCCCATGGTGGGCTTTGATCTCCTGGATAACCACTGCAATCTGGTGGCCATCTGTGGTTAAAAATGGCTTCCCAGGAAAAAAATGCTCCGGCTCAGCACGGGGAGGTCAGTTATTTTTAAATGAAACCCATTCCACCTTGGTGCCTCAGGAAAACAAGCACGTTCAGCAGAACTGGTCCTTCAGAGCCAACGAGTGCTATCACCACGTAATGTTGCTTTTGGCAAACAAACCAGTATCACCTACTTGCCCGGGCTCATCCACTTACAGCATGGCTGCCAAGGGAAAACAGGATGAAGAAAGGATGACACATTGCTAATCTCTAACCACGCATGTCCAAAGTGCAAATGGAAAGAATGAGCACCCTTGACACCACACTCCCCTGTTTATCACCGGAATAACTGGAGCCCGGGATGTGACCGGGCAACTTTCCCCTCAGCATGAGTGTGCCCCTGTCCTAAGGAGAGGGTCAAAGGGTGAACTGTGATTCCAAACCTCTTCAGCTCCAGAGCTTCTGAGCTGGAATCTCACTTCTGAGAAGTCAGTCACAGCAGTGGCAGGGATACAGTGACACTAAAACTGGGCCATGTCAGACCAACAGCTCCCACTGCAAGGCAACAGAGAGCAAGGGCTCAGGATCTGGGCTGCCTACTGTTCGAGAAACCCTAAAAAAGCAAAACCAGAAACCCATAGAATGGAGACCCTTCCCTCGTCCTTTCATCATCCTGCCTGTTTGCCATGGGCAAAAAGGAAAAAAGGGGAAGAGCTGCCCCATCTGCACCTCTCTGCCCTGGTCAACACCCTGCCTCATCCCTGGGACCACAGAGCTGGGATGTTGCTCCACATCTGCTGCCACAGGCCTCGTGCAGCGTGAGCAGAGCAAATCTCGGCTTTGCAGTGCGGGGTGCGCGTCCGCGCTGAGTCACGGCTGCGCTGTGACTGACAGCCCCCTGCCCCAGGAGCCTCCCGGGTCTTCAGCGGGGGGAGCTCTGTAAGCAAGGATGTTATGTAAGTGGATAGCTATTTCTGTCCAAAGTTTGGTTCTGTGCTCTGCGAGACTAAAAATACACGCACACAAAGCAGGAGAACGTGTTTCTCCGTGCCCCTGCTCCCGTCATCCTCTGCCCGGTGGTGGCATCTTGTTTTACGCGCACTGCAAAGTAAAACTTTGTAACTCCTTTGTAACCTGCCTCCTCCTCCTCCTCTGCCTTCATCATCCCCTGAGCCCACGGTCCGGCACTCCAGACTCAGCAAGGACTTCCACCATACTTCTCTTGCTGGCCAGGAGGTGGTCGAGGGCCTGGGAGCAGAAGCCACGATGAATAAGGTGTAGTTCAGACACAAACTAAGCCTTTTATTCTGCCCCATGAAACTTTTAAAGTGAATAAACCAGACCTGCCACAATTTTGATGCTTTGAAAAAAATCCCACTGAACTTCTAGGAGATGGTCTACTGTTAGTTGAAGACTTCAGGCAGTTAAATGATACTTGCTAATTCTGGTGCTGTCCCTGGGCCCAGACATCTGTCCCTGCTGGCAGGTCTAATGAGGACTTTGGTCTGCTCAAGAAACAGTTATTCATCATCAGATCTCTTTGCCCCTTATGTAAATGTTCTGCTTCATGTCAGAAGAAAGGGGAGGAAAAAAGCCTATAAATAAAAAGTCAGCAGCTATTTTTGGAAAAGAATTTTCTTCCTGGTGTATGTGTCTGTGTGCGTGTGTAAACAATTGTCTTCTGCATTTTTGTCAGCTTATCTTATCTCTTAAACAAATACCAAAGGGCTTTAAAAATTATTTTATTTTTATCCTTTTTTTTATGGCCTGGTTGTCTTTATCACTCTCTCTGAAAGGCTCCCTCTGGGGTCCAGGCACCACTGCATGTCCACGTGGTGCCCACCGTGGTGACTGAACTGCGGCTGATGCTCAAGGCAAAGTCTGGCCCTTGAAGCGCCCCTGGCAAGGTTTGTAAAGACATCATTCATTCCCTTCAGCTTTCTACCTACATATTGATACCTGCTTATTGCAGATACAATTTCACCCACCGCCGTGCTGAGGGGGTGCACCTGGGACTGGTTTTTGGCTGCAGGGAGCTGCTCTCTGCACCAGACCCCGTAGCCATCAGCATCCTCTGAAGCACAACACTGCCACTGCCTCAGAGAAGGCTCTTTCCAAAATGAATAGGTGGGGAGGGACATCGCTGGAGTGCCCCCAGAGCCAGCGGGAATAGTCTGCCCTGGGCTTGCAGGAGCAGGCAGGGCTGAAAGGATTTCAAAGGAATTGAGGTGGCTGCGTTTCAGATGGATGGGTACTTCAGAAGGGGAACAGGCAGGATAGATAAAAAGTGAAAAGCAAATTTAGGAGAAGAAACGAGCTGCTAACGGCAATGGAAAAGCTCTCCACAAGACACGCAGCCTTATGTGTGCTGATAAGAGATAGGGTTGAGTGGAACATCACATTCCTGGACCATTCATAGCTCTCCTCCTATGAAAGCAACAAGCTCTGGGGGTTGATAACACCGGAATGTCAATGCAGAGCTAAAAAAAACCCAACCCTCATGTGTGCTGCTTTGAATATTCCCAGGTACTTGTTCTGAAAGCACTCTGTTCAAAGTCTGAGAGAGGGTGATAACTCTGCTCACCATGCTGGGAGGAAGGCAGGCAGAGGCAAGGAGGCTTGAAATGCTGTACTGGCCTTGCTGCACATCAGATCATCTCACCAGCAGCAAAGAGATAACCAGCACGGGACAGAAAGAGCAGAATTACTCAAATACTGGAGTTGCCAAGACAATAGCAAGCATGTTAGGGGTTAAAAAAAGTGATTGTGCTTGTCCCCAACCTCTCACTGCCAGCGTCAGAGACCCAGGCTTGTACAGACCTCAGATCCAACAAGTGATGAGACTTCCTGCAAGGAATTATGAAATAAATAGTAACTTTTAAACTATTTAGCTGAATTTCCATCCTGTTGAACTCAGAGTTCTGTCACTGCACTAGGAAGGGCCAGAAATCAGCGGTGATATGTGGCAGAGGGGACAGTTCAGTCCAACCCAACCTCCCAATCAAACCCAGTGCTTGATCAAAACCTGTCAGCTCATCCTTGCAGTGCAAGAACTCTGTGTTCCCTTGATCCAGTTACCCAAAGACTCTTGAAGGTCTTGTGGCAGCATGGAGAATGTGTTGAGTGCTGGTCACCCGAAGGTCCAGACCCCACTGCTCTCAGAGTTTCACAGACTCCTTCAAAGGCCAAAATACCAAAACAGAGAACAGGATTAAAAATAGTTGGCTTTCCTCCCTTCTCTAGTTTTATGCTTTGAGCTATCATGGGAAGGTTTTGGGGTGGGTTCTGTTTGTCCAGGCTCCCAGCCCAACACATCCATGCCTTGATCTCAAGTGGCAAATGCCCATGCTACAAGTGCAGTCACACGGGGGTCACATGTACTACAAAAATGAGGCCAGCCAAGTCTCAGTTTTATCATTTATAAACTGTGATTCCCAAAACCTCTTCCCCAGATGCCTGAATACAATCCTTTGCCTGAACTCAGCTTTCCTTGCTCAACATCACCTGCTACACTGGGAAGCAGAAAAACCATCGCAGCTTTTTGATCTTCATGGTGGCAGAAGATGTTCCAGAGAGGCCCCTGCCATTTGGCTCCTCTGGTTAGCTCCGTGTTGTCAGGGCCAAAGGATGCTTCTAGCAGGGTTCCTTCACCACACCATGCAGGAAAATCAAGGCTGCTTCCAGGCAGAGCTGGCTCTGGAAATGAGTGTCTGTGTTCTCTCTCTGCTGCAGGCACCAAGCTCTCCATGCACCAGCTTGGTGGGAAAGTAAATGTCAGAAATCAAACAAAAAACTCCTCCCCCAATTTCCAGGGCTGAACTGTGAGTGTACATTCACGTGATCTGGCCAAACCCAGAGCTGAGGAGTCTCAGATTCCATGGGGGTTAGGGCCAAAGGCTGGGTTCAGCTCACATGCTGAAATCAGTGGGGTTTTGTGGGTGCAACCTAGACTGGATCTGCAGTCTGGTGGTTTGAGGAGGATGGAATAACCTAGCTTTGATTTAAAATGGAAAAAGAAACTAAATGAAATGGTGCCATTCCTTTGCAAATCTCAAAGTCTCTAGTAAACCTGCTGCAGTGGACTGACTGCTTTCTCCAGTTGACAGGGCACTAGAGATTGTTGCCACCAGTAAGCTGGTCTTGTGGGGCATGAGAATTTCCTATCCTGTTGGATATTTGGTTCATCTCTCTTGCCTAGCGTTCCCTCTCTCTCCAAAGGTCTTGCACAAGGGTGAAGCCAAAGCTTTAAACTTTGTACAATATCAAACTGGCTTTTCTGTACTCCCTCATCTTACAAGAACAGTTTGGATCTCTGCTCTGAGTTCTTTTTGGGTAGGGACTTCCTACCCCTGTTTACTCATCTGAGGCAGCTGAGTGTCTCACAGCCACCCACTCAGCCTTACAGAACAAGCATATTTCATATTTCATCCCAGTTTCAACAGTGTTTGCTGGATTTCCTCTGCTGTGAGAAGCAAGCCAAGCTCCATCCCACCCAAGCAGAATTACTGCAATGTGGAGAAGAAGAACAAGAGAGACAGAGGGGACCTTCAGGCAGGGGAAGGTTTCCAGTGAGAAAGCACAGAAATGATGATGTAGTGCAGCACCCAGCCCAGCACTGCCTGCTCCCTGTGGCTGCCCCAGGACCCACTCTGTGGCTGCAGCCAGAGCCACCCCAAACTATCGTGATGGTTTCACCCCACCATCATCTATCCACGCTCTGCCACCAGCTAAGGTGACAGGTACCTCTCACCACCTCGATTTTCTCCTGTTCATTAACTGCATCACTTGTTTCAGTCCCTGCCTGAAGTCACAGTGGGTTCTTGAGGGGGTACTGGGGAGGCAGAGAGGGTCTGGCAGGTTGGGCAGACCCTACCCAATGCCTTGCTGTCACTAGTGGCAGAAAATGTGAAACCTACATTTGCCCTAATGCTTCCCCAGGAAGTGCAATCCCTTCTAATACAGGTTTTGTTGTTACTGGCTCACACCCCTGCAGGGGGCTTGCAGCAGTGCCAGGATATCCACATGGAAGTGTCACATTTGAGCCTGCCAGTGGCACCCACCTCGTATTTCTTGGTGCCAGTGAAAGGTCTTTAACAAAAGGCAGGCTTGTCACCCATGGCCAGCAGTCAGTGTCACCCAGGAGCTGCCCCATCACCAGCTGGGACCATCCAAGTGTTGAGACCACAGTTCCAGTGAGCCTGGGAAGGCCAAGCCAAGGAGAGACTGAACAACGTGTCCCACACAGAGTGTGGAAATGATGCCTGGAGTAATCCTGGGAGTGAACAGCCCCAGCCAGTTCTTTCCCTGCCTGACTCTGCACAGAGGGAGGAGGCTTGACCTCCCCCCAACATCTTTATAGGCAGCAACATCTTTGCTTAGCTGAATTCAGGGAAGCTAGTTAGACCATGGAATGGGATGAGACCAACCCTCCACCACACAATTCCATTCAGGAGAGTAGCCTTCAGATACTAACTCAGACGTTTTGTCCCCAGGCCAGAAGGAAACCAGATGCCAATATTGTCAGATTCCATGATAAATTCCTTTCCTATCTGGCCTCCTCTTCTGAAGATTTCAGAGAAGGACTGAAATAACTGGATGGTTTTCTGAAGTTTCCTGGTTGCAGTTCTCCTGGTAATGGTAACAATTAGTTCAGTGGCCTCATTCACATTGCCCAGGTGTGCAAATACACCTTGAGCAGTTCTCCCAATTTCTTTAGGTAATGAATGGTAGTCCTTGTGTTTTCTTCTGTTGCAGCTTCAGATGACATCTGAGTTAGCAACTGAAAATTAAGAAGAATGAAAGAGGATTTCTGGTAACTGGGGTGCTGCTTACACTAGGGACACAGCTGAGCTGGCTGGATTATTGCAGAATTAATTTTAGTGTCCCATCTCTTTTCTGTGCTGTGACAGCAACCTTTCAGAAGGTGGAGTCCAGCTTTGACACACCAAGTCCATCTGCAGATAAGCCTCAGAGGGCAATAAAAGGCTTGGTACAAAAATATCCTTCACAATCTTTAGGAACAAAAGGAAAATCAGTTTTCCAAAGGTGGGGTGTTTTTTAGGTTTAGGTTTTGTTGGTTTGTCTTTTTTTTTTTTTTTTGTGGGGGGGTTGTAGCAAGGTACAATACAGAAAAGCAAGGGAATATTTCAGAGCCTCATTTCCTGTTACTCACATACTGTAAACTGTCTTCAGCACAAAGGGCTGAATATTCTCACAAGATAAATTAAAAAAAAAATTCTTCCATGATTTCATATTTATCCTATGTATTTTACACCTGCATCTACTTTCTCCTCAGACAGACAGACTCCTTCATACCTGCACACAGGTTTGCCTTCACATACCCACACTGCAGCCTGCCTAGGGACCATTTAGAGCAACAGGTTTTACTTCCAGCTCGGCAGAAAACCCGGCAGCAGAGGCAGGATTTTCTCCTGTGTGCTGACCTGACCAGGACAAGGTGCAGGGAATTCTTGCAGTCCAAATTGCCCAAAGCACCACTGCAGTGCCAACCAGAGCCTCACCCCAGGCTGCAATCAGGGACCCGTAATCAGCCTGGTTCCTGGCCAAAGGCGTCCCCTTGACACTTCTCTTTGCAGATATTGCTGGGCAGTGAGTGTTGCCTGTTCAGGAAAGGTTTCCAGTGAATTATTTTAAGGCCACTCCTTTTTCCTTACTTAATCCCTGGTTTTCCTTCTTGATTATTTCAGAGCCCGTCCCTGCTGCTAGGCCGAAGTAAAAACCCTCGGGGGCACAGAAGCACGAGGACATTTCCCCTCTCCAGCCACTCAGGAGCACTCAGAGGCAGAAAACACTGCCAGGCAGTGTCTCTGCAGATCCCAATCCCTCTTCTCCCAGCACCCCGATCCCACAGGGATCCCGTGCCTGGAGAAGGCAGCTGGCTGAGCTGCCACTTCCCTCTCTCCCAGCCCAAGTGACCTTAGTGTGAAGAAATGTTTTCCTGGTATTCAACCTACATTTCCCCTCGCCCAGTTTATCCCATTGTTTCCACTTAACCCTTCCTCAACAGCCTCATCACCCTGAGCAGCTCTGACTGTGTTTAGCTGCCATGCACATTTCTGATATGATTTAGGGGCAAGTAATTCGGGTTAGCAACATAGGTGGCACCCCAAAATAGAGGCGTGTGTTCCTGTGCCTTTCACATGTCCCTTAGTTCAGGTCTTGAATTGCCCAGTGACTTTCTGTTGGAAGTCATCAACAAGAAATGTGGTGTCAGTGGATCAAACCTATGGAGTGAGCCGCTTGCCCACAAGGAACATCCCCTTGGAGCTTTCTGCAGGATTTCTTTCTGCTTGGTTTGTTTGCCCCACACCTGCTCCTTCTCAATAGGAGAATATTGAGCATAGGTGCTATATTCTCAGTTGGAGGGGTACACAGAAAGACACCAGCACAGCTTCTCCATCAGACACAGCAGGGCCACAAGAGCTGAGAAGGGGACAGTGGAAGCAGAAGAGTTGAGTTTGGAGCTTGCAGTTCCAAGGTGGATCCTTGAAAACCCTTGTCCTGGGAACAGAGGTTATTGCAGATAATTGCTTCAGTCCCTCTGAAGCCACAGACACAAAAAGCATGGTTATAACCCTTTAAAGACACATAATAACCATTTTAAGATGTAATTTATCAGGAGGGTATTAACAGAGAAGGTGTTGGGACATTGCAAAGCACCTTCATGTTGTGTCTGCCTACTGCTACCTGCAAAATCAAAACCTGTTACTAGCAAATTTCCTGGCAATCAGTTCGAGCTTTCTCATGTTTTCATGTTTTCTGTGAATTTCCATTACCCCCTCCAAACACAAAACATTTCTTTAAAAATCCCTGAGATGCAGATTAAAAGACGAACGCTACAGAATGTCTTCGGTGTGACCCACAGAGAGGAGCATCCCTTTGTAAAGGCAAGAACTCCCTCTGCCTTGGGATCCTTTTCAACCCTTCAATGCTTGTCCGGAGAGCATTTCATGTCCATATCCTTAACGTGGGCATGTGAGGTATTATCCTTACACTGCCAGATCTCCCCCAGGTTTCTTTCCCGGTGATTCACTGCCTTTCACCCATTCAAAGTTACGTCCCAGGAACTTTCTCCTTGGTCCCAACACTTCTCTTTACCACTGAATCGACCACAAGCAGGGCATTTCTTCAGCAAAACATGGTCCAAAGTTGGCCTGTGCAAAGTTTCCACCTTTGCACAAGCTTGTGGATTAATTAGCAGATTTTCAGGACTTGAGGATGCTCAAAGCATTGTTAAAGGGTTAACACCGAGACTGTTCTCAGATAGTGAAAGCTCTGGCTGCAACTTCCCTTTGTTTCCCTCTTTCTCCTCTCTTTCCCACCTTCCCTCCTGCTGCTTCTTTTATGAATATGTCTTTACTGTGGCTCAAAAAAAAAAAAAAATAAAAAAAAAAAAATTAAAAAAAAAAAAAAAATTCCTCTTGACGGCCTTGTTTTCCCCTGACTGCTTGGGGCCATCAGAGATCCAGTCAGAGGGTGGCTTTTGTAATAAGGAAAGCTTCTTCCAGGCGGAGGAAGACACTGCCTGGGGCTTCTATATTCACAGCCTTTCTATTTCTGGCTCTCCCTTTTCACAGGGCTTTGTTTGCTAAGCCCTTCTCTCCCCCACGGGACATTAGTGAGCACTCTTACCTCAGAAACAGAGCAAACAGAAAAGCCCCCAAAGGCTCCGGCACAGCCCACCCCAGAGATAAGGGGCTTTGCATCTCACCTCCTCTCTGCCTTCCCTGCTTTCAGGAGACTGATTAATAGGAACGGCTCAAATCCTGCTCTGTGGATTCCGATTTGCCTCTTGAGGCAGAAGATAAAAAGTCATCCTATTTTCAATACAAACAGGGGTAGGCTGTGCAGACCCCGAGCCCAAAGCAGCCAGGAAGGTCACTGCAAAAATGCGATGCACAGGCCCAGAAAGCCCCAGGCAGCTCTGGGGAGATGGTATCAGATGTTCAGGCAAACCTTAAGGGCCCTGACCCTCCCTCTGATCGCTGACAGAAGGATTTCAGCCCATGACATCGGGGCACAGCGCTTCCAGCCCCGGCATCAGCGATGCGAACGCTGCCTGCACCAGATTTTGGGGCAACGCTTAAAGTGCCTTGTCGAGGTGCCTAAAACACATAGGATGGGTAAAGCAGTGCAGTCTCTCAAGATCTGCACAGGAAATGCAGGGACATTCCCTCTTCTTCCTCAACCTTTGTCCCGAAAGTTCTCCTCAGTCTTTTCTGCAAAAGCTCCGTTTATTCCAGCCTCACAGGTGAGGCACACACCCTCCCATCTTCTGAGGGCTCCGAAGCTCCCTCCTGGAGATTTTCCATCAGTGGTTGTTTTGAACACTTTTTCCTGATGTCTCTTGAAACAAGGCAGTGTTCAAGCACGGCCTGTCTGACACCTACCCCGAGGTCAAGCCAATTATTTCACTCCTTGCCCAGAGCCACCGGGGCAGTCACAGCTTGCACCAATCTTTCAGCATTTCCACCGCCTCCAGCCGAGTGCAGCCTGGCTTGGGAAGTTTACACTTTGTCGCTGTTGACGCCTGCAAAGCCACCAAAAGCATATGCCACCTGCCCAGCCCTCTCCTGAATAGCCAGTTTTTTATACTTCTCCCTTCCTGAATTTCATACGACTGGTCCTTCAGCCAGAAATTCTCTAATCTTGAATGCAAATTTCTCCAGGGTCTGACACAGCCACATTTTGATATGGCATTGATAACAAGCGTGTGATGGTTTCCATCTGCCTGTGAAGCCACCCTCTTCCCAGGGAGGGACGGTCAGGGAGTTGGTTGTAATCTTGGATGGTTCTCCAGGATCCCAGCTACCACCACCAAGGATTGATCTGCCCATGGGAATGCACCCATTCCCTTCTCATGCACTCTTGCCTTTCCAGTCCAGCCAGTTGCTGCTTTTTGATATCCAGCTCACCTCTTGAGCTGAGCACACACATTTTCTCACCTGGCACCAAGCAGACGAGAAGATTTGTGTGTCCAGGTCACAAGTGCACCCCATATCAGCTGCTCCAATTGCAGCCTGGTGATTTCCAACAGGGCAACAACAGTCTTGCCAAAACCAGCTCTCTTCCCTAAGCACTTGCTGCAGCAGGAATAGAGCTTCTCAGAGAGGAATCAAGTCCTTTTAATTTGACAGAAACAACTGAGCAGCTCTGCCAGAGCAACAATATTCCCCCACTGCTGGCCTGGATGAGTACTGTGAACCCAGAGGTGAAGGACTTTCATAGCCCATTACCCAGCCTCCTGAGCCATGCAGTTCTCAGCTGCCACACAGAAGCTCAGCCCCTGCTCTTTTTCTCCTTCACTCTCAGCTTGCAAACAGGGTGTGAAAACACATTTCCTCATCTTCAATTTTTTTTTCCTCTTTATTTCCTTCTCAGTGTATCTGCCCATAGTTTATCACCTTGAGGTGCAGGGAAGAAGACACTCAGCATTTCAGGAGATGTCATGTTTAACCTCGTGCATGATAGAAGCTGGAAACATGAATTATCAGGAGCACTGGGGCATGAAGCTGAGAATAAGGAGTGTTGTAACTTGGAAACTTCAGACACAGCCACAGGAAGATGCAGTGATGTGTTCTTTTGTCTCAGCCTGACTCCCAGAGGGTCACTATCGTACAAACTCTTGCTAAAATCCAGATACACCTTCAGTCTCACCCAAGTTACAAGTTCAACCCCTGCTCCCCCAGTTAAAATAACAGAGATGGCTGTTGGAAATGTCAGAATATCTTGTTCCTCTCTTGAAACTTTGCAAGCTTGGTGACCCTCCTGACTACCTACACATGCAAGGGAAGCCTGGCAGGTCCTGAGTGCCAAGGCAGAAAATAATTAAATTATTTAGGTTAGAAAAGACCTTTAAAATGATCCAGCCCAACCATTAACCCAGCACTGCCAAGTCCACCACTAAGCCATCTACATATCTCTTTTAAATGCCTCCAGGGATGGTGACTGACCACTTTCCTGGGCAGCCCATATGTGCTTGACAACCCTTTAATGAAGAAATTTTCCCTAACATCCGATCTAAACCTTCTCTGATGCAACCTGAGGTAATTTCCTCCTGTCCCATTGCTCATTACCTGGACACACTCCAACACCTCAGTGTCTTTCTTGGGGTGAGGGACCCAAAAACTGAACAGAGGATTTGAGGAGTGGCCTGACATCCTTTCTCTACCGGCAGCACAGCAGCATTTTTTGGATGTTTCCACCAGTAGATACCAGCATGATCTGCAGATGAAAGCAGCATGATTATCACCACTACTGCACTTTTTGGAGGGTGGCAAGGCTGAGGTTAAAGAATAGCAATGGAAATGAGACACAAGCACAGAAGAGGGTCAGGGAAGTAAAGCCAAGTTTTGTCTGCTGTAACCAACTCAGGTCAGGATGTCCCCACTGTCAGTGAAAGCTCCTAGAATGGGTCTTCAAAGGGCTGCCAAGAAGAATCCAAGAAGCCAGGCTGGGGCTTACCAAGCTAGTTTCTTCTTCCATGTGAAATTCCCCATTTTAACTTACATTTAGCTGCTCAGGACAAACTCCAGGAAATATCAGATAAAAAATGTGCTCAAACATGTCAGTAGCACAAAAGGAGGAACAGCTCTGCCTGTCCCCATCTCTCCAAATTCTTCTCCCAACCTGGCAAAGCCTAAAGTAATGCAGACACTGATGGAGAGACTCTGTTTGGGTAGAGGCATGGCGTGCCATGCTGTCAGGTGTCACACTACTACAACCTCAGAGTCCATTCACACACCCAGAGCCTGGAGGTGCATCAGTCTTCAGGAAAACTTTGAGGTTTGATGGGTCCCTGAGCTAGGAAGTCAGCTTATATCCTCCAGGAAGACACCATTGCATCCTTCTTCACCAGAGGGGAAACTCATCCACGCACACCAGAACACCACTCTTGCAATTGTCTTTTCTAAGTATCTCTACTGAGACTCTTCCCAGTCCAAACACTTCCTAATAAAGTCAACACCAAGGATTTAGCTCTGGCCACAACGTGGTTCCTGCCTTTATACCAGAGACCAGTGCTGCAGGTCTTTCACTTCCAGCATAAAGGTGTTTATTACAGCACAAAGACTAGGAGATGGCACTTGCTGCAAAGAGCTCAGTGAAATAGGAGGTACAACTCCATGATCCTCATTTGTACAGGAAGCCAGTCACAGCCTGGGAGACAACAGGATTTTCCTGGGAAGGCTATGGCTGTCCTCAACGCCACGTGATACCCTGCTGTACCTCCTGCACTTCTGTGCCTGCTCAGCACCACTGACCCACAGTGTTGTCTCTGCACCCTGGAGCAGCACGTGCCCAGCACAAATTAATCTCCTGATGTCCAAAATCCAGCACTGTCACGTGGCTCCTGGACTGCAGGAGAGGGAGCAGCAGGTCTCGGTGACTGGAGCCTCATTGAAATGCTGCATGCCCACTCCCAGGAGCTGAAAGCACACCAAGTATGAAGGACAAGCAGAGGGAGCAAGGGGATTGCTCGGGATGCTCAGGGCAGTTTAAAGCAAGCAGGCGTGAAAGTTTTGCTTTAGTAGTGGTCCTGCAGTCTGGCTGACACATCCAAACTCTCCACCTGGTGTTCATCCCCACTTGGATCAACACCTTTACAGGGCACTTCCTAATGGCCTATTGTTTCAACAGATGTCCCAGTAAGTGTGTTAGAGAGGGAACAACACCCCAGTAGTGTCTGCAAGTTCGTGTGCTAAAGCCCCACTGGTTGTTGCAAAAGGGAAAATGAGTTTGGAGAGGGTAAGTTATTAGCAGGTCAAGGGGATATTTGCAATTCTGGCAACAAGCAGCCTACCTCAGAGCAGGGGTAACAGGGGCAGGGGCAGCACAGCCTCCCCTGTGCTCTGACCTCAAAACCAGGATCACCTCCTTGTTCACCTTCCCAGGGCTCCTGCCACCCTCCCGACATATCTGCATCCTCATAGGAAGCATCACTTCCCAGGGCAAGGGACATTCCAAAATCCACCTGCCTAGCAGTTCGAGGTAGTGGACCATCTCCTGGTGACCATGGTCCAGCCAAAGCACCAGGCCTGGAGAGCACAGTGTGGGGCACAGCAGCTCGGCCCCATGATGAGGGATGTGGCAGGCAGCATTCCCTGGGAGCAGCCTCTGCCCAGGAGCAGAGCCAGGACTGAATTTCTATTCTGGGGCTGTCGGTGCTTCCTGTTTGGTGCGACAGCCTCAAAGGCGACTCAGTATTTACAAGGCTCCAGTCACATCATCCCATTGTTCCCATGAAGGCAAGAGGCTGCTGGGGAGAGAGGAAGAGAGCAAAGCCCCTCAGCAGGCTGCCCCAGCCGTGGGTCCCTGCCAGCAGTGGCACTTTGCAGGGAGGCAAAGCAAACAGCACAGCGGGGTCGCTGGATTCCCACCTCCTGCCATGGAGCAGCACAGAGAGGGCAGTCAGATGCTGGGAGCACAGCTTTTCCATCCCCAGGGGTCTTCTGATAGTAGAAAAGGCAGAAAGGACAGAGGAATATTATTTCCCTCTGGCAATCTATAAGATTGCATCTATAAACACACTCCAAAGATTTTGTAGACCCAATGACAGGAGCTTTAAAGGCTTTTGAGTGATGTCAGCTGCTCAGCTGGTCCAAAGCCATCCCTCCTCCAGAGCCATTCTGTTTTCTGGTGCACACAGATCAATGTCATGCCCCAGAGTCCCAGTGCCTTCTGCATGGGCAAGGAGAGGAGCCTCCTGCAAAAGGAGGGGACACCAGCAGCGCCCTGAGGTGCCCCAGGAAGGGGCAGCAGACCCCATCAGCCCACACACAGCAGGGCAGATGGACAGCAAAGCAGGTCAGGAGATGGTGCCTTGGGAAGGCTGACCTGAAACAGAGACTGGACTGAGCTAGAGAATAAAGCAGATATTTATTGAAAGGCCTCCAGGATCCACCTGGGGCAGGACAAGAGCCTGACCAAAGCTACACCCAAGGTGGACTCAGAATGGTCACAAAATGGCTGGCCAGTCACAAGTGCCTACATTTTTATTAGTTTTGATTCATTTGCATATTGGGGTTTAATTGTCCAATTACAGCTTCAGCTGTGGTGTCTCATGCTTCTTTTCTCCTTTCAGTCCACTGTTCTTTATGCTGTTGGGCTGAAAGTTGTCACTGGTCTTCAGCAGGAAAAGGATTTGTTTTGTCTCCCTGCTCTGTGAAGAAAGCTCACCAGCACTTACTATGAGGCTCAGAACTGCACCCCTAGGCAGCAGAGAATCTGAAAAACATGAAAGTTAAAGTTAAGGCATCAGAAGGAGAAAAAAATGAGAGTCTCACATAAGGAATTTGGGGAGTAAAGGGGAGTACAAGAGAGGAGGGTGAAGCAGATGTAGCAAATGGAAACTAGAAACAGCTCCTGTGCACACAGGAGCCCTCAGTAAGAAGCAGCACAGCGTGAATAAAAGCTATTTTGGGGCTTACCTCAGGATGTTGCTCTTCAGTGCTGCACAGCACCTCTGCTAAATACAGAGGAAGCCATTTTGCTCTTGACAGGAGGAAGGCACAGAGACAAAAGAGAGATGCACCAGAAAAAGATCCTCTATCAGTAGTAAGCCATAGCTGAAGGCCTTTTATAGGCGAGACAGCCAGGCTCAGAGACTTCAGTAAATCTCTGTGATTATTTGCTTCACCTGTGCTGGGAGAGACTTGCACCTCCTGGTGCTGCACAGGAATGAATGCAATGAAGAGGACGAAGCAGCAAGATGATAAAGTGATGGGGATTGTGCAAGTTCCCACCTAGGTAAAACTCTCTGTTTCACCTCAATCAGCAGTGGAAATTGTCACTGCTTTTCTCCTGGATTTTGAAGCCTCCCTGAACCTGTACTGGTAGGACCACGTTGGCTTGATGCAGGCTGCATCCCAGCGTCTCTTCTTCCATGGGTTGGGACTCGGCATTTCCCATGAACAGCATGAAAACAGACTGCAAAAGGCAAACTTTGCAATCTGATTTTAGGCAAAACAGATTTTAGGTAAAATGAGTTACATGTGCACAGCGTGGTCTGTGAGAAAGAACCAGCCTCCAATTCTGACAGTCAGCTTCGGAGGACCCAGAGTTTCACCTGCAGTGTTTGCTGACCTATCAAGCAGCTCACTGAATGAGAACTTGTGCTGCTCTATACTTTGGCATGGTTTTATACACGATGTTTGAAGAATTTTTTGTTGTTGTTTCCCTTCCCCATTTTATTTCCTCTTTAAATTCCAAGACAACTGCCTGTGTGCAAGGATAGCAGCTGTTTTATTCCTGGAATTAGCACTCAGTTACTGGCCAGCCAAACACTGGGCTTTCTGCAGGAAACTTGGCTTTCCTGATTTGTTGCTGTTTTCCTCAGGCTGAAGTTAATGTCTGCTAGAGCCAGAACAGACATTTAGGGTTTTGTCTATGGAAAGAAAGAGTTCACTCCTTGTCAGCAGCAACGTGGGATCTTTCAGAAACAGAAATATTTTCACTCTTAGGTTTCAGCAAGACATTTTGGCAGCATTGTGAACCCAAACCTTTGGCAGAATCCCACAGGCAGTGAGGCAGAGAGAAGGACTTCGTGGGAATATGAAGAGCAAAGGGGATCAGAGCTCAAAGTGGGAGTCCTTCCCACGCAGCCCTCCCTGCTGGCACAAAGGCACTGCAGGAAAGGGCTCAGACTGCTCCACCTGCTTTTCACATAGAACAGCTCATCACGTCACAACAGCTGCACCTCCAGAAATGTCCTGCAGAACTCACACAAAAGTCCCCAGACCCATTCTGGAAGCTTGGGATTGGGATGTTGGGCCGACAGCAGAGCTATGGAGAGTGCTCCGTACATGCACCTCCTCTGGGAGAGCCAACAGCTCCCTGGGAGAGAGAGGATGGAGTCACCAGCCGGGGAAGTGTCTGGAATTGGCAATTGGCACTGTGCTTGCATTGCCATGGACCTGCTGAAACCAGAACACATGAGTGGCAGAGCTCATTCTTTGCCTCCGGGAGCCAGGAGGTGCAGTTAAGCCCAAACACAGCTGAAACCTCTGGATGTTGATCCAGAACAAAGTGAAGCTTCTACAGACATAAAGTTTTCCCATCTCTGACTGTGTTTATGTCCAGCCTTGCTCGAGTGACCACTCAGGGGAAGGAGGGACAGACTCATGGTACTGCTGGAAGGTGCTGTAAAAGCTCGCAGCCTGTAACAAAAAGCCATTTTCTGAGGGAAAGGTGGAGTGTTTAAAAAGGCAAAGAGTCTTTTTGCTTTCTCTCTGGGAATCTGTCCCACCTCAGGTCTGCATAACAACCCTCCCTGGAAAGGCAGGGGGTGTCCTCTGGTCCAGGCAAACTCCTCTCCTCCCCTCGCCCTCTGCTCAGCTGCCTTTCTCCTTCCCTTCCCTCCCCACCGTGTCCACATGGAGACTTTAACTGGTCTTGGAGCCTGCACTCCTCAGGACTCATCCCTCTGAGGGCCCAGCTGCCCTGCAAACACTTCTGGGCCCCAAGACCTGGAGAACTGCAGGTCACAGGTGAAAATGAGGAGAGGAGAAGGAAAAAGAGCAAGAGTAGAGCCTTGACATCTCCTCCTGCCCCACCCTGGAGCTGCCAAAGGCTTTTCCAAGCAAGGACAGAAGGCTGGGACAGCCAACCATTAAGTGATTGCAAATCAGACGTTCAGATAAAAATGGTGACAGGTTTTATCTTGGCATTGAGTTTTTCCAAAACCAAAATAAACCGCAGTGAATAAGCATGGCTTTGATCATGGATCTTTGCATTAATGTTCTGCTTAGTTTTGGAGTGACCTCAGTTCTCTTTTCCTTCCACGTCTGAACTTTCAGCTTACTTTACTTTCTAAAGATTTTCTCTGGGAAAAAAAAAAAAAAAAAAAAAAAAAAAAAAAAAAAAGACTGGAAATGCTCTTTTTCATCTAAAAGGAAGCTGAGACTCCCTAACAATGAGATGACTCCAGCAGCTGGGCTTTTAAGGACACTCTGGAAATTACCAGACTCCTGATAAAATCGTAGGAGCTGGCCAGGCTGTATTTCCCCTGCACAATTACAATTCCTTTGCCTGTGGGCATTGCTGTGTCGAAATGCCTCTAAAGTTCCTGCTATGTCATTGAATTTGCATGCATTTCTTTTCAGTTCTTTCCTTCTCCAGCCCCTGCCAGAGAGTAGACATTCCTGAAAATCAACTAACCACACTCCCATAACTTTACAGCCTGAAGACCTTGAAGCAAATGAGCCTTGAAGAGTAATTGTAGAATTACAGGCACCAAATGATGCTGAATTATGCAGCACTTAGCGGACACTGCTCGGTGGTTGGATTTGGGGGAGAATGCTGGATAACAGGAGAAAAAGTCACTTTTCCAACTGATAGAGCAATGCTAGTAAACTCTCACTGCTTTGATCTCTATTAGCAAAAAAAAAAAAAAAAAAAAAAAAGGGATTAAATAGTTAAACCTGCACTGGGAAAGGTCAGGTCTAGGCATCCCCCTGACAAATCTGTATTGCTGTAAGAGGTGCTGAGAGCAATCACACACCAAATCCAGCTAACAAACATCAACCAGGATGTACCAGGTCTTGGAGGCAGGTGTGAGCCAAATTTCCATTCTGGTGGCTCAGATGATGCAGGGACCTTAACCGAGATGTATCTTCCTAGCAGGATAAATTAACTGTGTGAGATAATTTTCTCGATTTAGAAAACATCTCAACAGCATCATCACTGACCAAGCCAGGAGGAATGCAGCAGCAACAGAAATAAGGAAAGAAACACGATGGAGACATGTGCAGTGATGTCTGGTGATGTAGGTTCATTGCAGGGGGTTGGACAGGTGACCTTTGGGTCTTTTCTGACCCAAACCATTCTATGATTATACATTCACTAATCATTGACCATCTCTCTGTCTTCACATGCAGGGCGTTTCTGCACACCCTGTGAGTGGCCTTCATTATTATCATTAGTATTATTATCATTATTAATATTGTTATCATTCTTTCTATCCTTCACGGGTAGGAATCAAGCTGAAATGAATAAATTAATGTAGAAAATCAGCAGCTTGCTCAACATCACGCAGGAAATGGGTGAGGACTGAGGAATGGGAAGCAGGTGTTCCCCTGACCAGACTGTCAGGTTGTGGTGGCTTCCTGCCAACAGCTTGGTGTTACATAGGATCCAAAAAACCACAAAGCTGCTGCAATGTTTGGAGGTCCTCTTCCCCAAAACTGTGATATTTTCCATGGACAAGAACTTGAAGAAAGGTGGGAAGGGTATGGGGAAGAGTCTGGGTGCTGGTTGTCAGTGGGAGTGATGGACAAGGCAGTGGGAAGAGCAGGAGCTTTGACGGGTTGACCAAGAAATCCCCAAAAGTGGCAGTACCTGAAGGGCCTGGCGTTCCCAGCAGGTGAAAATGGGCAACCCATGGCTCAGGTGTGCCCTGCTGTGGCACCACGAGAGCCACTAACCCCATCACTCACAGAGCAGAGTGCCAGGTTTCCCAGCGCCTACCCTCCACACTGTTCCATCTCCACCGACCCCCTTCATTCCCGGGCTTCCCGGATGGGAGAGCAGTGAGTGCCACAGCAGGAGGTGAAGCAAGAGCTGGAGGGAGGATGGGCAGGAGGGAGGGATGAGTAGGTGACAGTCTAATTAAGGACCAGGTGATGACGCCTGGCTCCAGCGGGCGGGCTGCAGGCATTTCCCGGCCGCGGGATGCTGCCAGCTTTGCCACCTCAAAGCTCGCCTTGGCACAGCTTTGTAGCCGCTGGCCGCAGCCCCAAAGGGGTCATGGAGAGGTGTCCAAATCCACTGTGCTCCTTGCGTGCCCGTGGGGAGGCAGGAGCAGAGGCTTTGTGTTACCTTTTGGCTTGCCCCTGTTGTTGGGTGTTCAAGCACAGGTGTCTGCTGCTGTTGACACTGAGTGATAAGTGGAGACATTTTTTCCATTGGAAAGAATCTCAAGAATTTCCCTGTTCTCTTTTTATTCTTTTTTTCCCCCCTTTTGCATCGTGGTAAAGGGCCTGTTACTGAGGAGGGGGTGGGGGAGGCTGGCACAAGGCAGAGGTGAGTGGCACTTATTTAAAAATCAGATCCCCCTCCATTCCATTCTCACAAGCACAGCCACTCTGGCCCCAAGCTTAAAATTCTTGTTTAAGTTAACTATTCCTCCCTTTCTGCACCCTCAGCTGCCTCTAATAGCTGGTCCTTAGTGCTCTAGTCCCTGACTTGCAAACTGGTTCCCCAAAACAGCAGCCAGCAGCCGCCTCAGGGGATTAATTATCCCTCCAGAAGCGAGAAGAGCTGTGGCTCCTTCGGTGTAGTCTGTGATGCTGAATTTGCACCTTTGCATCTGGGCTCACATTTCAGCTCCCTCCTTGACCCCTTCAAAAAGAGGAATAAAACACTGAGAGCTTCATTTAGCAGCTGGGAGAAAAGTGGATGTCAAATATGAAAACAATGCCTTTCCAAAAGGGAAAAAATAGGCGTGAGCTTGGAGAGGGCCCCCTTCCCCTTGGCCACCTCGTGACACTGACCTGCCACCATAAAACATCCCAGGCTGTCACTACCACAAAGCTCCTGTCATATTTTTCATGCTTTACTGTGTTTCAGGTAATCTCTTACGCCATTCAAGCAGGTTAGGATTTTTCTCCAAAAGAAACCAGACCTGCCTTACCCTGGCACACTTTGAGGAGCAGGAGGAAGACCCAGTGACCCCCCAGATGTGCTCACACCCCCTCCCGGGGCTGTCACCACGGGGAGAGCCTGGTCACACAGGGAGCAGAACAAACACCAGCGGCTGAGGTGCTCCACATGCAGGGGCACGTCCCAGCACATGCAGCTGGTGCCCAGCAAAGCTGCCCAGCCCCTTTGGCTCCCCCAGGACTTTGCTGGAAAGCAGACAAGGCACTTGCAGCCCTCCTGCTGGTGCATGGTGCTGCAGGGCATCTCTCTCTCCTGAGGTAATTGTGACACTGATAAGCAGGCACCATCCCCAGCACAGGATGGAAAATATAATAAATGTGCTAAAAAAACCACCCTGGTGCAGTGGAAAGCCAGGGCCAGGGGGACTAAACCAGGCATCCTGGGACACCAGCTTGCCTGACACGTTCAGAGGGCCTTGGCACCACACGATTGCCTGTATCTTCAGCTTCCTGCAGCAATTAGCTGGCTCTGGTCATCAGCTGCCCCTGTCCCAGGAGTGGGGAGGCACAGGGTCCCCACCACAGTGTTTCCTGGGAATCTGGGCTAGCATAAAGCCAACAGGAGTTATTTTCACGGTTAAATTTATTTTAAAATCCTCATTGCAGTGCCATGGTGTCCTCCCTCTGACATGCTCCTTGGCTGGGGAAATGTTGGTGGCAGTGAAGGTGGATGGGGTTGGGGTCCTTGCTGCAGAGGGTGCCGGCTCTTCTGGAGAGGATACAAACCTGGGCTCCAAAACTCATAAATTGCCTTTTCCCCCCCTCATCTCCCATCAGCTGTGTGGGACTGCACATCCTCACCCTCAGGGAGCCTGGGGACCTTCCCCACCCATACCTCCCATCCCAGGGGAGGGGAATCACGGGCGAAAAGAAGGAAAAGGCAAACAAGGCTTGTTTTGAACAAAAGGATAAAGAGGCCAAACCACAGATGAAACATTACCACTTCAAAGGGGTAAAAAAATAGATAACAACATTAGTCACCAGCAGTTAACGACCTACAGCCTCCACAGCCTGCGGGGGCTGCCAGGAGCCTTCCACCCTCCTCATCCTCCTCCTCTTCCTTCCCATCCTCCTGCCCCATTCCTGCCTGTTTATCATACGGTTTATGACAAAACAACTTCTTAAAGGAATTATGCAACTGAGCTCCTAACCCTTTCCACACTGGATTTTTCCACATCGTTACACTTACCAGGCAATTGTGCTGGAGACACCAGCTACCTGTCACAAGCCCTGTGGTGTGGTTAGTTTTTGTTAATGAGGCCTCAGCTCCTTAATTGCTCACCTGCTTTGTTGGGAAAGCTTGGTCCCATGAGTGCGAAGGTAATCCAGGAAAAGTACTATCAGTGGACTCAATCTGGGGGGCTGGCACTGCCTCTGGAATTGACCCCTGCCCACAGCCTTGGGACCAGCATCCCAGGAGGACACTGAGTGAAAGGACATCTCCACACCTCGCAGGGCAGCCTGGTGCTGGCTCTGCAGCTCGTGGTCCATGTGCCTCACAGGAAAGCTGTCTCCTGACAGTGCCTACGTGCTGGCTGCCCTGGGATAACCCGGGAAACCCACGGAAGGACCAAGGAGGTGTGTGTGAGCCTGTGCATAGGTACCCTCTGCCTTCTGAGGTGCCTTTGGGTGCCTGAGGCTCCTACCCAGGGCTGGCAGATTTGGTCCAGGAGCTACCAGAGCAGCATCCTCTAGCAGAGGCAGATGTACCTCTGGCCTTGCTCCACCCAGACTCACCAGGACACCCGACAAACCTCCCCAGGTCCGCTGCCCCTCACCGAGGGCTCCCCCAGCAGGGACCAGCCCTGCCCCGCCCTGTGCAACCATCCCAATTTGGCCTGTGAAGTTTGGACCTTAGGCTGCCAGCAAGGGGCTGGCACACACACACACACACAGAGCAAACCTGCTGTGTGTGTTAGAGTCACTGCCAAGAGACCCAGCACCACGACAGGCTTTGAGCTGGGCACTGCAGACACGGGGTGAAGGGCACATGGCATGTGAGTGTGGGCTCGGGTAAAAACCCAGCTCCCACGTTCGCAAGAAAATCATTACCTGCTGTTTCAGTTTGCTGGTTTCGGAGCTGGCTCCAGTTTTGTGTAAAACAAATAAAACCACCTACCAAAAAACCCACCCCTCTAACTGCAGCCCACTGGGTCACCTCACCCAGCCTCAAATCTTCTGGTAAACAACGCTGATAATGACAGACACCGGGCTGCTCCAAGCCTCTGCACACGTTTGGAATATGTAACACAGCCTATGAAAACTCTATCTCTGTATAATTAGGAGTGCTCAGAGCGGTGACTCAGACATTCCAGTGCACTTTCTTCTTGTCGTTAGTGTGCGAAATCTAACTTTACTCATTTTTTCCAACGACTTTGGACTTTAAAAACAGTAATTAGCAAAGGCAACTTGTTATCAGCTCCTGTCGGTTACTCGTCCTCCTGCCAGTCCTCCACTGTTTTGGTCACAGGCAAAGCTTTGGCAGTCGTTTCCCAAGGCTTGCCTTTGTCCAGAGGACCAGGGCAGCCAAGTGAAGGAAATAGGTGCTAAACCTGAAGCCCTTCCACACATCCTCGTGTTAAGCATCTGATCATCGAAGTAGCTCTAGCCTGGGCCTTTATGTGACATGGCAAATAGCGGATAAGACACGAAATAAAACTTTAGAGGCATCATTTTCTCACTTCTCCTTCTGGTTACTGCTGGGCAGGCATTCACAGATGGAAAGTGAGAATAGTGCACTCTCATCGCTGTGCTTCTCCTCCCGTGTTTTTTACAATGCCTTTCGTCTGTGCTGCTCACAGCTGGCTGTACTGCCCATGCACTGTCACATACTGCTGCATCTGCACGAATGGCAGGATGCTGCTTCCCGCTGCTGAGGGCTGCTCTCCTTTCTATGAAATATTTCCAAGTGTGCTACGGAGCCTGTGTTTGTGTGGGGCAGGGGAAGCTGCTGTTCCCTCTACCAGGCTGCTGGTCCCTGTGTTTTCTTTCCTGGTGGGATAGACTGGTTGTGAGACCCCAGCAGAGGAGAAAGACCAGCATCCCCCTGAAATCTGTGGGGAGACTCTTGTCCAGCCAACCTGCCCCCGTGAGCCACCACGTACTTGGACTGACGTGTGGGAACAGAAAAATGCTCAAGAGAAATGCTTAAGTCCACAACATTTTAATATGAAAAATTAGAGCAGAAATAACGTTTTCTGAGACAGTGAGGTGGTTGCTGGGGAGTAGATTGTGCTTGTCTGCCATTTGTTGCAGTGAATCTCTGACACACAGAGGAAGATGGGATACTGTGCAAGATCCATGTGCACCCAGAGGTTTTGGCTGCAGGAGCAATGGAGCAAACAGGATCAGGCCCTAGAGTTGGGCTGCAGACAGAAGACAGGGAGTCTATTTAACCTTCTTGGTGTGTTTTCCTCAGCTCAGGTGGGATGGATCTCAGCTGCATGTGCTTTGTCCCTGCCACCTCTCCTTCCACCACCATGGTCTTCATTGCAGTCTTGCTGTGTGTTCCTCATTCTTCCCATTCGCCAGTGGGGTTTTTTCTCTCAGTTGTGTCACTTGATGTGACTGATGTCCTGCTGGTTTGGGGTTATTCACTAAGAAATGAGAATTTTCCAGCAAATTCAGTCCACTGGACCCACACAGAACGGCTGGCCATGGATGCATTAATCTTTTTGCACTAGAGAAATGGGGCCATTGACATGTGAAGGGGCAAACCCAACAAGGTGAAAGTACAAAACAAATTAAGGGTGAGGTTCAGCTCATCTGGATTCAGCTGCTTGAAAGCTGGGCATGCAAACATGGAAAACATAGAATAGTTTGGGTTGGAGGGGACCTTAAAGATCATCTAGTTCCAGTCCCCTGTCATGGACAAGGATGTCTTCCACCAAAGCAGGTTGCTCAGAGCCCCATCCAGCCTGGCTTTGAACACTCTCAGGAATGGGTCATCCACCACTTCTCTGGGCAACCTGTGCCAGTGCCTCACCACCCTCACAGTAAAGAATTCCTCCTAAAATCTACCCTAAACCTCTTGTCTCTTTCAGTTTGAAGCCATTCCCCTTGTCCTGTCACTACAGGCCTTTCTAAATAATTCCTCTTCATCCTTCTTGTAGTAGGCTCCCTCCAGGTACTGGAAGGCTGCAATTAGGTTACCCCAAAGCCTTTTCTTTTCCAGGCTGAACAATCCAATTCTCTCAGCCTTTCCTCCTAGGAGAGCTGCTCCACCCCTCTAATCAAAGCCACGGTTATCTCCATCCCCTTGCTGGCCTGAGGACATTCTTTCCAGATAGGCTGTTAAAATGATTCACCTTCTAGAGATGTTTACTCCCTTCCATGGAGTACAGCAGGAGACCTAACAACTGCCTCAGACCAAACACCCAGATTTTAATTACAGTGCAGGCAGCATGACTAGCCCAGTGCCACTGTGGGAGGTGGCATCACAGGGTCTGAAGCTTTCAGAGTCCTTTCTTCCAGGGTCTGGAGCTTTTGCTGCCTCTCTGGATAAAACTCAGCTGAACCAACCATTTCTTCTTACAGCAGTGGCTCTGGAGATTTCTTCTGATCAGGTTTCCTCAGTGACTGCTGCTGCATCACACCAGGAACCTGCCCTGTAGACAAATGTCTAAGGCTTGCCAGAAGAGACAGGTATGGGAAGTCCCTGATGGCAAGTCCCTATAAAGAACAAAATATTCACATAAGTTAAATATTATACTTCATGCATTCTGTGGCCAATCCTATTTTACAGAGGTGAGGAATAGTTACAGAGGTTTAGTTGCTCAGATCAAGCGAGGCAGAGATAGAAAGCCCCAGGGAAATCACTTGGGCTGCTGCTAAGAAAAAGTAGAAAGGATTCTGTATGGAAAGGAGCACATGGACAGGGTGCAGTCTGTGAAACATGCTGCAGCAAACAGGCAGCTGGGAAAGGCCCTGGAATGGGCCAGGACAGTTTCCCCTGTCCCATATGAATCCCCACAGGCTCTTCCCTCTTCCACACAGAGGCACCCACAGCAGACTCAGCCAGGAATCCACATCCGAGTGCAGCAGATTTGGGTAAATCCCACTTCAGGTCAGCTGAGAGCCCCACGGATCCCACAGGCCATGAGACTGCCCACTACAAAGTCCCTTAGTCCTTGAGTGCAGGGATAATAGCCCCAGCACGACCTGCTGAGCCTGGCAGGGACTGGAGAGCCCCTGCAAAGTTCCCCTGGTCCTACTGTCAGAACAAGCTCATGCACGAAACCCTGCTCTAAGGCTGCCTCTGTGCTCCCCTCTCGGGAGGGTATCCCAAATCCCAGGGGCTGGAACATTGCTGGATTAGACCCACCAAATCAACGTCAGGATGTGCCAGTGTGACTCAGTAGGCTGAGCAGAGGGTAAAGCAAGCTGTGGGCACTGGAGCAGGGCACGGAGAGGCAAATCCCCCATCCCACACACGCACAAACACGCACAGAGCCCTCTTGGTGCAATGGGGAGATTTCCCACCCAAGGGAACGTGGAAAATGGCTCCATCTATGCTGCCTGCCCCACCGCCCACCTGCAGCCAGTTCACCTCCTCCCCGTGGGAGCCTGCATTGTTGTCACCTGGCCACAAGCAGGTTTTAGGCAGGGGAAGCGTGGCTGCAGCTGTGGTGGCAGCGGGGGTCAGTGCTCACCCCCGCAGGCAGCATCCACCGCAGGCCTGGCAGCGCTGGCAACAACTGCACTGGAAAAGAGCTGTCAAACACCGCTCAGGAAGGCTCCTGCTTGACAAATATTTGTTGAGCTGATTGGAACCTGCCTGGCTCACACCTCTGAATGCAGAGGACCCGTGGGGAAGAGCTCAAACCCCCGTGATACAGCCAGCCTTTCTCCCTGCCCCAGCACAGCTGGAGAAACCCGCAAACCTGAGCCAGCTGTTCTTAGCATGGAGAGCAGCAGGAGCAGGCTGTTCCACGGCAGTGACCGCACTGGGATTATATTCCTGTGTTTCCCCTTGTGCTGATTTTCACCTTTGCAGCCCAGAGCCAAAGGCACTGGCGCTGTGACCCTGAGGAGGTGAGGAGCTGCCTGGCTGTAGCTGGACGAGGCTCTGGCTGCTGCTCCAGCCCTGCAGCTTGCAGCAGAGATGCAGGCTGTGTGCATGAGGCTCCCAGCATCTATGGCAGGGCACTGTGCACACAGCATGAGGCCACGAGCACCCCTGGGCCGGGGGATGTTTGGGAGAGAGGCAGGACACACTCTGGGACAGATAGGGCAGGACACACCTGGGCTCCTGAACTGGCTGAGGGCAGAATAAAGAAGGAAGCCCTGAAAATGAAAGCAGAGCTGCTGTGACATTTTCATGCTTGGCTTCTGACATCCTCTCCCTCTCATACACTTGACTTCCTTGCTTATTTTTATCAGATGAAGCTGATGGTCGCTGCTAACCCTGTGTGGTTACGGTTCTGGCAGCGACCGAGTGCTCAGTGCATGCTTCCTTTGTGGCTTGCACAGTGTTCCCACCCCTCAGGGCTCTCAGAGCAGTGGGTTTGACTTTGTTATGCCTCAGCTGCCTGCTGTGGTGGGCGGAGGTTGGCCCCTCCAGGCTCTGTTCCCTTGCCTGCCAGCCACTCTCTTCCATCTCTTCTTGTCCTGTCTTGGCTGTCTTCGGTGTGCAACGTCCAGGTCACTGACCCCAAGCATGGGGCTGGGGGGTTTTCTTTTAACGTGGATAAAGTACAGGACAACTTTCACAGTTGGAGGGGGAGAAAAAGCTCTTCATTGACAGGAAAAGGTCTGATTCGAGACAACAACAACAAAAAATTACTTCTCTTGCTTTGACCCCAATCCTTCCCCTTTTAGCCATTATAGGGAAGATGAGACCAGAGAAAAAAGGGATCTCTTCCCCAGCTGGTCTGTCTCCAGTCCTGGCACCCAAACTGCCCCAGCCTGCTACCCAGGCTTTCAGCTCATGCTGGGGCCATCAGCACAGCATCATACAGTCCAGCCCCACTCATCTTTTCCTCCAGGTGAACTTCCACTGAGCGAAAGTTGGGAGCTGCAGAGATCAGTGGGTGCTCCAGGGTATGTCCTGGCCACATTTCCAGCCCTCCAGGCATGAAACCATGGAGCCACAAGGACTTTTGGCAGAGCAGCTCTCCACTATCCCACCTAACAACCCCACCCACAGTGGAGCTTGCTTTGCAGCAGCTCCTGTTCTCTCCATCCCTGCTCACAGTGCTCCCACCGGTCCCAGGCATTTCCTGGGTGAAGCAGGTTTCTCTGCACTCAGTTCCTCCCTAGGTGATGGGCATGAAGCCTCTTCCCTCCCACTCCTAAAAACAGCACTCACAAACCTTCATTTGTGTACGGATGGGTTTGAGCTTAGCTCAGCAGAGCAGCTCTCCAGCCAGGCTTGCACAGCCCTTTCTACAGGTGGGTGATCACTGGGGCTGTAGAAAGCGACACATTTTTAACCCGAGTGGCTCAAAACCAATGACACTGTGCTACTGACACTGCTGGCCTCCAGGAAAGCCTGGGATGGGCCATGGCTTGAGGGCTGTCCCACACGCTGCTCTCCTGCTGCAGAGACATTGACACAGATGCTGGTGACCGTGGGGACACCAGGCAGGTGCATAACTAAACTCTGCTGTGCTCCCCTCAGATCCAGACACACATTTTTGCTGTCCAAACATAAGCAGAAAGGCATGGAGCATGAAACACACAGAGCTTTTCTCCTCAAGTAAGGATTTAGGGATAGTAATTCCTCTTGTTTATATAGAGATGTGTGGTGCTCAGGATTGCTTTTCGAGGGCTCAGAGCATGTGCATTACAGGCTGTTGCTCCTCACATCCCTTGGTTTGTTCCAGGTAATTAGACTTGGAGGATTTTGTTTTAGTTTTGATTATGCTTCAAGGCATCTCAAAGCAGATCAGTATAAGAAGGATGAAAACTCCATGTCCTCATTGGCTGGAACTTCCTACTGGGATTAAAATTGGAAGGAGACAGCTCACCTGAAAGAAAATTCAGCCTCTCCTGTTGCATGCAATGATAAAGGATGTGGTTACACCAGAACACGACTTCAGCCTGCACAAGGAGATCTGCATCTTAGGGGTGGCTGCTCCTCACATGCAGTGCTGGTGAATTATCTTTGCACTCCCAGAGAGCAAGAATTTTTCCTGTCTGCACCCAAACGTAGGCAAAGTCAGATACCAGCAGTTCATGTGCAGAGGTTCAAGTGACTGTGGGCTTTGATGGAGGCAAACAGAAGTGGGTGCAGACTGAACACTACAAATGAAATATCTGGAGAGTGAACAAAGGCTGAACTAAGCAGGACAGCAGTGCACAGCTTGCTGTCATCAGCTTCAACTACAGGGCAAAGCTTTGAGGGGGACAAACACCTCATGCTTAAATGTGAGCTGGGAGAAACATTGTTCTGTGTGCAAAGAAAGGTCCTTATGCCACTCGCCATTTTTTTGGGATGACTAAGGCTCACCCATTCAGCAGCAAGCCCATTTTCATTCGATGGTCCAAGTTCCAAATTGGCCACAACAGCTGGAGTCAAGGAGCAGGAAAGGGCCTCCTTCCCACCAGCACTGCTCCAGGCTGATACAAGGCAGACCCTCTGGCTGAGCAAGAGCCCCTCTGAGCCCCACTCAGAGGTCAACCCTTCTGGTCTCACCCCAAAACAGGATGATACATCAGGATTCATTCTTCATTCTGATATGAGCCTGAAAAACCTGTTGGTGTGAAGCACGTGGAAGCAGCAGACAAGTTCAATACATTTGCAGTTTCCCTAACCAGTGCTGTATTTTAAACAAAAACATTCTGGGTCAAGAATAAACGTCTTCACTGATTTCAGACCGGCACATCTGCTCACCTTGGAAATGTGCAGCAGCTTCTACAAGGCAAGCAACTCTATGCCCGAAGACAGGAAGAAATCAAAGCACCTCTGCTAGAGGTTGACGGAAGAAGAGGAGAGGTCAGCTTTAATACTGCATTTGTTCCCATGGCATAAAATATCCAGGGTTGAGCACGACACAATTCATCTTTGAACTGTGGGGCTCACATTGAGCATGTCCTCGGTTCAAGCATTAAATGGAAGGGTCATTAGTTAGTGTATTTAAACTAGTCTCATGTAAACATAACACTCCAGTCTCAGCTGGGCTTGTTTGCCTAGGTTAGATTAGAATGTTAGCTGCCAAATCATAGGAACTCCTATCCATGTACCTTAAAGATACAGGTATTCCAGGGTGTTTGCTTCTTATCACTGGGTTTTAGTGGAAAATTTAATCCCATTAAGTACACAGCTTGAATTACTGAATCCTAGTGTGGTCAGACCTCTACACCCAGAACAGTGCCTTGGTACCAGAGCAGCTCAGACTCACATCAGAAATGCCATTTCCTCCAGCAGCACCACAAACTGCAGAACATAGCCAATGGTGAGTGATGAGACAACTACCCAGGAAGAGCTGACCTCTAGCCCCAAAATGGCCAACACAGACAACCCTGGGCAGCTCAGCTGAGACCCTATGAGCACACAGCAAGGCAAGATGCGTCATCTGAGTGCTGCTCAGGGCAGGGAAGAGCATGCACAGGGAACACGACTAACAGCAGCTGTGAACAGCTTCCACTCTCCATTACTTCATGTTCTGTAAGGTCAGGTAAGGGGGTAGATGTAGATGACAGATATAAATACAGATTTTTTTTTCAGGAACAAATAAGCCAGAGCAGCAGTTTGCTGCAGCCTTTCACACAGCAATGAGCAACCACAGGAAGAAGGAAGGCAAAGGTGCTGCCCCTCAGAGTTGACTTAGGTTTCCAATGTCATAGGGCATGATCTGAGGCCAGCCACCAGTATGAAACCAGCATCTCCACACTCAACTGACAGCCATGATCTGGAAGGTTGACCATTCCAACCCACTTTCACAGTGAAAACAAAGCCAGTAAGTTTGGAAAGCATTTTCAAACTTTATTTACAACTGTCACAGTGACAAAAATGTAGTTTGAAAAAAATGCTAGCTTCTCCCTGAGGCTCAAAAAAGAATTACAGAAATATAGAATGTATATCATACAACAGGAGGAGTTTTACTGGAGTGCTTTGTTCTTTAGATACGTTCAACAACAAATAGAAATATACACAATACTTCCAAAAAAAGGATGCAGACAGAAATATGCAAGTCTTTAGGGCAGACAGCAGGTGTGAAGTCCAAGGATTGCCATCTCACTGTTGCCCACATGGTAATATCTTTGATACAGAGCTTTGACTTGGTGGTACAGATGGTAGAGACCAATAGAGAGTAACACTTAGAAATCAGACGACTGGCTGGTATGCAGGTGTACAAGCTCACTCCAGTAAGACAGCAAGACTAGAACAAGTGTTACAGAAACAACAGCTGAATCCATCGCTAGAGAAAATGGTATCACCACATCATGGCCATTCGGTGATCAACCATGCACCAAGGTGGGCAGGGAGAGTCTGACTGGGTCTGCGTGGCTGGACCAGAGGCCAGCTGCAGTGTAGGAACACTGAATTTCTCCTGCTTTGTGCTAACTCATCTCCAAACTCCCATCTGTCCAAAAATAGTTTCACAGAGCTGATAAATTATTGCCATTATGTTGAAACACAAGCAAGACAAGACTAAAACAATCCTGCCAATATGTTAAAAGCAGTTCCCAAACCCCACCAGCGTTTAAATACTCATGAGGTATTAAAAATACAAATACACACATGTCCAAATAGATTTTAAAAATGGAACCAGTTATAAGCAAAGGGGGGTGGCATTGGGATTATTATGGAAGTTTGGTTAAGGCCTTGACATTTGTTTTTCTCTTCCATGACCCCAGATTTGGTTTAGATGGTAACTGCTCTCATCCTATCCCAAGACTGACTGGCTCCCAAGCTGGTCCCCAAAGCTGCAAGATCATCCCTTCGCAGGAAAGCAGCAGGTTACCCTGTCTGGCAGCAGACTGGCCTTCTCCTTGAGGCAGGATATGGTGAAGAGAGGACAAACCCAGACTTCACAAGCCAGTCTGCACTTCATTAAAACAACCATGAATGTCTCACCCTTGCTAAGAAGCAGGAACGCATCTTGTCTCAGGACACCCAGGCTAATCCTCTCCCAGTAGACCCCACCCCGCAAACCCCACTGGTGATCCACACTAGAAGTGGTGTTTCATCTTTGGGTGACCCCCAGGTCTGGCAGCCCTCCCCACAACACTCCCCACCAGTCTGTCCTGCACTGAGGAGGCTCTGTGGTGCAAAGCTGGAGGAGAACCACCCCAGCCCTCTCAAGCCCACTGACCAGCAAGCTAAGAGACACAAAACCCTACAACCTCAAGGACACCAAAACAAGCAGGAGTAAATCTCCACCCTGGGGCACCGTACAAGACGAGACCATCCACAGCAGCCTCAGCAAACAGGAGAGAAAAGTCAGAGGTGTTCAAACCTACATGAGCTCTTGCTGCAGACAGAAGCACCTTTTTACATCCGATGCACATCGCCTCATGCTCACCACCTGCAAGATAAGCTAGGGCGTCGCAGGAGAGATGACAAGCAGCAGCCTAACGCTATCCTGCAAACACAGCAGCTCAGCATTGAAGAGTCTAAAGGCAAACAGGGGGAGAAAGTAACTTTGGGAAAAGTGGCTAGAAAACAGGCTCAACAGTGAGAGCAAGAAACCAGACTACTCCTATGGACGCTCACCTTACCCTAGGAGGTGCCGAACCAGGGAGAGCTACAGGCCCCTTGTCACTAGATCATTTAGCCATGCTTCGCTATGGACACCCTTCCACCCCCCAACACACAAAATGGAAGCTGTAAGAAAGGCAAATCTGAGATATTTTGGCTCTCTTCTCATGCTTTTAGCCAGAGGCAGCTCCCAGCCAAATGCTGCCATCTCCAACCCTCCTCCCCTTCCCAAGCTTCCCCTCTAGCAGTCCTCGTGTGGTCACCCTCTGCCATGTGCTTGGAATTTCACTGCTGCCTCCGCCTCGGAAAAATACAGATAATGATCTCGAGAACAGCAAACATTTCTCTGCGTTACTTCCTTCCTTCCTCAGGAGGTCTGGTGACACCGAGGGCTTCAGTTCTCAATACAGAGAATACAAAAAAACTAAGATCTCGCAGGTGCAAAATTGAACTTGTCTTTTTATAAAGACTTTCAAAGAAAGTGTGGCTCTTCCTTCAGAAGGGTGCAGTCCCTTGCCTTTCCTCAGATGCCATTTATTGCTCCTTGTTGTCTTTCTTTGCGTCTTCACAGTTTTCTTCCTCCTCATCCTCCTCCTGCACCAGGAACTCCTCGGGCGGCCATCTCAGCTCCCCGCTCTCCACGTCCCCCTCCGTGGGCTCCACCACGATGGAGGGCAGGCGGTCCTTCAGCTTACAGTAACGATCAAAGTCTGACGGGTCGGGGAAGATCTGAAAGAGGCAAGGAACAGTCTGTGAGAGGGGCTGCACTCACACTGGCTCAGCCAAAACCCAGCTTGAGATGCTTAGGTCTCCAGGGCAGACTAGTCTGGACACAGAGTCAACCACCGAGCGATGGGAATACTCTTGAACTTGCAAATAACCTTTTCAAGTCTCCAAGTAATGGAAATGAGCACTGCCCAAGAGGCTCCCGAAGCACGCGCTTGCTTGGATAGTGCTCAGCAAACAGGTATCTGCCCTTTTGGACATTTATCCAAATGCCTTACCCCCCCCACCCTGCTTTTGCATTAATGCTCTTGAGTTTGCACACAGAGCTATCTCGATCAGAGAATCTGAGATCTCATTTCCTGCTGCTGGCCAGGCTGCACATGAGAACACGCTCGTTCTCCAGGCTCTGCTGCTGAAAGGCAGGAGGCTCATGGCAACCCAGACTCCTGCAGCAAGGGTCTGTGTCTGGTATCACTCCAGGGCCACAGTGGCAGCCTGAAATAGCTCAGCTGCATTTTAGAGATAATTCTGGCAGTATTCTGCACACTACAGAACCATACATCAGCAGCGAAACTCAGCAGGACACTCATTTTATGGAAGGGCTGGGGACTGGACTGTATTTCTTTAGGAAAGGGGTACCTATGGCACAGCCAGCAGTTATGCACTCTATTTCTCATGCATTGAATACAAGGACTCCTTGATCTCCAGCCCCTGAAGGTGCACCTTACTCATTCCCTCCCACCCACTGCTTGCCACATAGATGCACAAGCTCGGGCAGTGCAGCAGCACCAGGGCCAATACTCATTGGTTGTGCCAGTGATGCACACCTTGACCCTACTAGGAACTGAGGCACGGTGTGAGTAAAGGAAAAAAACTGTTGGTGCAGTGTTAGCAGCAGTTTTGCATGACTAGATTGCAATGTGAACAGAAAATGTTGTGTTACTTGTGGGTAACTTGCTGGGGAAACAGTTTCAAACCCCAACTCATCCAGGAGGGAATTGACAGGTGTTAATATCCACTTGCTACTTCAGACCTTCTGATTAGCCAGATTAAACAACCACCACCTGCTGTTTCCAACCATTTTATCAGAGTGCCCATTTCACATTAGAGTTGCATTTAAACACCCCAAAGAGGAAAATGGCAAAGTGCATTTTCCCCTTGAGTTGTAGGCCAGGTGAGAAGTCATGTGGCTGTACTTTTCTTTGAACATCATCTGCATTCAAGTGAGCTGCAAGAGCATCCTTGCAGGGAGCAGCACTGCCAGCCTCAGCCTGAGAGCAAGATCTGATCTGCTTTGATCTTTGTGGTTCCAGTTACAAAAGCAGGCTCCCCATCCAGGAGCCCTGAGCATTAACCATGAAGCCTCATTCTCCTTGTGCCAATCATGTGGGTACCCACCACCTTAGGAAGCCCTGGCCACAAAATGTTAATAACATCCTATCAACTCCTCCTTGAGCCTAGCAACTACTAGCTACAGCACCACCTCCTTGGAAATATTCAGTCTTCTCCTGTTCATCCTCATTTCTCCCTTACACCCAAAGCTTTGTGGCAATCAGATGGAGAAAGCCATCAGGCTGCTACCTAATGCAAACTCAGGGGCAAAGTAACAGAAGGTAATGCACAAATCAGGGGCTGTTTGCACATGATCATCTGGTCCAGGGGCCAGAGGTGCAAGAGTCCAGCTCCCACCATTCACATTTTTCAGGTGCACAAGAGCAGCTGAGGTCCTTTGAACACAGACACATCAACCTGGGCACTGCAGTGTGAGCTACTTGCTATTAGTCACTCCCAGCACCAGTGAGATGGCAACTGTTTCCTGGAGCTTTGTGGCTTCTGCTTGGCCAAACAAAATCAGTTTCAGGCATACAGTGCATTACTGAAAGTACAGTCAGTGGCTCTTAAGCATCCAGTTATCTAAACTCAGGATAGGGGAAAAAAATACTCTTGACATTACATGGTTTAGAAGGTTGCAATGGAAAAGAAAGTGTGGTTCAAGAGGTTACATAAGCTGATAATGTCTTGAAAATAGCCTCCTATGGAAGAAAAATAGCAGTATAATAATTAAACTAACCTTTGGTTGCTATTATTTTAAGTACATTAGGTCAAATTGGAGCTATTTCTTTGAAAATAGCCTGCCAGATTTTTTTTTCCAGAAACTAAGTAGTAGTCATTTCCTTACAAACAAATATCCACAAAATGTGGTGTGCAGTTTTTTTAATTAAAAAAAAAAAAACAAACCCTAGCACAATCTTATCTCAAACAGCTGCAGGACAGGCCGAACCCAAGAAGGTCAGGATTTTTTCCACTAAGTCATGCTTTTTAATCGTTGAGGCAGCACAAAGGGAGATGTTGCAACTGCATTTTGAAGGGGTGTGGACAGTCAATGGAAAAAATACAGAAAGGCAGATTTCCTCCAATGTGATGGGCAGGGTGACAGCAGGCCAAGCACAGGGGCCCAAGGAAAAAGGGATTAAGACTAACTAACATCTGAGGAAGCCAAGTGAGAAGGTGAACCCAACCAGCCTCCTCAATCCTCTTCACAGGAAAAGATAAGTAAGAACCAGCTCTCTGTCCTGCTCCAGTAGTGCCACACTACATTTGTTGGTTCCATAGGCATAATCCGGACCCACTCCAGATTTAGACACTGGGGAAAAAAAACCTCCCTAACTTGCAGCAAGCTCCACACTGGGAATTGCAGCAGCTCAGCTCTGACCTGGGAGCTCTGCACGCTCTGGCATAGCAGCCAGGACAGCAACACCTGCCTCCAAGCCTTTCTGCTCACATTATCCTGCTCAGGAGTGTGGGAGGAAGGCTCTGCACCTCCCACCCCACAAAGAGGGCAACAGACATGGGTTAGCTTCTCCCTCTCGTTCATGACAGGGAATCACCTTGCACAGGCCTGAGGTGGATGCCTTCCCCTGGCAGACCTGGTCACTTGATGGGGGACAAGTGACAATCAGCTGGTTGTGATGGCTGCCTAAGAGCAAATTTAGCAGCAATTCAAAGGCATCTTCCACCCCTTCACTTGCACAATGCAGCACAAGGGGCTGCAACTGCTTCCACAGAGCCTCCCCTGTAGCTGAGCCCCAAATCCTGGCCATGGAGAGACACATCTAACACCTCTAGATCCACAGAGGACATGTACGTTGCTTCTTACACTGCTCAACACAGCTTCTTGCTAACAGCAAGAATGGTTTTTACAGACCCCTCTGGATTTATGTCTGGGAACTGCTCTCCTCATGAACTTATCCAGATCACATACAAATTGACCAAACTCTTCCAGCCTTGCAGCTGGAATGGGCAGGGAAAAGCAGAACTTGAAACAAAAGCTTGAAATGATTTTAGGAAGATCATGTTTGCCTCTGTTTCAGATGATCTAGCTCTACTATCCTTGGATGAAGTCTTGGCAACAAGAACGGAAAGTTTTCATTGCCCTGGGGAGGCTCATAGCCTCTCAGCATTCACAGGGATGGAGAAACACCAAAAGCAGGAGAGATGTCAGACAATTAAGAAGATTAGCTCAGCACTACCATAATCCAAGTGACACTTGTAAATTCAAAACAACTTCCACATGTGTACTCCATACCAACACCCATAGTTAAAATGCTCTCTCCTCTCCCCTCCCATGGGGCTGAAAACTATTTAAATTGTGTTACAGGGAGACTAAAGCAACAACATCTTTCCAAATTAAGTAACTGGTTTGGGAGAAAGCTTTGCTTGATTGTGGTAGCACTATACAAGACTGCAAAGTCACCCTGGGAGACATCCCACTTCAGGTACAGGATACATCCTGGATGGACACACATCACTCATCCTCCTTGGACTGAAGAGCCAAATTTTGTGCCTCCTCAGCAACATCAAGCCAATAATCCAAATCCCAAATCAGCATTGAAGTTCTGAAAATAAAACTTTAGTGCCCTTGAGAGGCACAGCAAGCTCATTTCAAGAAGTACTTCAGTCATCTCTCAGTGTCCTCTTTGGAGGACTTCAGCTACAATGAATGCATTTACTCACACAGTAGTCATGACTCGAGAACAAGCTCCAAGTATGTACACAGCAGCTGTGACTCAGGTTGATGAGCCACAACAACTCCCCAGCCACAGAAATATTGCCCTGTCTCAGGGCATGATGTCAGGGAAACTTCCTATATCTAACCATTTTCCCTCAGAGTAACAAGGCATCAAAGTAGGGAGGAAAAAAACACGCTCCGAGGTGTTCCGATGAGCTGCTGTCCTCGGTTTGGATTTCAGTGGAACACGTGGCACAGCATAGCTGCACACATGATTGGGTTTTTTCTCTGTTTATCCCATATCCTGCTTCTGTCTTCATCGAGGTCCCCGACCCCAGAACACACATTGACTCTACCTACTAATCTTGTCTAGCAGCCATGCTTGCTATCAGCACCTTTTTGCAGCCTGGTCTCAAAACCTTCCACAGCAGCAAGCAGCACCTCTGAAGGACTTCCCCTGCACAAATTATGGCTGCACAGACATGAAACACCTGACAAGAAAACAATTATAGAGGAAGTTTCCATTGAGCCAACAGCCTTTGGACCAGTAACACATTGGTAGTCCAGTTTAACTGGAGGGATCCAGCAGAGAGCTCAAGCCCCTCAGTTCCCTGGGAAAGCCAGTGCTGGTGAAGAGGTGTTGTGTTGCACTCACCAGAAATGACTTCCCCAACAGCAAGCTTTTGGCACAGCCACTGGATAGAGCCTTAAGCCTATTTACCCAGATTCAGCCACTCTGACGTGATTCCCAGCGAGCTGTGGCTGTGATTAACCTAGACAGATCCCAGCATGATGCGATCGTGACTTAAAGAGCTCAAGCTCCCCATGACAACCAAAGCTCAGCTGATGCCATGAGGCAAGCTCAGCCTCTGCAGGCCAGTCTCCTACATGGGAGCCTGAAGGACCAGCGAGCCACATGCCAGCCAGCCTGCAGCAAAGCAGCACACTCAACTCAGGACACTGCCTCTGCTCAGAACACACTTTGGGTATTAAAGCACTTTCAGTTGTGCTCAGACCCTGCTCCACTTCCAAGAAGCAAGGTAGGATTCTGGTCAAGGCACTGTTTTGACAACAGCTCCACGAAATGATTAATTCAGCCTCAGTTTCAGCAGCATTGTTCGTGCCACTGGGAGACAGCACAGAAGACAAGCTGGCAGAGTGCTGATGAGGCTCCTTAACGAACGGGTATTTCTAGGGCTGGGAAACAGCAAACAGTGCATCAGCTCTGGCTGGCAGCAGAAACAGCCTGGCTCCCTGGACATTGCCAGGCAGGAAGTGCATGAAGCCTTCCATTGCCACATCTGTTTGTGGCAGGGGCAACTTGAGCCATCAGCTGCATTTCTATGAGTTTTTTGTTTAGTAAGTCCCATGGGAATTATGGGACATCTATTAAAGATCCAGAAATAGCTTCTCACTGCAGGCACAAGACCCAGCATGACATCATCTCTTCAGTCACATCTTCTGTTTTGTCTATGCTGCCCTGTTCTGAGACTCGTGCCCCAAATTCACCACTCACTTCTGCTCAGACCCTTGAAATCTGTTGGCTGAACCATCTTCAGGGAGATCAGACAGCAGCTTGCTGTCACAAATACAGTAATAAAAGCTGGTTTACAGAGGATGATTTTGAAGTTAGCACACTAGCTTACAAGTATTTTTCATGTTAACTGGAAAAAAAGTCAATCCTATGATGAGAAAGCATGTTTGCCTTAAGCTTGTGGAGGCAACTCAGTTAAAACTGGTATTTCTCCTGCAGTCTGAGTTTGCACACTATTGAGCAGTGATGCCCAGCCCAGCAAAGGGCACAGTGCTTCACCAGGGAGGAGACTGCAGACATTCAGCTGGTATCTAGGACAGACAGACACCTCAGTGAGTGGAAGATGCAGAAGAAAAAAGTCAACAACCCATGTTCCCTTCACAACCACTGAGACAGAGAGGAGCCAAGAAGTTCAGTGAACTCCACAAGACAGAGGAATCAGATCGCTGAAGTTTATACTCAGAGTATGAGCTTGCTTCCTCAGTTTACTTCCAAGTGAAGGCTAAAAGACTTTGAAACAGTTCTCTTGGTACAACAAGTCTGTCTGCAGCAGGTACTGATGTGCTCTAGAATTCCAGCAGTGCTGCCAGGCTGTAACAGCTCCTCTGGTCCAGTTTCATGCCTGCCTCTGGTGGCAGAAGCAGCCCCCAGTCTCACAGGCAGCATCCTATAAACCAACTCCCAGGCAGTCCCTGCTCTACACAGCTTGAAGGGGGAAATTTTGAATCCCAGTTTGAGGTAATTTCTGTAGTAAAATAAATTCAGGTTCTACTAAAGGAACAAGACAAAATTTTAGAGCTAAAAGCTTGATTCTGGCTCCACTTTTTATTTTTTGGCTCTCATAGCCAGCCAAGGGCTATTACACTGTGAGTGCCTGACTCTGCAGATGAGTGGAGGAAGATGCTGCAGCTTAGAACAACAAGCCTCAGTGTAGGAGCAGTCATGCTCCATTAGCCCTGTCTGGTTTTAAGTTATTGCACTACAGCTCTCAGACAAGCATACAATTTTCCACGTACCAAATTCTCTCCATCAGCAAGATGAGGCACAAAGTGCCAAAGTCTGAGGTAGAACAAAAAGTTCATGGTGCTATTTGCATCAGATTTGCCCTTGCTGGTCTCAGTTGAGTTTTCAGCCCTCTAAGGATGCTTTTTTCAACTTACCTTGACTTACACTCTGGTATTCTCAGCCTAGCAGCCAGAGAAGGCTGGATCCTGCTCCCCAATCCTCTTTACACTAACCTGATTTAGAGGTAGACCTCATACACAGCCCACACACTGCTAGTGCCATAAGGGTCTTTCATTTCAACTCCTCTACTCTTGCTGCCCTCACTCTTCATCACATCAAGGTGAAGTTCCTTGCAGGCATTTGAAAAAGATTATCTATAACTAGACCCCTAAAGAGAATAGATCTAGGATGCAAAGCCCTGCACAGATATGAGTCGTCAGCTTTTATGACTCACATGTTCAGGTGATCCACTCAAAACCAAACAGTCCTGTTCCCCAGTTGGCCCAAGCAGACTTATCAAGGTCATGAGCACCTGGAGAACAACCTCACTGAAGTGATCATTAGAACAAGCAGGGCACCTAGATTCTGCCTCTCCCTGGGAAATTGGATGGGTAAATAGAGGCATTTGACCTGCCTGGGTTAAGCCTTTTGGTAAGGTGACCCATAAAGACATCCCATGCAGGTTACTTTGATTGCTTCAGATTTAACAACTGTCATTCCCCCTGCACTCTGTCTGTGAGAGAGGAAGGAGAGGCTGTATAACTCCCCACTAACTCAAGTACTGAAGCACAGCACAGCTATAAACCGAACAACTTGCATTATCCAGAGCCAGAATCCTGCCTAAAAGAAGGAACACATAGCTTTTCCTCCACATAGCTATGGCTTCTGCTGGAGGCATCCCTCAGTAGTGGCCCAAAGTTCAGTCAATTTCATGCTCCAGTGCACTGCTGGTGCCTTGTAGTTCCTATTTCAGACACAAATATGCAAGCACACAGCACCTCATCTGAATGCACACTTGGAGCAAGTGCCTGTGTGCAGGTTGTGTAACATCTGCAAAGGATGAAGCCTGCATCTGGATCTGCTGGTAAGAGTCACCTGATGCACAGAGCAGATGGAAGTCATCTGCCAGCATTCAGCATCTGTGTCAGATCTCACCAACGAGCCTCCTGGAGGTGAAGAAAACCATGGAGCTAGGAAGCTAAGGCACCTAACTTGTGCTTTGATTTTAACTACAGGCTAGGAAATGGGATATTGAGACTAAAGGATCAAGGCTCAATCTGAAGAGCACTTCTTCACCCCAGCCACTGATCTAGAGATTAATAGCTAACTACATTGTTCAGAAGTTTCAGAATGAATGCAACTCGTGCCTCCAGGTACCACTATCTCCAGTGGCATTTCATGGCTCACTCGGGCTGTGTCTGGCCTCACCACCTTACAGAGGATTGTTAACCCTCTCCAATGGGACCCTCAATCAGGAAAAGCAAGAACTACATCCAAAAGATGTGGATGCCACATAAACAGCATCCTCTTGCTTTCAGCAGTGGTATGCTGTGTCACAAAGATACCAAGAGCCCTCTCAGCCCAGTGAGCAGCATGAATCCTCCTTTAACCCATCTCCAGCTGAGCCCTGGTAATGCTGAATGAGCAGGGACTCGGTCACTTCAAAACAAGCGACTCCTCTGCCAATCCACACTGATAGCAAGTGATATTTTAGACAACCATCTCCTGCCAAGCAAACATTCCAGTCTGTTGACTAGTTCTCACTACTGCAAGACCTGCTATTAGGTCAGGCTGTGGAAAGGTACGTTGGACCAAGCATACAGTCTAGTCCAGGCAATTCCACAGCTGCCAGCAACACTTACCTGGTACGACAGCCCATCCTTGCGGGGGCTTAGACCGATCTCATCCATGGCTGGGGTGTTCATCATCACTTCAGTCATTTCAGCGGATCTCAGATAATCAGAGCTGGAGACAAAAGACAGCATTCCAGTGATCTGAGGGGCTCCAGCAGAACTGAGCACGATTCAAGTGGCGAAGCGAGCAACAGAGGCTGTAGGCAGTCTATTTCTGGTCCCTTCCTTCCTGCCCCCCCTTGGAAGGCAGCGGAAAAAGCTCAGTACCTCGTAAGCCGGAGCTACATCCAATGCCCTGGGAGCACCTCCCCGGCTCTCCCCCCAAGAGCCCAGCTCAAGCACACCCGGGGACGCGCCGGCAGCAGCGCTTCGCTTTTAACTCCGCTTCCTCCAGCTTTGCCCCGCGGGGACAGGGGGAAGCAAAAACCCACGGTAAAAAAAGTGCAAGTGCAGGGGTTTGGGGTTTCTTTTTTTTTTTAAATTTCTCAAGCCGGTGCGTTTTAGAGCCCACTGACTTATTTTACAACCTCGGGGACTTCCACGCCAGCGGAGCGCGCGGCGCCAATTCCAGCTCAGCTCTTACAGCCTTAATGGGATTTCCAGCGCCAGAAAGTGAAGCGGACGCCCTCCCGCAGCTCGCCCGCTTCGGCTCATCCATCCCGCTACCGCCCGGCTCGCACCGCCCGCCCCGGGAACCGCCGCCAACGGCTCCGTCCCCAAACCGCTCCCCGGCCCCTCGCCGTCCCCTCCCGCTGCCTCGCCTCCTCCCGGGGCAGGGGGGCGGCTGAAAGGGTTCGGCCTCAAGCGCCCCCGGATCCCGGTAGCACCCCGCGACGGCAGAGCCACCACCCCCCGCC
>VZSR01001479.1:3136773-3228968 GCA_013398615.1 Brachypodius melanocephalos | reverse complement strand
GCGGCCCCCCGCTTTGCTGGCGGCCGCACAGGGACGCACCGGTGCTACCTCGAGCATCACCGGGCTCTCACGGGCTGGGTCTCACGAAGCGGGTCTCAGACCCTGCCCCTTCGCGGTGGTGATGGTGGGAGGTGGCCGGGGGCACGGCCAGGGACGGCACGGGCCGGAGAAGCGGCAGCGGCCGCCTAGCCCCGCTCCTGCCAGCACCTTCCGTGTCCCGCACCTCTGGCTGGAGTAAAAGCTGAGCGAGCAGCTTCAAGGGGCCGAGCTATATTTAGCAAAAAGATGTGAATCAATGACGGGAAGGCGCAGGAGGAGAGGGAGAGGCAAATGCATTTGCTGCCCGGGCAGCGTGGGTGCCGTGGGCAGCTGTAGGTGAAGCACATTTCCTGCATTCCCCGCCCAACGTGAAACTTCTGGAAGGCAAAAAGCATCTTTGGGCGAAAGGCCTGGGCACCCCAAACTCAGCTTGACTCCAGACACGCATCGGTCTGCTTGTGTTCGTGCAGCCTGAGGATCGGGCTGTGCCCCGAGGCACATGCCTGCAGGGCAGGGCTCTTGGCCACAGGATGGGCCAGGCTCTCCAGGGCCTGGATGCTCAGGGCTTTTGGGGACAGTTCCCCCGTCTGTTTACTTTCCCTGGGAGCAATATCTTGCTGTACACTGACAGGTGAAGTGTAGTGCCAGGGCTGTTTGGATTCCACCTGTTGCTCCATGCAGCTGCTCAGATTTTGCCAACACGTGGATAACCAAGCACACATTTACAAACGCTTCTCGTGTTTCCCTCAAACGCAGAACATACAGCTGCTGCCGTGCTTCACACGTGTGCCTATGCACAGGCAAATACACTCTATTTGCCCCATTTTTTAAGTGCTAAAAAAGCACAAGTTCAGTGTGTCTGAGGGGAAGCTTTGCCCTCAGCTCCACTCAGCTACCCTCCAGACTGTGTATAAATGCGTACATCCAGACGTGCATGCGTTTCCTCAGACCGGATAATTTAATCTTCTTAGATTCATATTATATAATGTGAGTGTATGTGGGTGTTTCACATCAGGCTTCAGCAAGCTGCTGCTTTGTGTCACATTAAAATGAATCACAAGGAGTCGATTGAGCCCCTGCAAGCGTGTGGAAATTCAGGTGGGTGCGAGTGTGCTCCCTGCAAAGGGCCACCAGTCGCCTTCCTCAAGGTTAATTGGAGGGAGGGAGCGGAGGGGACTCAGTGCACACGGTACCTTTGCCTTCCTTGAGCCTCCTAATAACAAGGTTTGGAGCCAGGGAGAGGAGTAAGAGGTCAACCGAGTCTCCAAAGTGCTGGGGAAACAGCTTCCCTCTCTTTTGCTGGTCTGTCCACCTGGACCCCCTCTCCCTGCTCCATCCCCCGGGACTTACACGTTCACATTGACTGTCTTTGCTGATTTCTGCACTAAGAGAACACAAAGACTTGACTTATAAAATGCTTTTTTGATGCTGAGCAGCCCAGGTCTGTAGCTGGTGGTGTGTGCAGAGGCTGGGAGACCACTCTGGGAGGAGAGAGACTGGATGCTGCTTCAGGCAAGTCTCTTAAAATTAACTTTACAGTCTGCTCCAAACGCTTTCATGTCCCACCATGTCCAGCTATAATGTGGGACAGGAGATGGGGTCATAGCTCAATTCCCTGGCATGTTTCATCTGAAGCAACCCTGCCTGCATCCGTCAAACATATACACACCTGCTATGGATCTCCTGGTGGTGTCTGTACAAAATAAAAGCTAATGAAAAAATCATATGCCCCCCAGTCCCTCTTGCACCAGGCACACTGTTTTGTCTCTCTAAATGCCTTCCTACACTCAACAGGGCTTGAAGTTCAAGGTTTTTTCCTCCTTGGGAAGCTCATTCCTTAAAGTATAAGATTTTTGATACATCAAAGTCCCTGAAGGAGGTCAAGGGACAGAACTGGGGGTCACCCTTCCCTCCATCCACCCTCCATGGCTCCCGCAGCCACCACTGAGAAAAAGCAGCTCAGACCAGCCCTTTGCCCGTGTCCTTTGGACACTGCTTCACCATCTTGGCTGGCATGGGAGGATATTTGAGTTTCCACCTGGATAAGCACCTTTCAGGGGGCGTGGGGGTGACAACATGGAACAAAATCCCTGGATGTCTCTGTGCTGAGTGCACAGATGATTTCCCAATGACTGGGTGAGAATGTGGGCCCTGGCCCTGGCCAATTCCCATTGGGAGGCCTGGGGATCGGTGCTTTTGCTGCTGGCTTTGGCTCCAAGCCACAGCGAGATTTATTTGTGCGATTAACCCTAAGCGCGTTAATAGTCCTTTTGAAAGCAAAGGCACACCTCCCGTGATTCCCATCAGCCACGCTTGGCTTCTCCCCTGCATCGGGGCACACCACAGCCCATCGCCACCAGGGTGAGGTTCCCTGGGTGAGCTGTGTACCGGGAATGACACACATTTGGCCCTACCGTTGGGGGAAGCCTTGCTGAAGGTCTCCAGGTATCCCAGGGATGGGAGATGTGTTATAAGTCTGGGGAGGCATTCTCCATGCAAGGGAGTTGTCCTACAACAGCTCCTTCTGCTTTGCTTGCCCCAGCCTGGTGTGAGAAGCTGGGGCTGCAGAGGTGAGCAGGAGAGGCTGTTCTATCTGCAGCCCCCACCTTGCTAAGAACAATCTTTCCCATTTAGATAAGCCTTTATATCAATGTCTAGGCTGAAACTGAGGGAGCCCATTTAACCCCTGAGCTGCTGAGTTGTCGCCTTGGACACCACATGTCCAAGAAATCAGTTTTCATTACATCCCAGATCCCAAAATGCCAAGACCTCACTTCTCTCAGAGAGCGAAGCAAGAGGAGTTTCCTGCCATCCATGACCTCACAACCACAGAGCAGTACATGGGAGTAAGGAATAAAATGGGATCAGCTCAAAGTCTTTGATCAGAAATGAGAATGAACCCCTGTGCTCTTTCTCTGCTCTCTTGATAGGAGCAAGGTATAAGCATTTCAAATTGCTATTTTTTGTCTTTTATTTTCAGACAGTTCTAGTAAACAGTGTTCAACCTGCCTGCCCTGATTTCCCCTTCTTTTCTCATACCAGTGTTCACCAAGTCCCTGTTTCACTGCTGTATATTTTTGTATTCAAGGCTGGGAGTTCCCAGTTACCTGGGGGCAGGAACAGCAGCACTTGGGCTCTCAGCTGGGGTAAAGGGCTTTCCAGAGTTCTTAGCTGAGGGGAACCAGATGAGCCTCTGTGCCTTTTTTACTACCTTCAGTTCATTTTATAAAACTCTATAATATTTTGTTTTCAGGACAGCATAAGCCAACAGAGGACAAACAAGTGATAGCTCGTACATTCTGGATCAGCAGCAACCCGGCAGGAGCTGACTGATGGTGAAGGACAGACCATGGAAGACACTTGTGCAAAAGCAGAGCCAAGGAGATTGGCAATTTTTCCATATTTTCCCCTAACCTGCTTGGAATGTAAGAGTTTTCATTGCATTTGCCTCCAAGCACATACAAGACACTACATGTCCGGATTTAGATCCCGCTGGGCATGGGCTGACCGCACGATAGCCGGCCGTGCTGGCATCCCAGCCCCTCTGCAGCCATGCACGTGTCCACCTCCCTTCTCCAAGGGACAACTGAGGCTGCACGAGGGGACGTGACCAACACAGGGTCACCCTGAGGGTCACCTCCATTCGGGAGCGGAGCTCGCTGGTTCTTGTCTCCCGGCCAGCGTTGTGAATCCTACGGGGAAAGTTTCCTAGTGAAAAAATAAACTCTTCCCACTTGGAATTTAAAAACAAAACCATGGAAACATTTCTCTCCGTCCTAATGTTTTGCAAAAAGTTATTTTAACAAATTTAAATTTGGGGCTTGATTTGACCGTCCGGTGCCCTTCGAAATAGTTGAATCCAGGCCATCACCACAACCATCTTGGAGCCAGGCCTGGAGCTCTGGCCTGCCTGACATCCCACCAGTGCCTTGGGCATTAAAATCCTGCCTCCTCAGTTGAGAGGTGGTCAGCCTCTCCCCAGTTCTGGGTTCCTGCACACACAGTGTGCAGTAGCTTGTTTTGCTTCACCATGTTTCATGACCCCCTTGTAAATAGTTTGCATGCCCAGGGATGCTGCAGACAAGCTGAAACAGCTGCCACCTGCAGGCTGCCACCTTGCTGGCACCACCAGAGACTGTCCCATGTGCCTCTGCCCAGCAAAATCTTCCTAAAAGGTGGAGACTGCAGCTCAAACAACCTCCAGGCTGTCCCTGCATGGCCTCACCTGTGCATGACCTGGCACAAACCCTCTCCTCTCCATGCTCGTGGCACACTATCTATTTATTTCCTTGGAAAAAAATAAGCTCTCACAGTGTCATTCTTTCCAGTCACTTTCCACATAGCATCGCATTTCACAGTGACTTTCAGAGAGTGATTGAGAAGAGAAGGCCCCTCAATGTTTGGCTGACCTGCTCTGTGTGCCTGGTTGTGAAGGGGGTTGGAGAGCAGGGAGGAAAAATGGGGTTCATACTCTGTGTTGAAAAGCAAAAAGGATGGATACAGCTGGCAGCGTAGAGGGGTTTGATCTTAGAGACCCTGCTAAGGGCCTGGGAATTGGATCTGCTTTTGCAAGGTTGCCTCAGGTTTTATTTTACACTGACCCCCCAGGAAGGAAGGGGCCATGCTGGAGCCGAGTCTGGAGGCTCAGGGTGGCTCAGCTGGCTTCCATCCAGCTCTGCAGGCCCGATTCAGTGAAAACCTTAATCTTGTCCTGATAATTAGGTTTATGCTTAAGGAAATTTCTGAACTGAGGTGGATGGTGACAGCTCCTGTAGATAACCAGGAGGAGAGTGGAAGGGCTGGTGGTAGGAGGAAAGGACAGAGGACATGGATTTTCTGTCTCCAAAAACCTCAAATATGATGACCTTGGTTTCTTCATGGTTTCTTCTCTTTTCATCTCCGTTGCTAGAGGTAGCACAGCTCGTTAGCCCCATGTCCAGCCTAGCCAGTGTTTCACCCAATGCCTGGTCCAGCCAGGCACCTGGTTTCACCTAGCCCTGCCTGGGACATGTCCCCACATAGCCTGCAATATTCCTGGGCATGTGGCTGGTGTCCGTGATTCTTCCCTGGCCTTCTCTGTTGCCCACAGCTCTCGCCAGAGGGGCAGAATTTCAGAGCCGTTTTGTAATAATGTAAAATCCCACAAAGCCGGAGAGAATTGGGCCCAAAACCCTGGTGAAGGGGGTTTGATGTGGACCTCACATGGTTTAGGTGTCTCATCAGCATCTCCTCCAGGTTCCTGCAAAAGGAGGTGTCTTCTCTGTCCTTCTGCTGAACCATGACGGCACCTGCAGGAGATCCACTCAGATAAAGCATGGATGAGCAGGAGAGCCCCATGTTCAGGGCAGGAGGACGTGTCCTTGCTGGACTCTCTGGACTTGTAGTGCACCCTCAAGGAAGCCAGCAGAAGATGTGAGCTCTCAGTGTGGCTCCAGATCATGCCAATACAAAGGGACACATTGAGAACAACGAGTGTCTGGATTAATATTTATATTCTGTCAAGGGAACAAAAATGCCTTTTGGCTGGAATTGGTGTATAGAAGATCTTTCATTTAAAAAATTGAATCCTTTACTCAGTGACTGCATTTCCCCTTTTCATCATCCTAGAGTTTTATTTATTGATGGGTTTATTTTTTTTAACAGGGTATTTTTTTAACAGCATAGTTTGGGGGTTTTTTTAACAGAGTTTATTTTTTTTAACACTGGTATTTATTTGCCTTTTTTAATCTGTTGGTCAGATGAGTAGTTCCCCGAGAAAAGTTGACCCTAGAGGCAGTATCAACCCTTACCAGTTTCTGGCAGGTCACTTGCAAGCATTGGGGAGACAGGGGGAGCATGAGAAACACAAAGATAAGTCCCTTGCCTAAGAGGGAGAGAGGCAACATGGGAATCCAAGCATCGAGAAGGCACCAAAACACAGGAGCTGACTGGGGGAAATCATTGCTTCTGTAGTATCTCATCTGTGCTGTTGTACTTGTTTGACTCTGGGGCTGTAATTAAAGCTGTGACTGCTGCTATCACAGCACAGAGCAGCTTTTACACCAGTAACACTATTTTTGCACCAGAGGAGGACTAACATTCTCAATGTCAGGCACATCTGTCTCAATAGAACTGAGCCAGTGCTGTAGCTCTGGCTGCTGTAAGAGTGGGTAAACCATTGTGTCCCACCACAAGGTGTGGGAGAGGATGAACAGGGGCATGGCAGGCCCTGGAGTTTCCACAGCAGAGTCAGCTTTGTTAAAAAGAGTTGAAAGGACCTAGAGCAGAAGGTTAAGGATGAAACTTTAGTACTGATTTAGAGGGATAGCTGATCACCCAGCAGAGCCCCAAGCTCTTCTACTTGTTGAATGAAAGCCAGGCTTAGGAAGAGCTATGGCCACACTGCAGATGAGGGGCAGAGGACAACCTGAACCACAATGTGCTGGGTGGCCTGGCTCCTGGCAGGCATCCAGATCCTCTGGGTTTGTGGTAGGTCCAGGCCTGGGGAGCACATCCAGGTGCTCAGGAGAGAGGGACTCTGTCCACATGGGTCTCAGCAATGCTCTTCTCCACACTCTGTCCTGCATGTGCACAGGTGTGCGAGAGCCAGCACAGCCCCTTGTGGTCATCAGCCTGTCCCATCCAGGTCCTGATGAAAGTTTGTTACCGTTCCCTACTAAATCAAACCACGATGCTTAGCACCGACCTTAACTCTGACCTAAGAGGATCTACATCTGTCAAGGAGCAAGGAGTAATCCCATAAAATCCTCAGCTTCCTACTTAAGAGTGGAGGCTAGTTATCCTTTTGCCTTCTGCTCTGAGAGCTCACTAAGACAGGGATCGATGCAGTAATTGCTTCTTTGGGGACTCAAGGAATGAATAGCTAAAATAGCTCAGCTCTGAAGTCCTGTGCCTACTCAGTGGTAGCTCTTCCCTCCCTTTCCAAAGGCTGCAACATGGGTCCAGTGGGGATTTGTGTTCCTACTCTCAGTGAGACTTCGCAATCCCTGGTTTGTGATCCCTGGTTTGTGATCCACTGCCCAGAATAACCATGTGGCAGGATGATTCCCTCCTCCCCTTACCCACCACTACTCCTACCATTCCCAAAGCAGCAGGGAGAGGATCCTGGCCCCAGCTCATCACATCCCATACAGATACACACGTGGGAGTGGGACAGTCTTCACTGTGAAAACCCTTCACCCGGCAAGGCCCCCAGAAAGAGTCACTGTGTTTTTTCTTACACAGCTCCGGGTACTTCCCATGGTAGGAAGCAGCCTGGTGGCTCCTGTCCTTTGTCAGCTGCATTGTCTGGCCAGTCCGCAGGGGAAGGGATGGGCTTTATCTTAAATCTGTCACTACTGTTGAAAAATAGTAATCAGACAGCTCAGTCATGCCACTAAAGAAGACAAATCCTCTGCTCACCTACTTCTTCTTGTATGGACTTCAGTGCAATTGCACCAGGAGAAAACCCACCCGCTTTGCCCCTCTGCGGGGGCCGCTCGCAGCTGCTGAGGGCACTCAGGACACGCCGTGTCCCCATGCCACCCTGTGCCCATAGGTGGGAGCGGCCCCCCCTCCTGCCACTGAAACCTGGGCACTGAAATTCCTGCAGAAAGCATCTTAGGGGAAAATTGCGTCCAGAGCGTGAACCGGCGGCACGAGCTGACGCTCGTCCAGGTCTCCGAGTCATTCTGGACCGGTGTCAGGCACGCTAGAGCGTGCTTGGGGAGCAGGGAAAGCGGCTGGCTGCCGAGGTCTCGATCCATGGCTCTCCGCCCCCTCTTCCTCCCCCCGCGCCTTCTCTTTCTCCCGGGGCGTGCGGGACACGCTCCCTGCCGGGAGCGCCCGGCCCTGCAGCGTCCTCTGCGGGGAGCGGCCCCGGGCGGTGCGCACCCGTCTGTGCTCGGTGCGGGACAGACGGACGGGCCACGGTGCGCTGAGCGGGGCTGCTCGGCGTTTGGCAGCTGCGGAGCAAGCCTGCGTGCCGGGTTTGCGGCGGGGACTCCCGTTCGGGAGGCAGACGGCAGCAGAGGGTTTGTGGGTGGAAACGTGTCTCCAAACACAGCCTCAGCCACCACCAGCTTAGTCTTGCAGTCGGGGCGTTTCTGCAATATGGTAAACTATCACCATGGCTCCCCCCTCTGCAAAGAGCACTTGGCAGCCTTGGAAGTAGGTTGTGAGTGCAGTCACAACCGATGCTGCGAGAAGTGGCACTCGTCCCACAGGAAGCCTCTCAAAATGCTCCATGGACCCCGCGCACGAGCACCAACACCTCCATGGTGCAGCCACCCCTACAGGAGGGTTTGCAGATGAGGCCATGCTAGCCTGGCTCTGCAGCAGTTTGACTGGCACGGGGAAGGATGAGGATGGCCTTCTCCACTTGAAATGAAAGGCTACATAAGCAGGCAGGAGAACTAACAGCCCCCCTGCCAGGGCTGTGCAAGGTGCCTGGAGTTGGCATCATGTAGCAAATGTGCCTGGACCTTCAGAGCGTTTCAGCTGGTATGAAGGAGGAATTGTCCCACTCACCTGACTGTGGACCTCATGGTGTCACACCATAGGACTCATGGAGGCCAAGCCTGCTCATAGATGGAGCCAATAAATTCCCTGAATTATGTTGGATAAAGTCAAAACCTGCAGCTCAGCTGCAGTGCCTGGGAGCAAGGGATGGTACAGAGGCCTGACCAGAGATGACTTTCTTGTAGCAGCACCAGCTACTGCACCTCACCAAAACCAGCACCTCATTTGAAATATGGTGTCCCTGACCTGGCAAAAACCATGCCGGGCTTGCAAGGTGGGGCTGGCTGGCTGGACATGGAGCTGCACAGGAATCAGGCCCCACATCTGTGTCTGCAAGGAAGCTCATCTCCATTATCAGTGCCGGTGTTCACCCATCCTGGGCCTTGAGAACTATCAGCCCCACCATCCTGAGGGTGTGCCAGGGGCAGGTCCTTGCAGAGATAACCCAGCTCTGTGTCAGCAAGTGTCTCTGGAGCCGTGCCCCCAAACGCCAGGACACACCCCACTTCTTGTGTGGAGCCCTTGGGCCAGCAGAGACCCAGCATTAGGGAATGGGAAGGAGGATGATACAGCAGCAGGGCTGGCCAAGCCTTGCTGTGAGCTGCTTCAATACAAAAGCAATCGCTCATGCTCCACCTAAAGGCCTGTGATTTAATCCTAGGGGGACCAACAAGGGGAGATCCAAGATAAACAACATCTGTGCATTCACAAATAGGAAATGGAATTGCTTTCATGTCCTGAGCCTGTTGATTAACCGGGTTATTGTTTGGCTTGGCACTAGAAGCTGGTGACTCGGAAAGAAGATATCTAAAAGGGATAATTTTGTTACACTCCCTGAATTCGAGAATCTTTAAATAGTGTGAGGGTTTGCATTTTGCCTGCAGAAGACTGATGGGAAAAGGTAGCAGAAGAGTGCAGATGGCTATCAGAAAGGAACCTGTGTTTAGTCTGCTTGTGCCAGATGGGAATGGAAAGTTCTCTCCCTTGCCAAGTGTTTAAAAGAGGAAATAGGATGTGATATTCTGCCTCCCACTCCTTTCTCTCCCCTGAAACCAACCCACTGCTCTACTTCCATTTGTTGTAAAAAGGTAAAAAAAAAAGCAGCTTGGCCCATGTAAAGCCTTGGAGACAGTTGGAGACACACCTTGTTCCTTTTTAATGTGTTTATTATGTAGGGACGGATGGAACAGTGTATTTTTATACACAGTTGAGCCCAGTGCAGCACCTGTCTTTCAGTCGCCCATATTCATCTGTGTCACAGAAACAAGGTTGCAAAGTCCCTGAACCATCTTCTGCTGTCATCTCCTCCACACAATGCCAGATTCAGACACCTTTGCTGACAAACCTACCCCTGAGATGGGCAAAAGCTTCTTGCCTGAAATTCCTATGCTTTCCCCTGGTTAATAAATCCAGGTCTGCTCTGAACTGTGACTGCCTGGGAAACTTGTGGAGGTGGGGAAGGCTGAGACCATGAGGCTCGTTTAAGGCATTGCTTTAGGGAATTCCAGGGATTGATCAAATGCTGCCCTGTTCACATATGTGCTGTAGCAATTTGTGATGTGGTACATTAGTAAACTCTTGGGTTCATTGCAGAAATATCTTATGGATGTGGAGGACGTGGCTAACAGAATCACAAAGCAACTCTGGGCAGAAAGGACTGGTCCAGGGCCTCCTGTTCATTCCCTGCTTGGAGCCAAGCTGACCTGCAAAGCTGAGTAGGTAGCTGAGGGCCTGTGCAGAGGAGCTGTAAGTGTTTCCCAGAGCAGAGATCCCACCACCTCCCCAGACAACAGGTCCAGGGCCTCACTATCCCCATGGTGAACATTTGTCTTTCTCTCTAACCAAAACTTCCCCCTGCAATTTGTGCCTGTTGCATCTTGCTATGTTCCTCCAAGAAGGGTCTGGCCTCACCTTCTCACCAGTCCTCCATAGGAGGTGGATGAGAGTAGCCAGACCCACCCTTTGCTTCTTTCTCTCCAAATGGGACAAACCCACCTCCAAATAATGTAAAACAATGTCCTCACAGCGATAATACCCATCCAGCTGGTCTCAAGCACAGATGCTTTGCCAGTGTCCTACAGCTATGACTTCTGAAGGATGGCTTTTATCACTTATTTCCCAGATAATGAATGAATATTTGTATAACCTTTTCATAGAGGCAAATGGCCTGTTGTGGTCCAGCCCCAATCTGTGTGTACCCAGAAATGAAACCATGACTGAGCAGAGCAGCCCTGTGTGTAACAGCAGAGCCTTCTGGAGAAAAGCATGCACGACTTCTATCACATCTTTCCATACAGTCTCCAGGCCACCCCACAAACACACCTGCCTTGCTCACAAAGCCATGGGGTGCAGGGTCTGGGCATGATGCCCACTGCTGCAGAAATCTTCAAGGAGGAGCGGGAACAGAGCCCAGCACCCACCCAGCTGGAGATGCTGCAGTGCTGGGCACTGGCCACGTGGCCCTCTCCAGCCTGAAAGGACACAGCTCCTCAGAGTGGGGACAGGGCACCTCGCTAGAGGGTGGAGGGCTGAGCGTGGTGGCCAGAGTGTGAGCAGGAGGGCAGGCAGGGAGCTGGGGCAGCCTGGTCCAGGAAGCCACCAGGCAGCTACTTGACTCTGAGGAACAGAGGATTTAATGAGCAGTTTCAGGAATGCTCTCAGCTTTGCTGTCTCTGGCACTCATTACTAAATATTTCCAAAGCTGCTGTCTGTGTGAAACAAGGCCCTTCGTTACACTAGTGCTGCTGTGGGCAGCAGGGCAATACTGCAAGGGGGTCTGCTCAGTCTGGAGGGGGTGTGCATGTTATTCCTACCCTTTTCTCACAGGGAAAGAAAGGATAAGGCCTCCCTCTCACTGTTGAGAGGTGCTGTCACTTGTCTTGCCAGGCCCTGGGGTGTCCTGCCTCTGCTCTGGGAGGGTGTAAGCCTCTCAGGTGTGGGGAGCAATGGAATGGGGCAGAAATAGGCCTGCCCAGATCATGTGTGAGGACCTGCCTCCAGCTGGCAGGAAATCCAGATGGAGACTGGTGAGAACAGTTTAGTAATGGTCACAGGAGGGAAGAGGAGAAGGAAAGACAGGGATAAGGAGAGATGAATGCAAGATGGGTGGGTGGCTGGGACTTGACTGGCAAAAAAAGACTGCTGTGAATTGGGACAGTTGACGGAGAGAAGCTTGGGTAGTGCTGGCTGTTTTAGCAAAAGAGTTGCCATGGGGAATGGGCACCCAAAGGTCAGCCTTTCCCCCTGCCATTGCCTGCCCCCAACAAAAGCATGGCACACAGGGAGACAGGCTGTAACCCATCTCTGCCAAAGGGCCAGCTAGGTTCCCATCCCTTGTCCCTTTCCTGCCTGTAAGAGGCAGGGAGAAGTGCTTAACTGCATCCAGGGTGCTGTGAAACTCTGCTGTGCAAGAGCTGTGTTTTCTAAGTGAGACTCCCCAGATCACAGCCCCCTCAAAGCTGCTGGATGATCACAATCTCCTGATAGTGTGAAGGTAGGGTCTTGCTCCCCAGCTGCACACCTTGCTCTCAGGTAAAATCTTTGCCACTGCTTTGGGCTCCTGGAAAGTTAAGCCCTGGTTGAGGAGAGCTCACAAACAAGCAGTTTGACAAGTTGTGCTACCAATGCAGAGAGCTGTGGCCGCATCTGGGCACGAGTGGGGGCCAAGCATATCCCTGCTGCAGTGCTGCTGCTGGCTGCACTTCGGCAGGGAGGGATTTAGCCCTAAGAGTCTTAGTGACGCATCTTGGGAGACTTAGGCTGAGCCTGGCTTGCAGAGACGTGACCCGTGCCACATTTCCCGTGGTCACCTGCCAGTCTGCATTATGTGAGCTGTCACCCGCTCCCAGACACAACACGTGAGCGTGGTGGCACAGGGGCTTGGAAGACAAGGACGGGAGAAACCGGCCCAATTCCTTACTTGGCCCAGCCTTGCCCCTGCACCAAGGCTGCTGAAAGACGATGTGAGGCTGCTCCCAAAGGACAAAACCCACTGCTTAAAGCTGCCAGGGAACCAGCAACCAGTTTGCTGTTGCTTTAACTGGAAGGAGGAGATGCTGAGGGAACTTATGTCTCGGTCATCTACAGGAGAGTCCTTCCCACTGCCTTGGGGGGTCAGCATTTAGGATGGAGAAGAGCCAGGACTGTGGTTGCTGAATTCTGGCTCCTGTTTGACCTGTATTTGCAAAAATTGCAGTATGAGTCACTGCAAACAAAGCAGCAAAGACCAAGGCACAATTTAATGACATTATTGTTTATGATAATCCTATCCACGGGTGTCTTTTTATAGCTGGAGAAAATGGGGAAAGGAAAGTAAAGGTCTTACTTTGACTTGCAGAAAGGCAGTCTCAGGGCCAGGACCACCACTGGGAGAAAGGAGCAATGTGATCTTTTTCACTGTGAGGACTGGCTTGCACAGAGACCACCCACTCCGAGAACTGACCTGACTTTGGTGATCACGTTCAGCTGAGATGAAAGTTGAAACAAGGCCAGCTGTAATCCCCAAGAAACCAGGCCACTGTCAGGACTCAGGACAATCAGGTCCCATTAAAAAGCATCTGCCAGACTGATGTCCTGCAGGTTTCATTACCATGCTTAGCCTGAAGTCATTGGTGAGCACTGATCTCCTGTGGCCTGGGGAAGGAGCTCAAAAGCTGCAGGTCAGTTTCAGGTGCACCAATGTCTGTTTTCAGAATTTCTTCTCTCCCAAAGGCAATGGGATGGTGCGTTTGGCAAGTAATGTAGTCAGCTTCTTCCCTAAAAGACATGAAAACTTAGGAAAACGTGACAGTCTCGGGAGTGACAGGTGAAGTACTCAGTATATGACAAGGCACAGCTAATAAGCAGCAAAAAGAACACCATGGAAATGCCTGCTGTTGTTTGCTTTTATCCTCACCATCCATTTGTCTTTTGACTATTGCAAAGTCTCCGAGCCTCAATTAGGAGTGAACTTGTTGCAAGAGTTCCCAGATTTAATTGAGCTCCCTTGAAATGAAACCATTAATAACAACCTTTTGCAAGGACGAAACACGATGTACTGTGCTCTGGTACAGCCAGGAATATGCTGTCCTGGGGGCTGGGGAGCCCCACTGCAGCACACAAGGACAGCTGCCACCCGGGGACAAGCTCTCTGCTCCAGCAGGGAGCTGGTCCGGCAGCTTGAACCCAGTCGGACTGAAATCAGTTGGAATTTTAGGATCCTTGAAGCAAGAGTCATGGGATGTAGAATTCAGGTCTGGCTGCAGGAAATATATTTAGTAGAGAGGAACAAGAGTGGGCTGTTAGGAAGACAATTTTTTTATTTCATGTATCTCACTTTCCAAAGGTAGTGAGATCCCTGTCCCAGTCCCTAACTGGAGTGCATCAATGGGGCCTTGATTTGCCTTTTTTAATCAATGAGGAACACTATCTGCCCTGCCTCTTGGCAGGACAGACAAAAATGCTCACATTACAGTGGTGGAAGCATAGAAGGGCAGGTCCAGACCTTGGCTCATATTCTGGACCTCTTGCTCATCCCTGCTCCTGAACAGCTAGACCTGGGTGGCAGCTGACGATTTCTTCATGTATTTTTGGAAGAGAAGTCTCCTAGCTGTCTAGAAATCATATACTTGCCTTTCTGCCTGTCTGGGGCAAGAGCACATGATGCCAAAGTCACGAGCTGACCCTGGGTGACACTGGGGCATCTCTGGCTAGTGTAGGAATAGAGCTCAGAGTCGTGGCAGGATCAGTCATTTACTCACTAAAAAAAGGCTGGTTTGGACTAAAGGAGAATGTTTGCAAATGTCACCCCAAGTCAGCAGACAGTCACACCAGTGCTTCAGACATTGAGGTTAAATCCAAGTACAAAGAAGCCCTGGCTGGCTTCAGACTTCTTTCAGGGAAGTTCTTTAATTCTGCTGAGCAAACCGAACTACCAGAAATGTTCACTTCTGACTGATCTAAAATGAACCCACTTGACCTTCTTTCTAATTTGATTAATAAGAGGAAGAATTTTGTATTTGTACAGTTTTAATAACAAGCCATCAAGGAGAAGCCACGAACTGTGGGCGAGTAATGTCGAGAGCTTTCTGGAGAAGGGAAAATTGTCCCAAACTGGCCTGCAGCAGCTGTAGCACCATGAGCTCAGTGAAGCTCCTCAGGACTCACTGAGGAGCCATCTCCCAGGCCCTGGAAGTTGGAAGACACCCCTCATGGCTTAGGGGTACTACCAAGGATGGCCGCATTATCAAAAAAGTCCTCATTGCAGCAGGTTTCACAAGAAAAAGCAGAGTCAGCATGGGGCACTTGAAGTGGGGATAAAAAGAAAAAAGACTTTCAGCGTTCTTTTACAAATAAAGTTATTTTAAAATGTTGAAATAAAAATAGAAAAGGCCTCTATGTAGAACTGGCCCAAACCAATGTGACAATAGAACAGGAACTCATCTGCCTTGTTTCGTGGCCTCCTGCCCTCCACACCCAGCAAACAAAGCCCAACACCAGAGGGACAGACCAGCCTTGTGTCCAAAGTCACAACTTGCAAGAGCAAATGTGGCAGAAGCTGCGTCACAGAGTAACTTTGAGGAGAAGCAGCTTGCTTCTTTCAGAGACATAAAGGAAGGGATGTTACTAAGTAAAAACTGCCATGACTTCTATCCATGTGTGTCTAAACCCAAACCTGGCTCTACCCGAGGACCAGAGGCTTCAGGTATGACATGACAGGAGCAGAGGCTGCTGGTGCTTGTTGCTCTCCTCTGACATACACTTGTGTTATGCCTTAGCTGCCCCAATGAGCCCGGCCGGCTGTGGGGCTGATCCTCGGGGGTTTTTTGCGGGGCAGCGGTGGCAGCAGCGGTGCGGGAGCCCGTGCCGCGGTGTTTGCCGACAGCAGAGGGGGGTGTTGGGCCGCTTTTCCTGCGCATCCCGTGCCGATCCCGCCGGCCGAGCGGGAGGCAGCTCCGCGGCAGCCCCGGGCGCAGCGCCGCAGCCCGGCCGCTCTCAGAGCCCGGGCGGGCCCCTCAGGCCGCCCCGGAGGGAACCAGCCGGGCGGGCCGGCTCCCATCGTGTGCCCGAGGGGTGCGCGGTGAAACGGAGGCACGGGGGGTCTGCAAGGGCTTCTTGCCCCCTCCTCCAGCTTCAGCGGGGAGAGGGGGGTTCTGTCCTGACAGCTTTGCGGCCCCTCGGCTGCTCCCGCTCCGTGTCAGAGCAAAGCTCCTCCGTGGGCAGCGCTCAGGAGCACAACTCATTCCTGGAAGGTAGGCCCCGGTGAGCAGGGTGAGGGGTGGAAATTCATTGCCACCAGAGAACTGGAAGTGCTCAGCTCTGGGGGGCTTGGGATCGCAGCCTCTGACAGTCACAGGCCTGAGGTAAATTCATAGAACTGTAGGATGGTTTGGGTTGGAGGGAGCCTTAAAGGTCACTTTGTTCCAAACTCCTGTCAGGGGCAGGGACACCCTCCACTAGACCAGGTTGCTGAAAGCCCCATCCAGCCTGGCCTGGATGCCAAGGGGCATCCACAGCTTCTCTGGGCAACCTGTGCCAGTGCCTCGTCACCCTCACAGCAAAGAACTTCCTAATATCTCATCTAAATTGTTCCTCTTTTAGTTTACAACCATTTCCCCTTGTCCTTTCCCAATGTGACCATTTAAAAAGTCACTCTCTCTTTTTTTAATAAGTCCCCTTTAAGTACTTGAAGGTGCTCTAGGGTCTCTTCAGAGTCTTCTCTTCAGGCTGCATAGCCCCAGCTCTCTCAGCCTGTCTTCGTAGGAGAAGTGCTCCAGCCCTCTGAGCATCATTCTGGCCCTCCACTGGACTAAAAGGTCCATGTCACTCTTCTACTGGACCCCAGAGCTGGGCACAGAACTCCAGGTGGGGTCTCACAAGGGCAGAGTAGGGGGGCAGGATCCCCTCCCTCAACCTATTGACAGTGCTGCTTGTGATGCATCCATGAGGACCCCTAAGTACTCATCAGGGCTGCTCTCAAGAAGTTCTTCTCCCTGCCTCTACTCATGTCTGGGATTGCCCCAACCCAGGTGTTGCAGATGGCCTCACCCCGAGCAGGTCCTGGAGCAGGACAAAGGGACAAAGCCCCTCCCTGCTGCAGTGCTGTGCAACCTGCCCAGTACTGGCCAGTCGTGTAGCTGGTCCCCCTGAAATGGTGTATTCCATGGTTAAAGAAGGCCCTGCAGGGGAAGAGTACACCTTTTATAAATTGGTTTAGCTCCTGGGGACAAAAGGTATTCTATGGAGTTAAATATTAAAGCTACTCTGGATTATTCATTAAGCATCAATTATCATCATCACATTTACTGTCAGATGTTTCAACGTTGCTATTCTGCTCTAGGAGGGAACATATTTTTAGGCTGGTTTCTGAAGGAAGGATATTTCTGAAGGAAGGATGGGGTCAGTTGTGCAGTGTGCTTGTCTGCCTGTCCTCACTGATTCGGTGAGGACATTTCAGGCAAAGTTTTTGGCAGGCTGGAAGTCTCCACACACTGTGTTGCTGCAGATTAATTAGCCAAGGGGATGGTGGGGAGCTCCCCAGACCCAGCTAGCGGTGTGGGTGCAGGAAGAGCAAGCAGCTGATGGGTGCAAGAGCAGCTCCAGGCAGGGCAGCTTTGCCACCAGCACTGGGGAGCTCAGCCATGAGACACAACACCGTGGGAGACTCAGCTTCCCTAACTCTGTGCTGCCCACTGAATAATTTACAAAAACACCTGCCAGCCATGAACCGGCTCCTTGTTCCACATTCTTTCTGCTACGTCCGCCTCCCCTTGTTTGTGCTTTTATAGCATTACAAAGTTGGAACAAGCTTTGGTTTAACAATAAAAGCAGCCTCATCTGCAAACCAGGATGTTCCAAAATAAGATCTAATTTTCCTCTGTGAGAACCTAAGGCAAAAGTAAATTGATATCCGCTCAAAAGGCAAACACAAACAAGGACTTATTATTTATCATTAAAACATCTTTAAAAGGCTCTAGAGCCCTAAAAGCAAAAGTTTGATGCTGTATAAAAGAATTATGTTTCTGAGATGTATCAGTTCAATAATTAAAACAGCATCTATGAAATATAGATGTAAGATATTAATAAATTAAATTAAATTAAAGCCACTGAAAGCCAATTATCTTGTAAAAGATCTCTGATAGCTAAACTAATGAGATGTAGAAAGATTAATTTAGATCTCCATTTTGGGAGGTGATTATAAATTTCTGTAATGCCACATCCAGTTACCAGGTTGTTATTGAAACCTGTGAAATACATTTGGAAAGGTTTTTAAATATTCAGGATGAAGTAGAAATTAGAAAGGAGTTGGAAATAATTAAAAATTAGCGTCTTGTCACATTGCAGCTTTAATCCTATTACCTCTTCTAGTTTACAAAGCTTCAGATGTGTCTCAAAGCATAGATCTGTAGGGACGGTGGGGTTTATGAGCAGGGATTTATGTGTTTTAATAACTGCTGAAGTTCAAATATTTCTCTGGTTTTGCTTATTTGAGGGATTGTTCCTATGTAAGATTATCGCCCTTGCTGCCAGCACTGCTTGATGGATTTCTTTGGCCATAGGGCAGGACAGGCCATCACCCATGGTCCCATTGGGCCACCAAAGGCCCACTGCTTTCCTTGCAGCTCCTGGTGAAAATGCTGAGGAGCATCAATGACGGTATTTTTGGTCAGGGTGAAGCACAAGGCCTTTGCTCCTCTATTTCTCTGGCTGTTGTAGGAAAACACGGAGCTCTCGGGGAATGCAGTAGGGTGATGGTGGTGCAGTGCATGCCCATAACTCATGATCTATGGCCTTGCCATTGCCAGAGATTGGCCATGAGGTTGGCCAGCGCTGTTTTGGTTGGGACTTGCCATGTGGGAAGCTATTGAAGAGTCTTGTCTGAGGACTCAGGGACCTCACCCATCAGTGCTCAGTCTTGTTTTCCCTGGTCCAAGCAGTGCCAAAATGTCTCCAGCAGCATGTCTTGGCTGTATTTTTGCAGAGCAGCAGGAGCACAGCAACCTCTCCCTGAGCCAGGAGGAAAATCTCAGGTAGGGGAGGGCAGTGGGGCCTTGAAACCTCTGGCACAGGGTGATAGCGGCAGCCCCGGTGCTGTGAGCTACTCCCCCGTGGACAGCTGCTGCTTCCACGGGAACGCAGCCTTGGGCCGGCAAACTCCCCTGACGGGCAGCAGGGAGGGCGAGGAGCCGCTCTGCAAGGTGTGCACAGCTCTGCCTGGAGGGTCAGGGCCGGCATCACCGCCTCTGGGGGCAGAGGAGCAGGGCTGGGGGAGCCTCAGGGGCGGCACACAGACAGCCCCGGGCCGACTTCAGCAGAGAAGGAGCAGGATCCCACCACCAGCAGCACCCTGGAGAGGCAGACAGAGGGGTTCCATCATCAGCATTGTGCTCCTTGGAGGTGAAGGACTTGTGCCAGGACACCTGCAGCCATCCTCGGGCAGCGGAGGGGTGAGCATAAGCTGGGGAAAGGCTTAGCAGACAAGGGAGGGGATGGGCTTGGTACTGATAAGGGATTGTTTTTCCCTTTTATCTCATTTTTCTCTAATAGTCTAGATATTATCATCCAGCACTGCGAGTGGATTGATTAACACTCTTTGATCAGGCTGTTAGAACTCCGAAGCAGTCAAACAGCAGATTCTCCTGTGTGAGGGGTGTTTCTCCAGCCCACATAAAGGCACGAGCTGTGGTGGACAGAACCGCAGAGAAGGCAGCAGCCCTCTGGGGAGCCCTGATGGCATTTTTGTGAGTAGTCTTTCTGAGAGAGCCTGTTTTGGGGTGCCATTCTGTGGCAGTCAGAGACAGCCAGCAACAAGGCTACTCTGTGTTCACGTAGCCTCAAGGGACTTGCTGAACACATAGCACCTGCTTTGAGGGGCAACACAGACTAGCTGAAAATATTCAAGTGGAGAATCCAGTGGGTTTGAAAGCCTTCTTCCTTCTGCATAGGGAAGGGAAGTGTTCAAGGGATACCTCTAACCATCTTTGGACAGAGGAATGAAAGCTCTCTGCCTTGTCTGTGAGAAGAGGTAAATTAGAAATCCCTGCTTAGGGGATTTCATGGTTGAGAAAAACTTCTGGAGGGAAGAAGTACACTGGAAAAAACAAGAGGAGCAAGCCCAAATTTGGGTGAGGCTCTGCCATCTTCTCTCAACCTGCTTGAGCTTAGTTTGTAAACAGACCTTTCTGTAAAGTCTAAAATACCTTTAGAGAAGACAAAAATGTCAGAGCTGGCAAAATGGGTTATTCAGTGGGGAACAAACCCCTGGGGACCAAACTCTTGCAGAAGTATGCAGCAGGCTGACCTAGAATTTGCTAAATTAAGAGAGATGAACAAGTACAGTCTCTTCGCCCAAAAATTCTTAAAACGTGCGGGAGCGTGGGCTCTGTGGTTAGTTGCCAACAGCTTAGCTGAAGAAAAACAGGCAGCCCAGGTAGAAATTCAGAACCTAAGGGAGGAAAACAAGAAACTGAGAGAAGAAATAAAGGCTCAGCAGCTTAAACTAGAGGAGGGTATAACTCGAGAAGGAGCTGTGGCCATGGAACAAGTGCGAAGTGTTCTCCAGTATCAAGAGGTCTGTGAACAAAAAAAGGCCATTTTGAATGAAAATCAGGCATTAAAGGAAAAAGTAGCCATCAGTACTAAAGCTGTAGAGGAGGCACAAGGAGCAATCCAATTATTGGTGCAAAAAATACAGACCCTAAAAGAGAGAGGCACAGACCATCGGGCCTGTGAGGTCAAGATGGAAAAGTTAAAAGCTGCGTTAGAGGCGAAGCACGAGGCTGCCACGGCCCCTACAAAAACACCCCAGCAAAGGGATGATGAGCACTGGGATGGAAAGGAATGGGTTAATCCCGATGGCAGCTCCTCCACAGAGCAGTGTAAGGCTGCGAGTCCACAGTCAGTAGTTTTTGAGAGGCCACAAAGATTTAAAGCAAATCCTGTTTCACTTACCCGTGCTCCCGTGGCTGGGAAAAGGGAGAGGGGAGTAGCAGAGCAGGGAAGTGGGAGAAATGTGCAGCCGCAGGCAGAGCAAGTTATCGGGGAGGGAATAACCAGCACCGGCTCAGCTCCTCGCCAGTTCAATCCCAGGAGCAGCCAGGGAAGTAGAGAGCAGTCGGCAGGCAGTATCTGGGCGAGGGAGGACAGAGGAGGATCGGGGAGAGGAAAGGGCAGCAGAGGAAGGGAAAACTCCAGGGATACGCGGGAGCCAGAGGTGCCGCAGACCACTGCCTCTGCTGGTGTGACCGCCCAGAGTCCCTTCGTGGGAAAAGGGAGGAAAGGAAGGTGGCAGGGCAAGAGACAGTGGCAGTACGGTGCAGCCCCCCGATTTATGGTACAAAATACCGTGGCCAGGAGGGAGTTAAGCACGATGCGAGTGGACATATGGAGGGAGCTTCGGAGGCAGGGGGAGGACATGGCCCGCTGGGATAACGCTCCCACCAGGGTTTTGTTGGATCGCCTGCTGGAGATCACCGGGAGAAGAGAAGGAAGCGAGCCCGGGGCTCCTGCCCTCCCTGTCATAGCCTAAGGCAGACAGGTTCCCCCCCTTCCCCGGGCTCGTGGTCAGGCCCAAACTGGACCACTGGGGAAGGCTCCCACACTGGGAGCGCTGGGAGAAGGGAAGCAGAGCCCTCGAGGTATCCATGTCACATATAAAGCTGGGGCACCAGACCGTGTGTTGTGCAAATTGAGAAGGCTCCTCTGGTGAGAGAAATGCAGGAGGAGTGAAGTGTTGGGGGGGTTGGGTTTATTTATCTTTACAGGACAAACACAGAGGGAAAAGTTGACTATTCCAGCAGGAAGTAACTCTGCAGTAAAGCAGAGGCTGCTTGAGCTCTGCCACAGCCACCGTGACATCCACTTTGCTGCACTGATTCTGGGCAGGGGTATCAAATGCTGCTCAGGCCAAGTTAGCAGAAGCTGTTTGGGGAAAAAAGAAGGCTTTTAGAATGGATAAAACACTGGAGCTGTGATACCGGCTGGGCTGCTGCGTTCGTGAGCAGTGATGCGCAGCAGTAGGACTGGGAATGAGCTCTAGGTATGAAGGGCTGTGCAGGAAAACTTACAGGAGCCTCAAGCATGGTATAAACCCTGAGGGTGAAGCAAGAAGGAAAGAATAACTTCTTTCTGGGTCTTCTATAGGCAATCCAAAAGAGTTTGTACTTAAAAACAAAACAAAACAAAACAAAAAACCCCAAACCAAAAACCAAAAAACAACCCCCCCAGCATTTAAAAAAATAATATCTGCCTGTTGTCAAAGGCAAAGCAGAGAAATCAAGAGGTACAAGCAGAACAAATTCAAGAGGTACCAACAGAATGAAGCAGCTCATGTTTAGCATTAGTGTTGTTAAATTCAATAGTGTGTTCTCACATAAGCATGTGGAAGTACTTGCAGCAAAGAAATTTGGGAGTGGTATCAAAACAAAAGAAAAAAGGATTGAAACAGAGGAATGTGAACTATTTGTTACCAATGCTTAAAATGTTACAAGCTGGAAAAGTGGCAGATTATGTAAGTACCTATAAAGAGATGAGGGAATGGTTATTAATGACAAAATATTCTAATTGATTTGGGACAGAATTCACTCTGAAAGCAAGAAGTTAAGTCTGTGCTGCATGGTTGGTGTTTTAACACCAGCGTTTTTTTCTCAGAGTGGAGAAAAGGAGAAGTAAAAAAAAAATTAAAAAACACTTGTCATGGTAAAAGTACACACATTGATGTAATACTTTTAAATTAAAATATAAGTTCTTTACTGTTACAGAGGTAAGATGGAACCAGCTGAAGCAATTATGATGGAGGATTAGTGAGCAACTGTTTAAAATAATAAATTGAATAAAAAATGTGAAGATGCCGTTTATTAGATCCTTAATGTAATCAAAAGTTCTATTGGTTTAATGTTTTCTACCTTGTTTAACTGAGATAACTATTCGTAACAATCTTTGCTGTTTTGTCTTCCATAGGTAGCACAGAAGAATAAGTAACAATTCCAAATTATGGATATTATTAATTGCATGATGCTTAGTGCTTGCTTTCTTGCTTTTATTTTGCTTTATTATCATAGACATGTGGAAAAATATAATCTTCTTTTTTTTAGAATGGTTGCTGTTACTGAAGCTCAAATAAGAGAAAAGAATTAACACACTGTGGTGACAAGGAAAAAGTTGATCCATTTTAAAGGGGTCACCATCTCCAAATAAGAGAAATCTAGTTTCTCTTGATGAGTATGGACATATCTCCTGTTACTGATAGTGATCCTGACTGATAGAGCACCTGTATATGTAAAACAGGAAACACATAGCTGAAAAACACAGTATTTTGAAATACTATGAGAAGCAAAGATGAACAAAAGAAGTGTAGAAATTTTAGTAGGATGAGTTATATTTCAAAAATATATACATTTAGTGTAGCTTTGCTCAGTTTTTGTTTAATTTAGAGCACCTACGTATAAATTGATGGTGCTGGGATAGGTAGAAAGTTAAAGGTCCCCACTGATGGGGATATCAAATCACTGCATACATGGATGATACATGTACTGTGCTGATGAAAAAAAAATTATTTAGTTATGGAGGAGATGAGGAGGTGGCTTTAGACACTGACAGCAGGAGGTTTCCTTAGGTGAGAGCTGCACAGTGGCCATGCCAGGCAGCCCAGCAAGGTGGAGTGCTTCCAGCTGCCTCTCTGGAGGGACACCAGCAAGCAAGAAGCACTTACACATGCAAATTGCTTATGAAAAGATAATCATTTTGGAACTGGGTCTAGCCAGAGGTGACTATGAAATACATTCTTTGGTTTCCTGTGGGAATGTAATCACTTTTATGGGATCCAGCTGTGTTTGTGTGTATCTTCAGAATTCAGAAATCACCTCTGCATGTCTAAGCTGCCTGGTAATGCATAACTGTTTAATGTAACTTTAATTTAAATGTAACTTTAATTTAAATGTATGATTTTAATGACACAATAATTTTAGAAGTGACACTAAAATTGCTAGAAACTTAAATGTGTGTTGAACAAAGAAACTTACAAACCATGTACATTTGGGCTAGGTTTTGATCACTTGTTGCAGATTACAGCATCTACCTGTAATTTTCGTAGTTTCACAGGCACCAAAGCAAGGTTTGCAGTATGTCACAAAAATGAGCAAGTTGCTCTTACTACAACAGCAATAAAAGATTCTGGCCATCATACTTGGTGCAAATCCTTCCTTGCTGGCACTCCCATCACCTACTGAAAATTTTAACTAGGCTATCAAGTCTAGAAGTGTGGTCCTGGGAATTGCAAGAATTTGGTTAATTGTACAAACTATTAAACTGTCTATAAAATAAAATATTATGTAAACCATGTAGCAGCCATGCACCAAAATCAAGAGCTACAGACCACCCTCAGACGCACACGAGGCAAGACCAGGTAGGAAGGAGCAAATGCCTCCAAGAAGATCAGCTGCTTGGTCCTAGTGAGGAGCCTTGAGCCACAGGAGGGTTTGCAATGTCCTTGCTGGACTCGTGTGTGACAGCTCATGCCCATGGGGTGGCAGAAGGGCTCTGTTTGCCTATAGCCCATGAAACACAGCCTGACCACTGCCAGAAACAGGCCACAGGCTGTTTACTAACGCTGCAAAACCTGAGGGAGAGGTTTGTGAACCTTGCTGTGGTTGGGACCTGCAGGGACCCAGCAGCCCCGGCGCTGTAAACCACTCCCTCCCAGGCAGCCGCTGCATCAACAGAGGAACGTGACCTCGGGGCTGGGAAACATCACTGCCAACAGCCAGGAGGGCCAGGAGCAGCTCTGCAAGGTGTGCACAGCTCTGCCTGGGTCAGTGCAATGTACCCACCTCTGAGGACTGAGGAGCACTGAGAGGGGAGCCTTAAAGACAGGGTTGAAGCAGCCCCAGGAGGAGTCCAGCAGAGGAAGAGGCAGAATCACCATGACCGTCCTCCCACCATGGTCACTGTGCTGCTGGAGCAAAGGACTTGTTGGGCCCATGACACCCTCAGCCCTGCCCCTTCTCCTGGGGGACAGACAGCACCTCTGAATCTGCTACCCTGGGAGCGGAGGGCTGAGCAAAGCCTGGGGAAAGCTGCAGCAGCTGAAGTGCTCTCATGTGTTAGTTTTAACCCTTTCTCTCGAATACTCTAGGTAATATTGTTTATCATTTTTAACACCATTGCAATTGATGAGTACTCTCTGAGCACACTGGTAAAACTTTTAAGTGTATTAATAATAAATTAAATGTCTTCTCATACTACCTGTTTTCTCTAGCCAACATAAATGGCAAAATTAATGGTAAAACAACATTGGCTTCCACGAGGGAAGTATTTTCTAAGCTGAAATGATGGAGAGAAAGATGAGCATCCAAAGGTAACCTCAGAGAATTGGGTCTAGATAAGTGTCACTCTTCGTTGGCTTTCCAGGCTACACCATCAAGCCCAGGCCTTCTTGTCCTTTCTCTGCAGTGCTGCCACTTGCTCAACAAATGATTAAATGATCTCTCTGCTCACAGTGCAGGAAATTCAGTAAAGTGCACAAGCCCCTTCTCTGACACTAGCAGCCTGTGTACTGAGCATCATATCTCAGGTATTTTAGGATGTGTACAGTGCTGTACAAACATAGAACAAGCTGCTGACTCCTCCATCCCACCAGGGAATAACTGGAGTACAAATCTGGGTCAGGTCAGACGAGCAGCCATTGATTTACAAAAGCTATGGGAGAGAAACAGGTTCTGCTGCTGTGAGCGCTGTTTGCACAGTGGATAGAAGGTTTACAGTCCCTTAGAGGTGCTGTGAGAAAGACAAATAGTGGGGTACAAATTGCACACATCTGTCACACACACAGGGCTGCCAGACCACTCATGGCCAGTCTGGATTCTTTCTTCAGCACAGGAACCAGTTTATCACAGGTTACACAGTGATTACTACTTCAGGAGACAGGGTGAAGGTTCAGTCAGGAGCTATTCACACCCTAGCATTTCTACTTCTGCAGTCCTCCAGGAGTGCTTCGTGGCAATCAACAGTGCAGGGACGCTGCCCATTAAATGGAAACACAGAGCTGCTGGCATCTGTGAGGAGGGGGTTTATCTCTCAGGAAGATGGGTGACACAGACTTCAAGCTGTGAGACACAGCTGCTGCACCACATATATGACACTTGACTGCATAAATACCTCTAAACAAAATTCCTGAGTTCCCACTGTGAGCCGACTTAGTCCCTGCTGTTGCCACCAGCCCCCAGGAGAGTCACCCTGGAGCATTGCTTGGTGCAGCCAGTACAGCACTGAGAGCCACACCCTAGCAGCCATGCCCAGAGACTGTTCCTGTCTGTCAGGCTACTAGCCAGATTCTTGCCTGTCAAGAAGGGGATTTGAAAGGGTTTGCTTTACCTTGGCATTGACTTTTACACATCTTCTCATTCAGGGTCCACCACACAATCTTCCTGAACTCTGCATCTGTGGAGTTTCATCAGAGGTTAATGTCCCAGGGGTGATGAAGAGGTGACCCACCAGCCAAGGCAATATACACTCCTTATGGAGACAAGAGAACACACTTTGGGGGAAGGGGAGCCAGGAGATTTTAATTTTAGAAATTGCAAAAATTAGAAGAAATTTCCTTCTCCAAAGAGCATCTCCAAGGACTCCTGTACCAGGACAAAGAACCAAAACTGGCAAGGTCAGTATTTACCAAAGCAGCTAGTCTGAGAACAGCAAACCCTGATTTTCAGAGCAAGCAGGTGTCTCTGTGCTCACTGCACCCCTGCAAACCTGTCCATGGATTGCCCAAGTCAAGCCTGGAACAGCAGCACCCAGTCCATGTGGCTGTGTGAGCACTGAACCCAGCAAGCCTGGCACAGTCATTCCTGTGTTCAGGACCCACAGTGATTCTCCATCCTCCCCCAAGGCTGCACAGAAACCTCTCCTCCTTCCTCAGGGCACTATGCATCCCTCAGACAGTGATCTCTTGCCAGCACTGCAGACCCTTAATCTCTTTTTAAGAGGGCTTTAAAACTCCTCCTAATTACAGTAGTCATCAATTTGTTTAATCATCCAAATGCCTCTATGTGCCGGGTTGCCTTCCTGGCCTGAATTTGGTTTTCTGGCACATCTTAAAAGCACCCCTGCACACCTGGCCCTTAAAACATTAACTCTCTTCCTGTCTTCTTGCTCATTATCTTTAGGTGGCCTTTGACTACATAATCTGAAGTCATATTCCCCAAATTTCAAATCAATGTCAAAGCATCTGTTAAAAGAACGATATAACTAGAGTATTTTCTGCTAGGTCTGAAATGTAAACCATTTCAGAACCTTCTGCCCAATACCAGGGAACCATAATATTGTCCCTTAGATCTGACATATAAATCATTTCAGTACCTTACACCTAATTACACTGAACTGGTGAAAGTGTGCCTAGAATAGGCAAGGGGAAAAAAAGATTATTTACATGCAATGGTAATTCTCCTTTTCTTTGAAAAAAAATGATAGAGAAAAATATTTTGCATAAGCTCCAGCCTTTCCCTTTGTCTTGTTGTTCTTTTCCTTTTGATGCCTGAATAAAAAGGGAATAAGGAAAATCTATATTCACAGAAATAAATGCTGCAAGATTCATGTAACAGCTTCTGTTTCGATTGTTCCCCAGCATCTCCCAAGCCTATTAAAGCACTCGGAGATATTCAAGGGAAAACATTGCAAAAATGTTTTTCTTTAATAAAAATCAGTTTAGCCATCCAAACAAGTGTTATGTGTCCAAGGGCAGGCTACCATAATACAGGGAGGCCCCAAACTGGCCTGTTTTGTTTGTCACATTGCAAAGTTATTCCAAAATATTCCCTGCCACATCTCAGCTCTTTCAGATATCTCAAATCGCTCTCACAGAGAAGCAACTTTGTCCTTCTAGCACATATGTTTGCATTTTTACAGGTAAAATATCAACTAGTTCTTGCACTCTCACATTTCCAGGCTCCAGATAGATGTGTTCCTAGAACAGAGAGGAATGCAGGGAGGATTGAAGTTAGCATAACATAGGACAAAGGCAAAATAGGAACTGGTACACGTCTGGAAAAACCCTCAGGTACGGCTCCTACAACTTCACAGTCCCTACAGAAGTAAGCAGTGGTAAAACTCCCCAGTTGCAGGCAATTCCTGGCAGGAGCACTGTTATTATCAAGAATCTTAGCAACAAGAGTCCCAACAGTGGTTCCACTTGCTAGGTCACCATTCAACATATCCTGTAAACTCATCAGTCTGGCTGAAAAAAAGTAACACCGATAAAACCAGGAAAATTTGAGGCACTTGTTGCACTCTTTTGTTCTTCCTTCCCCCCTTATCTGGTAATCCTCTTTTCCTCACCCTATTTTAGGCTATTTTTTGTGACTCCTTCAATGTCCTTCAATTCTGGTAGAAAAGTCTACTTTTAGCCCGCACCACAGATGTTTCAAAGGCAGTGACTGACTCAAGTTAGTCTTGTGATGGAAACTGTGCTGTGGCTTTACGTTGCCATGGCTTCTTTAGTTTACAAAGTAGTTCTTTTGACAGACAACTTCTACCTCTTTCACAGCCCTCTTATTTCACACAGCGTGGTGGTAACTTGAGAGACAGAAAGGAGATGGCCTTGCAGGGAAAAGGGGGTATAGGGGAAAGCTGGTGGCAGCAGTGGACATGGCCCGAGGCCTCTTCATTCCCAGGGCTGTACCACCTGATGTCCTTCTGACTCCACTTGATGCAAGTAGGATTTTTCAACAACAAAATGTAGCCCAGCACTGGTGACTGCTGATTCACTCAGGCAATCTGTGAGGGTGTCCTGGATTCAGTGAAGCTTGACTGATATGTTTTCCTGTGCTCCTCTGCAGAGTTGGTGGTGGGGTGACACAGAGAGCATCTCACTCTCCCCACAGTGCAATGCTTATGGTCTGCAAAGATCAGAGAGTGTGCTGAGTTGGGAGGGACCCACAAGCATCACAGAGTCCAGATCCTGACCCTGCACAGAACTCCCCAATAATCATGTGCCTGTGAGTGTTGTCCAAATGTTTCTTGAACTCTGAGAGGCTTGATGCTGGATATCAGAACATACCCACACTTCAGTGCTTCTGCATCTACAGGGAAGGTATCAGCCACCAGCTCTTAAATTCTACTTGTTCCTCCTCTCCTCTCCTCCTTTGGGAAAGGGGGAGGAGAGGTAGGGAGGTACTAGTATTTGATACTGCAGCCCTCTGCAGAGTGGGAGGAAATGTCTTAATCAGTTCCTGTCAGATGTAGGTGTTAAGCCACCTTCACCCTCTGTGCAGGCCGTACATCCCTGCCAGAAGCTGGCCCCTGATCTTCCTCTATTCTCTCCCATTAAATCTATTATTAAGGAAAGGGGGAGAAAGAGACAGAGAGAGAGAGATGTCATGAAAAAAAAAAATCAGTCAAAATATACCAGCTACCATTTCCTTCTGCATTTGCATCTCAGCCTCATTATGTCACCTGAACAATAGGAATTCTCCCAGACTATTTTAAGGTGGCAGCTGCCTTGGAAAGCTCCAAATCTTGACATTTTCTGTGTGGAATCCTGGGGAAATAAAGTTGCTTCAGATTTCCTATAAATACTTCTTCAACAAACACGACACAAACAATGCCTGTCCCAAAGCCTGATGTGGCAATAAACAGTGCTGAAACACAGCTTTGAGAAGAACCTGACCCAAGTCTTATTTGAGAAGGAACATGCAAACTTGGGATCTGGCCTGAGAACTTGAAGGGATGCAGATGTGTGCATCTTTTATCCTAAAGATCATGGTCAGCTATCATATATCCTTCAAGTCAGTCACAAACTGTGCTTCCCTTTCAAGTCCCATAGATGTCTAATTCAGCCAGATGAGGATGAGCTGGAATCATAACTCACTTTAATCACCAATTGCAATAGCAACCTCCTTGGGAAGGTTGACCAAAGTTATTCTATGAGGACAAATCAAAGTGTCTTTGTTAGCAGCTTTCACCAATCAGGGAAACAAAATGAGAATATTCCAGGAAAAGCTTTTAAGGCCCAGGTACACTCCTCAGAGAAAGGCTCTCCCCAGAAAGGACATGGGGTCCCGACCCTCTCAGCTAAAAGTTAGGCAGAGGAGATCTGGCAAAGGCCAAGAAAGCAGGCAGCACCATATCTCCAGGCCACAGGGATTCAGTGGAAGTCCAGCCCACTTCTTTTGCTTCCACATAATTAACAATTTGCAGGCTGCCAAGTTCTGCTTCAGGTTTCACTCCCCAACATTCCTAGATGTTGAAACTCCCACAGTCTCTCTTGTGCTGTCAGAAAATAGCTCTTCATTAAAATACAGGGTTGCTAAGGTATGGCATGTGGTATATCCCCAGCCATTAATATTTCTGAAACACAGACCTTGATTACTGGAATGGGCACATCTCACTGCAGAGCTGATGATGGAGGGAGGGACACACAGATGCCCCCAGGAGGTGAGCTGGCACCGAGCTGGATTCATACCATGCCATGAGGGTCAGCTCCCAGATGCTTTTGGAAGGGAGTGCAACAGCATTTTTTTAACAGCAGAAATCTTTAAAATAGCACTGATGTGTGGAACACTGATGCTTTGCAGAGAAGTTGGGTTTATCCACACACACATGAAGCAAGACATGTAGTAGACATTTGACAGAGGTTGGCATTTCTCTCTGAGGTCTAATCACAAAAAATATTATAGCACAAAAAACATTAATAGCACAAAAATATTAATAGCACAAAATACCCCTCTGTAAAAAAAAAAAAAAAATTGAAAGGAGTATGCAAGGCAATTCACTGTCTATGGATACACGCTGCAGTGCTCAGCTGCAGCATTCTCTTTTGTTTCCTGGGCTGAGAGAGGGAAATAATGGTATCTCTATTCAGAGGTCCCTGTCACTGCTCACTTCACCTCTGTGGAAATGAATTTTGTCACCTCTATCACACCCCACCAGCTGCAGCCAGGGCAGCTTGGGATTTCATTAAAGGTGAGCTGGGGATGGTTATCAGATACAATCAAAGCAGCTTAGTCAGAGGCACTGCATTTGCTGGAGCCATGGAAAGGACCCTACATCAATCTTAAAGACTTCCAGGATCCATTTCAAAATAGAACAGTGGAATGTCTGCAGAGGACTCCTGTTGGAGTCTCTGGCAATTTTGACACCAATCCTACCTAGCAAAAAAGGAGTCAATAAGAGCTCTGAACCCTACTTGATTTTGCAAGAAATAACATTGATTTGGTAAGGTAGAAGGAGAATACAGAGGATAGCCAAAGCCAAGAAAATAAAGATTTGGGAAAGGTCAGCATGGGTGGGAAAACAGTGAGCAAAAGGTCTTCAAGAAAAAAGATGGCAGTTTGAAAGCATGGCACAATAAGAAGTGTTCAGCTTGTGATGAACAGATGGAGACAAAAGACAGAAACAAAGGCTGGGAAGAAATGAAGATGGCAGATCACCAAATTTGTTTATGTAAGAGGACTTAAAACGAATCCCTCTGAAAGGTGACTGAAAAATTACACCATGTCATTGCTTTTTAATTCAGCACCAGTCTAAGCCTTGCCATGAGGCACAACTGAGTTAATATTTGGAATTGTACTGCTCACAACACTAAAAGAAATTATTTAGTGTTTTTATAACAAGTGTTTTATTCTGATCCTCTATCTGATGCAAGCAGGAACATTTACAACAGCAAAGTCACACAACACTCTAAAGAACACTTTCAGGTGTTCTTTAAAGAAGGTATTCTTTAGGGAAGAAGAGCTTCAGGAGACTGGTAATCTCAGCACATGTGCACAAGGTCAAGTGAAACCAAAACCCACCAGGTACTGTGATTTCATTTCTATTCTATGTAATTCCTCTCTATAGGTATATACATATTCATATATACAGAAGAATATATATATTCTAGTCGTATCAAACCTGCAGGGAACTTAGTAGCTCCAATGAAGTAAGCTGGTGTCAAGAAAAGAAAAAGTATAAAAGAGAGAAAAATCAGACCCAGAGTCTTTCAAACACTGATTAATTGGCAGCTAATCAGTGCTTGAAAAAGTCACTAAACTAAGACATTTCTAGGACAACACTGTGAACAATTTTACAACGTTAAATATAGACAAAAGTATGTGCCTCTGATAGATTTTACAAAACTGCCCACTGAAGACAAGAAAAACCAGATGTACATATGCGTTCTGAAAGGACATCTCAAAGCATAGTAAATGAAAGAAAAAATCTAGTTTTCCATTCCCTCGTCCAAACTGATGCACTTGCTGGCAGCTGGGCTCCCTTTTCTGTTGAGCTGAAGTGTCTGTGCAAAAAAATGACTCCCAAATTAAGGCTGCTTGGCACTTGCCAGCACACAGCTCTTTTCAGCTGGCTATGATTTTGCTTACAAAGCATTATGCAGTTGGAGTTTGCCCTGCTGGAGGTCTGTGTCAGGATAGGCTATTATATTCTAAAATAGATCCTCTAGAAACAGGCATTTCTGAAAACCAGGCTCAGGGGATTTACATGATTCTGCCCTTTTAAAAGAAGGTGTCCAATTACTTTGTTAAAAAGTTGACACACAACACTTTGGAGCTGGGCGTTGAAATTTGGTAGGGTTGTCACTCCAGCAGATGCCTTTTGCCAATCCCTGTGTGTCTGCAGAGGGGTGTGCAGGGTCAGCCCCTCGGGTGCCAGCCCCATGCAGCAGAGATGAGCAGAGCCTTCTCCAGACGTGTCTCTGCTGGGCATCAGTGCCGGCGGGGCAGGAACTGAGAGCAGCAGGATCACTTCGTGTGTGTGTGTGTGTGTGTGTGTGTGTGTCCTTCACGCCTCCCCGGCAGCACACAGCGGCAGGGATGCAAACCTGATTTCTGATGCAGTGCCACTTTGCTCACCCCCAGCAGCGTGCTGGCAGGGCTGTGTGTGCTCTTTGCGTGACAGCCCGGTGAATCAGACCGGCAACAGCCGCTCCGTGTCCCCGGCTGGCCGCGCCACCAGCAGCGCTGTCACCGCCGGCGTGGGGAGGAGCCCGCAGCGAGAGCGGAGCCCGGCACCAGAGCCGCAGCCTTTGGTGCCCTGCGGGCAGGAACACGGGCACCGGCTGAAAACCCAGCAGGGATGCAAGGAGCAGGGCAAGGAAGGAGACAGCGGAGCCACTGGCAGTGTGGAGAGGTGACAAAAGAGAACGCCCAGACTGCAGGAGGAACAAAGCACACTGGGGCTGGGGAGAACAGGGAGAGAAGGGATCAAAAAGGACGTGACAGGTAAAGGAGTCAGTGATGAGCATCACCTTCCCCGAGGCACCTGGACCCGATATCTAAGCATCAACACTGCCGGCAAGTAACAGCAATACCTCTGTCAGAGCATCCTTCTCTGCCTTTGCTTTCCCTTCACTTCCCGTGGCAAGCATCCCCCACCTTCTCCTTCAACCTTTTGACATAAAAATACCAATGCTGCTGATGTGAGTTTTATGGGGAAATGGCTTTGTGTCTATTTTTAGGAATATATATTTTGCGTTTATTTTTACGTCCTAAATTTGCACTGGACTGTTAAAAGCTGTTGGTTTTCTGTGCCTCTGGTTTGTTTTGACAAGCAGCCAAAGCTTCCAGAAGCCCTGAGCTTACCTACAGCTGGATAGAGCAAATGAAGCAGGGTGAGATAGAAAGCTGCCTCCCACTGCTCCTCCCTGTCCCAGGAATGTGGCACATGAATCATGGTGCTGCTCTCTCCTTGACAGAGAGCATGCATGGAGCAGGAACCTTCCCAAGCTCTGGAGCCTGGAAGCAAGAGTCAGGCACCCTGGATAGGAAATACAGCATAATTTTCATCTTCCCATTTCTTCCTGCGAAGTCCTACATGGAGCAGAAAATTCACCACCTCCATATATGAGAAGAGGAAAAATACAAACCCCAACCAAAATCAAAAAACCACAACTGCCTCAATCAAACCAGAACTAAAATACAAACTGAAAATAAAATTCCCTGTCCCATACTGAAACTTTACATCAAATCTAAAGCCTTCATCTGTCATCTGCTCAGCTTTCTTCACCAAGAAGCTTCCTCCAGCTGCTGGTTAAGCAGCAGTCAGCCCTGGAGCTTAAGTAGTGATGATTACTGCACCAAAGGGAGTTCCCTGTCCAAATCCCAATCATTAAGAAGCTAGCAATCACAAACACTTAATCTCATTTAGTTTTGCCATTTAAATGCGCATAAGAAAGTTAATTTTCAAATTGCCTTTAGAAACAAACTTAGTAAGAAGTCCAGCAGTCCAGAGTTAGGAATGGTGGGATGGAGGCTGTAGCTACAAGTCCAATGCATACCATATAAAAGGGTGATGATCTTGCTCTTGTGATCACATGCCACTTTCATCCTCAAGCTGCACGTATGCAGGGACAGGATAACCATGTGCTACCCAATCCATTGGAAATCTGGCATTTTCCAAGTGTTCTACTTCTGTGACCTAAATTGTATCTCTCTGATGTACTTTCAGCTACAATAAGAAATCCCGCTGAGGAACTTCATCCCAAGAATGCACTCTTATTGAGTACATCACTAAGCTAATCCCTCCTCAGCAGGGAGACATGGAATAGACAATCCATGGATCCTTCTGAGCTGCAACAACTAATCCATTGTACTGGTGTAGTACAGGATAGTAGAAGTGACCATCTCATATTGCCAAAAGCAGGCACTTCCCCAAGTCCTTAAGCTGCACTGATTCTGCAGGGAAAGTGCAACAATCACTACAGACCAAACCAAAGACAACAAAAATGGATGAGTAGGATGGGGGAAAAGATCTGCTGGCCAAATACCAACAGGAGCATACCCACAGAGGCTCTCTCTGCATTCTGCATTTGGGTTCTGCACCTGAGTTCTCACTATCAAATTCAGAGCACCCACCTTTTTCACCATGCACAAGTGCCAAGATCTACCCCTGAAAATAACAAATGTCCTCTTCATTTATACTCACCACATACCTGTGCCTGGAATATTAGTTTTCAAACCCCTCCAGGGACAGATGATTGTTGTCTCTAAAGACAGCTGAAAGCCACCAGGCAGTTCTTTGGTTAAGCAGCCTGGTATGAGCCATTCTGCTTCGTGTTTCCCCCTCCTAGAAAAGGGAACTCCCTACTCCACTACCTACCTCTATTGCAACATCTGCCATTAGTGTGCACACAACCACGGCATGCAGCCTGCTGTAATCCAGTAAATTTACTCTTTCAAACGCCTGTAAATATTTACAACAGTCAAATCAGATGCTCACGAAGGGACAAAGCAGAATCCTGTATCTAAACATCCCCAAGTCCCAGAGAGAAACAGCACTGGATCTTGGTGTCAGGCAAACACACATCTCTCTTCTGGGCAGAGTCAAAATACAAGATCTGTACATCCTTCTCTCTCCCATTTACTCCTCATGCTTAGAAAATCCAAATTATTACCATAGCCTTTTGTTCTTTCTCCTACTTTCACTTCTATGCAACTGCAATTTCCTGATAGTAATAAATGCTTCAGCTAATGAGAACAAAACCAGAGCCTACTTCCAAGGACAAATACCTTCCAGCTGCCTTCATCCCAACACAACACAGAGCCTATACCAAAGTTAGCCCTGGTGCTGCACTTCCCACTCCTATGTTCATCAGGGAACCTTAGATCCTCTGCAATGCCCACGTGATTTCCACTTTCCCTGAACCCACTCAAGGCAAAAAGAAAATGTGCAAGCTTACCTCTAGAATGTCTCCCATCTCTCCTGCTTCAGAGTGACCAGTTTAGTTGACATGAAACACACACACACACACACTTTCACCTGGGTTTCTCCTCCATAGCCTAACTCCCATTGTAGGGAAATTTTTTGCCATACCTTAGAGAAGCACTGGTGGGGTTTTTTTTTGCAGGAACAAGTCAAACAGGAACACAGCTGCCTCTTCCAACTGAGCAGCACAGAGCACTCTGAACCAAATTATAAGTACATCAGGTACAGAGGGAAATGCCATGTTTAGGAGGCACAGACTGCTGTCTCTTAGTCACCTTTCCAAAAGGAGGACTTGCAATGCAAACTTAAGCAAATCACTCTTAAAACAGCATCAGAAGGAAAGAGATGCTGCACAACAATGGGAGTATCCTGTGAATGGTGTGAATGAGGTCTTCCTTCAGATCACCTCTACCCAGAGTACAATGTTCAGTCAAGCATCACTCCCAAACAACCTCTGCCTAGACTTGGGGATGAGAGACAATAAGGTCACTAATATTCTGCCAGAAGGGTCTTTAAGTAAAAATGCTGCAGCAGCAGCCTGGCAACAGTTTTACTGAGATCACAGAAATTCATTCAAGTAAGAGCAACACTATCAGTAAACAAAAGACTGGAAGGCAAATGTGAGATTTCTCCCCTTACACTCTCCAACATATACCAGAAATTCTTACATGAGAGAGAGGTAGGGAAGGAAGTAACTATGAGACCAGGAAGAGCTCCACACTTGTAGTAACCAGGCTTGTCAACAGCTGTTGGTCTTTGCCACACAACATGTAATGACACAGGCAGAAGCTCACTTTCTTTGGCCATATTTCATATTTCCTGCAAGAAGAAAAAAGCTTGCACAGGAACATTATCAGCCAGGTCATACTCCTCCTCACCACTCAAAGCAAACTTGTGAAATTTTCAGGCAATTTTAACTCCAGGTTATGAAGAGAGGGCCCTCAAAACTGCTTAGTTCTTTTAAGTCCTGCAAAGCAAGGATTGGAGAGCAATTCTTATCAGTGCCCCAAGCAAAATAAAAAGACAGAAGCACTTCATCCTTGTCAGGCATCAGAGAGTCTGCAAAGCCCTTGAGATCCACAGGAAAGCAAGGTTCACTCGATTTTTAAAATTTATTGTTGCTCTAAGTGAAGGTAGGCCCAAGAAGGAAACTCAATACACTATTTCTGGCTTTTGCAGAATGGTACTGCAGTATCACAGCTTGTGCTTCTTGTCTAAAACAGAGTCCCTCAACCAGCCACCCTCTTCCCACATCAATGTCAGAGCCTTCCCAGCCACCTCATCCTTGTACCTGGCAATTGTTTCCTCAACTGCAGCTTCATCTGTTCCTTACCTGCTCATCCACTGATGATCCACCAGCTTTTTTTTCTAAAGCTCTGACCCAAATCTCCAGAGACGAGCTTGCCCTGTAAGAATGTGGCTGTGGCAGTGACCACAGCCAACCCCAGAGACCTGTGTAAGGCCACTTTTTCTAACAGAGCCATGAGACATATATGTCATCTCAAAAGTTCTTCTAGCATCCCTGGAGAGCATAAGTAAAATGCTTCTACACTTCACAAACACACCGTCCAGGCTTTTCCTCTTCCCAAAGCTGTGTTTTGCTGAAACAGCAGCAAGGAAGTATTTCAGTTTCAAGTACACCCACAGGATGAGATCACAGCATGCGTGACGTGAACTCTAACCCAGCTCATGTCATGCAAATGTCACAGCACCACTGCTGGCCCAAGCTGCAGCGTACAAGCAGGGATGCCGAGGTCTCCAGGAATGCACGGTGCAGTCTGTCATGCACTGCAGCTTCCTGGCTCCCTTCTTTACCTCAGGTCCCACCACATACAAAAGACCACTGTAGTGCCTCATTTTTCTGTGCCAGCCCTTGTTTGAGGATCCCAGGCTACTGCACCACTACAAAATTGCAGCTGATGCCAAACAGTAATGTCTCCTCTGTCTCTAGATGTGCTGTAACCAATGGCCTTGTTCCCCACAGATAAGTTATCATCTGTGTACATGCACCAAGTGTCTCAAGGAGGAGCAGCCAAAATATAGGAGGCTAAACTCTCCCAGAGCCATCAAAAGTGACACAGGAGGTGACAGCATGTAAGCTAAAACAGCAAGCCAAAGTCTACTGTTTTAAAGCTGCAGAGGACTTGCTTAAGTCTCATGGGATTTTTAAGAATTCACTTCACATGTGTTTTTCAAATCAAAGGCTTTGGAAAAGTAATTTTTAGCATCTCACACCAACATTCTACCAAAATGGTTTTAATGTAAGTTAGAATAAGAGCCTCAGTCTCCATCACACCAACAGAATCCTCTGATCTCAGTTCTTCAGCTACAGCTTTAGGAGCTGACCAGCTGTTAGCAGGTTTTGGCCTAACATTTAAACACTTTAAAGGAAAAAGTCACAAAGTCCAGATATATAATACCCAATTCATTAATTTCCCAAGCCATCTCAAAAGCCAAAACCTCAAGTTTCTTGCAGAAGGTGGATTTTTGCTTAGCTTGCTGTCTTTTCAAAGTTACAGAAAGACATTTGGCACCCCCAATTCCATTAAATGAGACACTTCTTGTTTTCTCTTTAACAGGAGTAAATTGAAGGCTTTCAAGTGTCCAAGTGGTAGGCATGAAGCTCTACTTGGCACCTTCCAAAATCAACAAAACTCTTTTGCCACCTATACAGCAAGGCATACTCATCAACCACTTGTCACTGTGCTGTGAAAACGTCACACAAGGAATGAAAGATGGGTTATGTGGTTTGGCTGACAGACTCTATGACAATAACTCTAAACGACAGCAAAGATCAGTTCAGGACAAAACATACTTTATTGTACTGTAATGTCAGAAGTACAAGAAAAGTACAGCAGAGAACCATGCTAATGGTGCTTCCAGGGTCTGTGAAGGACAGAAGTACAAGATAATGGGGTACTACTGTACTCAGTGCAAAAACTGATTCATTTGAGGCACAAGTACACTATTGTTTAAGCAGCTTGATTCAAGCACAGCTCTGGTATGTGATCTACTCTGTTTTCTTTCTATGGGACATTTCTAGAACAAAGCTACCTTTACATGGAAGAGGCAGTAGATTCAAGTCAGGGGTGTCCAACTTGCCACTTGGCAACCAAAAAAAATTAAGAAAAATACTCTGCATAGTCACGCTCCACATCTTAAGTTTCAGATATGGAGCTGTGGCTAGAGAATAAAAATTACTCTGAAAGGTCAGAACCCAGATCTGTTTGGCTAGGTGGGGTAACTTATTTCACACTGAGCACAATTTATCCAATAAGAAAAAAACCCACAACCAACTCATATTTTGGATAAGAAATCATACATATCTAACATTCAAATAAATTTCAGCCCTTGAGATCCTAACTTATGGCTTAAGACACAATGAAAGTGTTTGGGCACCCTCGAGTTAAGTTAATGAAAAGCATTTTTGCTAAAAAAGGCAAGCAAGATCACTGTTTTAAACAGAGCTGACCTCTACAAGAACAAAGCAGGAATCCAAGTCACTAGTTACTACTAGGCTGACATGTACTGCTGCCCAGAAAGATAAAAACATAACATCACAATGAAAAAGTCCAACAAAGTTGAAAGATAAAGGTTTCAACACCAGAAGCAGCATTTGAAAACAAGCTGTTTAAGTTAATTTTTTCAAGAGATGCAGATTGCATAACTCTACGCATGAACAAACATGCTGGCAATCTTCTCCTTTTACACAGCAGCTGTGTTTAACATAGGAAGTTCTGGGTTTAAAGAAAGCTACTTGAAGAAGAATTAAGATTTGCAATTCCCTGTCTAACTTAATGAGATTAGTAGAGAAATGAAAAAAAAAAATAACTACTGAAACAGTAGTTTCTCAGTGGATCCCTATCATTACAAACACAGCTGGATTTGTAAGCAATGCAAGACTAAACAGACAGCTATTACTTTATATTATTACTATGCTCATAAGTTACATCTGTTGAAGTTAAAAAAAGCCAAGCAGTTTTGCCCTATTTCAAGCATAGTTTCCAATCAACACCAGTTTACATGGTGAATGGGACTTCACGAATAAACAAGGAATGGTGACATCTTTGGGTCAAGAATGACAAGAAATAATGGGCTCTGTGCTACCAATCAACCTCAACAAGAATATGGCACATGGGCCAGCCCAAGCCGTACCAACACTGAACCTTTAGCACTCAGCACAAATTCGGATCTCTTCACTTTAACTAGCAAACCAGGTGAAAACGCTGGGTAAAAAAAGCCCAAAAAACCAAAAACCTAACTAAAAACTTTAGCCAAAAGTTGGAATATACTTTTAAAAAAACATCTGTAGTTTTAAAATAACTTGATGCTGACATCAGTTTGTGCAAACTAAAAAAAAACCCAACCTCATTGAATTTCTCTCCAACAAAAGACAAATCCTGCAAATATTTTCCTTTTAGCCCACTGTACCTTAAGATACAATCTCAAATCTAACAGATGTAAATGAAAGAGAAAAAGTTACAGCATCTGCACAACATTCTTTCTACAAACAGCTTCTGGAGGGAAAATAAAATATTAAAGGAATAAAGAAAGGAAGGTTCCATCTGAAATATTCTCACAATCTTTCCCACTTTGTAGTCCATGAATCCGACTCTGATGCTAAGGTGACAGTGTATGTAAGCAGATTTTTTTGTTGATTTTATTATATTTGAGTTTCAATTGAAGAGAACCTGAGAAGAGACTGAAGCCTCTTCAGGAATTGTCGGATGGAACATGCTCCTCGAAGCCTTCGCTCTCCCGGACCAGGGCTCTTTCCAGGATGACGCGGCCCTCCTTGTAACGCTGGCTGTCCTCAGTGGCAAACTCATAGATCCAGCCCAGTTTGCTGTTGCAGTTCTTGCAGCTCACATCCCGGACCATGTGGCGCCCAGTGAGCATGACCCGGTCCTGAACTTCACTGTACTGCAGATTTACCACCTGGGACAAACACACAGCGCACAGGGGATTAGTCTGCCTACGGGAAACCTGGTAAACGACCATCAGCACGTTAGAAGGAAAGAGCCTGTGGCACTGCATCCAAACTGAAAATTGCAGCGTAAAAAGTCTCCTTCATGAGAAGGTAACACCTTAGAGATGTGCTTCACAATGATGAAACCCTCATGTTTTAACTGAGACATGGATTGCTACCACAAAATATGCAAGTGCTGTGTTCAACTCTGGGTGAGAAACTCCCAGTAATCAGCTCATAAATTTATATTAATCCAGTTGTAATGTATGTAACCCCTTTCTAGCAGCTGATGTGATCACCAAGTCCCAGAACTCAGAAACAAAATATTAAAAGAGCTACTTCTTTAAAAATCTTGTGGTGCTTTTCAAATAATTACCTAATAAAGAGCCAGGGTCAGTAATTCTCTACTGAGAATGTAGACATGAATCCTGCACCTTTTTGTGTGCTGTATCAGCAGCTTAAAATATACTTTTAACTTCTTTTGCAGCACCACCACAACACCAGGATGTTTAATTCATTCAAAAGCTGATGTCAGAACTATACCCAAACTGCTGATATGTAGATTCTAAAAGATGAAACTGCATTGCTTTCTCAGATTTGCACTTGACTGCTTCAAATGTACAGCTTCTGACTGCAGAAATGCGGAAACTCAAAGTGCTGTAATTAAACCTCACTATTTAACATTAAAAAAATCTGAACTCCAGGATCCAGAGCTCATTGGATGAGGAAGAAATCTCTCACTACTGACAAGATTCAGGATAGCAGAAAGCCTACAGCAAAACATAATCGAGACACTACTGATATCTCTATCAACTGTGCCCATGGCCAAATGGCTTATAAGAAAAAACAAGAACTAAAATACTCCAAGCATTATATGACCAGGAACTTTGTTTTTTTGAACCACAAAGCAAAGGACAATCACAACTTTTGTCTTTCAATCTATTGAATCAGATCAATTAAAAACTATTAAACTAAACCAGAATATTACTGCCTGGAAGAAAGATTGTGATCGATTGTGGCAACTTAAGTTGCCAGACTGCTGTTAACTTAAATGCATTTCAGAAATTAAACAAAATATTATCTAGATTTATTTTTAACTGCATAAAAGTGAAAACACCTTTGGAACCCTTTGACAGACACCAGATACTCTCAGAGTGAATTTGAGGCTCACATTACAGAAGCCTCTGAAGTTAAAACTCCATCAATTTTGGCCTGATGCCTCTATATACACAGTCTTCTTTATAGTCTTTCAGTATGGCAGACAAAACTAATTTAGGTAAATTTCCCATCCAACAGTAAAAGTCAAATTTGACTTCAAAGACAGTTGAACAAAATAAAAGTTAAAATAGTAATTATGCAACACTTTAGCCAAGAAGTTTTTTTGATCTCATGACAGATTCATATCCCACAAACTCATTTTTCAAAAGTAAATAGCAGCTCCTCCAGCTTCTTACCAACCTTGTTAAAAAGAAAGGCCCTTCCTGTGGCCCCTGTAAAGCGAGTGGAGATGAGCTCGGAGCGGTTGGTCAGGATCGTGTCGCAGTTTGCGCAGGAGAACAGGCGAGTGCCACCAATATGATCCAAAAAAATTCTTCCCATTTTTAGAACTTATGTAAGTTTATACTCAAGACCTGAAAGCAAAAAGAAACATCATGTAAAAAAAAAAAAAAATTACAGCAAAAAGATTGAAACCCCCAAACATCCCATATATACGGCAGAATATTCTCCAAATCAATTCAGCTAATGATTGCTCAAAGCCATTTCTGTGTTGGTGAGTTACTGAACTTAGAGTCTGCCTTCATCCTCTCATCAAGACAAGTTCCTTCCCAAAGTGATCATTTTACCAATAAGATGATTTAAATACAGATTAATTACATTAAATGAGAAAAACACAAACTGAAACCTTTAAAACACAGTTCAGACTTTTGCAGACCCCCTACTGGCCGTACAGTTGTTAAACTCAGAAGCTTCCACTTCCTTTAACACAATACTGAAATTCTATTTCAGTACATTCCCAACAACTCACTCATCTTAGTCAGCACTAAGAAATGAAGCACTGAGTCACCAAGACAATTATAGCTTAATTTTCCCAAGTCACCCCCACTTTTTATAATACATATTTATTATGTCACTTCCCCATAGCTCTGCACAATTTATGACACACGATTACACACCACCACCACTCAGAATGTTGGTATAGCACCCTGGCTGCTGTATTTGACTTGACACTTCTTTGTTTCATATACACACCAACATAGGAAAGGTTTGGATGCTATTTCACATAATAAACAATCCACCCAGTCTTTACACCAGACAGTTTTATATACAAATGTTTAAAGTTGTCTAATCCAAATACAAAATACTGTGCCATTTATCCAAGGTATTTCCAAAGCCTCATCACTAAAATACCTCAGCAACTCCAATGAGAAAAACAACAGAGCTTAAAAATTTTATAGCAGATGACCTGCAGTGCCTGATAAATCAGCCTCTTCACTACTTAGGAAAATTAAAGTGTCTCACCAGTTCACACCAACTAACATAAATTACTCAAAGTTAACTAGTGAGTAGGCACAGAATATATAGCTGGAAACTTAAATCATGCGATGATTGGACAAAGGAATTAAATTACGATGCTATTTCCCTTCCAACTGCAGGAGTTTCATAACTAAACTTCTATAATTGAACAAGTTAAATGTACCGCCATTTATGCTTCAGATGCGGAATGAGAAAAAAGTATTGTCTCTGCTTTCGTCACGCAGAGCAACGCAAAGTAAATCTGACACGCTGCAGTATTAGAATTGTGTGGGTTTTACTTTTCAGAGCAGGAGACTGACTTCAGAGAGAAGTCAATCAACCTTTGTGCTCATCTAATTGAATATTCTAAGTCAAACACCATTAAGAAGCACCAATACCTAATCTAAACTCATTTCAAGTTTTAGGGGATCAGTTTCTTAAAGCCTACTCTTGACCTGCACAACGCAAATGGACTAAAACTTGCACCTGCACACACAGAACTTAACACACCATTTTTACATCTAAAAATCAGAAGTCACTGACATAATGATTTGTTTCCAATTGCTTTATTTCACAGTTTGTTTTCTTACAATGTGAGGCAACAAAAAGGGTTCCTAGTATCGAACAGAGTGATTTTAGCTCAGGTTTCTCACCTTCGGATTTTTCAAATCACTATTAATCTTCTGTATCCCATCTGAAGGATACATAAAAATTAAAAGCAATGTCATGACTCTTCCTTTTATAGGTGATGTAATACCCATTTCTCTTCTTCAAAGGATAAATAAAACAGGTCTGAATATTAGAGGTGTGACTCCACTCAAAATACAGAAAGCTTTTTCATTTAGATTTCTCTAAGCTTTATACCTTTCTAATATGCCTTTATCTTTCCCAGCAAGCAAAGGAGGGGAAAAAAAAAAAGTGAATAGTGACAGAATGAAGTAAAATCAACAGACAATAAGTGTGAATAAACAAGTATCAGTCAAAGTCCCCAGCCAGAAGAAACCACAAATACAAGCAATTACGGCAATTGTAACAGACATGCCCATAAGGCACTTGGCCTAGGTCCATGCGCCATCCTTCCTAATTTTGGATAATGTTATCTTTGTGCTGATTGTACTGTGGATTCGAAACAATTAACTGATCGTAAGTTACAGTAAATGTGGAATCAGCATCCAAAGAGGCATTTCTTTCAGAGTAAACACAATGCCCACCCTGTCAGTATTTTTAGAATGTAACATAATGTAAATCCAAACCCGTCCCTATCTCTCCAGGAGCAACACAAACACAGAGCTTGGTGTCCAGAGCAGATCCTTTACACAGACTGACCCTGCACAGCATGACATTTTGAAAAATGCACCTAAACACTTCAAATGCAAGTGCACCACCTGCCTAAAATAATAATTCCTGTCAGTGCCCTCAGAAAAACAGTAGCCCAGAGACGCTAAAAATGGAAATTAAATACTTCAGAAGGGAGCACAAGGGCAATTCTAACAAGCAAATTAGAAGTCACAGCAATATACAAATGTATTACTTCCAGATATAGCATTATGGCATGGACTGAAGCCTTGAGTACCAAAGATCTCAAACATTAAAATAAATGCATAAATAAATATATTCAAAGACGTAAGGCTGAAAAATCTGCCTAGTAATACAAGGTCTAAAATCCTCACTTATTTATGTCACCTTAAAGATCTGAAAATAACCTAAAGTTGCAGCTGAATCTAACAAACCAACTGGTACCAGAACACATTTTTTTTTCAGAATATGGTGCATAAGGAAATGTATATTCTTGAAACAATAAACATTAAAAAGATTAGAAAATTAAATTCTACAGTCAGCATCGTAACAGTCAAAATGACGTCGATTTTGGGTATATTTTCTTAAGAAACTACTAAAATACTGTAAGGTTAATAGAGTGTCTAACTTTTTCAAAGTAACCTCCACACTTAACTACCACCTGGTAGACTTCAGTCAAAATACATAGCAGGCTACAGCTACCTCTGACCTCAGTTTTGATCATTGAGTTAAATTAATTTGTAAGGGCCTACCTGAAGCATTATAAAACTAGTCACCTTACATTAGTCTTTATGTTACTGCTCACAGTAGTAAAAGTAAGAAAAGAAATTACAAAATGACTGCTAGTAATGCATACTTTAAATGTCACACTTTATCATGACTTTTCTAAAAAGCCTAACATGGAAATTTTGCTTTTTTTCCTCACCTGTAAAATAGAGAAACTAACTTCAACTTGGAATCATTTCACGCTCTCCCCTTCCTTCTTCTTCCCCCAAGATAAAAACATGGTGTTCACTTATAAGGCCAAATCAGAAGGTACTTGCTGTGGATAAAGACTCCTCTCTCCTTATGTAAGGATGCTGAATACTGTAGGGTATACTTACTGCACAACGGAAAAAAAAGAAGCACAATGGAACAAGGGGAAGGCAATTTTCCATTGCTCTCAGGCTCCTGCCCCTTACAAACAGAAGTGGTGTGCACAAAGTCACCCAAGTTAACTGTGCAGGTTTTTTTCCTATCGTTTCACTACCAATTGAAAAGGTGCGGGTGTCTATTTATGTTCACACATGCATAAACGATCTGAAAAAGCCACTTAGAGGAAGCTTTGATAGGCAGTGGGAAGGCTCTCTTAAATGAGGAAAAGCTAAAGAATTGTGAAACATAAAAGTGTTTCTAAAGCTTAAGATTCTCCAAATAGTGGGAGGAAACTCTTTTAAGTGCACTTGGCCATTCATTCACTATTCACTCTTAAAAACACAGAAAATAATTTCCACTGGTCCAGAGAACCAGTCAGGTTTCCCAGTGCTACTTACAGCTTCAGAAAGTGACACTACTGTATCCCACCAATTCCATCATGGTACCAGCAGAATTTTCAGAAATAGTGGACAGAGATCTTGGTTATTCACAAAACCAAATGCTGAGGAAAGAACAGATTTTTCTGGCCCATCATTTCACTTTTAAAATCAGCTTCGCATTCTTTACTGGGTTTATATCAGTGATGAAGTTCTAGTGCTCCTGCCTTCATGCAAATTACCAAACACAAGTCATTATATTAAATGAACGGCTGCAAGAAAGGCAGACTTATTTACTTTCCTTAATGGGATATAAAGAATCTATTGCTTGTCCAATCTCCCCAGTTCCAAGAGAGGGGTACTTTACGAACTGAGAGATGACGACATTGCCATTATTCAGCATCCAGACCACCTTCCTGAGAGGAACTTTAGGAGAACAATCAATGATAGCTTGTATTACCTAGCAGATGAGGCTTGCTGACAGTAATGATTTGGACAGTCCATTATTCTGACAGCATAAACCTTGATACCACCTCTAAATCACACTGTGAAAGACTTCCTCTCTGCATGCTTCTCCCACTGAGGGCATGGACAGACAGGAAACACAAGCACTAATGTGGCCAATGTGTATTCCCAGAACAGTAGCTCCCAAACTCCCCAAACACTTTCAGTGCTGATTTCAGCAACACTGAGCAACAACCATATCAAAGGGCTGACATTCAACAGCTTAAATTTGACCACTATCTGAATACACACCCAAAACCACCTGAAGAACCACCTCGTTGGTATTTGTACTACCTCATCTGCCTACCTTCACCATCAATAAAGAATGAAAAAGTAACATAAAGAATTGTTTATTAACATCTTTAAAACTAACAGTCAGTTCTTGTCCTGGAATGCATCTCTTGAAGACACAGGACTGTCAACTCTTGGGAGAGCCAGCAAGCACTTTCTCTATACACACTGGACTGTGGATATTTCACAGAAGGAGCCTCAGTGTTGCTTCAGCACCATCTACTGCATTCACACCTACAACAGAGAACAGCTGCTGGTTAAAGGACAAAAAAACGTGCCCACCTCTCTTTCAGCATTTTACCAACTAAAAACATTTTCCTTTGTGAGCAAATAAGAACTCTCTACCCTTTGAGAAAGGGTTATGCATTCCCCTAAGCACACCCAAACATTCTCAAGATGCACCTACCCTTGAACCAGGCTGAAACTCCATCATTGCATCTCAGGAACTGGGCTTCAGCTTCCTCTTCTCATCTCAGAGATGGACAGAAGAGAGGAAAGAGAATTCTTAGCACAGCTGCACAAGACCACATATTAAAGAATCATAAAGGAAGAAACAAAACTTGCTCCTTACCTTCCCAGGTTTCCCTGCTCACAGGTGGCGGCACATCTGAAAATACACTCGTGGTCTCTTAGGAGGTTGGAGATTCAATGCCCGCCACCAACTTCTGCGACTGTCCAAGCAAACAAGGCCTGGCCTCTGCCTACACGCAGAATTGAAACCACCACATGTAGCCAAATGTGGAGAGAAACTGAACTGGAACAGCATCCCAGTGCAGGGCACAGCACCCGCCAACAAGAGGCTGCCTTACAGGATGAAAACACCCTTGTGCAAGTTGCAGCAGTGTAATTTTGTATTGCAGGTTGCAATACAAATCATTTACAATCATTACAATCATTTCCTATTGCAAACTGGATTTTTTCCTAGGTAAAGCAAGCACTGGGATACCGGCATTTAAATGTGTTTATGTCATATTGGTGCACTCAAACACTAATCTAGGGTACTTTGTTTCACATTTACAGAGAGCAGAGCCACACAGATGGGTGCCTGTTTCTCACACAGACCCCCTATCTCAGCATCTCCCACAGAGTAACTTAAACCCTCACAGTGCTCTTGCTAGATAACATATAAAAGTATTAGTTTACAAGTGGTATCAGACTTGGATTAATTTTCTTTCCCACAACTACAGAGAGTCCAAAACCAACAACTAGAACTGTCTCCCTGTTTCTTTTCCCCTTCATTTTTCTCCTTCCCCCTTCCTAATTACTCCATTGTTTTAAAGAAACTGGTATTTTCTTATTTTGTAGTAAATTTATACTACTTAAGCAGTTGAGACAACTTTTGTCTATGAATCCATTCTGCAACTTTCTGAAAGCTAAACTACACATTTTCTGTTTTCATTAATTTTAGTGCTGAAATGATACAAAACTTCATCCAAAGACATCACTGATTTCATGAGTCATTAAAAATGGAATCCAATAAACAAGCTTTTAAGAAATGGTGTAAAGACAACCATCATCCAAACCAGCAACATCCAGCTGGCAGAAAGGGTGCTAATACACTAAGTGCACATCACCAAGAGATTTTTATATTAACTATAAAGGTCCTAAATGTAGGTAAAGGCTCCAAAATTAGAGATCACCTTGCTAACAAACATCCACAGTGTACAAGCATTTTATCTACACATTTAGCAAGTAATTTTTAAGTTAAATCTTGCTTAAGGGAATTACGTATTTCAGTGAGAGCTGAGCAACCCAAGATTTCAACACAGGTCAAATACTAGTAAACAAACACGAACCAATTACCTAACTTGGACAACATCCCTTCAAGCTTGTGATTATTACCATGTTAAATACAGATAAGTAAATATATGTACAGCTCTCAGTCTGTGATAAATAACAAATCCAGCCTGTTCTTGTAACCTTCTCTGCTGGGCTTTGAGATGCAGTTTCATTTGTCCTCACACACTTGGCAACCATACTTGAAACTGACTCGTCATTATAAACTCTATACACAAACAACAAGCTCTGCACCTCCAAGTATTTCCGTAACTACGGAAGTGAAAGTAGCAGATGACAGAAGCCTCCAAATAGTATATTTAAAGACTACTTTAGAAAAAGAAAGCAGCACTTAAAAACTGACAATTTTGTTTGTCACACACGTGACTTGAATTGAGCCATCCAGAATGAGGCTCTATACAAAAATATATATAGGATTACATACATAGCAGTTACATACAGTCACGTGAGGGAATGTTTACAACTGGGGAAAAAGTTCCTTCCCTTTCAGCCAGCAGTCATAAACATTAGTTAAGCTAATGGTTAATCTAGAGCCATTAGCTGCTGACATCAAGAGTTGTTCTGTGATACCACTTTCGAAAGAGCTCTGTCTCGTTTCTCTTGTAAGACTGTGTGTACTTGCTTTGTTATTCCCTCAAGCTAACCCTAACCCGTGTTCATTGTTTAAAGAAACCAAAGACAAATATTTTATTAAATTCTGCTGCAATATTAGTCCGAAACACGGCCTTTATTCTTAAATAAACACGCTGGATTAATCTAATCTACATCTGCTTGCACAGTACAGCTGAGGGCTGTGCACAGAGTAATAAATGAAGCAGACACACAACACTCTTCACGTTCATTTTTGCTTTGACTTCGAACGTTTCCCAGACCAGAAAAGCGCCGGCAGAGTATTTCAGCTCCCCGGGAATCCTTACTTCCACGAGGAAAACCCCAACCTAAGCGTTAGCAGGCGAATGTGCCTCGCTGCTGAGCGTTCCGCGAGCACCGCCACAAAGCAAACCAGCATCTCGGCTGGATCCGTGACAGCTCCCCGCGGGAGGCACCCGTCCGGCAGAGACCCGGGGCTGCTCCGCCGGCCAGCGCTCAGCAGGCGGCACCTTCGCCCGGGGAGAGGGGCGATGCGTCAGGCGGCGCCGCCACCGGCCGTGCGACCGGGCAGGGCGGTTCAACCCCCGCATAACCTCCGCGGCGGGGCCCGGGGGCGGCGCTGCGGGGGTGTCGGTGCCGGTGCCGATCCCGGTGCCGCGCACACACAAAGCCGCGCGCGCGGGGGCGGTCCCCGGCCCGGCCCGGCCCGCGCGCCGTCACGGGGGCGCGCGCAGCCAACCGGGGCCGGCCCGGCTCGTCCCGTCCCCCCCCTCCCCCGCCCGCCGCCGCCGGGCGCTGCCGGGAGCGCAGGAGCCCTGACAACAAACAGCAGGAAACAGCTGACGGGGAGGTACCGCCGCCGCCTCCGCCGCACTGAGGGGCCGTGCCCGGGGCCCACCGCCGCCCCCCATCCCCGAACCGCCCTGCCGCCCCCGCACCAGGCCTGGGCACGGCCCCGCGCCCACCCGCTCGGGGCTCTGCACAAGAACCGGCCCGAAAAGTTGCCCAGTGCGGCGCCGGGGGAGGAAGTTGTGTCGGCGGCGGCGGGGAGAGTGCTCGGTGCCGGCCCTCGCCGGGAAGACTGGGCGGCGCTGGGAGACGCTGATGGAGAAGGGGACGCGCTGGGGAAAGGCCGATGCTTTGTGGCGGCGCCGGGTAACGCACCGGGTCAAGCAGGGCCGGCCGCTGCCCCTCTCCCCGCCCGCCTCCGGACCGGACCGGAGCGGCTCGCCCGGAGCTCCGCCGCGGCCCGACAGACACAGCGCCGCGGCGCGGAGCGGCGGTCGCCACCTCCCTCCCCAGCCGCCCCGGCCTCCTCGGGTAGCGCGGGGCGGACGCGGCCCCCGCCCGGTTACCTGGCGCTGGGGAGCGGCGGTGGCGGCGGCTCCGTGCCCGGTGTCTCCCCCGCCCTCCGCGGCCCCGGCTCTCCGGATCGGCCGCCCGGCTCCGCCCCGCCGTGGCCCCGCCCCCCGTCCATCTGCGCTCCGAGGCCCCGCCCCGCCGCAGCCCCGCCCCCTCAGTGCCGCGGAGGCTCCGCCCCTGCCGCCTCGCGCTCCGCCCCGCCCCGGGTCGCCTCACGGCCGCACGCGGCGGGTCACGCGGGGTCACGGAATCACACAATTACAGAATCGCAGAATTGTAGCGTTAAAGAATTACAAAATCACAGAATCATCGAATCACCAAGGCTGGAGGAGATCTTTAAGATCACCTAATCCAATCATCCACTCAGCACTACCACGGTAACCCCTAAATCACTAAACCACATCACTCGGCACCATGTCCTGAAGCCTATTGAACATTTTCAGGGATGGTGACCTCCCTGCACAACCTATTCCAGTTCCTCACTACCCTACGACAATTTTTTTCTGTTTAATCTGAATCTCTGCTGTCTCAGTTTAAGGCCATTTCCTCTGGTCTTGTCACTGCAGACGTGTCAGAGAAGACCGGCCTCCACCTCCCTGCGGCATCCTCTCAGGTAATTGTGGAGGGCAGTGGGCTCTCCTCCAGGCTGAACAACCCCGGCTCCCTCAGCCATCGGTCACAAGATGTGTTTTCTAGCCCTTTACTGGCCACACTCCAGCACCCCAATGTCTTTCTAAAGGGAGAGGCTCAGAGGTGAGCACTGTGTACTCCCACCAGTGCTGAGGACAGGGGTCAGGGCAGTGCTCAGTGCTGCGGCCCAGGTGTTGGAGGGGCTGGAGTCAGTGCCACAGTTGGAGATGGAGCCAGGCCTGGTGCCGGTGTCAGAGCCAAAGGTGGCAGTGCTCTGCCCTTCCACAACTGCCAAGTTACATTTTCCAGGCACTTGCAGCGTCTGCCTGAGCCTGGTGCCCCTCCACTCCCCCTCTACCAGCTTCCCAGACCCCTTTGCCTCCCTCACAGCCTGGCAGAAATTCCTACTCTTAGGGGAGCTGAATCCCAGAGCTACCCAACACCTCCCTGCACCCCTAGAACACATTGCCATAGACCTGGCTGGGAGGAAGGGGAGCCCTATCTCCAGGCACCTGCATTCCTGGGATTTGGCCTGCTCTCTGAGCTTCCCACACCGTGGGGCCCTGTGAGGGTTGGAGGTACAGAAAGGCACAGAGATAACTTTTGGTGACATCCCCATCTCAGTGAAGCTGTGACTCTTGCTGCTTGCAGACTTTCAGGCCATTCACATTGAAATCTTTGTGGGATACCTTAAACACTGCCCACTGTGGAGGTGAAAGATCAAAAGATCAGAGGAGAATGAGGCAAAGTGTGGCCTCTCTTGGCCATTGTTTGCAAGAGCTGTCAGTTCCTTGCCAGTTTTAAGGGCTCAGAGACTGCCTCCTGGCAAATAGTGGTCTTGGACAAAATACAATGAAAAAAAAAAAATCCTTTTGAGTTGTTGGTTATGAAAAAGAGATGCAAAAAGGCGTTGTTTTCCTTATATAGGGCAAGTCATGCCATTTTAAGGGTTTCTGTTCTAGAGAAAATATTTTCTTTCCTGGGTCTATCCATGTGGTATCACCAGAGGAGCTGCAGTAATGCCAGGAAAGAATGAGTCAGCAGGATTCTTCTGTCATTTCACACAGAGGCAAAGGGACATCTCTGTGAATGTACAGCACACAGGACATGCTTACACACCCAGCTGTTCTTCAGCCTGCGTCTTTTGCATGGATCCTTTCATGAAAAGAAATGACAAGGTAGAAGAGAACACAACAGCCTGTGTGAGGGTAGACAGTCAGTGACAGGTCAACATCAATGTGCTAAGAGCTGCTATTTGCTTTGAGCAGACCTCCAGAAAATCAGATCTCTTCAGTATGGTCAGCTGTGGCCTGATCCTGAGCAGAGCTTAGCATTGACATTTCTCATCAGGGGCCTCTCATCAGCCCCTCTTTAGATCATGGAAGGGCAATGGAAGGCATTAGAGCAGTCCATCAGATAGCAATCACCACTTAGTTAATGGCACAGGGACAGCAGAAGTGCTGAGAATATTAAAAGGAAGCCATAAACCCGTGCCTGGGGTCCCATTTACCACCGGCAAATGGAGGAAATAACTGGTCTAACGTGCCCCCTTTGTTAACAGGCTGACCTGATCTGCTGCTGATCCTCGCTGGGTAACCATGAGCTGTGTCCCTGCTGGATCTGCTCCGTCTCTTCACAGGAGCCATACAAAGGTCCGTGTCTTACTCATCTCTGCACAGCTCCCGTGGAGATCACCATAAACAAAGCCAAAGCAGCAGAAAGAGAGTCAAAGCAGTGGTGCTTTAGTCAGCACTGGTGACTGGGTCTTATCTGGGGCCCTGTGAGCTCACTGCCCAGCTCCGCTGCTGAGGCACCCGCACATTCTGGGGCAAGCCAGTCCTTCCTGCCTCATTTTCCCTCCGTACAAGGGGCAGAGCCGTGCTCCCTGCCTTACTGAGAGGTTGCAGGTAAGTACCCTTCTCCAGTTTGGGCATATGGAGGGGTTGTATGCCTGAATATTGCAATCATCACAATAATATTACCATGAAAACAAAGCAAAGCCCAAACCTATGAATAGAATTAAATTCTCAGCAATAAGGAGGGTAGCTGTACCAATCAGGGAGAAACCAAATTGACCATGAGACAAGCAGAGAATGGATTAGCCTGTGCTTGACAGATGGTGCCAGGGACTGATGTTTTTATTTCCCTCGCAGAGGAGCTTAGAGGAAGAGGGGGTAGGGGAGGGTGAGGTAGGGCACGTTTAATAGAACAAAGCAGCAGGCTGTAGCAGCTCTGCTGAAAAACACTAAAAATACCAAAAGCAATTTCCAATTAGCTTGTAAGGGACATGCTACGTGTCAGCTGCAGGGTGAAAAACAGGATCAGCAGTATTGTACCACATGGCACTTTTAATTTTCAAAGCAGCCTGAAAACATTAATTAATTCTCCTCTGACATGGGGAAATGCAGTGCAGTCAGCAGTTTGTTCCTTTACTTCTCGTGCCAGGTTTTGGGAAGACCCTGGGCCTTTTCCACAGCTGATTCATATCACAATAGCTCAAATTACTCTGGAGGAGCCAGTCCTCTCTGCAGCACTACTGAGCAAAAAAAGGCTGCGTTAGATCTGGAACTTATTGAACCAGAGAAAAGGGAGATACCCACACCCAACAGCCTTAGTAAGACCCACCTTTAATATTTGCCTCATCTAAAGCCATTTTTTAGTGCAGTGAGCAATGCTGTAGGAAGCATTTCAGAGAGAATTGTGTAACATAGGAATTAATCACAATCTCAGACAGTACTGTGTAGTGAAACTCATCCACCAACATTTTAATCTAATTCAAACCTGTGACAAAACTTCAGTGGAATTCAGCAGGACCTGGGTACATACCACTGAATGAGTGTCAGGGTTTGGGGGCTGCTTCTGCACATCTTCTCCCTTTAAAAAGAAAAACTTACAGCTCAGAGGTTTTTGTTCCTACTCTGTATTCAGAACCACTGATAATCTTTTGGTACGCTTGTGGATCCCTGTGTGGCAAAGTTAAGCCTACCAAACCAGGCGTGCCTGAGGTGGGACAATGATGCAGTGGGATTTTCCATTGCTGTTCCTTCCATGCCCAGGATTTCTGGCAGCAGGGAGGAGGCAGCTGAAATACAGAGCCAGGCTTACAGGCTGTGATTTCTCTGGGAGGCAGCGTGACTCCTCACTGCCCCCTCTGTGCCTTCTCAGCTTTGCCTCGCATCAAAGGCTGGGTTCATCCCACGAGGTACTCTTGTTATTTGGCAGTGGCTACTGATAGCCTGTGTTTTTCAGAGGAGATGGTACAGCCTGCAGCTTCATCCTCATAAGGTAAGCCTACTGATACACACAAAAAAGTAATTGTCTTTCATTTGATATCACAAGCAGACTCTGCTTTTGGTTCACCTGAAAGCTGACACAGCCACAAGTGCTACTTACAGATACTTTTTCAGATGGTTGTGGTTTTTTGCCAGGAGAAATTACTTGTACAGTTAATGTCAGCATCAAAAGATGAAGGTCAGTGATGAAGCAGCCCTTCTACACCCTCTCCATGATGACAGAGCTGGTCTCATTACCCTGTCACCATACCTAGTAGCTATTGGCCAGATTTTAAAAGGTGTTTAAGTGTAAAACCCCCAAAGACCCATGAGCTATATCAGAGGAAGTACTTAATGTCCAAAGAGGGGCTTTGAATTTCTGTGCCATTATTAAGACATCAGGAATGGAGCCAGGAGCAGGGCTGGTGCCAGGGAATGCAGAGTGGTGTCCTGCAGGAGCGGGGAGCCATCACTGTGCACACGGCAGTTCAGGGAGGCGGCAGACGGACACAGAGCCCCCTGAAGCCAGGCACTGTTGCAGCAAGGCTCACTGCCGTGCCCCAGCAAAGAAAGCAAAGTTGCTAAGTAGGATGGATGATGATACAAACACAGTGGGGCAAGGATCTTGCAGGGTTTTTAATTTTCATTCAGCCTTCTCTTTTTGGTCCTCCACAGTGAAGGACAATTACTAAAATAAGGAGAACTTTCAGGTTTAAGTCTTCAAGTCTTGTCTCACAAATCCTGTCAGTGGCAATGCTCTGCAAGATCACATGTAATTGCTCTCCTTTGGAGGAGATATTGTCATGTGCCAAACTCATAGATGACAGCCATCTGATAATGCCACTTCCTCCATACAAAGGCTTGGTTTGATGCACACGTGTTTGAGTGAAGATGCCATGGGGTGGTGTCCCACTGACCCAGCTGATTCAATGAGCCAGCTGCCAACTCCCTTGTATTTTATAGGAGGTGATTTCAAGGGAGTTTTTATCCTCAGTTGAGAAGGTAAAGCTGAAACCATTCCCTTGGCACAGAAAAACATCACAACAGCTGTCTACCAGGAGATAAACTGTTCGGGGGAGAGCAGCTACTCCAACGCACGTGGACTTCATCAGACAGTCTGGGCTGTCCCTATTGTTTGTGAGCACTGGGTGAGAACAAAGACAGATTGGGCTAGAAAGGGCCCCATGCAGAGACATTCAGAGCCTGTACAGAACAGGACACTTTCATGTCTGTACTGCATTGCTGAGGTTTTTTATATAATCAGAGGACTATACTAACTTGGGAATATATAAATGTACACACACCTGAGGCCAGATGAATTCCCGTAACTGTTTCAGTTTTGGTTGCACTTACCAAGAGATGAAACTGGTTTGTTACAATTGTCACTTCGCAGACAGGGGAATGAGAAGAAATCTTTGTAGTATTGTCAATCTTTTTCATTCGCTGTCCCTGGAGCTCTGGGTGGAGTTTCCCAGCCTCAGTCAATTCCACAGCGTTTTCTCAAAGGTCTTGAAGCTGATTCAGTATACCTTTCAGTCTTTCAACAGTACCACCCCCTGCTTAGGAGGCACACTTCTGAGTGTCAAAGGTGAGCCAACTTAAAGGAAAACAGCCAGCTCCACTCTAGGCTTACTAGTCTCTTCTGGGTAGATATATTTCACAGATACCTACCCAAAGACATTTATCAAAGATGCTAAATTCAGAGGGAGCAGAGTGAAAAAGGCAGGCAGAGCCTGGGGGAAGAAACAGGTGGCTCACATAATAAAGGGGGACAGGAGATGCAAGGGAAGGGGACAGGATATGGAAATCTACCCAATAAACAGCTTCATCCATACCACTGAAATGGTGGGGTAGAGATTTGTTTCGTGATTCTTTTGACACCCTAATAATCCTTAGTCCTAGTCAAACAGTGAAGGTACAATGCATGTCAGACAGGAGGAGAGCTCAGCAGATGTGTGTCTGTGTTCAACACCAGTCTCCAGGGTGGAGAAACGTTGAGAAGGGGGAACTTCCCATCTGTTTTCTGTCCAGCAGCCACGACACATGGGTGGTCCCACTCCCTACAGGGACAGTGCATTTCAGCAAGTGCAGCCTGTGAGAGGAGCCCACACCTGAGGAAACAGACAATGCCCAGCTCCCCTTCTGCAAGCGCCTCAGAGGTCTGTGAGGGGGCTGTCCCTCAGAGCCCAGCTGCACGGCTGAGTCAAGAGTGGCAGCCTAGGAGAGATGATCCATGGTTTATTCCAGAGCATTCCTGAGTCTGCCACAGAGGTGAGAAAGGATTTCTTTCCTTGCCAGGTACAATAGTAACAAAAAGGAGGAAGCTCTCTGCAGGTCTTACATCAGAACATACAGTATCATGCACACAAAGATTTTCAAGTAGCTTGCTAAGCTGAGTAAGCAATGCAGTTCTTGCTGCAGAGATAAAAATTAGGAGTATAAGAGACTACAAGCAAATGATCTGAAGTCCCTTGTCCTGCCAGAGGGGGACTGGCAGGGTTAGGCCAGGAGCACAAGGAAGAATCTTCCATTTGCTTTCCAGGCTCCATTTTGGATGTGAGCTCAAAGGAAGGATGCTTTTGGGTTTTCATGTCGGCAGTTGCTTATATGGTGAGTAATGTAATTATTCAGCATGTGTGACTGGCCTTGCACAGGGCAGGCTCTGAATTACACTAGCATGGGACTTTTAGTAAAGGCAGCCTGAGTCACTCATAAGCCAATGAAACAGGTGAGAACAAGAAGAATAAGAATTACTACAGCTTTAAACTCGGGTGGGCTCACAAAACTGTAGCACAGGAATGGTGTAAGCAACCCACAATACACCTGATTCAGTTTTCTCATTTCATGGGGACTCCACATGCAGATTGCTCACATTTCACTGAGGTGAGCAAGATCCCTTCCTAGGTTTGCAGGACATGATGTGAGGGGAATATTTGCCTTCACACATGATTATGCATCAACAAGTGTAACACAGGCAGGCCACAGGGTATCAACACTGCAGGGAGCTGAGCTGCAGGAGTGACCACTTGATATGGGACCTGTACACTCCATCACAGGATGGAGGGCATGGCAGGATAGGTCCTTGAATAGGAAGTCTTTAGGGGAAGAGATGGACACTCCATGCATTTTGAGGGGGCAGAAAGCAGGAACAAAGCAAAAAAGCACCCTAGTAACTTGTCAATAAAGCATGGAAGAGTATTTCATCATACTGTTGTTGCATCATTATTAGTCAAGCTTCTAGGCATCTGCTAATGTGACAGCTGTGTATTATTATTACAGTGTTCAGACAGATTTCCAAAAGGCATCATGTAGATGCCTCAATCCCATTCATTTCAGAGAGACTTAGGCAATAGGGACTTAGCTCATAGTGCAGCCTGGAATGTGGGAGGCTACATGGAGGGGTCATCCCTTCATGAGCCTCTAAACAGCAAAAAAAAAAATGGATTTTACAGCTACCCTATTAAAATCTAGACCAATCAATCTAGTTTGGAAAGAGTTGAACTAATTAACCACTCTTATCCCTTGAAAGCCACATGGTGGAAAACATCCTCCAGAGTATTTGCCAGGGCATAGCAATGGCCTGATGTTCCCAGAGGGCAGGCCAGCCAGCAGCTGGAGGCAGAGCCAGCACAGGCAGAGCTCTCAGGGATGGCACATGGTCCCACAAGAGCTAAACACAGCTGCTGGTGAGGCCAGTCAGAGCAATTAAGGTCCTTGAGTGCCCTCAGAGTCATGGCTATATTTTAGAGGTAAAATGGCACAAGGAAGTGGATAATAGGAACAGATTCATTTGAGTTTCTTGCAGTACAGCACTTACGTTGGAATTTACTGATTCTTGTTTTTCAAAAACTCAGCTATTATAATTTAGTGTGATTTTTCTCCACGGAAATGTAGTGACCTCAGTCTGGTGGAATCTCAGGTTCAAATCTGATCAGTTAGCAAGAGAAACATGTCTGATCTCATTCCAGTCCCTTGCAGATTTTTGCACAAAAAATTATGCAGACACTTGGCAGCTTCTAGCTCACTTTGGGAAGATCCAATTTTAGATAGTTGAGAACAAACTAATTCAAGAAGAACATCACAAGGACGGGGATGCTTTTAAACTTGATACTCAATTGACCCGTGTTTTCCTCTTTTCCTGTCTCCCAGTATCAATTCAGCAAGGATCTCACAGAGCCCTTCTGTGCATCTCCTTCCCTGACAGATAAAATCTGGTAGTCAAACCTGCTGGGGATTGCAGCTTTGTCTGGGGATTGTTTTTCTGTTTTTTTTTTCCCCTTGCTACCTTAAGCTGAGAAGCAAACTCAGACGCTCACAGAATGCAGACAGTGTAACTGCCTGTGGGCAAAGGGAGCGGGTTTCTCCCAGGTCGAGTAAGTCACGAGCAAATGTGTTTCTGTTTGGAATACTTGTTGCGGGTAGCTCCCAAAGGAATAGACCAATGCAGTACTCCTTCCCCAAAATAGCGAGCAAACCAGATAAATCCAGTGACATGAAAAAATAGGAGCTGATTAAACACAAGGAACAGCTCAGAACTAGGGGCAGGAAAGCAAAATGACAGAGCCAAGAAATGGATTTAAAAAATAAATCAGTCGAATCAGTTTGAAACACCAGGAAAAGCTTTCTTTCCCTGGGAAATTCACTTGCGCAACTGATAAGTAACTGAAGAGAGAGCTGAACCACGTGTCAGACAGGTGAGTTTTCTGTGCTTGTCAATTAACCCCGGTTTCTGAATGCGCTGTGTGTGGCTATTGATAGTGTGTGACACATCACTCCTGCCCACACCCCTAGCTTCGGGGATCAGCCACGTTAGGTTGCTACACAGCCCTCCACGGGCAGCCCACATAGTGGCATCTGTGCTGGCTCACTGTCACTAATCCTTGTCGTTTGCTGCTGCAAAAGGAGCACGGTGGCTCTCGGGGCAGGAGGTGGGTGTCCGTGCGCAGTGACTCACCGCGTGGCCCTCCCCGCCCTCTCCCGGTGTGCAAAGACAATTGGGACAGGGCAAGAGATGGTTGTTAAATGGTCGATTTAAGTTAATCAAGACTTCATTAATCGCGGGTTTTTATCTTGCGTGACCTGGTAGGTTTTCTTTTGTGTGGCATAGCTCTGTCTACAGTTAACTCGTCTCACTTGAGGGCAGATGATACTTACCTCTATCCTATCTATTAAACTACTGCTCTGCAGTTTGTTGTATGTGTTCCCTGGTTCTTTGGCCCAAACACACAATCTGATCGTTCATTTGCATGTAGGCAGGGGCAAGCTGCAGCTCAGAGTCAGCTGTTCAACACAACAGTCTGGGTAGTGCTGGGACAAAGCTGAGAAACATGAAATAAATTGGAACCCAGAGATATTTATCTTGTCACCACTGTTTAAAGTAAGCAAACTGAGCAAACAGTGAGTTGAAATAACTTTTATAGAAACCACTTGAAAATAGCCTGAGGTGCTTTGTTAAGGCAGGAGACCACCTTACAAATTAGACCCTTTTATGCATCTCGCACTGTAATATCATAACTCAATGGTTTTCTTGCCTAAAGCAAATCATCATTTGGGACTTTTCCGACAGGCTGTTTGTCCTTGCTGTGCATGGCTTCATTCACCACTACTTTGCTTTTTGTGGAGTCATTTAAGCCTGGGCTAAATTATGCAGTCCCTCCTCTCTGGGAGAGCGTTGTAGGATTATAAATACTCAACATGAGACAGGACGGTTTATAAATCAATTTTTGGCTCATGACACTAGCTCTCAAACTGAGACACAGCATCGAGGAATTTTTTCCTACCAGCTGAGCAGGACTCAACTTTCCAACTAACACTGGTATTTTTCCTCATTTCTAGAAATCAGCCTATGTCACATGGAAAGGCAAATACAGGAAATAATTTCCTGAAATTGCTCTCCTGGTAGTTTTACGTAGAACTGTTGGAGCTGTAGCAAGACTGAGCTGTGGCTTGGGAGGGAAGAAGAGGCCATCTGTGCTGTGGTGTACAGGAGAGGAGGTCTCCACGTGGCAGTCACGTAAGTCTATGCCAAGAAAAAGGCTGGCAAAATGCAAGGACTTTGCTGTTAGTCCTACAAGCAAATCACCTTTAGTGCTCTATGATGGTAGAAACACATCTCAACTGGTTATTTCTATACAAAGTCATGTATTAAAGTAGAAAGGAGGTAAAGGAATTGGTTACATCCAGGCAAAGAAGTCAGGCTTAAACAGCCCTTCAAAGTACAGAAGCAGCATGCAGAGATGTGGTGAATAGGTGCAGGTTCCTTCTCCTGTGTCCTGTTCTTGCTGTGACTGCAGACTCTGGGGGAACCTAGCCTGCACACACTGCATGCTGCCTTACACTCTCTCAGGCATCAAGGAAATCAGTTCCAAGCTTTGCTCACAGACATTTTCTGTATCTTTCCTAGTTAAAGCGTTGCTCCTGCCCTCTGAGGTCCTCAGTGGGAGCTGAAAGGGAAACATACCAGGTTGCAGTTGTGAATACTCCTGGCTACAAGCCTTTAGAGCAGATAGGATGCTTGAGAGAAAGGGGTTAATCTGTTCCCAGCTGGGAGCAGTCTGCAGTCAGGGATTTGCAAGGCAGAAGGGGCTGGACCAGATGTGCGGGCAGTGATTAGCTCACCGCCTGGATCACTGAGGAGCTGTGCGTAATTGGTACCTTATTTTAGCAGCTTTTAGGATCCAGTCTATAATTAAGAGTTTAGATTAAATTCACCCTGATTTGAAAGAGAGAAGCTGAGAAAACAGGGATTGTCTAGGACCATAATGGCCTGGGCTTTAACTCTACTTGAAAGGGAGGGAAGAAAAGCTTTTGGAATCCATCCATTTCTGTCACAGTTACTCTGATTTTGTTATAGTCAAACAGAAGCTTCTACTACTCAAGACTGTGAATTCTCGTAAGTGCTTATTTTTTAAAGGAATGATTCATAGATACATATTTTTATTTAAAGATGGATTGTTTCCTGGGGGATTTAAATCTTTCTTGACAGTGTTTGTAACTTGACATGCCACAAAGCATGGCTGTCATATAGCAGTTGGAGGATAATACTGAGGAGAAACTGGCTATTCTCATTGGGCTGTCTGGATGGGAAGGAGCTGCAGACAGTGAACAAACAGAGCCACGTGAAACGCTGCTAGAAGCAACCTCGAGAGGTCACCTCTGTTGCTAGGCAGGATCCGCTAACACAAGCAAGGAAAGGAAAATTAACCTCAGAAAATAATTTCAGCTTTAATAATTCAGGCTGGTGCTGACACTTAGGAATGGATTTGATCTTTAGATGCAGAATTTTATAGTGAATGCAACCTTCCCTCTTTATTTTTCTTTCCCATCCCAGTTCACTTTGAGTAGGGAATGATTCTCAGCCCAAGCTCATGATTGATTTTTTCTGGAGTTGACATCTCCGCTGGTGGCCCCCATCATGATTCCACCAGTGGAACAAAACCACCTGGAAAATTTGGGCCAGGAGACCTTGTGTGGACAGAACTTTTTAATTAACTGGCAGAAACCATTGTGGGGAATGATTGCCAGTTCCATCTGAGGGGAGCAATCCCAGCTGCAGGCTGTAATTCCTGTTACCTGTACAGTGGAAAAATCTCCCGGCATTAGCCCTTTTTTCCTCTCAGAGGAGTTAAAAATATGCTCTTTGAAAACAAAGTGATACTGGTTTGAAATGGGGGAGGGAAGAAGCACAGAGATCTGGGACCTATGTGGAGGGCATGCTGACAAATTTCCAAAGTGTTTTCAGGGACAGTGGTTCAGAGGGAGTATTGGATTCTGAAAATCATTGTCATCTGTCCCACAACTAATTATGTGAGTGGATTAGTCACGGCTGGCTTTGGCAGGGCTTTTCATTTGATTTCCAAAAAGAGGCTGCAATCTTCAGTCCTATCTGACCTGCTTGTGGCACACTGGCCAAGAAAAGATCCATGAGGACAACAGAGAACTTGTCTGGGCAAGGAAGAGGAAGAATATTGAGTGGCATTTTGAGGGGCAAAAGAGAGTTCTCTGTTCACATTAGTCATGGACTGTTTGATTTAATTTAGTTTTTTGTTTGTTTGTTTGCTTGGGGTTTTTGTTGTTGTTGTTGTTGTTGTTTTTGGTTTGTTTTTTGGTTTTTTTTTTTTTTTTTTCCCTACACTGTACAGTGAAAAGCTCCTGGGATGAAGTTAAAAGGTGAAAGTATGGACTTTCTTGGAAAAAAGTGCAAAACACTTCCAGCTTTTTTGAGTTATAGGGTCCTGATATCAAACCAAGGTGGCTTGCATTGGGCTAATGAGGTGGATCCTACACTGCCAGCTCAAACCTTCCTGCTGCAGAGCAGGACTGGTGCCTGCCCAGCAGGAAAACATGAGGCTGCCAACTTGAGCCAGCTCAAGAGCTGCACCAAGGCCAGCTGAGCTGTCTCACCAGGCAGGCAGTGGGTTTGGTAACCTCCTCACTCCTGCTGGTGAAAATCATCTCAACTCAAGGCCCACCATCCAGTGAGAAGCATGAAGCAACAGCAGCAGTATCCAAGGGGGAGGGCTTGGAGTCTGGGAGTGTCTGATCATGAAGCTTGGGAAACCCTGAAGAAGTCTCTCACTCAAATATGAGTGTGGTGGTTGTTCACACTTCCAGGAGATGTTTATCCAAATGCCATCAACTGCTGTTTGCAAAGGGATTAAACAGGGATTGCAGGAGTCACTGAGGTATCTCTTACCTAGATCTGGGTTTAACCGTTTCAAGTGCAATTGCAGTTTCCACCTTAAACTGCTCTTTGTTACCTACTTACTTTTTCATGCTTCCACTTTTCTGAAGGATTTGCAGATCCTCCAAATGCAATGAAAAATACTGTCACATTTAATCAGGGTTGATTTCCTGAAGAAAGCACTGACAAACAGCATTTAGAGACAAGAGCTGAGCATGTTGCATTTGCCAACCATATGCTGGGATATTTTCTTTCATACTGGGCTCCACCAGTAGCTTGTATTTACAGGCATAGAATTGAAAACAACACAGATTGGGAGTAAACAGCATTCAAAAATCATGTTGAGATTTAGCATCCTTTGTTTCAGAGAAGGAAGGAAAAAACGGAAAACGAGGTAAGGGGAGATCACATCAGAGGCTGCTGGGTGAACCACAGTTCTCACTGGCATCCCAGAAAAGAGGAGTTAAAAGGCATGATTTGAAGGAAGGTAAATTTTAGATGTTTATAGGGAAGATGAAATGATGATGGCTGTAAGAAGGAAACACCCCATGGAACTGGCTGGTTGCCAAATCCCACCATCAAGTGACTTCTGCTGAATATAGGCCAGGGTTACGCCAAATTTGCATTGCTTCCACATGCACAGAGGAGAGAAAGAATGGACCAAGCTGCCTTATCCCTCCAGCAGATCACAGGACTGCTCCTGTTCTGACAAACTTCTCACTGCTTCACACCATTTCTTACCCCCTCTGGGCCCATGAAATTTGCTCTGCCCCAGACTGGAAGGCAGCTATGCTGGGAACATGGAGGACTATGGACATTCCAGGACAGATACATGCGTAAGTCACCGTCAGGATGAGGCAGCCAGGATACTGCTTACAGCGAACCACAAAAGCAGCTATATTGAAGGACCCTCTCAAGACCTGAATTCCATGGCATAACACAAGTTGCACAGAAATGCACAGCTCTTAAGCCTAGGTTTTTTTTCTAAAGGGAAGGCCCATCAAGTGGCTCCAAAATGTGCACCCTGCTTGCCTTGACTCTTCCAGCATCTACCACCTGCAGAAAGACTCCTCACCCCTTTCCTCTCCCACAGAGCCCACTTCATCTTACAATCTGCTGTGAACTGGGGACTTTCTCTGCATACAGTCCTTGTCTTACTGACCAACTAGCTCTGCTCCAAAGGCTAGATTCTGCTGGTGAATCTCCATGGGATTGACAGGAGCCAGCACATAGAGGGAAGCCCAAGGTGCTCTGGGTCAATGAGTTATTCATTTAAATTCTGCCCTTTAAGATAATGCGCTGCTGTAGCTTAGGGTGGTGGGTATGGCAATCTTTCATAGGACTTCCACGGCTTTGTAGCAAGGAGAGACAAGAGGCTGTAGCAAAAGCAGTTGCTGTGCACATGTGAAACTGTATTTGCTACTCTAAACCGAGAGGGACATTTTAGCCTGGCTTTCTAAGGAAGCAAAGCTTATGCTCTCACGCTGCTTTTCCATCTGTTCCCCCTTTGATTGTTCCTCAGTAAATCTGAAGCCCATTGGCCAGTGTCAGCCAAATTTGACTGTGGAACAGTGTGCACTTCCCTCTGTGGAGAGACGGGTGGCTTGATGCAGGAGAAGGCAGGGATGACCCAGCTCTTCAATTGGGAAAGGCTGGAGCCAACTGGACTGGAGTGCTGACTTGGCCTGTCCACCCACACTTGGCTCTGGGTCCACCACAGCTTGTGCCCAACCACAGAGGCTGGGTAAGACCTTGGCTACCTGGGCTAGTAACTCTGCCTGGTGGGGAGAGTTTCCTCCCTAACCACTGTGCTAATCAGCTTAACCCTGCAAGATGGACTCTCTAAGAAAATATCCTGTAGCTATTTTGTGTTTGAGTGATTCAAAGTATCGTGATAGGAGATGATATATTATTAAACTCCTAATTTTCTCAGGAATTTGTATTTTGGCTTGACAATATTTTGAGGAAACCCTTTGAGGGATGTCTTTTTGCAAAGCAGTTGCAATTGTTACTATAAACACATGCCCCTATCAGTCTCTCTGTCTGACCTTGCACCATCAGATAAGCAGGCTTAGCCTTCACATGTCCATAGGGATTACTTTATATCTGTCCGTAGTGGTGACTGGTATTAAGTGATCTTTTCTGCAAATACAATTTAGCCTTTAGGAAGTTACTGCTTACTCATGTGTTAACTTCAGCTCTGAGCAGGTGACCAAAGACAGGCAGACTGTAGCTGCAGGCTCCTCTATAAATAAAGAGGAGCCTGCAGCTGCAGCTGCCTGTGCTCTGCTGCAGGTAAATATTTGTCCGTGGAAGCTTGGTGAGAGCAGCTTGCATTTTAATGGTTGATCACAAATCCCCACAGGAGACTGCAATAAAAATGATTTTGTGGCATCAGGTGCCACAAGGTATTAAGACACCCAGGAAAAAAAAGTAGCCCAGTTCATTATCTCAGTGACAGGTTGTTGACACAGAAAAGCAGTATTTGATACCAGAGACTCAGATAATGAAGAGTCAGAAGCCAGCTCAGGAGATCACCAATGTCTACCTCCTAGGCTAGGGCAGGAACAAGTACTGCAGGATCATCCTAAGTGTATTTTAAATATCTCAAATGGCAAAGATTTCACAGTCTTTCTAGTCAAACATAAAATTGGTGATATAATTTCTTTCTAATTGGTGTTCCATTATTATTCTTTGAGCTGCATCCTTCCTGAAGTGTATACCTCCTCTTACTTTGATTAAAACTGTCCATGTTTTCATGAGCTGTTTTCCTATGTCTCAGTGACTTTCCGAGGTCGTAAATCTGACAGCATCAATAATTTTGAATATCCTGCTTTTCCAATACATTCAGGATAGGAATCACTCCCGATTCCAGCTTTTTACAGATTTCTGACACGCTAATGAAAAGCTACAGAGCAGAGAGGGTACAGAGCAGAGAGGGTACAGTGCAGGACAGTTTGAGAGAACAGCACTTCCAGACTCCTTGCAACACCCCTCGAGTTTTATGTATCCACAGCAGGTTGACTGATCTACTCTTCATCCCTACACATCCCTGCTCCTTTGTGTTCCTGTATGTGGTGATGAAAACCAGTGCAGAGGGTGTGCAGAGCCCCAAAACATCAGAGCCCATCGAAGAGGCCACTCAGCAGAGCAGTCTGTTGGGGCATGTTCGACAGAGTGGCAGCCACTTGGGTGGGACACTGCAAAAACAGAGAGGGCAGAGAGCAGAGGAGGGGAAGAGGGGTCACCACACCACCCCAGCACCACCATCACCCCCTGCCACTGCTTTGCCAGACTCCTCTGTCAGCAGCACCAACCCCAAATTTCTCACCTTTGCCCCTTAAAGGCCTTTTGTGGCCTCCTTTCCTGCAGTTCAAGTGCCTCCATTTACCAAAGCACAACACTCTCTATGATAAGGTGTTTTTTCCACATTGCACCATGCAGCAAAGGAGCCTCTCTGTTCAAACACTACGACATCACCTTCAAGGTCATCCTATAAATTCCTTCCTAAAATTATTTGTCACAAGCTCTGTGGAAAATGCAGTGACAATGAGACTGATAGCATGCATTAAATACACTGCCAAGCACGGATCTCTGCTCTGACCCTCGGCTTTGAGCACGGCTGACCTGTGAGGAGCATCTCTGTTGTGTTGTATCTCACATTGGGCTGGGTTGCTGGTACATGGGCCACCTTTTTCTTTTACCTTTGCACAGTGGGCACCCCAGTACAAAACTGGAGCCCTGAGCTGAGACAGTTAATAAGCAAGTAGGTTATGGCAAAATACAGAATGAGTTTCAGTCCTTTTAATGTTAGAACAGTCTCGAAGGTTTGTTAATACAATTTCAGTATTATTCTTTATGAAGCAATCCTCTTTAACCAAGATGACCAGACTTTTCCCCTCTCTAATTTTAATGTGGTTTTATAAAATGGACAAATTTGGCATGTCATCTGGAAACATTAACCAGGGAGGTTAAGAGGTGAGGCTCTTGGGTTTAAAGCATCCATTTAGTAGATAGATAAATGAATTGACTAAGTGCTACCCCATTTGTCATAGGGCTATTACACCTGATTTTTTTTCTGGGCTAGTTATAAGCTATTAGTTAATGGGGTAGAATTAGATTTTTACAGAACTCAGTGCCGATAATTTTCTTGGAAAACATTTTGAAGAGCCTGCCTGTCCAGAATATGAGATGTGATGTTCCACTGCTGTCTGATGGATTGGTCCTCAAACAGCAGGACTGCAGCTGCAAGTGGTAGCCTGTGGCTCCTCCATTAGAGCTTCTGCACTAGCAGAGGAGAGCTGTAATAAAGAGAAATGACATGTTAATGTGGAAGTAAGTTCAAAGCCCTCAGATCTGAGCATCATGGGACATTAAGGAAATTTAACACTTGATCTAGAGCAGGGCTGCTTGGCCTGGGGAGCCTCAGGCCCAAAGTCATCACATCTTAAAATTCTGGGTGTAGACTGTTTAACTTGGGCTCATCTGTCCTCTTGAGATGAATTCAAATACAGAATAATATCAAGGTAACTTCCTCACAACAGAATCTCAGAGCAATGGAGAGTCAACTCAAACAATATAAATACTAGGTAATGTAAAACCTGGCTGGATAAAACAGTCTCCACTGAATATAACAAAATTATCCTGCACCAGTGGGGGTAGAAGTAGGGGCAGATTTGCCATTTCACCTATATTTTCCATTAATATTTTCCTCTGAAAAACTCCCTGCCTTTCCCATATTCTAACATCTCAGTCAGGCTGAGGAAGGTTCAGAGAGAAAGCTCTGGGACATTCCAGGGTAATGAAGTATATAATCTCCAGGACACCCATATCTGAAGTTGGTTGAGACACTTCAGACAGAAATAGGTCCCATCCAAACAGAGAGTAAAGAGAACAGAGGATATTTAGAGGATATTTTCTAGTGGATAGTTGACAGGATTCTACAAAATCAGTACCAAGGCATCAGAGACAAGCTTTTTCTTTTCTTTTCTTTTCTTTTCTTTTCTTTTCTTTTCTTTTCTTTTCTTTTCTTTTCTTTTCTTTTCTTTTCTTTTCTTTTCTTTTCTTTTCTTTTCTTTTCTTTTCTTTTCTTTTCTTTTCTTTTCTTTTCTTTTCTTTTCTTTTCTTCCCTAGCAATGTGGCTGAAGGATGCATAAAACACAGAAGGGCTCTGCATAAAGTGAGGTGCAATTCCCTGTAACACTCAGCAGGGCTTATTTGCCTCAACAGGAGGTTTAGAAGAGGGCGGTTTTATTACTTCAGTACATATCTCCTTTGATGCTCTCTTTTTTTATCAAGCAACAGTGATCTTCTCTTTCCACAATATATCCTTGACCTTACATATATTCATTCCCAAACTCTTTGTATCATTCTGATCTGCTCTTTATTCCTCCCTTGTTATACTTTCCTTAGCAAACAGAGTCTCATGGTGCTCTCTGTGGCCAGGAGGAACTCCCTCAGCACAACCCCAAATCTCACTTACTGTTCTCTGTTAAAGGAAGCCCAAATGCCTGAACAAAAGCTGGCAGTGTGTAGGCCTACGGTGCTGCTCTCATGTTCACTTTTAGCCCCCAGCCATGCTGTGCTCAGGTTTTTTTCTCTGCCTTGAAAACCATTTGGGAGAATCTTGGCCATTTTTCTCTAGGTCTGTGTCTCAGGCAGCTGAGAGGATTGGGTGCTCCGATTGGTACCCCTGTGTTTTATGAACAAAATGTTAATATTGTGAATAGCAAGCTGCTTTAGCACCACAGCTTGACAAGTTCAGTCATGCAGGATGGAAAGTGGACTTGTAGTTGAGGTCCAACATAGCCTGTGAATGCCTCACCAGGGAAGCTGCGATGGTAGGCACCCACCTTCCTAGCAGGTGCTCATTTCTTTCACGTGGAGCTAGTGTTGGAGGTCAGGGCTCTTTATTGGAACATGATGTGACTGCATCACTTCTGTTACAGTACAAAGAACAGAGTCATCCCAGTGACACTGAGAATGGGCCTTTCAGTGAGGTGAATAAATAACAGACTCTCTCACTGGAAACCTATAATGGTGTCAGTACAAATCAGGGGATAACAAGAAAGAGGTGCTCCCAGCTACCATACCAGATGTATTCTCTCTCTAGATTTTGTCTTGGAAAGCCCTCACCCCTTTTTGGGGGGTGTCCTGCAAAATGCAAGTGTTCAGTTTTGAAGCTGATGCTCATCAAGTCATGGAAATATTGGCTGAAAGTCCCCTCTGCAGTTCTCCTAGTGCAAATGTCTTCCCTAAAGTCTGACCTGGCTCTCCCAAGCAGCAAACCTTGTGGTATAAGGATACCACCCCTTGTATTGTCCACTGCTCCTGAAAAGTATCTGCTGTTTGTATCTCTCTGCTGGGTGGTTGTGGCCACCTCCAGCTCACCTCTCCCCAGCCTAGGCAAGCCCAGCTCCTTCCAGCCCTCTGAGGGGGTACATCCTGCAGCCTCCTGAACACACAGCAGCTCCACTGGACCCTGCCAGTTTCCCCACATCCCCCTTGACCTGGGAAGGGAAACCAAGCCTGGACACAACCCAGGTACAGCCTCCCCACCACCAAGCAGTCTGGAATAAGTAACTTTTGTGAGGGCTGGCTGTCCTGCTCCCCAGGAAAACACGCAGTCTTTCTGAGGGAAGAGCTGCTGTCAAAGGCACTCATGGGTTCTTTTTATCCATGAAGTTATCCAGTTGCTTTTTGAACCTCTGTAAAGGTTTAAAGCTAAAATCTCCTCCAGCAAGGAGTTTTACTGATTTCTTGCACAGTGTGTGAAGGACCACTTCTTCTGGCTTGTGGAGAGCTTACTAATTGCAAATTTCATTTCTTGTTCTCATACAAGAAAGCACAATGAACCATTTATTATCTCCCTGCCCTTCCTGATTTTATAGATCTCTATAGAAGTGATAAGAAATGAAGACAAAAATATATGAGGAAGACAAATGCTCTATTCTGCTTTTCTCTCCCTTTATTTCCTGAAACATGTGACTCATCACACTTTATTTGAGCATCAGCTTTGGAGATTGTCTCCCATTGTTTCCTTCTCCTTTGTCTTTATTACACTCTACTGGTGATCACCGACTAGGAGTAACTGAGGCCGTAAACAACTCTTTTCCTTCTCATTTACCTGTGTTGTTCTGGCAATTGCCTAATGGTAAACAGATGACTTACTGACACAGTTTAGACCACAATGTTAACAAGTTTAATTCCTTGCCTTTGAAGGACAGGCTAACACAATTTTCCTCGGCATTCCTCCAGGCCATAGAGCCAAGAACAGCCACAGGCAGAGATGCTCTCAAGACCCTCAGCTGCATTATCATCTGAATTTCATTAGGATTCTGAATAGTGCCGCTGATGAAGTTGACTGGGAAAAAAAAAGCAACTTAAACTGTTAAAGAGCTGCAAAAAAGAGCTGTAATTCCTTCTGAGAAATTGTTTTAGCTTCTTGCTCTGCTAATCTGGTGCTCGTGTTTATGAGGACAGTCAGTATGCATCCTCAAGCAACAATTTTAACGTCTGCTCAACATATGCTGTTTACATGATTTCAAAGTCACTAATCTTGCAGGCAGTTTGATATTCAGCAAAGAACAAGGCCTGAAGGGAAGGAGATAGCCTGCAGGTTAGGACCAACGAGCTGAACCCTACAGAAACTAACCCCAGTGTCCAGAAGAGGTTTGCTAGAGCGAGAGGTTCAGGTAGGGGCTGAAGGAGGGGTACGTTTCTAAGCCGCTCCTCTGAATCTGACACAGGCAAGAAGCCTCCAAGTCCTCAAAATGTTCTGCTCATCCAAGGCTTGCTGGAAAATAAGCTGGCATCTCCACGGAGTGGGAAAACTGATGTGGAATATAGCTGGTGATGTCCTGCTATGCCCAAACAAGGGGCTCCCACTCTTCACTCTGTTGACTCAATTATTCTGAGTCTATCACCAAGGGAGGACAGTGTGTGTCCTGTGAGCAGGAGAGGATGATGTAGGAAGAACAAACAGCCTCTTTATGGGAACGGGAATTATCAGGAAGGCTGGCAGTAAGCCTTGCCAGGGACTTTCCCCGTGCTTGTCGGCCATCCAAATCAAAGTGAGCTGCTTATTCTGGGGCCATGAGGTTAAACGCGGTCTCTGTTTAACACGCAGGTGTGCTGACAGGGAAGCAGTGCGGACTGTGAGGTTTTTTTGTGCTTCAGAGCCACCCCGTATGGAGGAAAGTTCCTAGGGCTGCATGCAGAGACACGGTCCTGCAACAGGGAAGAGGCTGAAGGAGACACAAGGCAGCAGCCAGAATCCTTGATGTGATCCTTTGGATTGACTGAGTGCAAGTTGCTGTTCGGATGATGCTTAGCCTACGGTTTAGAAAACAGAATTTCTTGCGCAAAAGATCGTAATTCTTAAGGCGAGCTGGATCTTGGTTTTTCCTCTCCAATGCCTCGGTGGTAGCTCTTCTTCTAAAATTGTTGAAGGGCACCACCTTGTGGGTGCTCGGAGGTGAGGAGACTTTTCCATCTTTATTCCATGTGCGGACCCTGCAGGGGTACATTTGAACAGCGAGGCATGCAAAGGGTAATTCATTCTCAAGCTGCTTCTCAAAGACCGGGCACTCATCAAGAAGTGTTTTTCTGCTTGTTTGCAGCCAGCTGACAGAAACAGATTTTAGTGCTTAGCAGTTGATTTTCGGAGCTAAATTGATTTTGCCTTTGCTAGAGGTTGTATTGGAAAACTGTAAACAGATAAAATAATTGACACTTTCCAATTGTAGAGAAAGTGCAGAGGAAAAACACTGAAATACGCATCAAAGATCAGCTGCCCAGGATGCCACTTCTTACCTTTTTCCAAGACGTGAAATCCATGTGTCAGCTGGTCCATGCATCACACAATTCCCTAAACTCCTGAAAGTAAGGTATAGTGGGAGAATTTACCATATGTACTCTTGAGTTTGCCTGTAGGGATTACCCTGGCAATGACAGACAGCACATGTCCTAAACTGCAGCTTCTGGGAAGCATCAGACATATGTTTTTGAATAGAACAGCCTGTGTACAACGACTCCAAGACTTTCCAGAAAGAACTGGCTGCATGTTGTATATTTTATAGAGCACTAGGATTCACGTTATCATGGGTATGCAGCAACCCAGGATGCTAAACAGCAGCTATGGGACAGTGTGAATGCGCATGTAGGAAGTACCAGGCTTTTTGGTCAAGTGGGATTATCATGTATAAATCCAAGAAGCCCCATGAAATTTGCTCAGACAAGATTTTGCAGAGTGAATAGGATGATGTCCTAAAAAATTGGATATATTGTAGCCTAAACTACATCAAGAAAATGGAACAGAATCTTAAGCAGAATATAGACAGGTGAGCAGACACATTCATACACTTCTATTGTCCCTAGGGAAAAACTCAATAAAAACATAAATAAACACAAATGGTTAAACTGCAAATTAAATTTGTCAAGCCTGCTCCTCAAGCTCAGCTTCAATTTTGGAAAGAGCATTTTCCTTTCACAGTGTTGCCCCCCAGCCATGTGCCCACCCATTTTTTTTCTGGGCAAAGTTACAAGGGCTGGATGTAAGGTTGTGCCAGAGATGTGCTGAGATACCATGAGCAGAACAACATGGTCAAAGCAATGTGGTCTACAAAGTGAGGAGAGTGCCAAGAAAAGGGATGAGGAAAGCTTGCCAGGGAATTAGAGAGGTTTCTGAGGGCAGGCATTAGGAGAGGAGTGGGAAGGCACCAGGCCAGTCACAGCAAGGCTCTGCAAGGGGCAGTCTCCTGTGTGTTCCTGATAACCCGAGGCATCCTCCAGGATAACCCCACCTTGGGTGTTGCATGAGCACAGAGTGAATGACAGTCCTGTCCCCAAAGCACCTACTGCCTGACAATAGCCCGGGATGTGCTGAGAGGAAAGCGTGTGCTGTGAGAGCAGGTGGGTGATGTGAGAGGCAGCAACGCCAGCACATCAGAAGCCAGCACTCTGTGAGTGCTTTTCCCAGCTATGACAGGGAAATACAATTTAAAGCAGGGGTCTGGAAGAGGAAGATGAGCCAGTCTTAGAGACAGTGATGGGGATTTCCTCTTCACTGCCCAGAACATGCATGTGTGGAAGAAAAGATGAAGATGCTTACTTGGAAATTCAGAAAACTGATGACAGCAGTGACCTCCAGGATAAATCAGAGAGTGCTATCAATATCCAGCTATTGAAGAGCAATGGTAAGAAGAAAGGAAATTTACAGGCTGATGAGATCAGCAGTGAATGTTTGCAAAAGGGATTAAAGGAAGTGAGGGAGCCCCTCTAGTGGGAGAATCCAAGAAAGGCAATCTCAGCCATTAGCTGGGAAAATGATCCTAATGTAGCATCCAGGATGGTCACAAATGTGAATCAAGATTTTCCAAAAATGCACAGCGTATATAAATAATAATTTATATTATGTAAGGCAAAACTCCCTTGAAACTGAAGAAAATATCCAACAGTTTCTGCCCAGCTGATTACAAGAAAAGCTTTACCTGACTTGATATCTGGTGAAGGACCCAAGCCTGAGCATGTGAGCAGAACAGCCCTATGATGCACACAAATTTTAAGTAATGTAGAAACAGTAGCATATTTCATAGTCTTTTAGCCTGGACTCCAGAACTGCCTGTTTATTCACCTAGACAGATGCTAGGGAAGGTCACATGTCGCCCTGCTTCTGCATGCTTTAAACTTGCATTCTGATAATTTAACTAAGCCTTCTGATATTTATAGAACTCGGAGAGAGTTCTCACAGTTTTCATGTAAGCAAGAAGACGTTTTTGCATTCTTCTGCTCCAGGAGGAGTTTTTGAGTGATGGTGATGTTCACCAACCCAACTGAAGGGGTGATCATCTCTGACCAATAATTGGTCACTTATGTACAGTGTATATATGGAGTCAGATTTTGAAATAAAGAAGACATTCCCTGCTGACTTCGATCCTGTCCTGCCTCATCTTTTCCTGGCATCTGCGACATATGGTGACGATATTGCAACAGTCACAGAGACACTAAAATGCTCAAATATTTGTCCCACCTCTTGTGTCAATCTGAGGTAGCCAGAAAGACTTGCAGCATGTCAAAAAACATAACACAATGAGAAGGGAAAAACACTGTCTGCCTCTATTATGTGGGGAGTATCACAAACTCTGTGTCCACCTCAGTTTCCAATTTGTAATGTAGGGTGAAGAGTAGTTCTCCATTCTTATAAAAAGTCACATGTCAAAAATCATGAAAGCTCTGAAATGCCAACATACTCAGGAGAGGGAACCAGCTTAGTGTCTGGGCCTGATGTATAGTGGCACCAGCTTTTTACAGCTTGCACATTCTGTTTTAGCACTGAGCTGCCAAACAGGACAGCAGACCAGCAGGGCTGTGTTGGGAGAGGACAGCTCCAGCTGCAGAGCAGGCTTGGTTATGACAGCCACCTTCTGCTCCAGCAGCCATGGCTGTCAGGAGGACAATGCCTCTGCCTGATGAAGAGGATGAGGAAGATAACATCCATTAGACACCTGTAGTAGTTTAACACTTGGATTTTATTGTGCAGCAACACATTCAATATTTCCACCTACTTATGTAGTGTTTTAGGGCTATGTTTGACAGGCTTTAATGTAAACATGGTATTGCTGGCACACCGACAGCTATTTTTTGGCATTGCTTTTACAGAGTCTTTACATAGAATGAGTTGATGTGTGACTCATGTAAATTCAGATTTTTTTTTTTTACTTTGAGCAGATGTGGCCCCTCAGTGTGAGCCGAAGAACAGTTGGAGTGTTGCTGGGATTTATTTACAAACCTCCAAGCCAGCAGTTTCAAATTTGGGTTAAAGTTAGATGCCTGTTTCCATGACAGATGGTCTCATTTTGAGAAGGAGTGAGTCTTGACAACTGGGGCTGGCTGGGAGAGTGAATTTCTGTTTCATAAAGATGATTCTATTTTCAGGATATTTTCAGATCCCAGATCAAGATTTAAATCTCTGAATTCAAATATTGTTTAGGAATGAACAACATTTCATCTTGCCAGCATCAAGGCTCCTGCTGATCCCTAGCTGCTGCCAGGATTTATCCAGGCTGCTGGAAAAACGAGGAGTCCTGGCTCTGTTGTCACCTGCCTGACAGAGCTGTGGGGTGTCAGGAGTGGAGGCTGACTGGGAACATTTCTCAGGGGGTTGTGCACTTCCCAAGTGTTCTGGTGTTCAGGGAACAAGCTTGAGCCCATGGACTATCCCTGTGACTTGGCACAGCAGGGTTGTGGTAGGGGGTCTCTGGGCTCCACAGCAGCCATGGAGGTAAAAGGACCAGAGAGAGGTTGTCATAGAAACCCTGATTGTTCTTTAGCCCTGACAGGCTCAGATCTCATCAGAGGTTTTTCTGGAGCAACTCAGAGCAGAAGAATTTCCACAAAAATATTCTAGTCCTTCCGCTGAAGACTCCAGTTGCATTGAACAAGCAGTGCCTGCTGCTGATCCAGCCTTCAGGAGATGAGGTGTGGGCACAGCACAGTGCCACCCTCCCCTCCTGAAGTGACAGCTCTGACAGGGGAGAGGAGTCCCCACTCTTGTCACACAGGGTGGCTGCTGAAGTGTGTGAAATCACATGACGTGTTGTGGCGATGTTGTCACCGTATGTTGCAGATGCACGAAAGAATCAGGCAGGACAGGGCGAGGTCAGGCATGAAAGTGTTCTCTCTTTATTTCAAATTTCTGACTCCATTTATATACACTGTACATAAGTGGCCAATTATTGGCCAGAGAGATGATCACCCCATCAATCGGGTTGGTGAACATCCCCATCACTCAAATGCTCCTCCTGGAGCAGAAGAATGCAAACATTCTCTTGTTTACTTGAAAAAGTATGGGAACTCTCTCTGAGTTCTATAAACATCAGAAGACTTAGCAAAAATATCAGAATGCAAGTCTAAAACATGCAGAAGCAGGGCAACAAGGTGACTTACATTGGTACTAAGGAGCTCCAGGTTATTTTCCCTGGCCTCCAGCTAGTTTTGTGGAAAGGTAAGGAGCTTCCCTAGCTCCTTCCAGCAGCTGTGTGCAAGTGTCTCGTGTCCTTATCCCATCTCAAATGGCACAAGATGTTACATTTCTGGGCAGCAGCTTCCTGTGAATAGTCTATCATTGTCAACATCACTGCCAGGCAAAGCAAAGGAAGGGCACCTCCTGTATCTGGTGAATTTCACCATGATTCTTGTCAGGGAAAGCAGCATCACTCCAGTCTAACTCCCGGTCCCCAGAGCCTGGATTTTATTCACTGACCAGAGCTTGATGCAGAAAATAAAGCCTGTGAACACGAAGAAGAGGGGAGAAACTGCATTCAGTGTGCTACACACAAGACAAGTGTGGCATGTGCTGCTGAGCAGAGGAGAGCTTGCAGTCCCAGAGCATGGATATAGGCCATGGCCCTTCATTAGCCTGCATTATTATTAGGGTGGCACCCAGAGGAATTTTGCTGCCAGTGGTGTAGCTCTTCTTCTTCAAATTATCTCATATGCCATTAAGAAGAGGGCCAGACTGACTTTTTTGTTTGATTTCAGTACCTTGCTGGTGACATCTTGAAGAAATGTTTGCAAAGGCAGTCTGACATGTCACCCAGAAAGCTGCCTGTAAACATGAGTTTGTGCAGACTTTGTGTTACAGAAGGAAAGAGCTTCTGTTTCTTAAGTTTTCACCTAAAGAAAACAAAAACAATAAAACAAAACCAAAACCAGCCAAAAGAAAACCAGCTGACACATGTATTAAAAATTTAAGCCATTTAAGCCATTCTTCTAAATTTCAGTGATCTGAAAGTTCAGCTGATTTCTTTCTGCCTTTCACTTTTGTTTGTAGTAAAAGTTCTTTCCTCATCACCAGTTATCAACTCTATCAAAAAGGGCCAGTTTTGTTCATGATGGGCAGAAGACTCTTTTTAAACAAGATATAGGACTCATTAACTTAAATCCTGCATTATGCTGAGGCAGTCCAACATCCTTTGGAGCATTACTAATGAATATTTCATTCTCTTTAATTAGTCACAAATAGAATTTATTTTTCTGTACTGAATCAACCAAATACATGAGCCAGAGGCTCCAGCCAGCAAAAGGGTGACTTTGTGAAGATCTTTAATTCTCCTTTGGTATTCAATTCAGCAGCTGTTATCTGGGATGTCATTAAGGGCTCTTAGGCACTAGCAGCTGTTTCAGGGTTTCTGGTATTGATAATATTTATATGGTCACACATCTCAGGGGTGTCCAGGATGCTGTTTCTCTGGGGGCTGATGGAGGAGCACTGAGGGCAGCTCTGCCACAGGAAGCTCACACTCCAAGCAAACACTGTACCTCAATGGACTTAATGGGAATCTAAAAGTGCTCAAAGCACTTGTGAGGCACCAAAATGCTCCTCCTTTAAGCAGTCTTATGGAATTTCCTGCTTTCATTTTGCTAGTAATCCTTCTGTTCTTGAGTAAATTCTCAATGGTCGACTTCACATATACATTAAACCATAAAGGTGGAGGAAAATGGTGATAGTAGAAGCAATTTGTCACTGTCTGAGTCATCACAAGTGCCCTGTTCAGGGAATCCACTCTTCCAGTACAATTCTTTGAACAAAGCATTAGTGATAAGTAACTCCAGAGGAAACTTACTTGGACAAATCCAATTTTCAGGTAGTTCTGAAAAGCTTATTGTTGATCAGACTGTGCACTTCTCCAAGATAAAAAATCCTTTGCAGATAAAACCACTGGAAAGTGTGGAGAACAGTGGTGAGTGGTTATCTTTGGCTCCAGATGAAGTATTTTGTCTGTGAGACAATAAAATGCAGGGTGTAGGAACTGGCACTTTTGATGACTGAATTAACTTTGAAATCTCTCTCAGTCTCTGAGACCTCAGAAGGTACTGCAAAGACCTTCCTGACAAATAATTTTGTAATTACACTGGGGCTGAAGATTGTTTTCGGTGAAGTCCAGCAGTTAATTACGGGCTCATAAGCTGGAGTCTATGGGGTTTTACAGAGCTGTACAGAGCCTGGATTTTTCTTTTGTAGTGGATTCAATAAAAACAATTTAAAAAAATGTTCATGCCTTTTTGGACCATGACTTTTGCTGACAGATGCAATGAAACTGATACATCCTGCAGAGCAGCTCAGTCTCATGGCATTGACATTTCCCCCACAAAAATACCCAGAAGTTAACTTTCTGAGCAACTCTTCTTTGCAATAGCAATACAGCACAAAAGCAACTGTGAAGGTTTAGACAAATTTGTCATCATTTTGTTAGGAATGGCACAGCAGTAGTTTTTTATTTATTTGCCTATCTACATGGTGGTAGGACCTTGGATTTGCAGTTTTGGTGTAGTGTCAGCTCCTGCATATGCATAGAACAAAGATCTTAATTTACAGAAAAAAAATAGAAACTTACTTTGGAGACTGTCAAACATTTAGCCTCGCTGATATCGTGTAGCACTGAATTCCGCAGGTTAATTATGGCTGGTGTAAAAAAGCATTGCTTTTTGTCAGTATTGGAAACAAAATGTATTCATGCCTTCCTGAATGCTTTCTCAGCAGTTGACAGCCTTGACATTTACACAGGGGTGTGGTGAAACAGGGCACCGACACCCGTAACCATCACGAGGAAGGAAAGCATCCAATGATATAAAACCCTTTCTCAGTCTCTGCCTTTCCCTGGAAAAACAGCATCTGGCTCAATGTATCTGTAGGCACAGACTGTCTGCAAGGGCTTTTTTCGTTCTTTAAACAGAACTCAGCTGACAGGTTACTTTCTGGAAGAGGCGTGGTAATCTGTCTATTTATGTACTACCTTTGAGAGATGTAGTCTCAAATTAGGATAGGAATTGGGTACTGAAACAAATGTGTTTACAGAAATGGGAGACACTGGGATTCTTGGCGTGGAGGCTCTGTGTAATCAGGTCTCAAAAGCATTTTCAAAAAATGGAATAAAAAGAGCCTTTTTGTTTTTATAGCTGATTAAACTGAGCTGACGTCTCATCCTCCAGACATGAACATACTGCTTGATCTAACCCACATTTGAAGATGTGCATGACGTTCAGTGAGAGTTGGAAACATCATTATCCTTCCTTTGGAGTTAGCCCAGTGTTTACTGAGTGCCTGCCTTTGGAAATGGGCCATCCCTCTCTGGGAGCTGACAGAGGAAAAGCATTTGATTCATGATCAGGATTCTGCCCCAACCAGCCTGCAGCACCTGACAGTCTTTAGGCTCTGTCAATCCCACTGGCTCTCACATGAACTTCCCTGAAAATGGGGAGCTTAATAAGCCAAGCAGTTTATTTGGGCACTCAATTTCAGATCCATGAGAGCCCTGTTCAGAACACAGGATGGCATTGGTTGCACCTCATTGCTCCAACGTTTTCTCCAGTGCTCTGGTAAAGTTCACTCCTCAGTTCTGCCACCTCCTCTGGGTCCTGCTCCTGACCCATCTCGTGGCCCAGCTCACTCTCTGTCCTAAGCCCAGTCGAACTTGAGACCTCAGCACCCAGCCTCTCGCTCGTTCAGACTCTGAAATGAGGGGTGGCTGAGGCTTAGGAGGAAGATGGCTCTTGGAAAGACTCAATATCCTTACATCCCTAATCTGAAGGTAAGGGAGATTGTACCTCAGAGTCAGGGGTCACAGCTGGTATTGTGCCACAGATCTCTGCCACTCAGGTCACACAGTGACAACCAGACAGCTGTGGCATGCCTTTGTAGCTGGCCAGTGCTGTGCAGTGGCACCCACTGGGGTTATGTGTGCCAAAAGAGATGAGAGTGGCTTCAAAAAAAGCAATCAGCTTTTACCTGGGGTAGAGATAGGCACCTGCCAGGCATTCTATAAATTAAGCTGTCTCTATAAATTATCCTGTGACACTGGAGACGCTGAAGATTCTGTTTGAAGATCCATCTTTAGTCTTACACTTCCCTGCTTTCACAGCTGTGGAGATGCTCTCACATTAGCAGCAGGCTCTGTTTTGCCATAAGCAGGGCAGCTCATTGTCTGGCATTGCTGTGACCATGCTGCTGCTGCACTGACTGCTCTTGGTGGCCAACACACTGTCATGTTGCTTCTAAAAGGTTTGCTACCTGTCAACACCCAGATATGCTGGAAATGTTTCCTGTATCAAGGGCTCTGGCTCTACCCTGAGTTTAAAAGTGGACAAAGGAAGAGAAGGAGGCACACTCAGATGTGTGCAGGCTGTTTGGAGCTTGTTGCTGCAGAGCTCCAGACTAACTGCACTTGGGAAGTAAGGCTCTGGAGGGAACTGGGACACAACAGGCCAAGCCCTTCACAGGTGGGATAAACAAGAACCTGCAGGAAAACACTGTATTTCCCTGGCTTTCCCAACCTTTGTAAGTGCTCCAGGTCTTGGTATAATGTCCAGATGAGCCATCTGGGTGTAGCAATATAAGCAGGACACATATCTGCATTACAGCAGTGGTCAACCAGAATGGACATCACCTGAAAATCCCCCATTTGTCTCCAGATGAGTCCCTCTTACATGTATCACATGTGTCTGTTGCATGTGAGATAGTCATCTTTACTTCCAAAGTTCTGCAGGTAAATAACCATTTTGTGTTTGATTTGTTTTGCATGCAGCACATCAGCTGGTCCCATTACAAGTAATTTAAAGTCTTTCCAAAGTGGTTGGAAAAGACACTGCTTATTTTCATTTCCTGCCTCTAGCAATGTAATAAAAGATTGTCTCATTCGCTGTTTGAATTCTGCAGGCAGAAATATTCTGCGACCCAGGACAGGTCAGACTGTAGATTTTTCCACCATCCCAAAGCCTCATTTAGTCAGCTGGATGAATTGGAGCTGGTCAGCGTGTAGCAGGGCATAAAAGAAACCCTTCATGCTCTGTAAAAGGAGCTTTGAGGTGCAGTTAGGCTCTGCACGAGGGCACTAATTCGTCACACAGCGTGTCCCCAAGCTGCACTGCACAGCCTGGGCTGGAGGTGGAAAGCAGGACAAAGCGAGCATTTCCTAGAGCCTCACTGTGGCTGAAGGGTTATCATCCATCCCCAACAGATAAGTATTCCTTTCCCAAGGAAAGGAAAAACCAGCAGACATGATCCTGAAAAACAGCGTGCCTCTGAAGAAAGACACCCTCTTGCTTTGTGCTCAGGCATCTGATATCTGGCAATTGATTTACTTCTTTGTATGTCCTGGCTGGATCACCCTGTGCTCCTCCTGTACAAAGGGCACAGAAGAATTGAAACCAGTTTTGCCTGGAAACAGATGCTAATTAACATCACTGGAGAAGGGCAGAAAGGGAACAAGAAACATTTCATTGGAGTTGTTGACACAGGTAGAATGTTGGAGATGGTCCCAATCTTTCCCAAAGCATTTTGTTCTTCTGTTTCCCAAGTAGCTTCTTCCTTGAAGTTTTCCTCTGTGTGTGCAGGCAAAAACGTGGTGGAAAGAGCTGAGCTGAGCTCACATGGATCTCCTGTCTACTGGAGTTTGTGGCAAGGCTGCTCTTCCCTTAAAGGAGAGAAATGTCTTGCTCCCACCAGGCAGTGAAATGAAAAATGCAAAAGCCCCACTTCCAATTTATTCCCAATCCCAGTGACCAAAAGCTATTATTGGTTTTGTCTTTTTCCAGAAGGTCTCTTCACTCACTCTTGTCTCCATAGTTCTTCTCATTGCTCCCTGTAACTTTGTACAGAGGAGCAGGAGGAAGAAATGATGGGGAAAGGTTCTAAGCCTAAGCCCCACTCTCAGCATGCAGTACACAAAGCCTTTCTGCTTTGGCTTATTCCAGAAACAGGATCTAGTGGAACCCTCCATCCCTGCAGCACAGTTTGGCCATTGCTGGTAACAGGCTGCAGGTTCTGTCCTGAATTTGCAAAGGCTCAGGACCGAGGCCTGCCAAACTTGCTTTGCCTGGACTACTGTAGAGCACCTGCTGCCTTGTTTCAGTTTGGTTTAGCTGTAGGAACACCTTCCTCCTTCTAGGTGTCTACAGCTGATTTGGTTTGCTTTCACTAGCACTGCATGTAAAACCATAGTTTTATACCAGCTCTTCTGTGCACTATGAGGTGTTCACAACTCCAATTTCATACGCTGGAGCTAACAGAGGTCATCATGGGCTTGGTGTGACAGCAGAGGTCCTGCAAAGTGGAAGCACAGGGTGCAGTGCAGGGGGCTGCAGGCCCAGTGGGATGGTAAGAGACAGGGCATAGGCCTGACCCTGGAGCATCCACAGCTACAAACCACTCACCTACGGACAGCTAAATAGAGCTGGACGAGAACGGTGTCAGGGGTAGAAAAGAGGACAAATAAAAAATACCTTACATGTATATGATCGACATCTATTGTGAATGTGGAAATGCAGTTGCAATCCAATGAAGAAAAAAGCAGATGTAAAAGTATGTAACAAATCATTAAACTGACCCCCAGGAGAATCCAGAGTGAGGAAGAAGAAACCGTCACCATCAACCTCACATTCCTCCCACAGAACAACTCCAGATGCTGATGATTTCCTGTAACACCACCATCAGAATGAAACCACCAACCTTAGGATTTAGATGAGTGCAGGCAGGTGGAACATAACAACAGGACTAGGGATGGAAGATAAGAAATGTGCATAAGGCTTCTAATTATTTTTTAATTATTATTATTGCCATTGATTTTTTTTCTGATAGGAGTATTATTTATTTTTCTGTAATAATTTGACCTGGAATAATAATGTAATATATGTAAGGTATGTAAGGTATGTTTCCCTTTTGCCCAGAAACAATATTTTGAGCATAACACTGTAAGAAGGTTTCTGAATAGTTCAGAAACATTCTGTGTTTCTCACAGGTTCAAAATAACCAAAGACTTTATAAGCTGAAATCACCATCAGTGTGAAAAATACATCTGCCCAGGAGAGATCTAAAGAGCTTCTCAGCCTCAGGTGAAAAGCTAAACAGTGTTTTGGGTAAAATCAGCTTTTGTTTTTCAGTTTTTCCCTTCAAACCTGTTCCTGCTCTCTTAGATTCTCTCTCTATGAATCAAAACTGTCTCTATTACTCTTCTAGATGACACTTTGTGAAAGAGGAAAGCCACAATAAACATCTTGTGAATTAGGAGACATTATTTTTAGCCACAAATCAAAATTGAAAGAAATAAATAGAAACTTCCAACTCCTAGTCTTCTTCTAGTTCCTCAATGAAGCTTTCCACATCAATGTCTTCCATTTCTAATTGTTCTCTGACGTTTTCTGGATATATTATGCTTACAATAAAATTCAGTAGCAATGCATTGCCATCAAACAGGTGCCCTTAGCACCAGCTTTTCTAAACTCCAGGAGAGAAAAAAGAAGAGACCATGGCCAAGAGCCACCAGAGCAGACAGACCTGTGCCATTTGGAACTATAAAGAGGTGAGCAAACCACATGAGGGACTCTCCTAGTTTTGGGCTGGGCTTCCTGGGCAGAAATACAGTGTAACTTGTAATTACAAGGTACCGTGTACTGGACATCCTGGACCTGTGGTGTAGAGGTGATTGGCCAGAATGCTTGTGGCCATTCCTGATTCTGGGATTTTGGCTTCCTTCTCAGTTGGAGATATTTGCAGAACATTTTTTCTTGACTTCTATGTGTCTCTGCACCAAGTCAACTCAAAGGACTACTGAAAACTAATCTGTATGACTAAGAGCATGGTCCAGATGCTGCTTGAACTCTGACAGGCTGGGTGCTGTGAGCACTTCCCTGGGGAGCCTTATCTTGACATCTGCAGCAGGTGAGGGTTACTTAATGCTTTAGAAGATGTGCAAGATGTAGACATAGTTTCGTGAATGGCTTTGGTTCTCTCTTTGGATGACTCCAAACAACATTAGGAGATCTGATCTTGATTTGCTGTATTTTCCCTTAAAGAGAAAGCCTGTTTTCCTACCAAAATGGTGAGATGCCATTTTATTGCAACCTGTTGATTTTTAAGGTGCACGGAAATCCTCTTTCCTAAAATAGAGCTTGGTATAAAGGAGTCTTAATTCATTTCTTTTCTGTGAATTTAATTTTGGCCAGTTCCTTCTGCCTCATCCAATAGGAACTTCCCCCTCAAGCCTATAGGCCTTGGTTCCCGGTGTTTTACCTGGGCATTGTGTAAATCTGATTGCCTAATCCCACTTCCTCCCATTGCTGCTGGCTCTGACCCGGGTCCCAAAGCAGGACATCTGAGAAATGCTTAGATCAGAGCTCCCCACCCTCCAGTGGGGTTTGGCCATTATCCTTTTGTTTATGCCCTCGCTGTGCAGCAGAGGCACTCCAGGTATTTCCTTGCTAAACAAAGGCAGCATTTAAACCCAGCAATCATTACTGCACACACTGTTAGACTCTTTTCTCTGCAGAGATTAATGCTGGCATCTTAAACATCACTAATGCCTTATAGACAATCCATTAACATCAGTGTCTCCTAAGTGGCCAGCCATACCATTATTTATAAAATAGGGATCCTTTCCTAGTGCTACTGCTATCAATCCCTTGATTTCCTGAGCATGGAATCTTGCCTGTTATCAGCTATGGAGTATTTTACACTGCTACATATATTTTACTATATAATGAGCTCTGTGTGTGTGAGTGACATGAATTTAAAAAAAAGCAGAATATTGCTATTCCACTTGCTGCAGTGTATGAGCTGATCTGGTTAGACATGAAACGCAGACAGAAATCCGCCTCACCTCTCAAGCTAATTTTAGTCTCTCCCTCTGTTCTCTGAGGCTGTGTGTGTATAAAATCACTGGCAGTCTGACAGCGTTTCAGTAACCTGTGCCACGCGCGGAGCGGGATGTACTCACCAGCCATCTGCTTGCATGGCACGGGTTAACTGATCCTGTGGGATTGTGCTTACCTAAACAAAACCACTGCAGTGAGGGGAAAAACAATGAATGGGTGGAGATGATCAGCCCATGCATTCCAGCTAGTGCAGTCCAGGCAGCAATGACAGCCTGAAGGTTGCAGCAGCATCGGGATCAGCATTCCAAGTGCACCAATCTTACAGTCTGGAGTGATTTTACGTGGAGCTGTTCTTTATTTGCTGAGCCATGGCCAGTAACCAGGCCAGCCTGCAGGATGATCAAAGCAGGCACTGCAAGTTCTTATCCTATATGTTCTACCAGGCTGTGAGAGATCACAAGCCTGTGTGGATGCTGGAAGACATGAGAACTATGGAGTATTTTTACTGGGAGGAAAATGCCAGCCTACGAACCTACTCACCTTCAGAAGCCCTTCTCTATGCAGTGGTGCATAATCACCTGCCTTATGCTCAGTATCTGCTGTCTCATTTTCCAGAGGAGGCTCTCAAGGTGCCTGGGGAACACTTCTGCTATTGCCCATCCTCTGCTCCTCACTTGGCTATGGCGGTCACATATGACAGGAGAGATATCTTGGGACTGATCATCAAAATTGCACACAAGCTACCCAGCTTGAACTCTTACATCAATAGGGCTGGCTGCTTTCATCTGGAAGATGGGAAAACACCCCTGCACCTTGCCTGTGAACTGCTGAGGTCAGAGACAGTCCTCATCCTCCTCGGGAATGGAGCATCTCCCAGGATAGAGGACAGTAAAGGGCTTACCCCGCTGGACGTCATCCTGGAGCAGATGTGGGACTCCAAAGTCAATGTCGCATCAAAGAAGCTCTGCCTCGACTACCTCTTGCTCTTCATGCCCAACCCACAGTTTAAGATGCGGAAAGTTTTGCAGGAGCATCCAGACCACTGGACAGCTTTGCTGGGAGAAGACAAATTCAACAGCCTGGTGGGGAACACACCTGCTTCTTTATATCTGCAAGCTATGCAAACTATTCTCCAGACTCTTCCCCCTTCCCACTTCCCTAAAAGCATCCAGGAACTACCTATACCTCAGGCACTAAAGCCCTTACCATCTTATGGCAAAAAACTACCAGCAAAAAATGTGGTAAATGTTTTTCCTTGACTTTATTCAATGGGTCTTGGATTTTCCAAGGCAACTTAGAGGAGCTGGTCATCCACCACCCTCTGCATTTTAGTGTGATTTTAGTACTTAACCTATTAGGCTATGCTGGAAAATCCAATATTTTGTGACAAGATTTTAAATGTCTTTTCTAACTGATTGCAGGCACGGCACTTTTAAAGGCAAAAGCCTTCCTTGTTTTCTGTTTTGTTGTGCATGTGAAGGGTTAACTGTAGTTGAGACTGTGTTATGTTTGGTTTCTTAGTTGTCAGCTGGTATCAGTGTATCTGAATTCCCAATATGATAACTGTATCCTGTGTAATGCACCTGGGTTAAAAGGAGATAGGTACCCAGTGGGATTTTTAAATGGTGTCACTGCTAGAGCCGCGAGAAATACCATCCCCTACCAACAAGGTTCAAACATCAGGTTTCCTTTCTAACAATGCTCAAGCATCATTAGTAATAACCACAAAGTGCATGGCTGATGCTGCAGGGATGCAGAGGCAGTTTCTGCAGGATAACTGAAACTATCATGTTACTTTACAGCAGGTCGTGGTGTGAAGGGCATGACTTCAGAGAGGGGCAGTGCATGTATATTCCTGGGGAATGGGAGATAAAGATGCACAGAATAGCTAACGGAAAGCATCCAGTCTCACCTGGGAGTGAGGGGGTTAAAGGCAATCCCAGCACTGATGCCTCTACAGACTTGTGCAATGGGGAAGGAACCATTTTCCCTGCTGTCCAGTAAACAAATGGCAATTGGAGCAGGGACAGTGGGAGCCCCGTCTTTCGTAAGTGACATTATTTCTCCTTGACTTGTGTTTTAGAACATATCTCTACAGGAGATGTAGCTCACTAACTTGATTTCTTGTGGGTCTCAGAGCCACAGGCATTTGTTAGTTATCCTAAACTGGGGTATGATGTTCTGCTGTTAAAAGTTGTTACTTGTCAGTTAGAGTATTTTTGCCACCCGGGTCCAGACAGAAATCCTTATCCTGGAAATTACAAAATGTTCCCACTGACTGGGCACTGCAGGCAGGGTGAGTTTGCAGAAAGTGGAGCTGGCTCGGAACCGCGCTGCCCTCTCTGCTTAAGGCACTGGTCCTGCTCTCCTGGCTGTTCTCAGCATCAACAGAGCAGTGGCAGAATCCCAGCTCCCTTTGGGGGATATCCCTTATTTTGGACACCAGTGTTCCCCCCATCCTTGTAAGTGCAGCCCTCTGTTCCGCTGAAGTACCGTAACTCACTTTCCCCATCTGCACTGGACAGCACTGAAGAACTCACTCTCCTCTTCAGCTGGATTTGGAGCCCAAGGCTGTGGGGGATGAACTGTTTTCCACAGGCAGTAGCTGAGAAAGATGTGCAGTCAAATCTCAAATGCTTTGTGCAAAAATGGCTTGTGTCTCATCAGGCTAATTCCCTGCCTGTGCTGGGGAGGCCGTGCTGGACCTGCGCCCTTCTTTCCGTCAGCACAGGGAGCACTTCCATTTAGTTTCCCTCTGCACGGGCCACCTCCTGTGTGCCAGGACACTGACAATGCCAGCCATGGCCAGGTAGAGGTTTACAGTGAGGCTGCAGAACATGCCCCTCACAGCCACCTGGAACATCCTTTCCGAAACACTGGGATGCTCCTCCCAGCCATCTCTCCCCGCATGCTGTGGGAGGATCTCAGTTCCGGTGCCACCTGTGCTAGGCCAGCGGAATAAGCAGGCTTGCTTGTGAGGTGGAGAAAGCCACCTTTGTGGGCTGGTCAGCCCAGCCCTAAAAGTGGCAAGCAGGCCATAAAGGGGTTAACCCTTCTCCTGAAATCCCACATCTCTGGTGTTGCAGTGTCCCTTCCACTCCTGCTCCCGGGGAAGTCACTTGACTGTCCTTCTCCATCTGTGTCTATTCCTCCTCGATGGGGAAGGCTGCGAATGGGAAATGCAGGATCAGCGTTGGGTGAGGGTTTTGGGGGAAGCCTGCGTGCTCGACAGCCTGTGCTGCAGAGGCTGTCACAGCTTGGGAAGCAAAGCAGAGCCCAAGGCGGATTTGCATTATAAGCGGTAGCTCAGCTGCTTCTGCCAAGCCCTCAGGCTCCCCAGCACTGGCACATACTCCCCCGAAAACCCGGAGCTGGAGGCAGAGCAGGCTCCTGCTGCCCATGGCTGCCCGGAGTGACTGTGCAGAGCACGGCCCCTGTGGCACCCTGGGAGTCCAGAGGAGCAGGACTGGGTTTGTCCCCAGCACCACGGCACTATCTCATCCAAATGGTAGTGAGTGAGAGGCAGAGGAGGCTGGTGAAGGATATTATTAGAATAGTAATTAGGTCCCAGGAGCAGAGATCCCGGGAAAGGAGTAAATGGAAATCAACCAGTGCTATTGCACTGGCTCCAAACCACGTGAGTTTCAGTGCTGTGGAGTTTCAGAAAAGAAAGGAGGGAGGGGAGGGCTGTTCATCTTACAAATCCAAGGGGGCAGGTAGGGACTGTTGGCATTAACAGAGAGCACTTTCTATTAAGGCAGGAGGCTGTACTCAGAGAATCAGAGCAGCCCACTGTGGGTGTAAAATGGTGTAGGGGTCTCTTGTTGGCTGCAATAGATGCGGATCAATGCAGAGGTCAGGAATCAGGCACTTCAGGCTTTATGGGTGGATTTGTAGCAGACAGCAGGATGCTTGTGTGCATGCATTTGTCCATGTGGGAGGCTCCCCTCAATCCACCTGCTAAGAGAGAGAATAGAAAATGAATTGTCTTGATCAGCTTCCTTCTGGGACATCCCTGTGACTGGTGTCCCAGCCTGGAAGAAAGCTGCTAGTCCACTGTTGGCTAACATGTAAAAATTCCTGTGTGTCCAGCCCAGAGTGTAACAGGCAGGTACCCACATAGGAAAGATCACTGCATAGCCCCCTCATTTCTCGTTTTCCTAACCATTTTAGCAAGAGATCAAGCACCAGCTGTTCCTCAATTACATCGGGCCTCCCGTGTGAAGTCTCAGTGGGCCAAAGTTTAGAATCATTAGCACTCTGGTGACAACTCTTTCCATTGCCTGCAGCAATATGACTGCAGGATGGGCACTCCTGTTGGACTGGGGAAATATTCTCCCTAGATCCTTTTTGCTTATATTGTGGTGATCTGCCTGTTAGTTTGAGATCCCATTTGTCTTCCTGCTCAATTCAGTGACATTACAGCAGATATGGCCAAATCTACCTCAGCCCTGTCTGTGTTGGTTTTTTCTCTCCATTCTTTCCAAGCCAGGTCATTAGCAAAAGCAAACTCAAAATATTTTGCAGACTTCCTGCAACCTTATGGTCTTGAAAAATCCCTATGCTTGCATGGCAAATATGTTGGTGACTTTGTTAATCAAAACGGGTGCTGGGTGCTGTGTGATGATGTCTACATTCTGCATATCTGCATACTGAGTAAGTGTTGCTCAGATCTGTATTTCTGAACTTGAAGAAAAAGAATAAACACAAGAGAGAAGCAGGGAGGGGTGAAGTCTTTTCTGATATTTGGATTTAGGTTGGTTCTGCAGGTTACATCTCTTTAATTTCAGTTTTGAGGAGTAGCATTGTAAGGATCTGAACTGTCTGTATGTGTGAGCCTTTGGTTTTGGTGAGAAACACTTCAGTGGACACAGTGGTGGGGAGTGAGCGAGTGAGTGAGTGAGTGAGTGAGTGGGTGAGAGTGAAAACGTGCAGGTGCGTGTGTGAACGTGTGTGAGTGCCTGCTCTCTTGTCACACGTGTGAGTGTGTCTGCCCTCTTGTCACACACACGTGTGTCTACCTTCCCTCTGTCGCACACGTGTGTGTGCCCTCTTGTCATACATGTGTCTGCCTGCCCTCTTGTCGCACACGTGTGTGTCTGCCTGCCCTCTCGTCACACACGCGTGAGTGCCTGCCTGCCCTCTCCTGGCAAACCCGACTGTAAACGACTGACAGCTCCCACCCACTGCACTCCTGGTACCGGCAGTGAGCCGTGCCCTGCGGAAGCAGCCTTTTCACGAGGTGTGTGTGTGTGTCCCAGGCCCTGTGCTGCTGACAGGTAAGGACATTTCTTCTCTTGTGAAGAGGCAGCAGTTTTGCTCTTGAAATGGGTGTTTTATCCCCAAACGCCAAACACAAGGGCTTCTGCTTGCTGGCAATTACAATCATCCAGCAAAAGGTTTGTGATGCTGGCCACACTTTATTCTAGAATACATTTTTTAAAAAAATAAATTTTCTTAAACATACGTCTTTGTCTTTCTTTTTTTCTGGGCTGCCAGCAAAATTCAGCTACCTGTGACTTCCTAGACCTATGCTTCTGTCTGTCTCTGCAGAATTATTAGCAGGAAGGACAGGCCAGATTCTGACCTCAGATACACCTCCCTACACCTGAAGTTGCACTTTTTAAGTCAGTTACATCACTACTGATGTTTGTTGGTCTAAAGGAAAACAAACTGTTCGTTCATTTATGTTCTTCAAGGCTCCAGAGCTCTTTCAGCATACAAATAAATGTGACACTTAATCCCTGAAAACGTTTTGTACATTTTTTGTACTCTGAATGTATATAGATATATATTTTCCATCTCTAACATCAATGACATTTCCCTGTTCCCAGTTCCCTTGGTGTTTCTGGAATCAGCATGGCAGTGACAGATGCTGTTGTTCACTTATCAAGACTGAATGCTGCCATGCCCAAGTACAAATGAACGTTCATTGTATGATACAACTTTCTTATAAAGCCACACTTTTGTAATTTTGGTTTCTCTTTTTTAGGGGGGGGAGAAATATTCCCTATAATTGTGTTTGCACATGACTTGCTGCATGATTAAAGATAAAAGATTGTAACATGCTGGAATAAACTATATATACATAGCCTGATATAATTAGGTACGCTAGCTGTGAAAATCATTTAATCTGATTGTATTAATATAATAAACTTGCAATATAAAATTGATGTGTCTTTGTTAGCCAATTGGTCAAACCACCCACGAGTATCTGTTGCTTTTGTTTTGGCTTGTCTTATTGTTTGATGATTTCATTCTGTCTGCTGAGCCATTATCTCAAAAAATGTGATCTGAGGAAAATAATATTTCCCTTCACAGGCTTACAGCAGCTGACTCTACTGTCAGAGGATGACCCCAAGTGATGAGGTGAACCCACACTTCACAGATCTGCTGAAAGGTGGTGATAAATCAGGAGATGCTCAACAGGGGTTGAACGGTAATTGTTTTCAGAGATTTTAATTTTTTAGGTTTGAGTTCAGCTTCTGCAGCTGTTTCCCATGAAACTAAGAGTGCTGGTAGCCTGCTTTCCTTCTCTGGTTTGTCCACCATCAACAAGCTCCTTTGCTTCCTCAGGTTCTTCTGTGTACAGGAGGATGCCCTGCCAAGGCTTCTAGCACCAACCTTTCCTGTAGGCTCAGCTGAAGGTCTTCAGGCAGATGTGGACCTCTCATCCTCTGTGCTCTCCATGGGGTAAGGATCTACCAGATTCTGTGCCAAAACCTGAACCATCCAGATCCTCCTCTGCTCTAATAAAAAAAGCTACCTGAAGTGTTTCGGGTGATGAGTAGCTGCTTTGGATGATGAGGATGATGATAATAATCATGGAGTGTAGACTCCAGCACCAACTGTACTCACAGATCTCCTCAATGCACACTAGTATGTGCAAGCTATAACCAAAGGATAACTCCTTTGGGCTGTGCTTGCATAGTAAGTTACTGGTTTCATGGAAGAATGCAGAGAGGGAAGTTTCACTGATCCCATTTAAAGAAGATCGAGACTATGTCCTTGCCTTCATAGCAGGACACTTATCCATAACTACTTCACCACAAGAATGTGGTCCCCAAAGATGTAGTTTTCTGGCTTCTTTGCTTCCATGTTTCCTGTGTTCGAGAAAGGGAATCTGATTCAGTTTCTCTCATGCCCTGGCAGCTCTGCTGGGGCTGACCATTAGGAAGCCCCAGGCTGACGCATCCCTCAGAGACCCTCTCATGTAGGTATGGAGTTTTTTACAACTGTAGTTAGTTGGAGCCCACACACCAGCAGGCAGCAAGACAGGGATTTAAATAGAGAAATTTAAAGGGTATATTCCCTTGTGTGGGAGGAAGCACTGTCAGAAGCAGATGATGCATTCAGCAAAATCCTGCCCACGCCTCAGTTACTTGGGTGCACCTCCCAGAGTGAGTCACCCCCAAAGCAGCTGACAGGTTTGGCATGTCCCACACTGTTCCGTGTCTGCCTGGCCAGCACAGCAACAATGCCTTGGGGGAGCATGCTCTGCCCTCTGCTGCACCACCACACTCAGGTGCTGACATGGACGGCCACCAGGCTCCAGCTCTCAAGATGCCTGCCTTTGTCTCCAGCACTTTGGAAGCTGCTCTGAAGCCAAGAAGCCAGATTTCTCTGGGGGTGATGCCTAAGCAGTGCTCGATCTGGAAAATCAGTCATAATTTTCCAGTGTCAGCTCCAGCTCTAGTAAAATGTGTGCATATTTTGGTATGGATCTCCTGTGAAGGAGAAGTTTATTGCTGGTGGGAAGGCTTTTGGCAAATTTCATGAGTTTGTAGAGATAAGAGAGCTGTGCTCTGTGCATCAGCTCTGCCCACCCACGCAGATCCCCGTGGAGAACGGTGAGGAGGAGGAATGATTATCACAGAGTTGTCAGACTCACACAAGAAAACCTGGGAGGGAGGGAGGGAGGGAGG